>CM033638.1:22020135-23220135 GCA_019453435.1 Rhinogobius similis
TGGTCCAAGATACTTAAAAAAGATGGTACATTTACAACTAATAATGCATTTTTAGTCAGATTAAAGTACATTTCCTTTTCTTTTAATACCTGAAACCATTCCAAGTGCCCCCTGGTCATTGCTCATGTACCCCTTGGGGTCCCCGTACCCCTGAAACAGTGGCCTAACAGTAAGTCCGCCACTGAGTACAGGACTAAACATGGGGAATCAGTGTTGCGGTTTATGCAGCTAAAATCTGGACAGTCTTCATGAAGATGTGAGCCCGACCTCTGCTCTGACAAAGTTCAAATCCAGGCTCAAAACAGGCGACTTTACCTCTCCTCTTCTCTTTTAAAAGTACTTTTTATCTGTTTGTATTAATTTAATGCATCTTTGACTGTTCTATACAGCACTTTGCATTACTTTGTGTTCTTTGCTGTACAAATAAGCTTGCTTAGCCGGAGAAGCAGAAACTCTCACTCAGACGATGAAGCAGTGGAGTCCTGCTGCAGGCCTGACTTGTCTCCAGACTCAGACACTCAGAGTCGTACATGTGCTGCTGCTTCCATGAGCTTCTTTCAAAAGTCCATGTCTCTGTGAACGGAGCTGTCCTTCTTCAAGGATCCACATCTTTGTCCAGATTTAAACCTGTGGAAATAAGGAATAATTTGAGCTTTACATGTTAAAGGACAAATATTGTTATTGGCCTGTCGTTACTTTAACATCTCATGTTTTAGAACTAAAAATAACATGTTTTTACAAAGAACAATATAACTTTATCAAAGTCTTGGAAGACTCCTGAGTAACTCAGCTGTGGCTCGATCCACTGGCTACTGAAGCAATGACACAAATCTTTATGTACACAATGCTATCTAATTTTAGCGTGAGCTGTGATAAACTTATGATGATTGTATTTAGACGGAAGAAATGTTCTGAGCGAGTCTGGCGATGATTTAAGGACCTAAAACTGCAAAAGATTCTTGGATAAGTGAAAATCATCACGGATCGAGGGAGTTCAGCAGGAAATGTTTTTGACAGTCGGAGGGAGAGGATGTAGCATGAATGATGTGATGTTTCAGAGCCGTTTTGCAGAGGTAATTCCATTTGAGATTTTTGTTTGATTTTGATTTTGATTTTCATGTCAGTGTCCATGAAAAAGCAATACTACTGTATAAACATTTTGACTGTTTATCTCCAGTTTGACTGTTTTTGTAAAGTTTACAATGTCACTTCCTGGTAGGACATGAGCACAAATATGACATAGTTAGATAGTTAGAGGTAATTCCACAACTGTTACCATAGCAACCAGACTGTAAACAAGGGCCAAAATCCATATGAACAAGATAAATAGTTGGGATTTGACAAATAAGATCTGATAACATGTTTATTTTGTTGAATGGCCGTTTAAACTGTCTGTAAATCTGTCTCTGTATTTACAACGGCACGTCGCTTTTTGATGACATCACAGAGGGCTTCTGTTTTAGAACTCAGCTCTACTTCCTGTGATTCTATTTTTCAAAATCTCTTCACAAACTGCAACTTCACAGATGTAAAACTATGATAAATATTTACCACAGATGCCTTCTCACCAAACTAGGTCATAATTAGAAAAACCTTCATTTAGACTTAAAATCTCCTTCAAATTTTTGATGAATTGAGCATAAACATTTACTAACAACTTTCTGCCTCTTAAAGCTGCAATATTTATTCTGATGAGGGTCCGCCACCTCCTTATTTCCAAGCAGATTGTAATTGTAATGTAAAAATAAAAGGTAATTGCTTTGCCTGTCATGTTACACAGTATGGCATTACACTTATCAAGTACAACTTTTACAATGTGTAGCTCCCTCACTTGTTCTGTGCGCCGCCTTCAAACTCCAAATCTCTGCTGCCACTGCAAGGTTCAGCCTCCTGTCCGACGACTCTGAAAGAAAAAAAATGGATCTCGTTATTGTGAAAAGAAACATTGTAATTTTATAATTTGTCACAACTCTTGACACAAGCAAACAAACATAAAATCCTAAAAGTCTATGTGACAGTTTAGATGACGAAAAAGTAGTGAACATGATTATATTTAAGATTGTACCAAACATTTTGTCGATTTGTCTCCAGTTTGACAGTTTTTGTAAAGTTTATAATTTCACTTCCTGGTTGGACTTGAGCAGCAAATATGACACAGTTAGAGGTAATTCAATACGGTTACCTAGCAACTAATTTGAAAACAAGGCCAAAATCCATATAATTCACATAATATTTATGATTTGACAAACACTAAAACTTGATAACTATATTTTGTTGAATGACCGTTTAAACTGTCAGAAAAATGTGTCAGTCGAGTGTTAACTGTCTCTGTGTTTTCAACGGCGCGTCGCTTTTAGATGACATCACAGAGGGATTCCATTTTAGAACCCAGCACTACTTCCTGTAATTTTAATTGTAATGTAATTTTAAACTTTTTTTTTTTTTTTTAATATCTTCACAAACTACAACTTGGATTTAAAATTATGATAAATATTTACCAAAGTAAACTAAGTCAGATTTAAAAAAAAAGAAAAAGATGACCTGTCATATAGACTAATTCCTTTTCATTCACGTTGTCTAAAAGATTAGAATTCCTCCTGTGTGACCACAGCTTTATTAAATAGTACTTTTTGAATAATAAAGTCAAATACTGTAATATTGTCTCATAATCAGCTTGATAGAACAGCACTTAACCTTTAGGGGTTTTGGAGTATTGACAGAATTAAAATGACTTATTTTAGCTTCCTACAATTCTCTTGATTTGTTTTTTTGTTGTGGTTTCGTATAAAATGTGAACAAATTAATGAGAAATATAGCCGCAAGCGGCAATGATCGGCCCTCGCCACGCCGCCGCCCATAGCGCCAGAGGGGCGCTACGCCACAATTTCCCCCCTCATAAAATATCTGCTGCCGAATCCGTGGCGCTACCGCGCCTCCTACTGCTCATATTTCACTGAAAATGTCTAAAATGTGGTCAGAGTTTGCGGCTGCGCCGCACAAAGACTGTGCTACTTGTGCTAAAATCCTGGATAACTTTTGATGTCCCACTCCTCAAGATAATTTTCACCAAATTTCAGGTTGGTCGGACTTACGCCGAGGAGGAGTTCGTTAAAAATACAAAGTTTAATTTGAGCGATTTTGAGATTTTCCATAGGAATAACATGGGTTTTTCTGTCTATTCAAAAATGTCGCGAAATTTGGGGCTTCGCCACACGGAGACCGTAATACTTATCCCAACAATTTGGATAACTTTTAGTGCCCCACTCCTCCGGAAGATGTTCACCAAATTTCAGGTTGGTCGGGCTTGCGCCGAGGAGGAGTTCGTTAAAATGCGTAGTAAAAAATATGCAAATTTGAGACATTTTCAATTTTCCCATAGGAATAACATGGGATGTTTTGGTCATTAGTGCGGCTTGCCGTACAAAAATATGTTTATGGGTCTGATTGGCTTTTTGATCGATGGGCCAAAATGGAATTTTGTGCAAAATTTCAAAAATTATAAAAAACTAAATTTTTGCTCCCCATATAAAAAGTTTGCTTTAATCTGTAGAAGCGCTAACGCGCATGGAATTTAATTCTTTCACCTCTAGTAGGTTTCAGGCAGGGAGTTTAATAACTGATTCAAATTTGATGCAATTCGGACTTTATATGTGGAAATGGGAGCAAAATTAAAAATTTGAAAATTTCAGGAATTCTGGCCAAATTTAGCGGCTAAGCGCAAGACAGAGACCGTAAAAGGTAGGTTCATGATTTGGATAACTTTTGATGCCACACTCCTCAACTTAATTTTTACCAAATTTCAGCTTGTTCGGCAAACGCTCTAGGAGGAGTTAAGTAAAAGTCTGAAGTTTTTAAAAACTGCTGAGTCATGTTTAGCGAATTTAGATCCAATATGGCCGACAATTGGTTGGGCGGACAGCGTTGCTGTAATAATATTTTTTGCTTGTCTTGTCACGATCTACCTCTCTGCCAAATTTTATGATTCTACGATCAAATTTTTTTTCGGCACTTTCCTATCCCGTAATGCATTTTTTGTACACTTGGGGGCGCTGACGCGCCACATTTTTGAATTTTGAAAATCGGAAATAGCCAGAATGTACAGAGGCACGATTTTGAGAGGTGTGCAAATTTTCCTGAGACTTCGTCAATGTTCACTGGGTGAAAAATAGGGGGGTTGGTCACAAGAAGAAGAATAAGAATTAAAGCCGCAAGCGGCATCGAACGGCCCTCGCGGGCCGCGCTCGTACTCCGCTCTCGTAACACTCAAGGGAAGGCGCTGACGCGCCCTCATCCTTTCCTTTACTGGGGCTTTGTGGTGGAACAAAGCTGTGTCCCCAAAGTGCTGTTGTTACGAATGAGCAGAAATGTTGCCAATGGTTGCGGCTCCGCCGCACAGAGACCGTAACACCTGTCCCAAAAATATGGATAACTTTTGGTGTCACACTCCTCAAGATGATTTTCACCAAATTTCACCTTGATCGGGCTTACGCCCGAAGATGAGTTCGTTAAAGTACAAAGTTAAATTTGAGACATTTTGAGATTTTCCCATAGGAATAACATGGGGTTTTTCTGTCTTTTGTAAAATGTTGGCGAAATTAGCGGCTTCGCCGCGCAGAGACCGTAATACCTATCTTAATAATTTGGATAACTTTTGGTGCCCCACTCCTCAGGGTGATTGTCACCAAGTTTCGGATTGATCGGGCTTACGCCCGAGGACGAGTTCGTTAAAGTACAAAGTTAAATTTGAGACATTTTGGGATTTTCCCATAGGAATAACATGGGGTTTTTCTGTGTTTTCTAAAATGTTTGCGAAATGTGCGGCTCCGCCGCACGGAGACTGTAATACCTATCCTGATAATTTGGATAACTTTTGGTGCCCCACTCCTCAGGAAGATGTCCACCAAATTTCAGGTTGATCGGGCTTGCGCCCGAGGAGGAGTTCGTTAAAATGCGTAGTAAAAAAATATCCAAATTTGAGACAAATTTCGATTTTCCCATAGGAATAACATGGGATGTTTCGGTCATTGGTACGGCTTCGCCGTACAAAATATGACATGGGTCTGATTGGCTTTTTTGATTGGTAGGCCAAAATGGAATTTTGTGCAAAATTTTAACAAATTCTAAAAAACTAAATTTTTTGGTCCCCATACAAAAAGTTTTTTCACTCTGTAGGGGGCGCTATCGCGCCAAATGAAAAAATTCCACCTAAAGTAGGTCCAGGCAGGAAAGTTAAACAATGTATTAAAATTTGGGCATAATCGGACTCGTTTTGCCAAAACGGGAGCATTTTTAAAATTTTGATTATCAAAAAAATCGTCGGTCAACTTTGTGGCTGCGCCGCGCAGAGACCGTAAAAGTTATTTTAACGAATTGGATAACTTTAGATGCCCCACTTGTGTAGAGCATGTGCAGCGATTTTGAGCGCGGTGGGCGAAACGCCCTAGGACGAGTTCGTTCAAGTTCGAGGTGAGCAAAAACGCTGACTCGGCGTTTCGGAACTTTAAATCCAATATGGCGGCCATACGGTGAGTCAGGGGGCGTGGCCATAATAATATTTTTTTTTTGTCCTAAGGAGAGGAATGCGTGTTCCGAATTTCGTGGCTGTACGACAAAGTTGACGTCGGGACGCCTCCCATAGGCGCAATGTATTTTTGACTTTTGTAGGTGGCGCTGACGCGCCATTATAATTTCCCCAAACATGACACCTATAAAAAACAAAATTTTTCGCCGATTCTGAATTTTGGGCAAAGTTTGGTGAGTTTTTGAGCATGTTCAGGGGTTCAAATTAGAGCTCAAAGAGCAGAAGAAAAAATAATAAATAAAAATAAAAAAATTAAAGCATAGCGGCATCGAGCGGACCCTCGCGGGCCAATACTCCGCTCTCGTAACACTCAAGGGAAGGCGCTGACGCGCCCTCATCCTTTCCTTTACTGGGGCTTTGTGGTGGAACAAAGCTGTGTCCCCAAAGTGCTGTTGTTACGAATGAGCAGAAATGTTGCCAATGGTTGCGGCTCCGCCGCACAGAGACCGTAACACCTGTCCCAAAAATATGGATAACTTTTGGTGTCACACTCCTCAGGATGATTGTCACCAAGTTTCGGATTGATCGGGCTTACGCCCGAGGACGAGTTCATTAAAGTACAAAGTTAAATTTGAGAGATTTTGCGATTTTCCCATAGGAATAACATGGGGTTTTTCTGTCGTTTTCTAAAATGTTTATAAATGTGCGGCTTTGCCACATGGAGACCGTAATACCTATCCTGATAAATTGGATAACTTTTGGTGCCCCACTCCTCAGGATGATTGTTACCAAGTTTGGGATTGATCGGGCTTGCGCCCGAGGAGGAGTGCGTTAAAGTACAAAGTTAAATTTGAGAGATTTTGAGATTTTCCCATAGGAATAACATGGGTTGTTTCTGTCATTTGTTCAAGTTTGGGCAATTTTCGCGGCTTCGCCGCACAGAGACCGTAATACCTATACATATAATTTGGATAACTTTTGGTGTCACACTCCTCAGGAAGATGTCCACCAAATTTCAGGTTGGTCGGGCTTGCGCCCGAGGAGGAGTTCGTTAAAGTACAAAGTTTAATTTGAGCGACTTTGAGATTTCCCCATAGGAATAACATGGGGTTTTTCCGTGTTGTCTAAAATGTTTATGCGAAATGCGGCCGCGCACGGAGACCGTAATACCTCTCCTGATAATTTGGATAACATTTGGTGACCCACTCCTCAGGAAGATGTCCACCAAATTTCAGGTCGGTCGGGCTTGCGCCCGAGGAGGAGTTCGTTGAAATGCGTAGTAAAAAAAGATCCAAATTTGAGACAATTTTCGATTTTCCCATAGGAATAACATAGGATGTTTCGGTCATTGGTACGGCTTCGCCGTACAAAATACGACATGGGTCTGATTGGCTTTTTTGATCGGTAGGCCAAAATTGAATTGTGTGCAAAATTTCAAAAAAATCTAAAAAAGTAAATTTTTTGCTCCCCATACAAAAAGTTTTTCACTCTGTAGGGCGCTATCGCGCCAAATGAAAAATTACACCTAAAGTAGGTCCAGGCAAGAAAGTTCTACAACCTATTAAAATTTGGGCATAATCGGACTCGTTTTGCCAAAGCGGGAGCATTTTTTAAATTTTGAAAATGAAAGAAATCGTCGGTCAACTTTAGGGCTGCGCCCGCGCAGAGACGGTAAAAAGTTATTTTAACGAATTGGATAACTTTAGATGCCCCACTTGTCTAGAGCATGTGCAGCGATTTTGAGCTCGGTGGGCGAAACGCCCTAGGACGAGTTCGTTCAAGTTCGAGGTGAGCAAAAACGCTGACTCAGCGTTTCGGAACTTTAAATCCAATATGGCGGCTATACGGTGAGTCAGGGGGCGTGGCCATAATAATATTTTTCGTCCTCAGGAGAGGAATGCGTGTTCAATTTCGTGGCTGTACGACAAAGTTGGCGTCGGGCGCCTCCCATAGGCGCAATGTATTTTGACTTTTGTAGGTGGCGCTGTCGGCGCCATTATTTTTTCCTCAAACAAAAGGCTATAAAAAACAAAATTTTTCGCCGATTCTGAATTTTGGGCAAAGTTTGGTGAGTTTTTGAACATGTTCAGGGGGTCAAATTAGAGCTCAAAGAGCAGAACACGGAAGAATAAAAATAAAAATAAATATAGCCGCAAGCGGCAATGATCGGCCCTCGCCCGCGCCACGCCGCCGCTCATAACGCCAGAGGGCGCTTTACGCGCCAATTTCCTCCTCATAAAATACCTGCTGCCGAATCCGTGGCGCTACCGCGCCTCCTACTGCTCATATTTCACTGAAAATGTGTAAAAATTGGTCAAAGTTTGCGGCTGCGCCGCACAAAGACTGTAACACTTGTGCTAAAATCCTGGATAACTTTAGATGGCCCACTCCTCAAGATCATTTTCACCAAATTTCATGATGGTCGGGCTTACGCCCGAGGAGGAGTTAGTTAAAGTACCTAAGTTTCATTGGAGTGATTTTGCATTTTCCCCATTGGAATAACATGGCATGTTTCTGTCATTTGTACAAGTTTGGGCACTTTTTGCGGCTTCGCCGCACAGAGACCGTACTACATATCCATAAAATGTGGATAACTTTTGGTGCCCCACTCCTCAAGATGATTGTCACCAAGTTTCAGGTTGGTCGGGCTTACGCCCGAGGAGGAGTGCGTTAAAGTACAAAGTTTAATTTGAGCGATTTTGAGTTTTTCCCATAGGAATAACATTGGTTTTTTCTGTCTATTCAAAAATGTTGCCGAAATTTGGGGCTTCACCACACGGAGACCGTAATACTTATCCCAACAATTTGGATAACTTTTAATGCCCCACTCCTCAGGAAGATGTTCACCAAATTTCAGGTTGGTCGGGCTTACGCCCGAGGAGGAGTTCGTTAAAATGCGTAGTAGAAAAATATGCAAATTTGAGACATTTATCTATTTTCCCATAGGAATAACATGGGATGTTTGGGTCATTGGTACGGCTTCGCCGTACAAAATATGACATGGGTCTAATTGGCTTTTTTGATCGGTAGGCCAAAATGGAATTTTGTGCAAAATTTCAAAAAATTCTAAAAAACTAAATTTTTTGCTCCCCATATAAAAGTTTGCTTTAATCTGTAGGGGGCGCTAACGCGCAGAATTTAATTCTTTCACCTCTAGTAGGTTTCAGGCTGGGAGTTTAACAACTGATTCAAATTTGATGCAATTCGGACTTTATAAGTGCAAATGGGAGCAAAATTAAAAATTTGAAAATTTCAGGAATTCTGGCCAAATTTTGCGGCTTCGCCGCACAGAGACCGTAAAAGTTAGGTTCATGATTTGGATAACTTTTGATGCCACACTCCTCAACTTCGTTTTCACCAAATTTCAGCTTGTTCGGTTAAACGCCCTGGGAGGAGTTCGTAAAAGTACAAAGTTAAAAAAAAAACGCTGAGTCAGGTTTAGCGGATTTTCATCCAATATGGCCGACAATTGGTTGGGCGGACGGCGTTGCCGTAATAATATTTTTTGCTTCTCTTGTCACTATCTACCTCTCTGCCAAGTTTCATGATTCTACGATAAAAAATTTTTTTGGCACTTTCCTATCCCGCAATGCATTTTTTGTACACTTGGGGGCGCTGACGCGCCATATTTTTGAATTTCTGAAATCGGAAATAGCCAGAATGTAGAGAGGCACGATTTTTAGAGGTGTGCAAATTTTCCTGACTTTTCGTCAGTGTTCACTGGGTGAAAAATAGGGGGGTTGGTCCCAAGAAGAAGAAAGAAGAAGAAAGAAGAATTAAAGCCGCAAAGCGGCGATGGTGGCCCTCGCCCCGCACGCGACCGCCTTCCCACGCGGCCTCGGCCGGTCCCAAACCGTCCCGGGGTGCCGTCCTCCTCCTCTGAGCGTCACTCGGGCCCCCGTGACCCCCCCTCCCCCCACTCACACCGGGTGGCGTCCCTATAGAAGTGCATTGGCGGGCGCTGCTCTCCTAAAGTGGCAAAACCGCTCAAAACACGGCTTCGATGTAATTGACTTTTTCGATTGAAATGCTCTAAATAATGCGTCTGCCGAGTTTCACTGACTTTGCTCGAAATAATATTGGCCTCTCCATAGACTTCTGACATGTCTCATAGGAAATGCATGGGGAATATGCGTGGCCCCCCCAGGCCAAACGATCCAAAATAGGACATCGATGTAATTGACTTATTTGCAGCTTTTGACGCTTAAAATCAGATTCCAAGATTTCGTGGAAATCCGATAATTTTGGTACTTTTACATGACCAGCAGGGGGCGCTATAGTGAAAAGTGCTCATGTGCTCCTGAGTCTGTTCTGTTTAATATTTGATTCGGCATCTGTGGTTACAGTTTGTGCTCTGTACGGCAATGCCTGTGGCTTGGAGAATAAGTTTAAGATACAGGAAGTGAAGGCGAATTCTGACAGGAAGTCATGACTAAACCGAATGAGACAGGCCAAAAATGTGGTTTATTATAAAATTTCAATGCGTCCTGATCAGGAGCGTGTATGTAAGACTGATCTTAGCCCAAAAACCTAGGACCCTTTTGCAATGGAAAAAAAAAAACTTAAAGTGGCATCTAAAATTAAAATCAATATGGCCGCCTTGCCGTTTGTCTGATCACGGCGCACCAATTATGTTTTAGGGTCATATTTATGAGTACTATCACCGTGCCAAATTTCATTGGCCTCCTCCAAACTAAATGTGTCTCCCTTTCTATAGGCCTGACACAACAGGTGGCGCTGTAGAGGCTGTATTTGACTTGCATGAAAAATATGGTTATGAACCATTAATGTCTCTTATATGTAGACATTGTATTAAGTTTGGTGGCTGTTACTCACTGCTTAGTGGGTTTTTGCTGCCTCTTTGTGTGAGGACAGTCTGACTCCCATAGAGAATGCATGGGAGCTCTGGGGGGCCCTAGAGGCAAAAGTGTGAAAAATAGGCCATGGGTCTCATTGACTTTTTTGCATCTTATATAGCAAAGAATCATGTCCCAAGATTGGGTGTCAATCGGACCATCTGGACACTTTTAAGTCAACTGTAGGGGGCGCTATAGTTATTAGTGGTCCTGTGCTCCCTGGTCTATTTTGTGTAATATTCAATTCTCCATCATTGGTGGCAATTTGGGCTCTGTAGGCACAGTCCAAGTGCCTCTGAGGATAAGCACAAAAACAGGAAATGATGGCGATATTTGACAGGAAGTCACGAGCAAACCCTAAGAGATATCTCCAAAAATTGGTTTTTTATCGAATTTCAATGCGTCCTGATCAGGAACGTGTATGTTAGACTGATCTAGGCCCAAAAACCTCTGACCCTTTTGCAATGGAAAAAAAAACTTATAGTGGCGTCTAAAATTATAATCAATATGGCCGCCTTGTTGTTTGTCTGATCACTGCGCACCAATTATGTTTTAGGGTCGTCTTTATGTGTACTATCACCGTGCCAAATTTCATAGGCCTCCTCCAAACTAAATGCATCTCCCTTTCCATAGGCCTCACCCAACAGGTGGCGCTGTAGAGTCTGTATTTGAGCTGCATGTAAAATGGTGTTATGGGACATTCATGTTCCTTAACAGGAGTCACTGTATTAAGTTTGGTGGCTGTTACTCACTGTTTAGTGGCTTTTTGCTGCATCTTTGTGAGAAGACAGTCAGACTGCCATAGAGAATGCATGGGAGCTCTGGAGGGCCCTAGAGGCAAAAGTGTGAAAAATAGGCCATGGGTCTCATTGGCTTTTCTGATCAGGAGGCCGTCTAGGATTTGTGTGCAAATTTTCACTAATAAAAGTCAAAGTAATTGTTTTTCTCCCCATTGTAATTTAGTGCGCTCCTACAGATGGCGCCGTAGGGTTGATTGTTATTGTGCGCACATAAATGGATTCAGCTGCTTGACGTTTACGTGTGTTTCAAATTTCATGTCGATCGGAGTATGCATGTGCGTGCAGGAGCTATTTAAACAATTTCGTGATTACTCTTTGCACCCCTGGTGGCCAACGGTGATAAATACACCATATCACTCATTCAGTTTTTTTCATGGCGCCCTACACTGGACATATTCCCCAAGTTTGGTCAAAATCGGACAATGTTGAGTTTTCACTTAATAGGTAGGGGCGCTAGCGAGTACTTTTTATTTATTTTTATTAATGCATTATATTCAGATCATAATTACGCACTCGTGACTGAAATTACAGCTCTCTCAGTCAAGCGTGTAGCCGTGACATGTGATCAGAAAAACAGGAAACGAAGGCGTTCTTGATGGCGAGCCTCGTGGCGAAACCATTTGAGATATCGTAAAAAAAGCGTATAACTATTGAATTTCAATCCGTGTAGATCTAGTACGTGTATGCCAGACCCATGTCGGACCAAAACCCTAGGACGCGGCGGAGCTCACAGAACATAAGTCAAAGTGGCGTGGCGTCTTGGGTCCTAGATGGCCGCCGTGCGCTTTGGTCGAGGCGCGCTCCAATGTCATGTTTTGCTCGGGTCACTGTTCTCTATCACTGCTCCGAGTTTAGTCTTGGCGTCGGGCTATTTTTGCTCGTCCCATTTCCCATAGGGTCCGATTCGGGCGGTGCTGTTCGTTCGGGTCGGGTCGGACGCTCTCGAGACAGCGCAAATTATCAAATTTTTCGCCGGGCCGATCGCGACAATACCCCTATGTGGGACTTTTTCGTGCATGTTTACTGGGTCAAAAAGGCCCGCCAATTGTAAGAAAAAAAAAAGAATAAGAAAGAAACGGACGAAGAACAATGTCCCTCGCCAGTTTACTGGCTCGGGCCAATAATATTCCGATGCGAAAACAATGTTTCCCCTTTTTTTAATTTGGCAAACTATACATTTTCGGAAAGCGCTCGCGCTTTCCTACGTTTTGGTATGGGTCCCTGGTCACTGGCGGACACTTCGAGATTTTTAGTGGGCTCCGCCCACTTTCTGTTATTTGCCCTATTTACAATAGTAATGTTCAGTTTTACATTACATTGTTATATGCCGCAGGCGTGCATGAGTTGAGGAACGCATTACTGGGCGACTCAGCGCACCACGATCGCTTTGCGTGGGGATGACGACGCAGCCGGCCGTCATCCCCGCATCGCCTTCGTTCGCGCGCGCCGTCTTGCACTTCGCACGGGCTTAGCCCGTTTACAGCGATAATGTTCAATTTTCCCACTACTAATTGGTATGCACGGGCGTGCATGAGTTGAGAATGCGTTAGTGAGTGTTTGGAAGCGGGCGGCGCTTGGCGCTCGATTTCGTCGCGCCGTGCGCACTTTCGCGCCGTGCCATGCGGCACTGCGAAGCTAATAGGCCTCTCGCCAGCTTGTGGCGCTTCGGGCCTAATAATTAAAGCATAGCGGCATCGAGCGGCACCCTCGCGGGCGCCTTCGTCGTACTCGCTCTCGCAACTCACTGCAAATGGCGCTTACGCGCCCTCATCCTTTCCTTTACTGGGGCTTTGTGGTGGAACAAAGCTGTGTCCCAAAACTGCTGTTGTTATGAATGAGCAGAAATGTTGCCAATTGTTGCGGCTCCGCCGCATGGATACCGTAACACTTGTCCCAAAAATGTGGATAACTTTAGATGCCCCACTCCCCAGGATGATTGTCACCAAGTTTCAGGTTGATCGGGCTTACGCCCGAGGAGGAGTGCGTTAAAGTACAAAGTTTAATTTGAGCTATTTTTAGATTTTCCCATAGGAATAACATGGGATGTTTCTGTCATTTGTTCAAATTTGGGTAATATTCGCGGCTTCGCCGCACAGAGACCGTAATACCTATCCCTATAATTTGGATAACTTTTAGTGCCCCACTCCTCAGGATGATTGTCACCAAGTTTCGGATTGATCGGGCTTACGCCCGAGGACGAGTTCGTTAAAGTACAAAGTTAAATTTGAGAGATTTTGCGATTTTCCCATAGGAATAACATGGGGTTTTTCTGTCTTTTCTAAAATGTTTGCGAAATGTGCGTCTTCGCCGCACGGAGACCGTAATACCTATCCTGATAATTTGGATAACTTTTGGTGCCCCACTCCTCAGGAAGATGTCCACCAAATTTCAGGTTGATCGGGCTTGCGCCCGAGGAGGAGTACGTTAAAATGCGTAGTAAAAAAAAATCCAAATTTGAGACAATTTTCGATTTTCCCATAGGAATAACATGGGATGTTTTGGTCATTGGTACGGCTTCGCCGTACAAAATATGACATGGGTCTGATTGGCTTTTTTGACCGGTAGGCCAAAATGGAATTTTGTGCAAAATTTCAAAAAATTGTAAAAAAGTAAATTTTTTGCTCCCCATACAAAAAGTTTTTTCACTCTGTAGGGGGCGCTATCGCGCCAAATGAAAAAATGCCACCTAAAGTGGGTCCAGGCAAGAAATTTAAACAACGTATTAAAATTTCGTCATAATCGGACTTTTTTTGCCAAAACAGGAGCATTTTTTAAAAATTAAGAATTCCAAAAATCGTCGGTCAACTTTGGGGCTGCACCGCACAAAAACCGTTAAAGTTATTTTAACGAATTGGATAACTTTAGATGCCCCACTTGTCTAGAGCAAGTGCAGCGATTTTGAGCACGGTGGGTGAAACGCCCTTGGACGAGTTCGTTCAAGTTCGACGTGAGCGAAAACGCTGACTCAGCGTTTCGGAACTTTAAATCCAATATGGCGGCCATACGGTAAGTCAGGGGGCGTGGCCATAATAATATTTTTTTTTGTCCTCAGGAGAGGAATCGTGTTCAATTTACGTGGTTATGCGACAAATTTGATGGCGAGACGCCTCCCATAGGCGCAATGTATTTTGACTTTTGTAGGTGGCGCTGTCGCGCCATTATTTTTTCCCCAAACAAAAAACCTATAAAAAACAAAATTTTTCGCCGATTCTGAATTTTGGGCAAAGTTTGGTGAGTTTTTGAGCATGTTCAGGGGGTCAAATTAGAGCTCAAAGTGCTGAAGAAGAATAAAAATAATAATAAATATAGCCGCAAGCGGCAATGATCGGCCCTCGCCACGCCGCCGCGTATCAGCGCCAGAGGAGCGCTTACGCGCCCCAATTTCCCTCCTCGTAAAATACCCGCTGCCGAATCTGTGGCGCTACCGCGCCTCCTACTGCTCATATTTCACTGAAAGTGTGTAAAAATTGGTCAAAGTTTGCGGCTTCGCCGCACAAAGACTGTAATACTTGTGCTAAAATCCTGGATAACATTAGATGGCCTACTCCTCAAGATCATTTTCACCAAATTTCAGGATGGTCGGGCTTACGCCTGAGGAGGAGTTCATTAAAGTAAAAAGTTTCATTGGAGTGATTTTGCATTTCCCCATTGGAATAACATGGGATTTTTCCGTCATTTGTACAAGTTTGGGCAATATTTGCGGCTTCGCCGCACGGAGACCATAATACCTATCCAAAAAATGTGGATAACTTTTGATGTCCCACTCCTCAGGATGATTATCACCAAGTTTCAGGTTGATCGGGCTTACGCCCGAGGAGGAGTGCGTTAAAGTACAAAGTTTAATTTGAGAGATTTAGAGATTTTCCCATAGGAATAACATGGGGTTTTTCTATCTTTTCTAAAACGTTTGCGAAATGTGCCGCTTCGCCGCACGGAGACCGTAATACCTATCCTGATAATTTGGATAACTTTTGGTGCCCCACTCCTCAGGAAGATGTCCACCAAATTTCAGGTTGATCGGGCTTACGCCCGAGGAGGAGTTCGTTAAAATGCGTAGTAAAAAAATATGCAAATTTGAGACATTTTTCAGTTTTCCCATAAGAATAACATGGGATGTTTTGGTCATTGGTACGGCTTCGCCGTACAAAATATGACATGGGTCTGATTGGCTTTTTTGATCGGTAGGCCAAAATGGAATTTTGTGCAAAATTTCAAAAAATTCTTAAAAACTAAATTTTTTGCTCCCCATATAAAAGTTTGCTTTAATCTGTAGGGGGCGCTAACGTGCGGAATTTAATTCTTTCACCTCTAGTAGGTTTCAGGCAGGGAGTTTAACAACTGATTAAAATTTGATGCAATTCGGACTTTATATGTGGAAATGGGAGCAAAATTAAAAATTGGAAAATTTCAGGAATTCTGGGCAAATTTTGTGGCTTCGCCGCACAGAGACCGTAAAACGTAGGTTCCTGATTTGGATAACTTTTAATGCCACACTCCTCAACTTCATTTTCACCAAATTTCAGCTCGTTTGGGCAAACACCCTAAGAGGAGTTCGTAAAAGTACGAAGTTTTTAAAAACTGCTGAGTCATGTTTAGCTCATTTTGATCCAATATGGCCGACAAATGGTTGGGCGGACGGCGTTGCCGTAATAATATTTTTTGCTTCTCTTGTCACTATGTACCTCTCTGCCAAATTTTATGATTGTACGATAAAAAAAATTTGGGGCACTTTCCTATCCCGTAATGCATTTTTTGTACACTTGGGGGCGCTGATGCGCCATATTTTTGAATTTTGGAAATCGGAAATAGCCAGAATGTACAGAGGCACGATTTTTAGAGGTGTGCAAATTTTCCTGAGACTTCGTCAATGTTCACTGGGTGAAAAATAGGGGGGTTGGTCCCGTAAAGAAGAAAGAAGAAGAATAATATTCCGATGCGAAAACAATGTTTCCCCTTTTTTTTACTTCACAAACTATACATTTTCGGAAAGCGCACGCGCTTTCCTACGTTTTGGTATGCGTCCCTGGTCACTGGCGGACACTTTTGAGATTTTTTCGTGGGCTCCGCCCACTTTCTGTTAGTGGCCCTATGTACAATAGTAATGTTCCGTTTTACATTACATTGTTATATGCACAGGCGATGCATGAGTCAGGAAACGCATTACTGGGCGACTCAGCGCACCTGGCGCTGCGTGGGGATGACGACCGCTTCGCGGCCGTCATCCCCGTCGCGCTGGTTAAATCTTTGCCGTCTGCTCGCTACGGAGCTTCGCCCGTTTACAGCGATAATGTTCAATTTTCCCACTACTAATTGGTATGCACGGAACGTGCATGAGTTGAGAATGCGTTAGTGAGTGTTTGGAAGCGGGCGGCGCTTGGCGCTCGATTTCGTGCGCGCCGTGCGCACTTTTCGCGCCGTGCCCATGCGGCACTCTGCGAAACTAATAGGCCTCGCCAGCTTGTGGCGCTCGGGCCTAATAATAATAATAATAATATTTTTAGCAAAAACAATATATCCGTTTTACTGAGAACGACAAATTATATGTTTTTGAAAGCTCCGACCCTTGGCCACGTCACCATGGGGTCAAATTTGACTTCTACGGCGCTTACGCTCGTCATTCACCTCAGTCGGGCCTACCCATGGGCTCCCCATTGGTTTCCATGTATTTTAGCAGGAACAAGTATGGCTGGTGAGTAGGGCTTGATGCCAGGGGTGTGGGACAGTTCACTGTCAATGTTTGGGGGAGGCGTTAGGGGGCGAACTTTCGCTGCTTGAAAGTTCGCCAAGACAGTTGAAAGGGTTATTTCGCAGAGCAGAAGTAAATATGCAGGTCCCATGCCTTCGGCATGGGCTATTTCACTGTCCGACCATAGAACCGACTAGGCTGCCAAACTTCGCTGCGCGCGAAAGTTTAGAGACTACAACGATGCCTTCGGCATCGTTCTGCGAGCTAATAGGCCCTACGCCCTGTAGGGGCTCGGGCCTAATAATAAAAATAATAAATTTTTAGCAAAAACAATATATCCGTTTTACTGGGATCAACATATTATAGGTTTTTGAAAGCTCTGACCCTTGCGCGACGTCGCCATGGGGTCAGAATTTGGAGTACGAGCGCTTACGCGCTCGTCACTCACCTCCGAGTCGGGCCTGCGCATGGGCTCCCCATTGGTTTCCATGTATTTTAGCAGGAACAAGTATGGTTACTGAGTGGGGCTTGATGCCAGGGGTGTGGGACAGTTCACTGTCAATGTTTGGGGCGTTGGAGGGCGAACTTTCGCTCTTGGAAAGTTCGCCAAGGCTGAATTGATAGGGTTCTTTCGCATAGCAGAAGTAAATATGCAGGTCCCATGCCTTCGGCATGGGCTATTTCACTGTCCGACCATAGAACCGACTAGGCTGCCAAACTTTCGCGCTGCGCGAAAGTTTGGCGAGATACAGCGATGCCTTCGGCATCGTTGCGAAAGCAATAGGCCCTACGCCCTGTAGGGGCTCGGGCCTAAAAATAATAATAATATTTTTAGCAAAAACAATATATCCGTTTTACTGGGAACAACATATTATACGTTTTTTGAAAGCTCTGACCCTTCCCCAGGTCACCATGGGGTCAAATTTGGATTACGAGCGCTTACGCGCTCGTCATTCCTCGAGTCGGGCCCGCGCATGGGCTCCCCATTGGTTTCCATGTGTTTTAGCAGGAACAAGTATGGTTACTGAGTGGGGCTTGATGCCAGGGGTGTGGGACAGTTCACTGTCAATGTTTGGGGCGTTGGAGGGGCCGAACTTTCGCTCTTGCGCGAAAGTTCGCCAAGACAGTTGATAAGGTTCTTTTGCATAGCAGAAGTAAATATGCAGGTCCCATGCCTTCGGCATGGGCTATTTCAATGTCCGACCATAGAACCGAGCTAGGCTGCCAAACTTTCGCGCGCTTGAAAGTTTGGCGAGATTGCAGCGATGCCTTCGGCATCGTTGCGCAGGCCCCTACGCCCTGTAGGGCTCGGGCCTAATAATATTCCGATCTGAAAACAATGTTTCCCCTTTTTTTTAGTTCACAAACTATACATTTTCGGAAAGCGCGCGCGCTTTCCTACATTTTGGTGTGGGTCCCTGGTCACTGGCAGACACTTTCGAGATTTTGACTTTCTGTTATTGGCCCTATTTACAATAGTTATGTTCAGTTTTTGCATTACATTGTTATATGCGCAGGCGATGCATGAGTTGAGAACGCATTACTGGGCGACTCAGGCGCTTTGCGTGGGGATGACGACCGCCGCGGCCGTCATCCCCATCGCGCTTCGTTTAATCGCGCCGTGCGCACTTTTCGCACGAGCTTCGCCCGTTTACAGCGATAATGTTCAATTTTCCCACTACTAATTGGTATGCACGGAACGTGCATGAGTTGGGGAATGCGTTAGTGAGTGTTTGGAAGCGGGCGAGCGCTTCGCGCTCGATTTCGTGCGCACATAGTGCGCACTTTCGCAGCCGTGCTTCGCACGGCACTGCGAAACTAATAGGCCTCTCGCCAGCTTGTGGCGCTCGGGCCTAATAATCAATTAGCCAAATAATCTTGACCTCATTTTATTAATTGTATTTTACAAAACTAAGTGCAGCACAACTGACAAATTGCGTTTCTTTTCTTTTTGGCCTAATTTTTGTCCGTGGAGCTATTGTTTGTGCTCAGATTAACTTTTTTTACTGTAAAATGTAAACTGAGAGTACTCTCTCAAACTGTGCAGAGTTTAGCTAGCTTGTTTGCTAACGGCAGCTGGAGATTTAAAACACTTCAACTGCCACACAGTAATTATTTTCCTCAACAAACTGACTCAAAAACGTGTTATTTAAGAAGAGAAAGGTCATGAGTTCCACTGTGTTTGATCCCAAAGTCTGTGTCAGTGATAAATGTGAGCGAAACTGCAGTGTTCCTGTTATTTAACAGTATATTATATATTTAACAATATATTATATAAGAACTGTCCTTTTGCACTACCACATCTGTCAACTGTACATTCTGTATATAGTCTTAGTCTATCTTAGTCTATTTTATTCTTAATCTTATGCATGCCTTTTTTATATATTTTATTTTTTCATTGTTTTATGTTGCACTTCACGCCGAAGCATGTTCCTATGTTTGTGAATTTTGACACTGACAATGGCAATAAACCGTTTCTGATTCTGATTTATCTGGTTTTCTACTCTGTTTACTTGATTTTCTTTTTTTAGATATCAGGTACAGACTAAATGTGAAGCAGAGTTGTAGATTTTTTTATATTTTTATTTTCAGACTTCAGACTAGCACCTCTTTCATATTTATTCCTTGTTTTGAAATTTTACAGGAGAAAATATCATCACTTACCACTGACTGATGAGTTTCTGCCTAAACTGCTGTGATGTCACCTCCATAAACTCTATTGGAAAACTATTTTCCAAAGCCTATTGTGATGTTTAATTTGATTAAAAATGCCAAAGGAAAGTACAGGGCCGGCCCATATAACCAATGTACTTGTCACGCCTCAAATCCTGCCAACAACGCCAAAAAATGGCACAAATGCAGTGTTTATTCTCACTCAAATTTGGTGGTAAAGCAGGTCTCAGACTAAAATGCAAAAAAGAATGGCAGCAGACAGAAATAAACAAATAATAACGATATTTGACAGGTTTTTTTTGTTTGTTTTTTTTTCGTTTCGACTGATTGCTTCATAAGATTTGTATAAACGACTCACGAAAGGCTGTTTAGCAGGTTCCTGTTCTGACGCAGCACTCAGAGCGAGCGCCGATAAATCACAGAAATAATGACAACACAGTGACTTGAGTCATTGCTCATTCAGTTCATAGGAAAATAAAATGATCGTCCAAACAAACAGCAAATGGAAACAGCAACACCCGCGTGACCAAAAGTAAAAGTCCCCTTTCATTTTTTTCCAACTTAGAATAATAATTTAAGAGTTTGAAGGCTAGCCAGTTTGTGTTATATATTAAAAAACAACTTTAGCTGAATTAAAGGACACATATAATGCATTATTTGTACATTATATTGCCCTTTAAACGCCATCAAACTACTGAACTCTGTGCAGTAAAAATCCTCTTGTAAAGTCATTGTGCAATATTAAGCCCACTGTGCAATATTAAGTCCACTTATATACATAAACTGTACATGATCATGTGAATATGTAAATAGACAAGGATAGTATAGTTAAGCTTATTGTAAAATTGTTCATATCGGGGGTTTAGTTGATTATTGTTCATATCGGGGGTTTAGTTGATTAATAAAGACACTTTATAAGTTAAGTTAAATGGGGTTGATCATTATAGAGCTATTGTATTTTATTCTTATTTTATATATATCTTATTTTGTTTATAAAACTTTACTGTCACTACTGGTCGGTTGCACATGTAACAAAAAGAATTTCCTCTTGGAGATAAATAAAAGTAATTCTGATTCTGATTCTGATTCTGATTTTGATTCAACTTGCTCTCATACTTTATTTTGTCTCATGTTTTAGAACTTAATGTAAACAATGTATTGAAAACCAAACGACTTTCTCTGTTTCAGGCGCTCTCTCGTCTGAATCAAGTTTTCGTAAACAGGATTAATGAAACAAGTGTGAATGAAGCAACTCCCGACATGTTTTTTTTAATGAGGGAACAATGTTTTCAACAGTCTGTTTTGCACAATATCTGTCCTTTAAAGTCTATTTGACAGATTAGACAACGCAACTGACTAAAACGTAGTTAACATGATTATATTTAAGATTGTTCCTGTTGGTCCCCCGTTATTGTAGTTTATAATGTCACTTCCTGGTGGGACATGAGCACAAATATGTCATAGTTAGAGGTAATTCCACAGTTGTTACCATAGCAACCAGACTGTAGTAGTAATAGCCGTAATCAATGGTTATGATTAGACAAATAATAATACCTGATGACACCTTTATTTTGTTGAAGGATGGTTTAAGCTGTCAGAAAGATGTGTCAGTTGTCTGTAAATTATCGCTTTTTGATGAAATCATTCCAGTTTTTGGATATTTATTGCTGCTTCTCGGGTATCGTTTGAGAGCAGATTCTGGTGTGTTTAGGGCGGTAACCAATTATTATTTCGGCTAATCAGTTAGCTGTTTAGCTTGTGAAAGGCTCATGAAAATTCGATTTGTACAATATACAATACAAATTAAATGCTAATTAAATGACTCATAAAACCTCTTCTCTCAACACATGGCACGTTTTTGAGCCTGTGTATCGTTCGGAAAACAATTATTCAATGACCAAATTATTTGACAATTATTTCAGTGGTTAATTTAGTTATTATTTCAGTGTTAAGCAAATCAAAATGAATGCTTTTCAATGCCGCATTTCAACATTTTTAATGTCGTCAAAACAAAACATTTACGCTTTTTTCATGTCCAAACTACTGGCCTGTTATCGTTCCATTGGGCAGAATGACTTTATAATATTCAAAAAGAGAATTTACATGAAATTTAAACCATGGAAATGTATGTTTTTAACCTTGTCTTTTACTTTTTAAATGATCTGATCAAAGCTGACACGGCCTGTGATAATTATTGTTCTAATTTTTATTACGTTTATGTAGTCATCTTTTTTTTCAGAAGGGTCTTTAAATTTAATGTCTGAATTTAATGCTTTTTGAGACATTTTAGGTGCTTCTTTGTTGCTTTTAAATTCTTGTCCAGCTCAGACTTGGACAGCAGCAGCAGAAAACTCACTGATGGGTCCCGGGGCTGTGTGCAGCGCTGTCCTGTGAGTCCATGTTCAAATCACTGCAAACACACAAAGAGACACGGTAAGTTTCATTTTACATCAAACTAAACCATGAACAGATCCAAACAAAGACTCGGAGGACTGAACCTGGTCTAGAAGTAACCCACAGCTGAAGGACAGGACTATTACAGCACAGACTATAACAGGGCCGAGGAACTTTGGGGCTCATCAAGTGTGATTTTCTGTAACTTTTCTGTTGTTTCTCCTGAACTGTTGTTGAAAGGAAGCTTGTATTTTTTATTTCGTTTCACGCATGGTGAAAACATTTGGGCTAATTCTAATTCAAACTGTATGTGCAGCAGCTTAAAGTCTATGTAACAGGTTCGACGACACATTTCACTAAAAGGTATGAACATGATTATATTTAAGATTTTACTTAACATTTTGCCTATCTGTCCCCAGTTTGACTGTTTTCGTAACGTTTATAGTAACTGTAACTGCCGTTGAGACAGTTCTGTTTATTTTTCTAAGATAATAGATTTCATTAGAGTAACATTTTGTGTATTATTTAATTCATATTATTGTACAAATAGGTAGGAAACATATTCAGTTGTTTTTGCGTTTAAAATATATCACGGCACACCACCTTCTACAAAAACCTCACCAAAAATACACAATTTAGTAAAAAATATTGTATATAATGAAGCAAATAATGTCTGTACAATGTTTAAATTTGACAATAATGATGGTTTTGTGTTGTTTTTTTGATGCGGAAATAGCTCAGGACACTTCAAAAAGGCAAAATAGTCCACATTTGTAAAACTGTAAACTCAAATTGGACATTTTTTCCAGGAAAAACCTCACGGCACACTGGAAACATATTCAGTTGTTAAAAGCAATACAAATTAACAAATACAAATTCTAAGATTGTAATACCTTGTAATTATAAGCAACGTGGGTCACATGACAACTGTGGCATTATGGGAAGTAGTAAGGCGCATGGCGAAGAAGGACATGGCCCAAAATACAAGCCAATCTGCACATGGTTTACAAGGTGCAAACGGTAAAATGTTAATTTAATTTAATAACACTTCCTGGTTGGACATGAGCAGCAACTATGACACAGAGGTAATTCTATAGCCGTTTCCAAGCAGCAATTTTGAAAATAAGGGCCAAACCCCACATAAGTGACACAATAGTTATGATTTTACAAATAATAATACACAATAACAACTTTATTTTGTTAAATGACACTTTAAAGTATCAAAACATTGTGTCAGTCGTGTGTAAACTGTATTTGTATTTTTTGTGGCACGTCGCTTTTTGATGACATCACAGAGGGAGGGATTCTGTTTTAGAACTCAATCATTTCCTGTAATTTAAAACTTTTATTTTTCTAAATTTCTTCACAAACTTAAACTTCACAGACGCAAAACTGTAGTAAATAATTGCCACAGGTGCCCTCTCACCAAACTGAGTCAGAATAAGAACATTTTGAGGACCTAAAATATAGAGTTTAAATGTTATAAACAGAAGAATATTTAAGAAATCCGATCATATTTCCCGTTTGTTGGATCATCTGGGGCTTCCTTTTTTGAGACAGAAATTTGCTGAAGACACTCCAAAATGTTAAACTATTGAATTCAATCCGTTGGAAATTTGACTCTATTTACGGACACAGAGTCAAAACAGGCTGGTTTCTGTTTAACTGTTTAACTTTCTGTTTTAACCTGTTTGTTTATCTAATGCTTAATCTCATTTACCAATATAATTCTTCAGTCACAGATGAACGGCAGATCATTTGTTTAATCAGATTTTGGATCATAAACGCAGGGGAATTCCTCACTTTTTAATTTTTTTACCCTGAAAAAAATCGGAACACTGAATTTTTTGTGATTGTGAGTCTGACTGTTGAATTTGAAGACTTGAAAACATATGCGCTGAATGTTTAACACTTTTTGAACTTGTTTTTTGACCTTTTTTGAGCTGCGGGACACTTTTTGCGTTTAAAATATATCACGGCACACCACCTTCTACAAAAACCTCACCAAAAATACACAATTTAGTAAAAAATATTGTATATAATGAAGCAAATAATGTCTGTACAATGTTTAAATTTGACAATAATGATGGTTTTGTGTTGTTTTTTTGATGCGGAAATAGCTCAGACACTTCAAAAAGGCAAAATAGTCCACATTTGTAAAACTGTAAACTCAAATTGGACATTTTTTCCAGGAAAAACCTCACGGCACACTGGAAACATATTCAGTTGTTAAAAGCAATACAAATTAACAAATACAAATTCTAAGATTGTAATACCTTGTAATTATAAGCAACGTGGGTCACATGACAACTGTGGCATTATGGGAAGTAGTAAGGCGCATGGCGAAGAAGGACATGGCCCAAAATACAAGCCAATCTGCACATGGTTTACAAGGTGCAAACGGTAAAATGTTAATTTAATTTAATAACACTTCCTGGTTGGACATGAGCAGCAACTATGACACAGAGGTAATTCTATAGCCGTTTCCAAGCAGCAATTTTGAAAATAAGGGCCAAACCCCACATAAGTGACACAATAGTTATGATTTTACAAATAATAATACACAATAACAACTTTATTTTGTTAAATGACACTTTAAAGTATCAAAACATTGTGTCAGTCGTGTGTAAACTGTATTTGTATTTTTTGTGGCACGTCGCTTTTTGATGACATCGCAGAGGGAGGGATTCTGTTTTAGAACTCAATCACTTCCTGTAATTTAAAACTTTTATTTTTCTAAATTTCTTCACAAACTTCAACTTCACAGACGCAAAACTGTACTAAATAATTGCCACAGGTGCCCTCCCACCAAACTAAGTCAGAATAAGAACATTTTGAGAACCTAAAATATAGAGTTTAAATGTTATACACAGAACAGAAGAATATTTAAGAAATCCGATCATATTTCCCGTTTGTTGGATCATCTGGGGCTTCCTTTTTTGAGACAGAAATTTGCTGAAGACACTCGAAAATGTTAAACTATTGAATTCAATCCGTTGGAAATTTGACTATTTACGGACACAGAGTCAAACAGGCTGGTTTCTGTTGAACTGTTTAACTTTCTGTTTTAACCTGTTTGTTTATCTAATGCTTAATCTCATTTACCAATATAATTCTTCAGTCACAGATGAACGGCAGATCATTTGTTTAATCAGATTTTGGATCATAAATGCAGGGGAATTCCTCACTTTTTTTTGTGATTGTGAGCCTGACCGTTGAATTTGAAGGCTTGAAAACGTATGCGCTGAATGTTTAACACTTTTTGAACGTGTTTTTCGACCTTTTTTGAGCTGAGGCACACTTTTTGCGTTTAAAATATATCACGGCACACCACCTTCTACAAAAACCTCACCAAAAATACACCATTTAGTAAAAAATATGCTATATAATTAAGCAAATAATGTCTGCACAATGTTTAAATTTAACAATAATGATGGTTTTGTGTTGTTTTTTTGGTGGGGAAATAGCTCAGGACACTTCAAAAAGGCAAAATAGTCCACATTTGTAAAACTATAAACTCAAATTGGACATTTTTTTGTGGCACAACAGGAAAAACCTCACGGCACACTGGAAATCGAGCGCTTAAACTATATATACTGCAAAATTTAGCAACTAAAGTTCAATACAAAAACAATTGCAACATTAAAAACTTCAAAATAAGAAATTGAACAGCATTTAAAATAAAAATTGTGATTAAACACAGACTGAAATTCTCACAATGCAGGAAATGGTGTGTGTTTTTATTCATATTTTCCTGAAGGATTAAAACTTAGCTCTCATCTCAAACACAAACAAGTATTCTTACAATTGACTTAAATAAAAAAAACACAGGCAGGAATTTCACAAAAACGTTTAAAAAATACAGTAAAACACACCAATGACAACTAACACAATCACAAATGGGCTGCTAAACGTCTCTAAAGCGTAAAAGAACTCTTAAATCTCACCTTGTATAAAAAACACGGCTGCTGTTCGTTCGTTTGTCCGACTTGTGCTCGAGGGTTTCTTGTGTGTGAGGATTTTAGAGTGCAGGGAATCCTCGCAGAGACGTCAACGTTCTGAAAGCGGCTCGACCGGTTTGTCCAAAGGAAACTAAAGCAGTCGTTCTAAACTTTACACAGCAGTTGATTTAAGGCTGCAGACTGGATACAGATGCAGTTATGAATGTGACGATTATCAGATTATCAGGTTGTCAAGGTGATTATCGGGGCGTCGGACGGGACAGGGGGGAGTGAAGGGGCAAGTATTTCTACGCTTTTTCTGTATTTTCTCTTTTTCTGAGAGAGGAGGAGAGGAGAAGAGAGGAGGGAAGAGGAGAGAAGAGAAAGAGATGAGGAGAGAAGACGAGGGAAGAGGAGAAGTGAAGGGGGGGAGGAGAAGAGAGGAGGGAAGAGTACAGAAGAGGAGAGGAGGAGGGGAGAGGAGGGAAGAGAAGAGGAGAAGAGAGGAAAGAAGAGAAAGAGAAGACGAGGGAAGAGGGGAGGAGGAGGAGAGGAGGGGGGAGAGGAGATGAGAGGAGGGAAGAGTACAGAAGAGGAGAGGAGGAGGGGAGAGGAGGGAAGAGAAGAGGGAAAAGGAGAGAAGGGAAGAGAGGAAGAGAGGGCAAGAGAGGAGAGGAGAGGAGAAGAGAGGAGAGGGGGAGAGGAGAGGAGGGAAGAGAAGAGGAGAGAAAATGAGAGACGGAAAGAGAGGAGAAGAGAGGAGAAGAGGGGAGAGAAGGAGACTCTAAAACACAAGCAAAACAAAGCCCACTGCATTATTGAATCAAAATGTGAAAAAAAGAAAAAACTATTTCTGATTTTCATTAACAATACACTTTATTTGTAAATATTATCGTATTATAGTTTAACCTGTATTTGTTCAAAAATGTGTTTAAAAAGTCTCAATGTACAACAGAAATACTGGTCAGTTGCAGCCACAGGAAGGTTCCAGAATGCTCTTTAACTCTATGTGGGGTGCAGACTTTTGGGGACGACATTGAGGATGATTTTGCCCATGTTCTCGTTGGCCTCCATGAGTCGATGGGCCTCACTCACTCGCTCCAGGCTGAACTCCCGGGCGATCACTGGCCTCAGGAGCAGCTCGGGCTCCGAGAAGTGAGGGAGCGCGCGAGAGGAGAAGGAGCGGATCAGGGAGGACTTGTACTGGAGGGAGGGAGGGAGGGGGGGAGAGGGGAGGGGAGAGAGGAGAGAAGAGAGAGAAAAAGAGAGAGGAGAGGAGAGAGGAGAGAGGAGGGGAGAGGAGAGAGAGGAGAGAAGAGGAGAGAGAGAGAGGAGAGGTAAAGAGAAGAGAGGAGAGAGAGAGGAGAGAAGAGGAGAGAGGGAGAGAGAGAGGAGGGTAAAAAGAAGAGAGGAGAAGAGAGGAGAAGAGAGGAGAAGAGAGGAGCGAGAGGGTGAGGGAGAGAGAGAGAGGAGGGGTGAAGAGAAGAGAGGAGAGAGGAGGGGAGAGGAAGGGGAGAAAAGAGGAGAAGAGGAAAGAGGAGAAGAGAAGAGAGAGGAGAGGAGGAGAGAAGAGGAGAGGAAAGGAGAAGAAAGGAGGGAAGAGGAGAGAAGAGAGATGAGGGAAGAGAAGAGGAGGGAAGAGGAAAAGAGAGGAGAGGAGAGGAGAGGAGAGAAGAGAGGAGAGAAGAGGAGGGAAGAGGAGGAGAGAAGAGGGGAGAGAAGAGGAGACGAGAGTAGAAGGGGGGAAGAGGGGGTGAGAGGAGAAAAGAGCGAGAGATGAGGGGAGAGAGGAGAAGAGAGGAGGAAAGTGGGGGGGGGGGGGAGAAGAGGAGGAGGTAAGGACAGAGAAACAGAGAGAGTGAGAAACAATTAAAAATGAAGCCAAAAACCTCAATAAAATAAATAACTCTCCAATAGGTTCCTCTGTTGGAGACTAATGCATTTTAATTTGTTCTTAAAAGTTTTTTAATCGAGCCAATCCTTTTTCTGTAAAATCATGTGGTTTGGAGCAAATTTCATACTCCAAAGGAAGAAATTTGACAGTTTTGTGTGTTAAATGTCATTTAAAATTCGGCGTTGTTTATGAGCATGAAACCAACACTGAAAACCATTTTATTTCCTTAATTTCAGAAAAGAATAAATAGGAAAAAAAATTTTGATTGTTCAATATGAGGAAAATCTTGATTAATTTGCCATTTTGCCCTTTAATCGAAAACACAACAGACCTAATTTGTCACCATTACAGTTTAAATGACAAGGTTTTACGGTCCGAATTTTCTTTTAACCATTTCTGAATAAATAAAACATGATCGTGTGATGTCCATAAAGCTAATTTGTCCTCACCTGCAGACTCCTGGAGCGGAGCAGGCTGCACAGGAGCTGGCCTCGCTTGGACAGCAGCTTCTTCAGCAGGTCTCCGTGGACAGTGGCTCCCCCCAGTGTCCCGTACAGCACCCAGCGCCCGTCCACCGCCAAACACGAGACGTTCTGCTCCCAGCACGAGCCCCCGACGCAGTCCAGGATCACGTCCGCGCCTCGGCCTGAGAGGAAAGACGGTCAGCTTAAAGGGCCTGTACCTGATTTTTACTGTTGTGAAAAGGAAAAAACAGAACTATACTATGTTTACGACTTTTTTTTGCGTGTAATAAAGTAAAATATGTGTTGCTCCAGCGCAGATATATTGTAAAAGCATCTATTCGGGTGAAAATGAGACCACAGCTTTGACTCTGCATCTGTTTATTCACCTTATTCCGGAAGTTGCCGTCGGCACCGCCATCTTGTTTCCGTTGTAGTTTACACGGGGCAGACGAGCTCAACAGAAAATAAGTTCTACATGACTAAAAAGACGTTTTCAAACCGTCCAGGAAATCGCTGCAGTGTGACTTGTTGTTGCTCGTGTTCATTAAACATTTTACACAAATCTATCGACTTTATGTAATGTTTTAGCGGCGAGACTTTACCCTCGTTCGTCATTAGCTTTAACGGAAGTGCATTTATAACAGAAGTGAAAAATGAGGCTGAATAAGGTGAAGATGAAGGTTCTCAAAAAATTCAATTATGACTTTCTTTGGTGGGAGGGCACCTGTGACAGTTATTTATTCTAGTTTTACATCTGTGAAGCGTGTGAAGAAATTTTGAGGGGAAAAAAAGGTTAAAATTCCAGGCAGTAGTGCTGAGTTCTGAAACGGAACGGAGTGCCCTGAGCAACTTCTGCATCAAACAAGAGCGCAAAACCATCACTATTGTCAAATTTAAAGAACTAGACAAGAGCACGGACATGTTTTGCCTCATTATGTACCGTAATTTTTTTACTAAATGGTCTGATTTGGTCATGTTTTAATAGTAGTTGGTGTGCACAGCAAAAAAAATAAATCTATACAAGCTTAAAGTTTTATCATTTTTATCTGGATTTGAGAAGTTTTGACTCGATGAGATTTAATTGTTGATTTGATGCAGAATATTTCACGGGTTTCAAGGTATTTCTGATGATCCTGATATAATTTTGCTTAAAATAAGAAAATACATTTGTCAGTGGAGTAAGTAAAATGATCTTAACCCACTGACAGATAATTTGGATTGAAGTAAGAAATAATGTGTTGAAACAAGTCACAAACGGTTTGAAATAAGTGAAATAATCTAGTTCCATCAAACAAATCGTCTCCACTGATCTTAACGAGTCAAAACATCTGAAATTCAGATAGATATCCTGAAATCAAGACATTTTAACATTATTTGCAGTGTGCCGTGGTATATTGACTCAAAAAAGGGTTGAAAAACACTAGTCTAGTCTGTTTCTTGGGGTCCTGTACCTGCTGTAAACGCGTGCACTCCCTCCACAAAGTCGTCCTCTTTGTAGTTGAACCCTTGGGCGGCTCCCAGGGACTTGGCCAGCGTCAGTTTTTCCTGCGTCCCGGCGGTCACTAAAGGCACCGCCCCGAGCAGGCACGCGAGCTGGACCGCAGCCGACCCGACTCCGCTAGCCCCGGCGTGGATCAGGACCACCTCGCCCTCCTGAACGCGAGCTGTACAGACCAGGAGTCAGGATTTACAAATGTGCTACAGCGAGCCGCAGCGAAATGTGGCTGAAATAATGTGTACGGCAGAAGTGAATGATCAAAAAATTTAGATCTAGTCTAGTTTAAAATTATTTTAATGTATTATTTTTATCTGGATTTGAGAAGTTTTTACTCATTTAGATTTAATTGCTGATGTGATGCAGAATATTTCACTGGTTTCAAGGTATGTCTGACTGTTTATGCAATAATTTAGCTTGAAATAAAATAAATTTGCCAGGCTAAGTAAAATTATTCATCGATCGATTCGTCATCCCTCATTCATCCAGGCGTGTTCCGTCGTAGAAAAGGTTTCAGGGTTTGTCATCCAGACGCTGTTTGAAGATCAAGACGTTTCGACTTCTATCCAAAAGTCATTGTCAATCAGTGAGCTTTTTCATATATTACACATATTTGTGACATTTAAAGCAGAAAAATAAAAAAATAAATGGATAGAACCAGGTTTAAATTTCTTGGTTCATTTTGTAACATATTAGTTATAAAAAAAAGGGAATTTTGGATTTCTTATTTAGTTTTTGTGTAAACCATATTTAACTGAAAATTGTCCTAAAAATTCAAATGTCGCCTCTTTTTTTTTACTTAAAACTTAAATAAATCAGTTTTAGAATTAGATATTAAAAAATCCTTCTGTGCGTTTCGTCTAAATCTTGTTGAGTCCAGATTGTACAGTTTGGTGTAGGATCTACTTTAAGGCTGATCTTTATGTCTCGAGGGACAAAAATGCATTTAAACTTCCAATGTCCCAGAGAAATCTATGGATGAAGTGGATTCAATGGAAGAATAAAACATCTTCAGGAGCAGATTGGACACGTTTGTTGTTTCCACATGAAAGACGATATGTGAGAGAGAAAACTGACCAAAAAACACTATTGTGTCTCGCCTTAAAGTGTGTATGACAGGTTTTTATGTTTTTCTAATTTTGACTTTTTAAAAAACTTTATTCAGTGTATTAATACCTCTTGTAAATATAAATGATAGTTTTACACCAATCAGGTCGCTGTTTGTGAAGAAAAGTTGACAAATATGTTGAAAATTACAGGAAGTAAACAAACTGATGACATCACAGTGGGGAGACCAAGGTTATACATGATTTACACAAAAGAAACTACTTTTTTGACCCTTTAAACATTGATTCAACAAAGTAAAGGTGTTCACATGTATTTTTCTTTGTCAAATAAAATAAATCAGTGACATTAGATGAGTTTTCTTGCACTGTACAAGATGTTCTAGGTAATTTCCCAGTGTGATGTCATCATTTACAACCAGGAAGTAAAATTAAAAAACTAAAAAAGTAGCTAAACTGGGGTCAAATTTGCAAAGATTTTTAGCAGAATTTGAAATATATATCTTAACTGCACTTTAGTCAAATGAGTCGTCCAACCTGTCATGGGCACTTTAAGTTTTGTGGAATTTTCCAGACATTTTTTACAGAAACAAAGTCCAGAACAAAAGCAAGTCACCGCTGCATAAACGAGAATTGAACCAGTGCCCGCAGATCTAACCCAGGACTAAACCCACGCCGGGCTGAACCGGCCTGGGACTAAACCCGGCCCTCCCTCGTGGCCCTGCTCACCCACGAAGTGCAACAGCTGGAAGGCGGTGAGCCAGGCCTCGGGGATGGCGGCGGCTTCGGACAGCGACAGGTTCGGGGGCGCCGGCAGGACCAGCTCTTCGGGGACGCTCACGTACTCGGCGTATCCCCCTCCGCAGAGCAGCGCCATGACGCGGTCCGAGGGCTTGAACCCGGACCTGGCGCCCGGCCCGGTCCTCTCCACGGTCCCAGACACCTCCAGGCCCAGGATCTCACTCTCGCCAGGAGGAGCAGGGTAAAGCCCGCGCCTCTGAAAAGACACAAAACGTCTGTCCAGTCTGCTCCAAAAGAGGGGTATGACTTCATTGAATCCACTTCATCCATAGATTTCTCTGGGACATTGTAACGTCAAAGGCCGTTTTCTTAAAATTCATTTAATAAATTATTTAGTAAATGATTTAATAAAGATCAGCCTTAAAGTAGATCCAACACCAAACTGTACAATCTGGACTCAACAAGATTTTGACGAAACGTTCTGAAGGATTTGTTGATATCCAAGTCTGATTTATTAAAGTTTGAAGTCTAAAAAAAATTGGCGAAATTTGAATTTTATGCCAATTTTCAGTCAAACTACATAAGAAGTAAAAAATTTAATTTTTTTAATAACTTGTGTACAAAATGACATTTTTTCTTACAATTATATGAGTAAACTACAGGAGAAGTTAGATAAGTGATATATATATATATATATAAATAAGTAAATAAATAAAAATTAAGATTTGAAATTAATATCTATGTCCAAATTACTCCACTCTAAAACTCTAGTTTATCTTTAAATACAGCATAAAAATAAGAATATCTTGTGCAGTCTATTCAAATGAATACAATTATTTATTCACATTTTCTTGGGGAGAACCCTCAATCCCCCGTCATTCCACAGTTTAAGTCGTTAGTTTGTCGTTAGTTTGACTATATTTTCATCATTTAAAACGCCTAAAACAGTTAAAAGTGTTATCTGTCAGTTGTAGCCTTAGTTCGCCTCATTTAAGTTCAACAGAGTTTGTAAAAAAAGTTTCATAACATTTATTTTGGACAAAAACACAAAAGATCTTGGACTTTCCAGTCTCAAAAAACATGAAATATTACACTGAAACCAGCTGACCTTGATGATTCTCTGCTCTGTTGTTTGCTCAGGTTTATCAGCCGAAAAATATTGTGTTTGAGAGTTTGAGCTCAAATTAAACTTAAAATATACATGTTTAAAGTTTAAAAGTCATATACAGCATGTTAGATTTAGAGGGTTAGATGTTGCTGTTGCAACAGACTTGTGCAAAAGCATCTGGGCGTGATTTAATTTTGACAGAAATTCAACACTGACTCAAATTGGGGAATCACAGCAACAATTTACAGCAACTGACACATTTTCTGACAGTTTCAACCAGGTCTGGGCAAACCTTTTGACTCAAGGGCCACACTGGATTTTCACACTTGCCCGGGGGCCGACCATTTACCTGTTGGATGTTGTTAACTACAGTATATTACACACGATTACACATAGACTTAATGCCTAAAATACACAAAAAAACAAAAAAAACAAAAAAAAAAACATTATCTTTATTTATTTTAATGTGAACAGTGCCTTTATCCAATGCATCAGAGTCTGGTGTTATTCTAGTGGTGGATATTCTCAGAACTGATCTTAAGTGTCCGTCTGTCGTCAGGATCTGTGGCGCCCTTTGATAAAGTTAATTGCTCTTAATGTTGTGAGTGTAACGTCTCCTTTAACCACTGGTTATTATTTGTGACAAGACAGGACTTGTTGTTTTTGGACTGCGCCCTCTGCTAAAATCGCCATGCATCGATAATAGTGCAGTTATTTTGATGAAAAGGAATGAGGAAACAACGCCATCCAGTGAAATGAACAAGCAACTGCAGTCTCAGACAACTATAAAACGACAAACGCGCCGTACTTAAAAGTGTGTGTGACAGGGTTTTATGATTTTCTAGTTTTGACTTTATCAGTGTATCAATACCTCTTGTAAATATAAATAATAGTTTTACACCAATCAGGTCACTGTTTGTGGAGAAAAATCGAAAAATATGTTGAAAATGACAGAATTTAAACAAACTGATCACACTGGGGAGACTAAGGTTTTGCATAATTTACACAAAACTAACCACTTTTTAAACTTTTCTTTAAACATTAATTCAACAAAATAAAACGTGTTCATGTGTATTTTTCTTCGTCAAATGAAAAAATCTCATTACATTACATTAGAGACATTAGAGGCGTTTTGGCCCAGTGTACAGTGTGGTTGCTATGGTAATTTCCCAGTGTGATGCCATCATTTACAACCAGGAAGTAAAATGAAAAACCTAAAAAATAGCTAAACTGCGGCAAAATTTGTAAAGATTTCAGCAGAATTTTAAATATATTTATCTTAACTGCATTTTAGTAAAATGAGTAGTCCAACCTGTCAGAGGCACTTTAACTCATAAAAAACATTATTAAATGCTTTGCCGCCGGTTTAAAATGCCAAAAGGGTCGCAAGTCGCCTTAGTTTGCCCTACTCTGGTTTAAACAGTCAATCAACAAAATAAAGGTGTTATCAGGTATTATTGTTTGTCAAATCATAACTATTGTGTAATTTATATGTATGTTGGCCCTTGTTTACAGTCCGGTTGCTATGGTAACAGTGGTGGAATTAACTCTAATGCTGCTTTCCAAGAAACTGGGAAGTCGGTCATTTCCCACTTGAGAGATAAGAGTTCCGACCTCAGAGCGTTCCAGCTGAGTAACTCGTATGAGAATAATTTGGCAACAATTTTGACCATAAACAACAGATTATTTTTGGATTTATCCTGTTAACTTTATTCCGGAAGTTGTCGTGGGCGCTGCCATCTTGTTTCCGTTGTAGTTTACACAGGGCAGACGAGCTCAACAGAAAATAAGTTCTACATGGAATAAAAAGCCGTTTTCAGGCCTCAGGAAATCGGTGCATGTGATTTGCTCGTGTTCATTAAACATTTTGCACAAATCAATCAACTTTATATAATGTTTTAGCGGCGAGACTGTTCCCTCGTTCGTCATTAGCTTTAACGGAGTTCTCGTCAAAGTGGTAGTGCGTTTACAACAAAAGTGTGACCTGTGGCAAAAAGAGGCAAAAGTGGGCGGAGTAAAGTGAATAACAAACGTTTCCATGGTTTCTATGGTGTTTAATCGCTCAGTTTCACTTCTTGTGGTGATTATTATCGCTGTCACGCATCACAGTTTGATCTTGTGTGTGAATTGGGAGTCTCTCGATCAGCTCCAGTTCACAGGAGGATTTATCAGTTCGGGCGACGTTCCAGGGCTTTTTTTTTTCAAGTCTAAGGTGGGAAATACCCCTGTTACCAATTACCTGGAACGCACCATTACTATGTCGTATTTGTGCTCATGTTCAATCAGGAAGTGACATCATAAACTTCACAAAGTGGTGACAAATGGGCAAAATGTTTAGTCAAATCTTAAATATAATCATGTTCACTACGTTTTTGTGAAATGTGTCGATGAACTTGTCAGATAAAAGTTGATTGTGAGCCGTACGTGGGACTAATCGCCTCTCACCTGCAGAAGGTCGGCCCTGTTGAGGGCCGTGGCGTGGACTCGGATCAAGACCTCGCCGGGTCTGGGCTCAGGTCTGGGGACAGTCCGGATCTGAAGGGTTTCCGGTCCCCCAGGTTCGTCCACACAAACGGCACGCATCATGTTCACGGAGGCCGGACTGCACCTGCCACAAGACTGAGAAAACAATACAACCAATGTGAGCTAGACTGCGCGCGCTCTAGCCCGGTTTGGTCTGGGTTGAATTCCAGTTTGGCCCTGGTTTGAATCCCAGTTTGGTCCTGGTTTGGACTGGTTTGAATCCCAGTTTGTCTTTGGTTGGCTTTGGTTTAAATCCCAGTTTGGCCCTGGTTTGGACTTTGTTTGGACCCTGTTCTAGCCCTATTTAGGCTGGTTTGAATCCCAGTTTGTCTTTGGTTGGCTTTGGTTTGAATCCCAGTTTGGCCCTGGTTTGGACTTTGTTTGGACCCTGTTCTAGCCCTATTTAGGCTGGTTTGAATCCCAGTTTGTCTTTGGTTTGAATTCCAGTTTGGCCCTAGTTTGGTCTAGTTTGAATCCTAGTTTGGTCCTGGTTTGGACTTTGTTTAGACCCTGTTCTAGCCCCGTTTAGTCTGGTTTGAATCCCAGTTTGGGCCTGGTTTGAATCCTTGTTTGGCCCTGATTTGGATTGGTTTGAATCCCAGTTTGGCCCTGGTTTGAATCCCAGTTTGGCCCTGGTTTGGATTGGTTTGACTCCCAGTTTGGCCCTGGTTTGAATCCCAGTTTGGCCCTGGTTTGGATTGGTTTGAATCCCAGTTTGGCCCTGGTTTGGACTTTGTTTGGTCCTGTTCTCGTCCAGGTTTAGTCTGGTTTGAATCCCAGTTTGGACTTATTTTGGTCCTGTTTGAATCCCAGTTTGGCCCTGGTTTGGATTGGTTTGAATCCCAGTTTGGCCCTGGTTTGGACTTTGTTTGGTCCTGTTCTCGTCCAGGTTTAGTCTGGTTTGAATCCCAGTTTGGCCATGGTTTTTTCTGGTTTGAATCCCAGTTTGGACTTATTTTGGTCCTGTTTGAATCCCAGTTGGACTTTGTTTGGTCCTGTTCTCGTCCAGGTTTAGTCTGGTTTGAATCCCAGTTTTGCCCTGTTTTATTCTGGTTTGAATCCCAGTTTGGACTTAATTTGGTCCTGTTCTCGTCCAGGTTTAGTCTGGTTTGAATCCCAGTTTTGCCCTGTTTTATTCTGGTTTGAATCCCAGTTTGGCCCTAGTTTGGTCTGGTTTGAATCCCAGTTTGGCCCTGGTTTGGACTTTGTTTGGACCCTGTTCTAGCCCCGTTTAGTCTGGTTTGAATCCCAGTTTGGCCCTGGTTTGGTCTGGTTTGAATCCCAGTTTGGACTTTGTTTGCTCCAGGTTTAGTCTGTTTTGAATCCCAATTTGGTCCTGGTTTGAATCCCAGTTTGACCCTGGTTTGGACTTTGGACCCTGTTCTAGCCCCATTTAGTTTGGTTTGAATCCCAGTTTGGCCCTGGTTTAGTCTGGTTTGAATCCCAGTTGGGCCCTGGTTTGGATTGGTTTGAATCCCAGTTTGGCCCTGGTTTGGACTTTGTTTGGTCCTGTTCTTGTTCAGGTTTAGTCTGTTTTGAATCCCAGTTTGGACTTAAGTTTGGTCCTGTTTGAATCCCAGTTTGGCCCTGGTTTGGACTTGGTTTGGTCCTGTTCTAGTCCAGGTTTAGTCCGTGTTTAGTCCCAGTGCAGTTTGAAAGTGACAGTAGTTAAAGGACTTACTGTGCTGTAGGTTTCTCCAATTAAAAATCTCCCCGTCTTCAAGAAGTGGTGCGGTCGATTCAGGAGCTGTTGTTCAATAAAATAATAATGTTCAATTAATACATTTATATAATTAAAAGTATTATACAAAGTTCTACAAATACACAGGAGAAATGTTTAAAGTTTATTATATTGTGGTTTATGGATTAGCCAGGACTCCGGTGTAAACATTTCATACATTCACAAGACAAAAAAAAAAATGTAAAATAAAATCCTTTTCAGTTAAATTCAATTAATTTTTAGCTTTGAAAAAGTTATTATCTAGACCTGGACTATTCTACGTAAGGCCCTTCAAGGGGCATGATCCGGCCCTCAATACATCTTCCAAAAATATAGAAAATATTTTATCTCTTGCTATTGGTTTAGTCCTTTAAGCTGTAACTACATCTGCAGAACTAAACCAGGACTAAACCAGGTCTAAAGCAGGACTAAACCCAGACTAAACCAGGTCTAAAGCAGGACTAAACCCAAACTAAACCAGGTCTAAAGCAGGACTAAACCAGGTCTAAACCAAGACTAAACCAGGTCTAAATCAGGTCTAAAGCAGGACTAAACCAACAAGAGATAAAATTTCTCATGTCTGATTTGGCCCCGGAGCCTTACGTTTAATAGTCCTGTTATACATAATACATAAGTACAAAGTAGTCCTAAAAATAACTAAGTAAAACAGAATTTTGGGAAACCACAATTACATAACAAATTTTGATTTATAATTTGAAGTTAATGTCAATTCGAAAAACAAAACATCAAATAATGCACAAAATCTGGTATTTTCAAAGGACAGACGCAAATTAAAAAACCTTAATCATATCTGAAGAAGTGGAGCAAGAAACACAAACATTCAAATTATTTAATATTGTCAACATAGAGCTTTTTTCAATTTAAATATTAACTAAATCTTTTATCAAGTAAGAGAACTGTTACACTGTACAAATGCATAATTCAAGCACAAGGAAAAATGTCAGAAAACTACTAAATTTGTTAAAAAGTAAATGCAACTGAGCACTACCCATCTCTGCAAAAAATATTCACAACTCACCATATTGATCCTCTTCATAAAAACTCTGAACTAAATGGAATTCCTAGCGCACCTGTCGTATCTTTACCCAACAGCAGGGGGCGTGGTTGTTGAACTAAAACTACACTTTTAGGGAAGAGCAACTAAAAAACAGGGCGTAAACGTGTGGTTTCGAAATAAAATGCAGAAAGAAAAGTGGCATTGAGTAAAATCGGAATAAAACAAAGAGGTATATGTTGTAATGGCAAATGTCCGCTGTTACGTTACAATTACGCAAGAAGACGTGCCTTGGCTCTTCCACGTGATTTAACATACAGAACTAGACTTTTACCTCAAAAATAGACAAAACTGCACTTGTTCTGGTAGAAAAATGAACGGACAAACTCAAATCTGCAGGAAAACGTACGTATTGTTACTTTGCACGTATTTAATCGCTTGCAGAATACGACGTTGCGTGGGTTTGTGCGCAAGTGTGTCCAAAACCGCACTCACCGACAGAAGAAGCGCGCAGTCCCGGGTGTTTTTGGAGAATCCATGTTTTCTGGAGAAGTTTAATTACAAGTGTAGAGCCGTGTGTTGTAGAATGTTCAAAGTATCAAAAGGGGCAGGAGCTTTTTTACGATACAAATGTTTTAAAGGGGCAGTGTGTACGTTTTGCTTACAGATGGTTTTAATTTTAGTCTGTTTCCCGCCTCATGCCCAAAGTCTAGGCTTCTCCAGAATAAATGCAAAATAATAATTAAGAGCGGTGTTAGTTTGTATGCACTCCAAATATTTAAAAATATATTGGTCCTGGCTTAGTCCTTGTTCAGTACATGCTTTGGACCTGGTTCGGTCCTGGTTTAGTCCTTGTTCATTTCCACTTTAGATCTAGTTTGGTCCTGGTTTAGTACATGCTTTAGACTTGGTTTAGTCCTTCTTTAGTACATGCTTTAGTCCTGGTTTAGTCCCTGGTCCTGGCTTAGACCTTGTTCAGTTCCACTTTAGACCTGGTTTAGTCCTTGTTCAATTCCACTTTAGACCTGGTTTAGTCCTTGTTCAATTCCACTTTAGACCTGGTTTAGTCCTTGTTCAATTCCACTTTAGACCTGGTTTAGTCCTTGTTCAATTCCACTTTAGACCTGGTTTAGTCTCTGGTCCTGGTTTGGTCCTTGTTCAATTCCACTTTAGACCTGGTTTGGTCCTTGTTTAAGCCTTGTTCAGTACATGCTTTGGACCTGGTTCGGTTCTGGTCTAGTCCTTGTTTAGTACATTTAGACCTGGTTTGGTGCGGGTTTAGTACATTTAGACCTGGTTTAGTTCTTCTTCAGTTCCACTTTATTCCTGATTTGGTCCTGGTTTAGTCCTTGTTCATTTCCACTTTAGATCTAGTTTGGTCCTGGTTTAGTCCTTGTTTAGTACATGCTTTAGATCTGGTTTAGTCCTTCTTTAGTACATGCTTTAGACCTGGTTTAGTCCTTGTTTAGTACATGCTTTAGATCTGGTTTGGTCCTGCTTTAGTACATGCTGTAGACCTGGTTTAGTCCTTCTTTAGTACATGCTTTAGACCTGGTTTAGTCATTGTTTAGTACATGCTTTAGATCCGGTTTGGTCCTGCTTTAGTACATGCTGTAGACCTGGTTTAGTCCTTCTTTAGTACATGCTTTAGATCTAGTTTAGTCCTGGTTTAGTGCATGCTTTAGACCTAGTTTGGTCTTGGTTTAGTACATGCTTTAGACCTGGTTTAGTCCTTCTTTAGTACATGCTTTAGATCTAGTTTGGTCTTGGTTTAGTACATGCTTTAGACCTGGTTTAGTCCTTCTTTAGTACATGCTTTAGATCTAGTTTAGTCCTGGTTTAGTACATGCTTTAGATCTGGTTTAGTCCTCATTTAGTACATGCTTTAGATCTAGTTTCGTCCTGGTTTAGTCCTTTAGTACATGCTTTAGTCCTGGTTTGATCCTAGCCTAGTCCTTGTTCAATTCCACTTTAGACCTGGTCTGGTCCTGGTTTAGTACATTTGGACTGGTTTAGTCCTTATTTAATTCCACTTTAGACCTGGTCTGGTCCTGGTTTAGTACATTTGGACTGGTTTAGTCCTTATTTAATTCCACTTTAGACCTGGTCTGGTCCTGGTTTAGTACATTTGGACTGGTTTAGTCCTTATTCAATTCCACTTTAGACCTGGTTTGGTCCTGGTTTAGTCCCTGGTCCTGGTTTAGTCCTTGTTCAATTCCACTTTAGACCTGGTTTGGTCCTGGTTTAGTCCCTGGTCCTGGTTTAGTCCTTGTTCAATTCCACTTTAGATCTAGTTTGGACCTTTGTTTAGTACATGCTTTAGACCTGGTTATGGTCTTGGTTTGGTCCTGGTTTAGTACATACTTTAGACCTGGTTTAGTACATGCTTTGGCCCTAATTTGAATCTGGGCTTAGTCTCTAGTCTAGTCCTAGTTTTATTTAATTCTAGTTCAGTTCTGTATTGGCAATTTCACAAAGCGCTTTGTATTTTATTGCTTTAATGTGGACAGACCCATTAATTACAGAGATATCAGCGTCTAACAGCAAAAAGCACCTCATTTCACAATCTTTTTTTGCAACCCGTCTGCAAAAAGAAGTAATATAATGTGATTAAAGTGACAATTTAGTGAGAATCCAAGGCAGCGCATGTCAATTTTTCAATAATACTCCTTTTCCTCCACAATGTAAGCCTGTTCTGTAACGTAACTGCTGAACCTCGTGACCGTTTAGTCCTAACAATATGAAATCCTATACTTTTGGCATGTCAGCACATAGTTACCAGCCTCGCATTCATTTACAACACAATACCTCCTTATGTCACAACATTAACAACATACCAGGACTAAAACTGCACCGAGGACTTCCAAAACTTTACTTTTTTTCGATTTTAAAATGGAAATCGAGTATAGACGATCGATGAGCGCTTTGGAGAGAGAGCTGCAGGTGCTGAACCAGAAAGCCGAGCAAGATCGGAGGCAAAAACTACAGCTCATCGACAAACAATTCAGGTTTTCCTACAAGTCGCTGCAGCAGAGGAAGGATTACTGGAGGAAGGAGCAGAAGAAACTCGGCACGGTGAGAATAGGCACGGGACGATATTGAAATTTTATGTCACGATTATCACGGCCAAAATAATTGCGATTAACGATAATATCACAACAGTTATTAAAATTGCTGACAGTTTGAAAATGTGACGTATAAAGACATTACTTTCTCATTATAAATAACTTCAGACATATTTGTACTTATGAAAGTGATCTAGAGCAGTGGTTCCCAAAGTGGGGGTTGCGAGGGGTGAGCTGGGGGTCGCGAGATGATTTCAAGATCTCATTTTAATTAATATGACATTGCATTTGCTCTATTTTTTAATTAAAACAGTATCTTTAAGTCAAATAGGGTCCAATAAGACAATAAACTATTCAAATAACAAATATTAAACCTGATTTAACACGCTTTAACACTTCAAATTATTGCTACTGTCATTTTCATTTCGCTTTGGGGGTACCGAGTCGATTGCATGGATAATTTGGGGGCAGAAAAGTTTGGGAACCCCTAATCTAATGGAGAACATAATGGATAAATTGCTTTTTTCTGCACAATCTGGTGACAAAAATGGCGATTATCACGATTAAACAATATGTAGCACAAACGATTATTGCCTTCCCTTTCTGTAATTATGAGACGTGCAATACAAAGGACCAGGACTCAGGTAGAAGTTATAAAAGGCCTTTACTGATCGATCAGGGTGACTCACGGTCCTTCTTTTGGCTCCTCACAAAGGTTGAACAAAAGGAACAAGCCAGATATACCTTCATGTAAATTAGGTAAAAAGTAGGCGTGCATAATGAGTTCTAAATACAGAGCTAAGGTTTCTAAGAACATAACAGTACAAAAACACATAAATCAGGAGGCCCTTGCTTGCAATAGTTGGACGTAGATGGGTGTGGGGAACTTTAAGAAAATAGTAAGATGTCTGAGGACGACACCATATGAGGTCACGCCATATGTGAAGCCAGACATGGATGACCTTTGCTCCCGAAGAAGAGCGTTTTCCCTCTATGGCAGTGTTTCCCAACCAGGGGTACGGGGACCCCAAGGGGTACGCGAGGAACTACCAGGGGTCACTTGGAATGGTTTCAGGTTTTAAATGCAGATGAAGTACTTTTAACTGACTAAAAAGTGTAATTTGTTGTAAATTTGGCATCTTTTTGGAGTATCTTGGGCCATACCACACATATATACCATAACATATAATCGTAGAAAGGGTTTCAGGGGTTGTCATCCGGACGCCGTTTGAAGATCGAGACGTTTCAACTTTTATCCAAAAGTCATTGTCAATCAGAGAGCTGGTATGGGAATCTTCAAACGGCGTCCGGATGACAACCCCAGAAACCTTTTCTACGATGGACCACACCTGGACGAATGAGGGTTTACATCGACCATAACATATAATAGTAATAATTGACCAGTAAACCCATTTATTTCCCCGAAACTCAAGTTAAGGGGTACTCTGAGTGTGAGACAAAGTTTAGGGGGTACTACAGACAAAAAAGGTTGGGAACCACTGCTCTATGGTCTAAAACATGCTTCATCACGATAAACGATATTATTCTTTATCGTCCCATCCCCAGGTGAGAATGTGCGAGCCCAAGGCCATCGTGGACGTCGCCATGAAGGAAATAAACGAGTGCAGCGACGTCAGGGAGCTGCGCACGGCCCGCGGAACCAGACCGAGACCTGGATCCGGGTCGGGGGAAAAGCAGAGCCGGTCGATATCTGCCCCGGCGACACGGAGGGGCGACGTCCAGTGCGGCGTCTCGCTCCTGCAGATGAAGAACATAGCGCTGATCGATTCGATTTCGGAGAAGGAGAGAGCCCTGCGGCGACAGCGGGCCCGGGAGGAGATGGAGAGGGCGAGACGAGCGCAGAGGGAGGCGCTGGAGAGACGGGTGCAGGAGTTTATGGAGCGGCTGAAGGAGAAGAGTGGAGCCGATTCAACAGAGGAACCTCCCTAAAAGAAACGAGCAAACGGACTTGAACTCATCTTGTTTGTCACTAAAGACAGCTTTTTGGACGAACATTCAAGCAACAAATGAACAAAAATGGACAGTTCAAGCTCAGTTCTCGACTTCTTTTTAAAGTCTATATGAAGGTTCTCATGTTGTTCTAATTATGACTTAGTATAGAATGTAAACCTTTAGTCGTTTAGTCGATTAATTGGTCCATGGTGTCTTAGTCCAGTGTTTTTCAACCTTTCTTGAGTCGTGGCACACTTATTTTGGATGAAAAGATACCACGGCACACAACCTACTAAAACATTACCAAATCAGACCTTTTATTCAAATAATGTCCATGCCGCTGATGGTGATTGTTTTTGCTTTCTTTTTTGGTGCAGAAGTCTGTTCAGGACACTCAAGAATGGTAACTTCCAGTCCTCCAAGTCCTTTTGTAAATCAAAATTGGACATTTTTTCAAGGCACACCTGGCAAAACCGCACTAGTGTTCCCCGGCACTGGTTGAAAAGCAAGGGATTAGTCGAGCAACATTTTTATTAGCCGACTGATTAGATTTAAAGGATTTCTCTGGCAAAAACAAGATATGGAGTGAGTTTGCTGAAGATTCTGGAATCCAACACAAATACACAGTTTCTTCGTACTTATTATTTAAAAATAGTTGTTTTTGCATGAACGCCTGTGCAGTTGTGTCTTTTGAGTGCAGTTTGGGTCAGACACATGGAAATACTTCATAGTCTTGATATATTTTTTGCCACACCCCCTTTTAGTCGATTAACGGGTCGACGGGGCAGGTCTTCAGTCGACCAAGAACTTCTTTAGTCGACCACAGCCCTGTTGATGGGAGGGCACCTGTCGTAAATATTTATCATAGTTTTACATCTGTGAGGTTGCAGTTGAGAGAAAAATTTGAAAAAGAAGTTTAAATAACAGGAAGTAGAGCTGAGTTCTAAAGGCGTCCTTTTTTTCCTACAACCCAGTTCTGCCGAGTGAGTGAGCTTACCTGCCCCAAAACCCTAAACTCAACCAATCTATCTGTTCCTAAACCTAATCCTAATTGTGAAAAAAAAATACATTTAAAAAGAGAAACTTTTGCTAACGCTCTGTGGCATAAGTGGGTAGGGGAAAAAAAAAGCAATCCCTCTGTGAAGTCTTCAAAAGGCGACGTAGCGTTTAAAATAAAGAGTCAGTTAACACTCAACTGACACTAATTTTAGGACAGCAGCAGGAAGAGAAAAGCGTAGAATGAGTCAGAAGTTGTGTTTTGGGAGCGACTGGACAGTTTAATCTGCCTTTTTGGTAGTTTTTGTACGAGATCTTAATCATTTTGAGAGTTTTTCCCAGAGCCACGCCTCATTTTAGTCGATTAATCCAATCACGGTGCATTTCTTTCGTAAAGTCGTTGTGTGTTTGTCGCGTTGAGTTACTTCTTTTCACTTGCAGTCACGTTCTAGTAACATTTAGTCCCATTTTTGTCATTATTAGCCGCATCTCGATCTTTTTAAGATGCATTTCGGTAATTTTTTATTGCGTTTTTGTCACTTTTAGTCACGGTTTTTCACGTGTTTCAGAACATGCTTTAACAAAGATATTTTTGTTGTTTGGAGGAAGTTATTGCAACCTTTACTATTTGCCAATTGCGTCCATTCAAATTGCGATTTCTATCAACTGTGCAGCTCTAACATAAGCAATCAAACATACATTCATTTTTTTTGTTTTGTTGGAAAAGGGATTATATTGTTCTCTGTAGGGATGCACCGATCCAGCTTTTTCAGATTAATTTTGATAAATGGGCTTTAAGTATCCGCTGATACCCGACATCAACCGATACCTCTGCAGATACTGAAAAAAGCATTTCTTTTCTTAAAACAAGAATAACGTATGACAAAACTAATCCAAATGGTTGTGCAATTATTCTTTATCCTTCAACTAACGACAGCTTTAAGTAACAAAACCTCAAATATCATAAATGTTCTGGACCAACAAAAGCCTGTAAATAGTCTTAACAAATCAATTAAAAACCACAACCAGGATATTTGACTGAACCGATATTCTGAAGTCGATATTCAGTACCAGTATCGGTATCGATGCAGCCCTGGTTCTCTGCCTAAAAGAAATCCAGATATCTCTATCATAACCCAAGATGATGAAGCACAATGTTTCTGGGATTACTACAACTTATACACTTGATAAATATAAATGTATCATCTTCTCTGGATTTGACCCTTATTTTAAGCAACACTATAGATTTTAAAACATAGAAGTTTATTATCTGTAGAGTAAATCTGTGGAGTAAAAAAAATGTAATCTTATGCCATTTTTACATGTAGAAACGAATGAAATGTATGAGTCATGTGTTTTTTTTTGTCTGTTTTCTGTTATATTTACATACCTCAATGTACAGCGCGGTTTAACATGAAAAGTTCAAATATTATGTACAAGTGCGTTTTTGTGGGTGTTTTTTAAAGGATCTGTCCCGTTTTCCTCATGATATGCAAAGCCTCGTGAGCCGGAGTTTCCTGGAGCAGCGCCGTGTTCTTCTGCCACTGGGGGGAGCTAGAGAGGTCTCGCTCTGCAAAACAAGAACATTATGATGACGATGATGTAATAAAAGTGAAAGTAACTGTGATTTTCTCTAGTAATTGTGGGATTTCTGATCAATAGGAATTATGTAATATAAATATTTTCATTTGTTTCATTTGCGTGACGAGAAAATGAGGAAGAGAACACTTTTCTGAGAAGTTCGTTCGTTTTGATATTAAAGTGTTGTCATTAGGACTGAATCGCTTTGTTTTTCAGGAAAAAGAGGTAAGAATAAGCAAGATTCAAGTTAAAATGACTTAATATTGAAGTAAAAGTTAGTTCCACAGTAGGGCTGTCACTAACGATCATGTTAGGAATCCACTATGATTATTTTTCAATCAGTCGACAAGTCAAACAGTTATTTCTATTATATATTTAAAGTTTTAAATACATTATTAGCCAGATAAAGGTTGGAATATGGGACTGAAGGCTTCTAGATGCCAAATAATCATGATTTTTACGAGCAGCCCCACTTCAAACGTGTGATTTTTTACTTTCAGATGAAAACGTAAGAAAATTGGTAAAGAGGAGAATCCCGCACACTAGTAGTTTTATTTACAAATGAACAGCAACGTTTCAGCAACTAGGCCTTTGTCAGGCAAATGGGAAATGATGAAAACATAAACCAGAATCCAAGTGCCCTTTGTGTCATTTGTGCAGATTGAAAATGACTGTCGGTTGGAAGTTGAAGCATCGTTATTTGTAAAACACAGGGTTCCTGCAGGGTCTTAAAAAGTCAATTTTTAGACTTTTTAAACTTTTTAAAATTAGAAATGGAAAATTTAAGGTGTGAAACCGTCTTAAAATAGTCAAAAATGGGGGTTGGGTCTTAAATTTGAAGCAGCTGTTAAAATCTTTTTTAAATTAAATGAAGAATGTGTGTTTGTGTCAGAGATGGTGCATTTGTTGTGAAGGCCCCTCATGTACAGAAGCGGCAGGTGAAGCTCTCTGAACTGTGGGACTAAACTAAATCTTTATTGAATCTGGTCAAAGCAAAGGCACAAGTCGCTTACAAGAGGTCAAGTTTTAAGGTCAGCTCACTGCACAGTTGTGTCGTAGAGCGCACTGAGACTGTCTTGGCAGAGGCAGACTGAGAGACAGGGAGAGAAAAAAGTGCAATAAAACTTAGTGTTTATAGTGGATATAAAAAAAATAGATTAACTATTAACATCCGTCATCTTAGATATTATTATAGTGTTGATATTAGGCCAGTAATATGTATTATGTCATATTTTTTATAACAATTAAATTTATTGAAAGAGCACATGATCTTATTTTGATATCAGAGGTCTTAAAAAGTCTTACACTTGATACTAGACGAAGAAACCAGAAGTCACGCTAGAAATAATTCCAGTTCGTCATAATAATGGTTCCACTTCACACTCCTCTGTCCTGTTCTTTATGTTTTATGATCTAAACACGCTTTCTGCCCGTTATGATGTGCATTTCTTGTGTCAGAACCACCGGCACTGAAAGGCTGAAATCTGGAGAGAGAAAAGTAAAGCCGCTCTGAGCTGAGGCTGCGGAGGTCGAGGCGCTGATAAAAGTATGGTTTTAGTTCAGTCTCAGCCCAAAAGTCCAAGAAAACAGCAGTACAAGTTGAAAATCAGCGCTTTATTTGAAGTTTATTTAAGTTATGTTGATATCATATGTAAAACTAAGGGCAATAGTTTGATTTTCAACCAATAATAATGACCGAATGCCTTCAGAATTTTCCATCAAAGCTGAAAACAATCCATAAATGACAGAAAATTCTCGGTTAATGTAACCTCTGGCAGGAACCCTCAGACGGTGTCCAGATGAATCCTTTTCTACCATTGCAGATGCCAATGGGGATCAAATAAAAACCAAACCATAAACTCTGTGATTTGAGCTGTGTTTTGTACCTTCACACACGATGCTGACGCGCGAGGGCAGGCTCCGGGTGTGGTCTGAATAGTCCAGTGAACAGAGCAGCGCCGTCTTGTGCTTGGGCTCCGTGAGCATCAAAACCAGGAGCGAGCAAAGAGCGTTACTCTCCAGCACCTCCACGGACGCATGACACTCCTGTGGAAGAGACAAGAGCGTTACTCTCCAACACCTCCACGGACACATGACGGAGAAGAGACAAAAGAGCGTTACTCTCGAACACCTCCACGGACACATGACGCTCCTGCAGAAGAGACAAGAGCGTTACTCTCCAACACCTCCACGGACACATGAAAAGAGACAAGAGCGTTACTCTCCAACACCTCCACGGACACATGAAAAGAGACAAGAGCGTTACTCTCCAACACCTCCACGGACACATGACGCTCCTGCAGAAGAGACAAGAGCGTTACTCTCCAACACCTCCACGGACACATGAAAAGAGACAAGAGCGTTACTCTCCAACACCTCCACGGACACATGATGCTCCTGCAGAAGAGACAAGAGCGTTACTCTCCAACACCTCCACGGACACATGAAAAGAGACAAGAGCGTTACTCTCCAACACCTCCACGGACACATGAAAAGAGACAAGAGCGTTACTCTCCAACACCTCCACGGACACATGATGCTCCTGAAGAAGAGACAAGAGCGCATTCTCCAACACCTCCACGGACACATGAAAAGAGACAAGAGCGTTACTCTCCAACACCTCCACGGACACATGATGCTCCTGCAGAAGAGACAAGAGCGTTACTCTCCAACACCTCCACGGACACATGAAAAGAGACAAGAGCGTTACTCTCCAACACCTCCACGGACACATGATGCTCCTGTAGAAGAGAACAATTAAAGAAACAAGGGTTGAACTCTAGATTTTCTTTAGTAGATAAATTGGTAGCATTGATAGTAGCGCTGCAACGATTAATCGACTAATCATGACAAGTCGACTATAAAAAATAATTGAAGTATAATCGTAAACTGAACCATACAGACTCTTAAACACATGTCAAAAGACCTTTTATGCCAAAGACCGTGACATTCATACATCAAAATGTCAAAAAAGAATAGATCATTGCTAATTTTCAACAATAATACACTTAATTCATAAATATTCTCTATGTAGAAGCGTTCGGTCACTATATATCAACCTTTATTTGGCTGATAAACGTTTAAATATACAACAGAAATTATCGTTTGATGAGTCAACTAATCGAAAAAACAATCGCTGACAATCATAATAATTGATAGTGACTGCCCTAATTACAGCAAATCGCAAAAGCTGCAGTTTTTGAAGTGCAATTATTTCTTCCACAAACAACAAAATGTCTTGCTTTGATTTGAACAAAAACTGCTGACACTGTAGTTTGGATTTGTACAAACATGTTCTGAAACTAGTGACAAAAGCACGACCAAAAGTGATAAAAATGTGTTCAAAAGTGACAAAAATGCGCCAACAAATAACAAACGAGACTCAATGCATCAAAACACGACTAAATGTGACAAAGACGCGTTTAAATTTGACTAACATAACTGAACATGACAAAAACGTGACAAAAATTTAACTGAATCTTAAAACATAAATTGCAAACCTAATCACAATTGCACTGGTCAGAAAAATCACAATTCAATGTTTTTTCTAAATCGTGCAGCTCTATTAAAGGTAAAAGAAAAACAAATTGTGATAAAATCGAAATCATGATCTGGCCCCAAGAAAATCACGATAATAAGTCTTTGCCGTATCGCCCAGACCTACCTAAAGTCCTACAAAATATCATAAAACATCTAAACTCACCTTGACGAGTTTCAGTTGCTGCTTGCGTGCGGCGAAAGCATTGAGATGGAGGCTGAGCGCGTCCAAAAAGCCCCGGAGGTTGTTCTGCAAGTCCATCTCCTCAGCCAAACTCTCCACAGGGATGAACGGAGGGATGTTGTGTCGCACGATCCTCAGGGTTTTGGACACGCTTATTTCAACGTTGTAAGTCTCCAAAATGACGCCCTGGTACGCAGTGGCCAGAGAGAAACACAGGGATTTGCCCTGGTTTGTCTTAATGACGTCATAACCTCCTAAAATATAAAGGGAAAACATGAATTAATGCTTTGTTCATGAAGACAGTGGATAGGATTTGTTCATCATTTGCGTAGCTCATGTTTTTGTAGATACAGTCAGACAGGGTTTATGCAAATCTAATTTAATGATTTTCAAGATTTTTAACGCCATAACCAACGTCAAACTACTGGGTTTTAACCGTTCCATCGGCAACAGAATGACCAGAATATAATAAACTACTTTATAATATCTAAAAAGAAAATTTGCATGAAATTTAAACCATGTTGTACAGTAGGTTTTGAATAGGGCTGTAGTCGACTAAAGAAATTCTTGGTCGACTACAGATCTGCCCCATCGACTAATTAATCGACTAAAAGGTAATAAAGTAAAAGGTATAAAGTATCTCAATGCATCTAACCCAAACTGCACTCAAAAATGCACAAATGCAAAGGAATTTATGCCAAAATAAACTATTTATACAGAAAAAAAAGTGTATTTATATGTTAGACTAAAAATAAAAGCTAACTCACTCCACATCTTTGCCATATAGATAATTTTACTCCAAATACAATAATTAGACGACTAATAAAAATCTTGGTAGACAAAGACAACATCGTCCGATTAATGGACTAAAGGATTACAGCCCTAGTTTTGAACCCTGTCTTTTACTTTTTAGATGATTTGATCTAATCTTTTCACATCTAGATTCAATAAATCCAGTACACACTCACTTCTGATTGGTTGATACAGCAGCTCTGGGGAGACAGACTTATTTTTATTACATTTATAGTTATTCTTCTGATAGATAAATCTTTTTCGAATAGTCTTATAAATTTAATGCCTGTGGGGATTAAACTGAATGCTTTTTAATGCATTTTAAGGCCTTATTTTTGCCATTTAATGACTTTTAATGCTTTTTAATGCCCCACGGAAACTTTGTCAGATGTGTCCAGAATTAAATGGTTTGGAAAGCGGATGGAGAGACTGTTCTTAACAACGATTCTGTTCAATTCAATTCAAAAAATAAATAAGAAAAAGAAAAACATTGTGATGTAACTGATGACGAATGGGAACATATGTATACATTTCAAAGGAGAAGTGCAAAATTTCATGTTTTCCAAGAATTCAGTTGGAAAAATGTATAAATTTTTTAGAACACCGTGTCAAAGTGCACATTATTCCCAGGAAAATACTAGTTGGGGTAAATTAGGACATGCTTTCATGTATATCCTATTATTCAAATACTGGACTGAGATGAATGAAGCGCTGCAAACCATCTTCAACATTCCATCTGACTTTTTTATCTTGGATGTAAATCTCCAACAATTGAAACGATAGATGGATATGTGTGGAATGTACTTTTGGCTATAGGAAGGCGACAGGAACGGAGACGGCAATAACTTACGGAAATAAAAAAAATATAGAAAAATGTACTTTTACTTTTAACTTAAACATGGTCAAATTTACTAGACACTAGAACACATAAGCCTGAATGACCTTTTTATTTATTTTATCTGTTTTTTGGACTGCCCTTCTTTTTGATTTTCTATTTTCTCTCTCTGATGATTGGTTTTGAATTATATCTAAAAACAATAATAATAATAATTCAAAAAAGATGCAGAGAAAAGGGTAGACAAATCATACATTACCCATGAGGTGGTGAGCCAAAAGCACATCCTTGAGTTGAGTGTGTTTCGCCATCAGCCACAAAAGTTTAGCGTTTTCAGAGTCATCGTCCAGTTCCACTTCTTCATTTTTCTCCATCGACGTCCTCAGCTTTTGAAGAGTCTGAATGTTAAGCAACATTGCATGTTATTTTGGCAATCAATTCATCTGGCAATTCTTCTTTCTATAAATCAATCAGTTATTTAGATTGTGATTTGTGATTGTTTTTTTTTAATGAGTTGATATATAGGGCTGTCACTAACAATTATTTTTAGTATTCTACATAGAGATTATATATGTGTAAATGTATTATTGATGAATTCTTTTTTTTTGACATTTTGATGTATTAATGTCACAGTCGTGGTTATAAAAGGTCTTTAAACATGTTTTAGAGTCTGTATAGTTCAAGTAACGATTGTTGCAGCCCTAATGATGTATATGATACGAGATGATGCTAAAAAGGTTTTAAGGGTTTACTTTTTTTTTTTTTTATAATGAAAAACACAAATTGTACACGTTTCTTTTGGTGTAATTACTGCTTTGTCTGAGTCATAAAACCTCTTCTCTCTGAACATTTATTCATGATTAACCTTTATTTAACCAGGAAAACTCCCATTGCGATCAAGATCTTTTTCACGAGTGACAACTGGCATTAAATGTTTTGGAGTCTGTGTGTAGAGCATTAGCAATAACTCAAATATAAAAATAGTTGGCAATCTTTTCAATATTTGCTTGGTTTTGTTTAACTTGTTTAAGCCCTACAGATGATCAATCCGTTTGTTCATTTTTGTCTGTTTTTACGAATTGTATATTAGGGTTTGGGTTAGCTTTATCACTTATTACCTATTGTTTAGTGTTCTTCAACAAACAATTTTACAGTTTTAAAGTTATTAGTTGTATTTTGTGCACTTGATCAATGTAAAATGTGGATACGGACAGTCCAGCATATTGTAAGACACACATTACCTGATGCACGTCTATCTCGGCTCTCAGTCTGTCTCTCTGCTTCTTCAGCTCCTCCACTTTAGCCCTCAGCTCCTGCACTCGACTCTGCGGCTGCGCTCCAGGCTTCTTTTGTTTCACTTGGGCCTCTAGGAAACTCAAGTGGCCTAAAACTCCTACAGATCAGATAGAAACAGAGCAGGGCATTACAAACCACAGAAACACACTTAAACTAAACTACTCACTAATAGAGGTAGGAGATATATCGAAAAATGTTATAGTAACACATTTGTTGTATTGCAGATATGCAAAAGAACAATTTAGAGTGTATCATCTATAATTTAAACTATTTAAAATGATCTTGAAAAGAGACAAACCTCAAATGTAATCTACCACACAAGGATAAAAAGTGATATTTCTGCACTTTTGTGGTTCATTTTATGGTACATCCTGATACATTGTGAAAATATTGCTTGAATAGGAGATTGTCTAAATTGTCTTGTATAAAACTAGAAGTCAAATTTCTGTGATAAATGTGCATCAAATTAACTAGCTAACTTCAAAATCATAAAAAAATGACGATACACTTTCTGTGACCAAAGTAAGAATGGTGTGTTATCTTTTTGTGGTGTGTATTCCTTCTCTCGAAACAATATTCAACATCAATGGTTATTAAACTTTACATTGCCAAAGATGCTATGTTTGTTAGCCTCACTAGCAAACAAACTTATATGCACTCAATTATCTTGCTTTACATTTAGTTTCAAACATGGTACTTGCCTTTCGTAGATGCCTTTTCCATTGTTTGTATCGTTTATTTTGATTTATGTGGTGAAATAACCTTCTAAAGAGGTTTATTTGAGATATTTTTGTGAAGCTTTTTGATTTTGGCGGCTCCGCGCTCTTGCGTCGCCACTACTTCCGCCTTACGCTGCCCACTACGTCATCACGCGCGCACAACCCCGGAAGAAAATTCAAAACAACGCAGCGTCGATCGGATCACATGGAAGATTAGTGTCAGACCCGCCGCGACTCGGCGTGAAACTGCGGCGAAACGTGATGAAAACGCTGGATGTGAATTAAAACAATGTTATCTACATTTTCCGACGCATTCGACGTCAACAAGTTGTAAAGTTACGTGACGGAGAGGGGTTAACTATGGCGACAGAGAGGGAAAGGTGAGTCTGACACGTTCACCTTAACATTACTCACTCACTTTCGTCACTTTACCGAGGGAAAACTTACTCTAGTTTTAAAGATCTAAAAAAAAAAAAAGAAATCGTACATAATTCATACTTACATTTATGATCTTCTACTTTGAAAATAAATAAAATAATAAAATAAAATAACTTGTGCTCAGAGCTTTGTAACTTTTCATCAATTATTATTGTTATCAAGACATTTATGGGAAGTTTTCTTTTAATCTACATCTATTCCAGTTATTACATTATTTTTCTGTTGATTTATAATGCGTTTTATTAATAAAAAACGAATTAATAATTATTGTGTGCAACAAGTGTATTTCGAATATATATATATAATTTATTTGTCTTTCTTTTTAATCTTCTTTCTTATGTTCTGTCAACTTCATATTTTACTCACTTTTTGTGGTTAGGCTTAGAAAATAACTGCTTAAAGAAGATAATGTTTGAACCCATGTGCAATAAAAAAAATAAGGCTTTGAGCAATAAGAAGCCACCAATCACTGTTTGTTTTGCATTAATAATAAAATACAAAACTGTTTTACATCTTCGGATACTGCCCTATGATTATTAAACATTTTTGCGTATTTAATACTGGATATTATCTAACTAACAACACATTCTTTGGAGGCTGCTCGCTGCGTTGTAGAGATCCAGTTCTTTTGACCTTCACACTCAGCGGTCGGTGATGTTTGTCTTTTGGTGAAATACAAAGAAACAAAAGAATCTGAGCCAAACCAAGATCTGTGCTCAGGATTCAGCTGCTCTTGACTGTGGAGGTTTCGTGCCCTTGAATTTCAGTTCCAATTATTTTTTTGTTCAAATCAAATCAAAAATTTCAAGCTTGAATCATTTATGTCAATGAATTGATTGATTGTTTTAGAAGGACATAAGTAATAACTCTTGAACGTGATCTTGATCTTAGTTTTTAGTCTGGCTTCAAGGTCAAATCAAAAATGCATTTAGTATATTGTCAAAACTGCAAAATGTACAGTCCTATTTTGGGTAAAAGCTGCTAACCCTGGAGTTTAGACCTCGACAAACAAGTTTAAACAGGTTTAAAGTTCAGATTTCATTCTTCATTCAATTGATAAAGCCCCTGGATGGGTTTAAAATCTCAGTTGCAATGTTTGTCTGAAATTGCAATTGCAATTCCGATATATGCAAAAGTTTTAACAGTAGGACACATTTTAAACATGTTCAGGAGTATTATTATTTGAGAGAGGTCTGAAATATGAACTGCTAAACTATTAAAAGTATCTCATACATTTCAAAATAATTTGTTGAGGACTAAACTAGAGCGGCTCAATTTGGGAAAAACGTCTAATTGCAATTTTTCTGACCAGATTTTAGTTAGATTTGCTATTTATACTTTTAATAATGGGATTCTGTTCAAATTTCTCATTTTAAACAGAACCAGGAGAATTGACAAAAAGACTGAAATATGAATAAACAAACTAATAAAAGAATGTGCATTTCAAAAAAATGTTTTTGACACTTTTTGCGTTGTTTTTGTTATTTTCAGCAATATGTTCGTCGCTCTTAGTCACGTTTTTGTTACTTTTAGTCACATTTTTTGTTATTTTTAATTGCGTTTGTCACTTTTAGTCACGCACTTGTCGCTTTTTATATTGTTTTTGCCCATTCGTTGTGTTTTTTGTCACTTTTAGCCCCATATTTTTGTTATTGTTAGCTGCATTTGTCATTCATAGTGTTGTTTTTTCTGCTTTTTGTAGCGTTTTTGTTTCTCTTTGTAGCATTTTTGACGCTTTTAGTTCTGTTTTTGTCACTTTTTGTTGTATTTTTGTTACTTTCAGCTGCGCTTAGTCACTTATAGTCAGGTTTTTGTTGCTTGTTCCAGAGCAAGTTTCAACAAATCTTAACTGCAGGGTTAGTCTTTGTGATTTGATAATTGTGTCCCTTCAAATTATGATTTTGATTCTTTTTTGATTAACTCTGCAGCCCTAGACTAAACTACAGTGTTAGTAGGTTTTAAAGAATGAGAAGACAGAATATTTTTGTTATTTGCAGCAGAAAAAGGGGGCCATTTGCTATTACGACCATTCAAATCGCAGTCAGGCTTTAACTTTATTATTCTCAAAGTGCAGCTTAACCTTAGACATAATGTTTTTGTCTGTTTTTAAACTTTGACACACTTTTTATCATGTTTATTGTTCTCTTTTCAAGGCCGCACAGCTGTGACTGATGGACCAGACCAACAGACCTTCACTTTATTCAGTTCCTCGTGCCATCGGTGGAGAACAGACTCAAAATGGACGCCTCCCACCACAAGTTCCTCTTCACCGCCGCGGACTACGCCATCTTCGCCGTGCTCCTGGGCGCCTCTCTGGCCATCGGGGTGTACTACGCGCTGTCCGGAGGTCGGCAGAGGACCACGCAGGAGTTTCTGCTGGCGGACAGGAGCATGGGCTGCCTCCCCGTGTCCCTGTCTCTGATCGCGTCATTCCAGTCCGCGGTGGCGATCATCGGAGTCCCGGCTGAGATCTACACCCACGGGACGCAGTACTGGTTCATCGGGTGCGCCTACATCCTGGGACTCATCGTTCCGGCGCATGTTTTCATTCCTGTGCTGTACAGGCTCAAGCTGTCAAGTGCCTATCAGGTATTTAACAAAGAGAATGTGGCGATGTGTGGAGCTGCAGCGGTTCACAGACGTGGGAGACTCCAGTCAAGATTTTCAGGATTTGAGACTTACTTAAAGTGCCTATGACAGGTCGTACTACTCATGTACTTAAAATACAGGTAAGATAAATATATTTAAAGTTTTGTTAAAAATAATTATACATTGAATCAATTTTAGCATTTTTTTTTTTAGTTTTGTAATATCACTTATCACTGGTTGTAAATGATGACATCACACTGGGAAATTACTTTGCACACTGGACTAAAACTTGGCTAATGGCAGAGATTTTTTTGTCCGACAAATCAAAATATATGTGAACACCTTTATTTTGTTGATTTAATGTTTTAAGGGTAAGGTAAGTTGTTTATTTTGGGTAAATTATGCAAAATCTTTGGATAGAATGAGTCTCCCCAGTGTGATGTCATCAGTTTTTTACTTCCTGTAATTTTAAACTGATTTTTCAGCTTTTCTCCACAAACCATGACTTGATTGGTGTAAAACAACATTTTTCATGTACAATACATATTAAAACACCAAATAAAATCAAAATTAGAAAATCGTTAAAACCTGTCATATAATAATATATTTATCTTATGTGTATTTTAGGTACATGAGTAGTGTGATTGGCACTTTAAATCAATATCTAATTCAGCACATTTTTCTGTATCGACATAGATATTGCATGTCAGTGTTGGTATCGGTGCATCCCTAACCTTTGAGCTCTGTCACAATATTAGACAAATATAAGAAATCATTTAATTACATTTTGAATTTTAATCATATTCTATGATTCAACATTTTCTCCTGAATTAATGTTTTAAAGAAATAATCGACACAAAATTTGTCAATGTTTACTATTTACTTTGCATTTTGCTCCTTGTTTTTAATTAAAATTTGTGTTGTTTTTCAGTATCTTGAGCTGCGCTTCAGTAAAGCTGTTAGAATCTGTGGGACCCTCACGTTCATCTTTCAAACGGTTTGTAAAGATTTAACACAGGTTTAAATATTTTCTTTTGCTAAAATTTGTAAATAATTTAATAGCATTTTTTTGTTTGTCTTGGTGTGTAACAGGTTGTCTATATGGGATTGTGTATTTATACTCCTGCTTTTGCACTAAATGCTGGTAAGATTCAAGTTAAACGTATTATTTTCTTCTTTTTTTCTGGTTAAAAATGTTCTCTTTCTTGTTTCAGTCACTGGGATTAAATTATGGGGGACAGTTCTGGCCACAGGGTTGGTCTGCACTTTGTACACTACACTGGTAAGACTGAGCTCATTTCCTAATCTGAAAATTGTACTTTTATTGGACGTTTTGTTCTCTGTGGCTCAGATTTACTTAGCGTTTGAAAAGGTGCAAAAACGGGTTGCGCGCTAAACTGAAGCAAAAAGTGTGTGCCGTTGAGGTTTGCATCTTTCTCGGGCCACAGCGCAAATTTAGTACATGGGACTTTATGAATGTCGCGTGAAAGTGAAGGTGGAAAAAATGCAAATGATAATGTTTTATGGGCGCAAATTGGTTTATGACGACTATGATGAGCAAAACTGCATGAAAATTTAGTACATCCGAAAAGCAGGTGTTAAACTTTCGCGCAGAACAGACTATTGCAGTTTACACGTCAATGTGGCGTTTGACATAGTTTCAGATGATTGTGTTTGGCTCATTTACAAATACAAACAAGCCAACTATAAAATAATAGTGTTGTTTTGACAGAGGGAGAGGTCAAACGGATTTCAGGAGTTTGTCCTTTTAATGTGTACAAAAAAACACGACCAAAAGTGATAAAAATGCGTTAAAAAGCGACAAAAACGCACCAACAAACAACAAACATAATTTTTAAAATTCTAAATGCGACTAAAAACCACACAGACGCGACTAAAAGGGCCAAAGACACAACTAAAAGTGACAAAGACAACAGAACGTGACAAAAACGCGACTAAAAGAGACAAAATTGTGAGTAAAAATGACAAAAAAGCGACAAAATTGTGAGTAAAAATGACAAAAAACGTGACTAAAAGCGACAAAATTGTGTTTAAAATGTGAATGTAAACAGAATCCTATTATTAAAACATAAATCACAATCTAATCACAATCGCACTGGTCAGAAAAATCACAATTAGATATTTTTCCTAAAACGTGCGGCTCTATTAAAGGCAACAGAAAATACAAAGTGAACATAAATCGTGATAAAATCGAAATCCTGATCTGGACCCAAGGAAATCGTGATAGTATTTTTTTGACATGTTGCTCATCCCGACTGTAAAGCCCTGGCTCCTCTCTGTTCAGGGCGGTCTGAAGGCGGTGATCTGGACGGACGTGTTCCAGACGCTGGTGATGTTCTCGGGGCAGGTGGCGGTGATCGCGGTGGGAGTTTATCAGACCGGAGGCTTTTCCGAAGTCTGGAGGAAAGTCTGGGAGGGAGGACGCATCTCTGGGCTCGAGTGAGTCTCACCAAACGTCCAGGAATCATCATTTCTCCTGCTCAGTGTTAGATAAACTCCAAGGAAAAATATGTTACATTATCATATTGTTATTAGTCTTTAAACATGCTCTTGAATGCCATAAATTTGTCATCTCATGTTAAAAAAAAAATGTTTCTTATTCATTCTATGACCTGTGTTATCAGTCACTATGAAATGACACTTACTGAGGGCATCAAGCCAGCAGATGGCGCCAGCGCAATATACAATCTAGTTAAGTTAGTGCTGAAAAGACTTTATGATGTGAATTTGCTGCAGCAGTTATTGTGTTTAGTGGCAGAAATGAACAGAACAAGTTTAGCAATGATTTAAAGATTAAAAACAGCGAAAGATTCTCAGATCAATTATGTAAATCAGTGGTCCCCAACCCCCGGGCGCCGGTCCGTGGATCAATTGGGACCGGGCCGCACAACAAATAATGAATTTATTATCAGAGTCTGAGCGATCTTTTATTTTGAAAAATGACCGGATTCTCTAGTCTGGGATACATCAGAGCTTAGATTCTTTGCCGACATTCTGCCCGGGTTCGGGTTCACATTTTCCGAGTCGAGCGGCCCAGGGGGCAGAGACGCGTAACATGCGGCAAAAGAGCGCGTGAGCAGCCAGTGCTGTGTTGTTTTCCTCCTCATTCTCTAATAAAGTTGTCAAAATATGTGAGAAAAGACGCCTGAATGAAGAAAGTGTGCGGCTGCTGCACGGAGTGAGGAGAGAGAAAAAGAGAGCGCAACAGAGGAGAGAGAGAGAGAGCCACGGATGCCTTCCTAAAAAACTGAAGAAAGGAGCGAGGGAGAGATCATGTGGGCCAGCGTCAGAGGGGGAACAGGCCTGTCTGGTACAGGAGACGTCCCGTTGGTGCAGGTAGAACACTAAACACTTGAAGCCCTGTCAGGAGCTTATTCTGCAATAAAACTCTGCAGGAACTCAGTTTATGCAACTCCGGTTCTACACGTGCGGGGCCCGGTCTGGTTTGGGTCGAATCTTGCAGCAAATGACTCGGGTCGGGCTCAGACAGTATGCGCGCAGACTTGACCGGGTCGAAACTCTTGGTTACATCTCGGTCACTTGAGTGCTAAAATTTAACCCACAAGCTAACAAAATGAGTAAGAAACAGACGTCTTTGGAAAGTTTCTTTTGCGAAAAAGACCGAACAAGAGCCTACGACTTTCAAGAAAAAGAAAGCTTTTAACAGACAATACCAGGAATCCTACGTGATATATGGACCTATCGTGACAGGTGATTCCCACACACCGAGCTCTGCATGATATGGACCGGCTCTAATGAGGCAATGAAGCCTTCAGAGCTGCTTCGACACTTAGAGACCAAGCACCCTGGATTAAAAGGCAAGCCCCCGGAGTATTTTGAAAGAAAATAAAAACAGGTACACAGTGGATTCATGTTTATTATGATAAACGCCCCCTCCCCTTCCGGGCCGCAGTAAAATTGTCAAGCCTTGACCGGTCCACGGTGATAAAAAGGTTGGGGACGACTGATGTAGATGATCCGAAAATATGTCCCGGACAAACGGACTCAGCAGGAAGACACAGAGGGACCAGGACTGACACATCCACCTGGACCAGAACCATCAAGAGGAAGGAAGGTGGATCAAGTGGGACAGTTCCTCTGGACAGATGGCTCCTCTAGACAGTCCATCCAGCACAGAGAGGTCCCCCAGGCAGAAAACAAACAAATAAAATAATATATATATATAAATAATATATAGTTAGATATTTTACTCTCGACTGCTGTACTGCTTTCCTGCTTTTTATGAACTGCAAACAATTACCTCATGTTTTATGTGTTGTGGAACAGTTAAGTAACTTTCTATTGTAATTTTATTCACCTTATTCCACCCACTTTTGCCGTGGAAAAAGTGGGCGGAATAAGGTGAATAAAGACTTCAAATTATCCCCGTCAAGTTCCAATTGTTTGAAAAATAACTCCCGGTCGGTGTTGTTTGTGTGGTCCAGCCTGAACCCGGACCCCACGGAGCGGCACACGTTCTGGACTCTGGCACTAGGGGGCGTGTTCCTCATGTGGGCGCTGTACGGAGTGAACCAGTCGCAGGTGCAGAGGTACCTGAGCTCCCGCAGCGAGAGGGAGGCCGTCAGGTGAGTGGCACTGGGCTGAGCTTCAAGGCATTTATTTTTTTCTTTTAGTAGTGTTTTTGTCATTTAGTTGATTAATTTGATTTTTTTTTGGCCGCTTTTAGTCGCATTTTTGTCACTTTTTTCTAGCATTATTGTTGCTTTTTCTAGCATTTTTTGGTCAATTTTGTAACGCTTTTTTGATCGCTTTTAGTCTCTTAGTTTTGTTGCTATTTTGTCATGGTTTAGTAGCAATTTTGTCGCATTTTTTTTGGGGTCACTTTTACATTTTTGTCATTTTTGCATTTTTGTCATCAAGTCATGTTTTTGTCACTTTTAGTAGCGTTTTGGTCATTTAGTCATGTTTTTGTTTTTTGGGCTGCTTTTACTTTCTAGTATCGTTTTTGTCTTCTTTTTTTTTTAAGCTTTTTTGGTCACTTTTAGGAGCATTTTTGTCATTTAGTCGTGTTTCTTTATTTTTTGGCTGCTGTTACTTTGTAGTAGAGTTTCTGTAGCTTTTTCTAGTGTTTTTTTGGTCACTTTTAGGAGCATTTTTGTCACTTTTTTCTAGCATTATTGTTGCTTTTTCTTGCATTTTTTGGTCAATTTTGTAACTTTTTTTGATCGCTTTTAGTCTCTTAGTTTTGTTGCTATTTTGTCATGTTTTAGTAGCAATTTTGTCGCATTTTTTTTTGGGTCACTTTTACTTTTTAGTCGCATCTTTGTAGCCTTTTGTAACGTTTTTGGTCATTTTTAGGAGCATTTTTGTCATAAAGTCATGTTTTTGTCGGTTTTAGGAGCATTTTTGTCATTTAGTCGTGTTTCTTTATTTTTTGGCTGCTGTTACTTTAGTAGAGTTTTTGTAGCTTTTTCTAGTGTTTTTTTGGTCACTTTTAGGAGCATTTTTGGAGGTTTTTTCTAGCTTTTTTGTTACTTTTTGTACCGTTTTTTTGTCCCTTCTAGTCACAATTTTATTTTTTATTAGTGTTTTTGTCACTTTTGGTAGCATTTTTGTTGTTTGTTTCAGAACACGTTTTAACAAATCTAAACTACTGGGTTAGCCATTTTTATGCAGAATAAAACAGGATATTTTGTTGTTTGGAGGAAATTATTGCACTTCAAACTTTACAGCCCTTGTTATTTGCTAATTGCGTCCATTCAAACTTTTCAATTTCGATTCGATTTCAATTAATTTTGCAGCCGTATTTCCAGGACAAACATTCATTAACGCTTACTCCTGCTGCTCCTGTGTGGTCCCCGTTAATGTCTTCACCTCTTTTATTCACTCTTTTATTCACTTTTGGATTTGAACGCCCGTTTCTTTCTTGCAGGTCGTGTTACATGGTTTTCCCGTCGCTGCAGCTCGCTCTGGCTCTGAGCTGTGTCATGGGTCTGATCATGTTCGCTCGTTACTGCGGAGAGGACCATTCCGACAAACTGGAGTCCACCAAAGCAGATGCGGTCAGTCACTGCAAACTTATATTTATCACGACTAAAAACTAAACCAGGACTAAAGTGTTACCAGTGAAGGAATAAACCAGAAGGAAATCACAGTAATATCTGCACTAAACCAGGTCTTAATCTCTGTTTTACCCAAATCTATTCATCTTTCCTGCCTCTAAATAGTGCTTCACAATTTGGGAAAAATAATTGTGATTTTTCTGACCACTATTGCGATTCGTGTTTTAATAATGGGATTCTAATTCAGAGTTTACGTTTTAAACACAATGAAATAATTTTGTCCCTTATAGTCGCTTTTAGTCGCATTTTTGTTGCTTTTAGATTGTTTTTTGGCGGTTTTAGTCATGTTTTTGTCTCTTTTACAGTAACTTTTTGTCACGTTTTTGTTGCTTTTAGTTGCGATTTTATTTTGAATTTTGTCGCTTTTAAGCAGTGGTGGATGAAGTACTCCATTTACACGAGTAAAATTACAGATACAGCAGCAAAAAATACTCAAGTAAAAGTATCATATTTTAAAATGTACTCAAGTATTAAAATACTTTTTAAAATGTGATGTACTAAAGCAGACATGTCCAAACTCAGGCCCGGGGGCCAAATGTGGCCCTCAGACCAATTTTTCTTGGCCCTTAGGCTTCCTGGTGAACTGGCCCACATTGTCCTGATAAGTACTTTTTACGGCACATTTCAGATTTTCTACAATTCTAACCTAAATAACTAACATTTTGGTGCAATACAGACCTGATGTTAAGGCAATGAGACGATGTGTAGATGTGGTGGAGCTTAAAACATCAGATAAATGCAGCTTTTTTTAACGTTTCGCGATTGATTTGTGGCCCTCCGCTTGGTCTGTATTTCAATAGGCGGCCCTCAATGGAAAAAGCTTGGACACCCCTGTACTAAAGTATTAAAGTAAGCCTTTAAAATGTACTTTAAGACTAAAAAGTAAAAGTAATTCTTTTTGATTTGGAGAACTATTAAAGCATCAAATTGTAATCTTGATTGATTTTTTCTGTTGAGTTTTGGTCGTTAAAGGCGACTTTCCAGGTTATTTTTCTCTTTAGAGGCTTTTGGGAAGTAGAAAAAAAACAAACCCCCCCAAAAAACAGGTAAGATGTCGCCATAAAAGTGCTAAAAAATAAACCCCTCAACGTTTTCATCAGGTCTAAAACCTTCAGAAAATATACTTTTACTTTTCAGTCCAGTTCAGAAATGTATAGTAGAGATACATGTTCTGTACTTCATGTACTGTAAAATGTACTCAAGTAAAGTACAGATACATAAAAAATCTACAGCACTTTTACTTTTGTACTTTGTTACCTTCCACCACTGCTTTTAGATGCATTTTTTAAACTTTAAACTAAACTAGTTGCGATTTCGACACTTGTAGTTGAATTTTGTTGCTTTTAATTGCGTTTTTGTTCCTTTTTAGTTGCGTTTTTAACACTTTAGACACGCTTTTGACATTTTAATCATGTTTTTGTCTCTTTTAGTTGCATTTTTGTCCCTTGTAACCGTTTTCTGTGTCCCCTTTAGTCAAACTTTTGTTGCTTTTAGTTGCATTTTTATCCCATATAGTCATGTTTTTAGATGTGTTTTAATCGCTTGTTTCAAGGCTAGCTAACACAACAGGATGTTTTGTTTGTGAAGGAAATTATTGCACTTCAAAATTTGCATCTGTTCAAATTGCGATTAATAGTGCAGCCCTGTTTCTAACTCATCCGCTTTGAGAATAAAACGTTCCTTCGCCCTAATGTCTAATATCAGCCGCTGGGACAAAGAGAGACCGTGTTTCCTCGATGCGTCGAGGAGGCAGAGAGCAGAGTTTGCTTATGTCGCTGCACAGTTCGATGGGTGTTTTGTGTGTTTTTGCTGCAGATGGTGATCTATTTCGTGATGGACATGCTGCGGGGGTTACCTGGCCTCCCCGGGCTCTTCGTGGCCTGTCTGTTCAGCGCTGCTCTCAGGTACAATCAATCCGTTTAAATATGACACGCTCGACGACACATTTCACCAAAACGTACAGAACATGATTATATTTAAGATTGTACTAAACATTTTGTCCATTTGTCCTCAGTTTGACACTTTTCATAAAGTTTATAATGTCACTTCCTGGTTGGACATGAGCACATATATGACATAGTTAGAGGCAATTCCACAACTGTTACCATAGCAACCATTTTGAAAACAAAGGCCAAAATCCATTTAAATTACACAATAGCTAGGATTTCACAAAAAATAATACCTGATAACACCTTTATTTTGTTGAATGATGGTTTAAATGGTCAGATAAATGTGTTTGCTGTCTGTAATCGTCTTTGTATTTCCAATGGCACGTCGCTTTATGATGACATCACAGAGGGATTCCATTTTACAACTCGGCACTACTTCCTGTAATTTTTTACTTTTATTTTTCTAAATTTCTTCACAAACTGTAACTTCACAAAGGTAGAACTATGATAAATATTTTCCACAAGCGCCCCCCACCAAACTAAGTCAGAATAAGAATATAATCAGAACCTGTCATATAGACTTTAAAGTGCCCCTGAAAGCCTGGACGACTGATTTGACAAAAATGCCGTTAAGATAAATATATTTCAAATTTTGTTTAAATACTTCACACATTTTATCACGGTTTAGCATTTTTTTTTAGTTTTTTTGTTTTACTTCCTGGTTGTAAATGATGACATCACACTAGGAAATTACCATAGTAACCACCTTGTACACGGGGCAAAAACGCATTCAATTTCACAGATTTTTATTTATTTATTTTTGAATCAATGTTTAAAGGATCAAGAGTAAACTGAGTAAACTACAGGAGAAGTTTCAAACTGATTTAATTTAAGATTTTTTCCTGTTCACCTGCAGTGTCTCGACTTAAAGAAAGTCTCCATTTAAGTCCTCGAGCACAACACTCTAAACATGTAAACGTATAACAGCAGAGACTATGTGGAGTCCTTTGTGCGACTGGATGTAAAATGATACAAATACTCACATAATTAAATCTTGTTATATTTCTTCCCTCCTTCAGCACCATCTCCTCGGCCTTTAACTCTTTGGCGACTGTGACGATGGAGGATCTGATCAAGCCTCAGTTTCCTGCAATGAACGAGAAGCGAGCCACGCTGCTGTCCAAAGCTCTTGGTTTGAAACTAGAAATATTTTATACACCAGACCAGGAATATTCAACTTGATTTCAACGAGGGACAGATTTTACAGATGGTTTTATCCTTGAGGCCAGAAACGTGTTCAACGTTTTTGAAAAAACTAAAAACATGACTTTAACATTATTTGTAGAATTCGTCGATGTAAACCCTCATTCGTCCAGGTGTGGTCCATCGTAGAAAGGGGTTCAGAGGTTGTCATCCGGACGCCGTTATTGACAATGACTTTTGGATAAAAGTCGAAACGTTTCGATCTTTAAACGGCGTCCGGATGACAACCTCTGAACCCCTTTCTACGATTATCTGTAGAACTAAACTAGGTTTAAACTAGGTCTAAACCAGGTCTAAACTAGGTCTAAACCAGGCCTAAGACTGAACCAGGTCTGAACAAGGTCCTAAACAAGGTCAAAATCAGGTCTAAACCAGGACTAAACCAGGTCTAAACCAGGACAAAACTAGGGCTTAACCAGAACCAAACCAGGTCTAAACCGGGACTAAATCAGAATTAAACCAGGTCTAAACCCTGTCCAAACCAGGTCTAAACCAGGACTAAACCCTGTCTAAACCTTGTCAACATCAGGTCTACATCAGGACTAAACTAGCACTAAACCTGGTCTAAACGCGGTCTAAACCAGGTCTACCCCAGGACTTAACCAGGACTAAGCCCTGCCTAAACCAGGTCTACACCAGGACTAAACTAGCACTAAACCTGGTCTATACCAAATCTACACCAAGTCTACACCAAGTCTAAACTCGGTCTAAACTCGGTCTAAACTCGGTCTAAACTTGGTCTAAACCAGGTCTAAACCAGGTCTAAACCAGGTCTAAACCAGGTCTAAACCAGGTCTAAACCAGGTCTAAACCCTGTCAACACTAGGTCTACACTAGGTCTACACCATGTCTACACCATGTCTATACCAGGACCAAACCAGGTCTACACCAGGTCTACGTCAGGTCTAAACCATTAACACTAGTATGTTTTCCACAGCGATGTTCTACGGTTTGCTGTGCCTGGCCATGGCGTATGTCACTCACCTCATGGGAGACTCTGTTCTTCTGGTAAAGTCGAATTTTAATTTCAATGATAATTTGAACACTTTTCCTGATCCACAGTTTTAATCGTGCTGTATTCTGTTTCGTAGGTGGCTCTGAAGATCTTTGGGATGGTGGGAGGTCCAGTTCTCGGCCTGTTCTGTCTCGGCATGTTCTTCCCTTGGGCCAACTCCATAGTAAGAACATAGTTTTCTGTGTGAATTACACGTAATAATCTGGCCCTTTTAATAAAGTTAAATGTCCCTGCTGTCGTGTTTTGAAACTTGCTTTTAAAGTTTTACTGTGCACTCTTTTTGCACATGTTCTTCATTGTGCTTTTCAAGTTCATCTTCTTCCGTCTTATCCGGGGCCGGGTTGTGGGGGCAGGAGTCAAAGCAGGGACTTCCAGCCTTCCCTCACCCCAGACTCTTCCTCCAGCTCCTCCCGAGGCGTCCCGGCCACAGAGACATAGTCCCTCCAGCGTGTCCTGGAGGGGACTGTGACTGAGCTCTTGTCTGTCTCAGCTCTTCTCTACCGCTTGTATCCGTGATCTTGTTCTTACATCAGCTCTTTCTTCACCACAACAGTCTGACGCTGCGCCGATCTGTCAGTCTTTCTCCATCCGTCCCTCACTCGTGAACAACACCCTGAGATAATTGAACTCCTCCACGTGAAGCAAGGACTCCGTGGGTTAGAGTTTAGATAGGGCCCAAAAAAAATCCAACCCGACCCGGGCCCGCGCGTGTATGTCCGAACACCGCGCGTGTATGTCCGAACCAGACCCGGGCCCGCGCGTGTATGTCCGAACCAGACCCGGGCCTGCGCGTGTAGAACCGGAGTTACATAAACTGAGTTCCGTGCAGAGTTTTATTGGCAGAATAAGCGCCTGACAGGGCTTCAAGTGTTTAGTGTTCTACCTGCACCAACGGGACGCCTCCTGTACCAGACGGGCCTTTTCCTCCGCTGACTCTGGCCCACATGATCTCTCTCCTTTCTTCAGCTTTTTGGAAGGGCATCCATGGCTCTCTCCTTCGCTCCACGTAGCAGCGCACACTTTCATTCAGACGTCTTTTGTCACGTCACATATTTTGATCACTTTATTAGAGGATGAGGAGGAAAATAACACAGAACTGGCTGCACACTGCGTTCTTTCGCCGTGGCGCACCAAGCCAAGAATCTCAGCTCTTCTGTGGGTGGCTCAGCTTTTCAAGTTACAAATGGAAAAAAAACTAAACTAACAAATGCTTTTCAGATGAAACTACACTTGTAAAAACTAAAACGAAGCCTGTGTTTGTTCCCTCAGGGCGCTCTGGCAGGTTTAGCCGGAGGTCTGTCTCTGTCCTTTTGGGTCGGGATCGGGAGCATCCTGACCCGGACTTCAGGATCCAGGACTCTGGTCTCGGACTGTAAATCTGGACTGGTCCCAAACAACTCCACGATCACCTCCGCTGTCATCACCGTGGCCCTCAGGTACGCTGGGTGTAAGTTGTACGGCGGGATAAAAGCCGCAGAGAACGTTCAGGTTTTTAAGAGCAGGCTCAAGACCCACCTTTTTAGCTTAGCTTTTGATTAATATTTAATTGTGTATTTATTTATTTATGCTACTTATTGTGTTACACTTATTTTAGGCTTACTATTTTAGATTAATTTATGTCCTAGTCTCACTCTATTTCTACCAAATTCTCAATTTATTTCTTCATATTTACTTATTTATTTATTCTTTTATTCATTTCAGACTCTCCAGTGTTTCCTCTGAGGGGCCCTCTGTACTGGGAGCGTTGTTCATCTGTGGCTGCTGGGCCCTGGCTCATGGGCCCCTGGTGGAGGTTTGGTGTTTGCCTGGTCTCTCCCCTGGGCCCTGAGTCTGTGTCCTGCAGCTGCAGGCGACGCTCTGCTCCTGGTGCAGATGGCTCCTCTGATGGTGCTTCTTCAACTGGTGTATCTGCACTCAGCCTCTTGTACCTTAGATCGTGTGTGTGCGTGTGTGTGTGTGTGTGTGTGTGTGTGTGTGTGTGTGTGTGCGTGTGTGTGTGTGTGTGTGTGCGTGCGTGTGCGTGTGCGTGTGTGTGTGTACAGGTATGTATTGGTGAATATCTGTGGGGGGTTTGGTTATAAGATAAGAGATCCTTTATTTGTCCCACAATGGGGAAATTCCACTGTTGCAACACACAGTTTAGGACAGGAATGAAAGAAATAGGCGCATGCAATAAAAATAGGATAAATAAACATGGTGTGTGGGGTCTGGTGGTTGTGGGGGAGGTTGGGAGGAAAACGGCATGTGGCAATGTTTTTAATACACTGTAAAGCATTCGAAATCACCCAGGCCCAGTTCAAAAGTGTGATTCAATCTGATTCATAATTTCAGGACAGATTCACAGTGTGTGCTCCTCTTGTGCTCAGGCCGTCGGGGTTGCAGAGGTTTTACTCGCTGTCGTACATGTGGTACAGCGGCTTCACCTGTTTCTGCGTCATCTTCATCGGCCTCACCGTCAGCCTCCTCACAGGTCACACTCCACAAGCACCTTTACGTTTGTTTACTTTCATTTATTTGAGCGATTGTACGTTATTTCAGCGGTGGAAAGCATCAAAGTACTAAAGTAAAAGTGCTGTACTTCAGTAATTTTTAATATATCAGTACTTTACTTGAAGTGTGTGTGACAGGTTTTGATGATGTTCTAGTTTTGATCTTTAGTTTTTAGTGTATTAGTACCTATTATACATTAAAAATCTAGTTCTACAACAATCGAGTAATAGTTTGAGGAAAAAAGTTAAAAAATCTGTTGACGATGACATCACACTAGGAGTCTCATTCCATCCAAAGGTTATGCATAATTTACCCAAAATAAACCACTTTTTTTACCCTTAAAATGTTAATTCTACAAAATAAAGGTGTTCACGTGTATTTTTATTTGTCAAATTAAAAAATCTGTGACATTAGCCGAGTTTTAGCCCAGTGTGCAAATTAATTTCCCAGTGTGATGTCATCATTTACAACCAGGAAGTGATATTACAAAACTAGAAAAAATGGCTAAATCGTGATAAAATTTGTAATTTCTTTTAGCAAAACTTTAAATCTATTTATCTTACCTGTATTTTTGTTACAGGAGTAGTCCAAACTGTCATAGGCGCTTTAAGTACATTCTACAGTTTATATTTTTTACTTTAACTTCATTTCAGAGCATGTATCTGTACTTTCTGCTTCACAACATTTTTGAACTGGACTGAAAAGTAAAAGTATATTTTTTAAGACCTGCTGAAAAGACTGAGGGGTTTATTTTTAGGTCATCTTTTATTTTCTACTTCCCATTGAACAAACAAAAGCCCTTAAAGAGAAAAATAACCTGGAAAGTTGCCTTTAACGACCAAAACTCAACAGAATAGATCAATCAAGATTACAATTTGATGCTTTACTAGTTCTCCAAACCAAAAATAATTACTTTTACACTTTTTACTTTACTTGACTAGGTTTTAAAATGTGATACTTTTACTTAAGTATTTTTTTTGCTGCTGTATCTGTTCTTTTACAAACTGGAGAACTTCATCCACCTCTGCATTATTTACATATCTTCATTTGAAAGTAATAAAATTGTCAAAAAACACTTACATTTTATCCTTATCTGTCTCATTTTAACATATTTTGGTGTGGGTTTGTGTTTTATTTCAGGCCCGATGCGAGAGGAGGACGTGACTCCAGGGACCGTGTTTCCGCTTCTGGGGAAACTTTTATTTTTTCTTCCTGAAAGCGTCAAACAGAAGCTGTGCTGTGTCACGCCGCCGGCCCCGACGGTGAGGGGCAAGAGCAATTTACAAAAGCACACTTTAAACACAGAACATAAAGCTCTAGTGAGGTTCATAACGAGCCGAGGAACAGAATGAGAATAACTTTTATTTATCCGCAAGGGAGAATTATTTTTGTTATTTTTGACATGCAGCCGACCAGCAGAAGAAAACAGAAGTTCAAATAAACTGAAAATCCAACTAAACTTTTCAAAATAACAAACTAAATTTAAAAAATCTGCATCTCAACAGAAGGATGCAATAAAATAGATCTGTTTTATCAACTAAACCCCCAGGAATTAACAAACAATTTACATTTTAACTTATATATTATCTATTTTATTAACTAAACCCCAGTATGAACAAAAAATGTACAATTTAACTCATAAAATCTCCCAAATCTCACTATTTATTTACATATTTCATGTTGGTGATTATTTAAAGTTGCATTATAACTTGAACCTCTTTGCGCACAAAACCAAAGTGCTTCGAAGTCTTGTGAACGCGTAAATCATGTTTTTATAAATGCAATAGAAAGTGTTTGCAGCCGGTAGTGTTTTCTCGAGCCTCGACGTGTCCTGCAGAAGAGCACGAGGGCAGCTGAGGGACTGTGGGGCTCAGAATAAACTGGGGCTGTAGTCGACCAAAGAAATCCCTGGTCGACTATCAACTAATTAATCGACTAAAAACGGGGTGTGGCAAAACTATGAAGTATCTCTCTGTATCTGAGCCAAAGTTCACTGAACAAACACGCTTTAGATTAAGGTTCCTTAGTTAACTATTTATAAGATGTTAATAAGCACTAATAGTTTGTTTATGCACTTATAACGCCTTATACATGTTTATAATCCATCAGCCAAAACATGTTTGAGTTAATAAACCACATGTACAGAGCATCAATGAGCTGCATATTACATTATTTTCAATTATCACGCTAATAAATGCCTTATTAGTGCTTATAAATACATAACAACTGCTTGTTAATGCATTATAAATAGTTAACTAAGGAACCTTAATCTAAAGCGTTACCCTGCACTGGAGTTCATGTAAAAAAATAACAATTTATACAGAAAAGTACCAGGAAACAGTGTATTTATATGTTAGAGATGTATAAATTAGATTAAACTCATGATTCACTCCAAAATCTTCAGCTAACTCACTCCATATCTTCACTTTTTTCACAGTTTTTGTCGTATAAATCCTTTAAATAAAATAATTAGTTGACTAAAAAAAATGTTGGTCGACTAAAACACCATTGACCGATTTATCAACTAAACGACTAAAAGACTACAGCCCTAGAATAAACTCAGTCATGAGTCTGAAATAAGAGACTATGAGACTAGTACACTAAGAGACTAGGACAGTAGGACACTAAGAGAATAGGACACTAAGAGACTAAGAGACTAAGAGAATAGGACACTAAGAGACTAAGAGAATAGGACACTAAGAGAATAGGACACTAAGAGACTAAGAGACTAAGAGAATAGGACACTAAGAGACTAAGAGAATAGGACTAAATACAGACACGTACAGTTGGACAGACAGCAGTGCAAATAGATGGCTCTTTTATGATATTTTTGTTAAAGTGGCAGATGTTACGCACAAAAACAGACAACACAGAGCGCACCAAAACGCCAGGGCATCCTTCAGCGGCGCCATCTTGGACGAAGGAGCAAAGTCAAAACGTTCCTATTACTTATCACTTTCGCAGAAACATTGCAGACTCGTGACGTTGTGCTGGTTGTTTTCCGCAGAAGGAGGCGAACGGCGTGAGCAGCTCTCGGCAGCAGAACGACTCGGACGACGAGAAGAGGACTTTTCTGCCTGAAACTCGGACGCCGCTCACAGAACATGAGACGTGTGTATGACCCAAACCGGCCCAAACCGTTAAAACTGACGAACAAACTGAGCTCATGGAGAAGAAGTTACACACAACTGAAAGTCTGATAAACTGTGAGGTATTTATGAGAACAAACCCCAAAGATAAACGACAGACTGCACTTAAACTTAAAGTGTCTATGACAGGTTTGACTTTAACTAAAATCAACGAAGATGAACATATATATATATAACATTTTGCAAAATATTTTACACTTTTCGTTAATTTATTATTATTTTTGTTTTGCTTTTTCATTTTATTTTATTTTACTTTTTTTTATTTTATTTTTAAATTGCCTCTTATTTTCATTAATTTTTTTTGCTGTTCTTTTTATTTTTTGTGCTTTATTTTTTAATTTTATTGGTTTATTTATTTGCTGCTCTTTATTTTTTTGCTTATTTTATTAATTTTTTTCCTGTTGTTTTTAATTCGATTTTTTGTTTTTTGTTTTTTTTACTAAATGTATAAAACATAAAAAACACAAAGAAACAACAACAGAACCAGACCAGAGAGCACATAAAGTAAAAGTACAATTTTTAAAAAGTTAATAAAAATTACAATTGGCAACAAAAGACATGCAAAGATTTATTTGATTTTATTTGCTGTTCTTTTTATACTTTCTTTTTTCAAAATCTATGAAACGTTATTTTTAAAAAAACACAAAGAAAACAACAAAACAGAGATCACTTAAAAGTAAAATAATAATAATAAAAAATGAAGAGAACAAATAACAAAAGACATTCATATTAAGCATATTTTATTTTTATTTCTTTTCCAGGTTTCTAATTTTACTTCCTGGTGTTAAACAATAACATCACTTTTGGAAATTATTATTATTATTTCTTTTGACAAAAAAATATATGTTAACACTTTGTTTTTGTAAATTACACATAACCATAGTTTTTACTGTAATTTTCAACAGATTTTTCAACTTTTCTCCACCAAAAAAAGCTGCTTAATTGGTGTAAATCTAATTCATATTCACAGCACGTATTAACACACCAAAAAAAAGTCAAGATGAGATAATCATAAAAACCTGTCATGCGCACTTTAAGGTATGTTTTTATTTATTGTCTTGTGCATTTGACTCATTCTCCAACAGTTTTCGGTCAGAAGGACTCAGGTTTAGGATTAATCTGTCCATGTTTTTTAAATTTTGCAAACTCTAAACTGAAAAAACACCCACGTCGTCCAGGAATTGAACCAGGAACCTTCTTGAGTTTTGTATTAAAATGCATTGTCCTCATTTTCACTCCACCTCAGCTTGAACTAACATAAACAGAACATATTTGTGCAGAAAACCAGAAATATGAACAATACATTTCAAAAATAGCTTTAAAAATGGTAAAATAACTGTTTGTTTGTTTATTTTTTCAAGATATTTTCAATAGTTTCAAAAGTTTCCGTATTTTTGTGTGTCTTTCGGTATTTGGTATCGATCCGCCCATCACCGCTGAAAATACCATTGTTGATTTTCTTTCTGAATTATGCTGGCCTTATCAAAAACAAGATAAATAATTTAAAAAAGCAATAATATTAATATTTTTTGAAAAAGCAGTTTAGACAAAAAGATTTAGAAAGAAATTTAAGCAATAGAAATTCCAAAGGGCTGTTTCCTGCTATAAAAATAGAATCAAGTTAAACTAGAATTAACATTTTATTCAATTAAAAAAGTAGTCCTTTTGTATCTTTCATTTCAGACAGAACTTGACATCAGCTTCCTGTTTTTGTCTCTGGAGGTTGTTTTTATTAAAATAATGTGTTTAACTAACATTTAAGGCGAGACACAGCAGGCAAAACTCTCCTTTTTTTTCAGTTTTTTGGTCTCTCACACATCGTCTTTCATGTGGAAGTTACAAACTTGTCCAATCTGCTCCTAAAGATGTTTGATTCTTCCATTGAATCCACTTCATCCATAGATTTCTCTGGGACATTGTAACTTCAAAGGACGTTTTCTTAAAGGTCCCATAACATGCAAAGTCGACTTTTCAGAGGTTTTAACCTTCCTACAGTGCTATTTGGGCCTCGTATGTGTGCCCAAAGTGGTTTTTTGATTGATTCCCGCATGTTTTCGCTAGAGAACTGTCTTTTCCGTCCCCCTCGGCTGAGCAGCAGACGGGGCTCATCCCATGGATGACGCGGCTTCCCATGGATGACGCGGTGTTTAAGCCATGCCTCCGGGAAGCGCGCAGCCGCAGAATAAAAACAGCTAATGCTAATGCTACACAGTAATTACACAATGGATACGACAGATCGAAGAGTTAGCTTGTTATTTACCAAACGGCAACGTCTGTCGTCGAGGTACTGGAGCACGTCAAACTCCAGGTCAGATCCAGGACGTAGGACTCAGCACGACGCACCGTCAGGACGGATAAAAGGTTTATTCCCGTGTTTGTGTATCGCACGAGTTGGGCGGGGGAGGCGCACGAGTTGGGCGGGGGAGGCAGCCTGCTCTCTGTTCGGGGGGGTCAGATCTCAGAGTGAGCCGTTTGCTTTTGCAAGGAGGGGGGCCAGTCCAAGAAATGGGTGTTTTTTGGAAACTGTTATGTTATGGATATTGCACAACGCAAAATTTTATCAACAAAGCCCTTAGAATAGACTGTGTGAAGGGCAAAATAGCAGAATATGGGACCTTTAAAATGCATTTTTCTCCCTCGAGACATAAAGATCAGCCTTAAAGTAGATCCTACACCAAACTGTACAATCTGAACTCAACAAGATTCTGACAAAACGTCAGTTTTAAGTCAAAGAAATGAGGCGAAATTTGAATTTTTAGGACAATTTTCAGTCCAATCAGGTTTACTTAAAAACTAAATAAGAAATCCAAAATCCCTTCTGTAATTGTTTTTGTAACTAATATGTTACAAAGTGAACCAAGAAATTTAAACCTGGTTCTGTGCATTTTTCAGATTTAAATGTCCCAAATATGTGTATTTTTGGCAATTTTACACATGAAATGCCTTATTTCTACATGAAATATTAAATGATGAAAAACTTGTAATATATTTTTTTCTTACATTTATGTCAGAAAACTACACGAGAAGTTTAACATTGATATCTTTAAATTAAAGTTTTTTTCCTATTCACCTGCAGTGTTTCACCTTAAGGTATTAGTGGCATTTACTGTGGAAATGCACAACAACAACCGCAGCCACAGCTTCCTCCTGACACTCGCATAACGCCTGTTTTAGTGCAGACGCCATAAAATAAATTTGCATGTTTCTATTTCCCTGTGGCAAATGAGGAAATGATGCTCGACACAGTTATATCTGTCTTTACAAGTAATCGCCGAAGCCAGTGACTGAACTTTAGAAGCTCAACTGTTTTCAGCATCGTTTATTTGTTATTTCAGTTGAGTTAGAAGTAGAATATAAATTTAAAATGCACAAAATTGGATCCCGCCTGCAGTGAACTATAATATTACTTAAAGTGCGTATGACAGGTTTTTATGATTGTCTCATTTTGACTTTGTTCAGTGTATTAATGCCTCTTGTAAATATAAATTATAGTTTTGCACCAATCAGGTCGCAGTTTGTGGAGAAAAGTTGAAAAATATGTTGAAAATTACAGGAAGCAAATAAACTGATGACATCACACTGGGGAGACAAAGGTTATGCATAATTTACACAAAATAAACTACTTTTTTTCAGCCTGATCAACAAAATAAAGGTGTTCACATGTATTATTCTTTGTTGAATACAATAATCTGACATTAGATGAGTGTTGGTGGGCTGTACAGGATGGCTTCTTGGTAATTTCCCGGTGTGATGTCATCATTTACAACCAGGAAGTAAAATAAAAAACCTAAGAAAATAGCTAAACTGGGGCAAAATTTGTAAAGATTTATGCATAATTAAAAATATTGTTATCTTAACTGCATTTTAGTCAAATGAGTAGTTCAACCTGTCATAGGCACTTTAAAGGGCCTGTACCTGATTTTGAACCATGAGACAGAAGCATGTTTTTGTTTGAACCGTTAGCCCCGCCCACATAGTCCTTCCTGTCACTCGATATTGCTCCATGACTCAAAACGACTGTCTGGAATAGTCTGATGCAGTTGTTTCCATACAGTTTCTAGGATAGTGTCATGCAGTTATTTTCCCATGATTCACAGTGGACAATGTGCCTGATTGGTCGAAAAGAGGTGACCCTGACAAACGCTTCTGCACTAGTTTTTTTGTGTATTTATAACATGCACAGATTATACATTACAAACCCAGTGTCTTTCCATGAAGTTGGGTCTATCAAACAATCTGTAATGTAAAGAAAATTTATCTTAACTACAGTAAATAAAAAGCAGGTACAGGCCCTTTAAATGAGTCCCAAAACCCACCAAATAAGAATTTGTTCTAAATGTTTTTCTGAAAAAATAATATAATATAAAATAAATGAATTTGTAAACTAAACAGTTTGTATTCTGAATTCAAGCCATTTTAAAGGGGACATCTTTCAGCCTCGTTAAAACTGTCTTCAGTTATCATTGTTTACTGAGAGTTGCTCCTGTTTTGTCCTGCAAATGAGGCTCCAGTGCTCAAAAATCCCTCTTTTCATCTGCTCCCTATCCCCGCCCACTTGTGTTTATATAAATAATAAAACCAAGTAAATGACAATCTGCAGTTTGTTTACTATGAAGAGGTGGGGCTTATGAAGAGGCGGGGATTATCAGTTTTGTAGTTTTTAACAGAAAATCAATGTTTTTTTTTATTATTAAGACGGTTTGGATAAATTTCACAATTTATAATGAACACTATGGATTTTTGTTTGTTTTTTTTAGTCTAAATAAGTTGTAACATTTATTGTGCCATCTTTGTCAACATCTTTTACATATTAATGTTTTTAGATAATAAACCACTTTTAGAACCTCACTGTTGTTATTGTACTTTTTTTACACATGTGGGAAATGTTTTGTCATTTTGTCAGCTGTATAAGATCTGCGCTTTAGAGGGTCGATAAAGTAGCATTAAAAATATATATATATGACAAGATATTGATACTATTGACCTTTCCTTGTTTAGACATGTTTTAGATGTGGTTTGGTTGCATTTCCACAATTCATTTTAAAGGAGACATATAACAATTTGGCTTTGTAGAGCTTTTAATCATGTTATAACACTGTTCCCGGATCAAAAACCCCGCTGGAATTATTTTTAGCTTCATTCACGCTTATTTCATTAAGCTCGTCTTCTCAGAGTCTCACTAAAACACTCCCAGCTCTGTGACGTCAAAGGTAGCGATCCGGCGCAATTGTGCTATTTTAAAGTTTTTAAATCATCACAGACTCTGATCATTTCGGACTCAAATCACAGTCGGTGGTTTACTGTCATTACCCAGTTTGCACCAAGAAGTTAAATCTGCGCAAACGCACGAACATTGGTCTCTTACTACGGCAACACGTACAAGGACAAACTACAACTAAAATGCTGTATATGACTTTTAAACATTAAACTAATATATTTTAAGTTAGATATGCGCTCAAACTCCATGAAAACATTTAACTGTTAGTAAACCTGAGCTAATCAGAGCAGAGAAGAATCGACGTCAACTGATTTAGTGTAATATTTAACAAAAGTGACTCTTATGACTGTGGCAGGTGAGATTTTACGTGCTTTTATCAAAAATAACATTCTGTAACTCTTTTGACAAACTCCGTTGAACTTAAATGACTGTCGAACTACGGCTACAACTGAAAAATAACATTAGTAATCATTTCTGGCGTTTTAAATGATAAAAATATAGTCAAGCTAACAGTTAGCATGATTGACTGAATAACGATACCACTATTTCACAAAAAAAAGTTCCATTTTTATCTAAAAGAGAGAAACCTTTTGAGTTCAACTGTGTGTTTCTGTTTTCTACATTTGTTTACTACATTTTTTTCTTTTAAATGCCAGTCACAAACTAAATATTTTGATTTTTATGTTTGTTATCAGACATTAGCTGCTTCACATTTCAGTGTTTCGAGCTTTTACAGGAGAAAATGTCACGTTTTTGCCGCAAATTATGAACGTTTTGACGTCGCATAAACTCCGTCGTCTCCTTTTGTTCGTGATTATCGAACCGCAAATCTTTACGACTGTTAACATCCCTCATGCTTCGCGCAGTTTCAGACGGAATCACTGGGAGCTTTGTTTGTTTCATCGGCATAAACAGTCAGAATGCTTTGACTGCCAAATGAGTTCTCCCAAAAAAAAGCCCGTCTCATTTACATCTAACCGTCGCGCGCTCTTCCTCGTCCTCCAAACCTTCCATCGAGTTTTTCCTGAGCAGCTCGTTCGGTTCCGAGATGCGTTTGGTCTGAAGAAGGTTTTGACGTCGCGGCGAAGGAAAAACGGAGCAGGTACCGGACATTTTATTACACTTTTGAGAGCGGTGTTTGCTTTATTTAAAATTGGTTGCATAATTAGTTGGTGATAAATATTGTGTGCTAAAGATGAGACTGTTTGAATGACCTTTCACCTTTCGTAGGACAAGTTTGCTAAGGGATTATTTTCCATTTTTGCTGCTTTAGTGTCGTTTTTAGAGCTTTTGTGTCATTTTATACCAGGGCTGTTCAACTTTATTTCACTGAGGGCCAGATTTTTTTGGATAGTTTTGCCCTCGAGGCCAGAAAACACTTTTGAAACACGAAAAACATGTAAAAGGCTTTTAACAACATCTGCAGAACTAAACCAGGACTAAACAAAGACTGAACCAGGACTGAACCAGGACTACGGCATTTCTATACCGGGACTGAACCAGGTCTAAACCAGGACTGAACCAGGACTAAATCAAGACTAAACCAGGACTGAACCAGGTCTAAACCAGGTCTAAACCAGGACTGAACCAGGTCTAAACCAGGGCTAAATCAAGACTAAATCAGGATTGAACAGGTCTAAACAAAGACTGGACCAGGACTAAACCAGGACTGAACCAGGTCTAAACCAGAACTAAATAAAGACTAAACCAAGATTGAACCAGGTCTAAACAAAGACTGAACCAGGACTAAACCAGGACTTAACCAGGACTAAACCAGGTCTAAACCAGAACTAAATCAAGACTAAATCAAGACTAAATCAGGACTTAACCAGGACTAAAGCAATAACAATAACAGTATTTCCTATATTCTTGAAGATGGTTGAGGGCCGGATCATGCCCCTTGAAGGGCCTGATTTTGCCCGCGGGCCTTCGGTTCCTGTGTTATTTACGTCCCATCGATACATCATTTATAAGACCATGTTTAAAGTGTCAAACAGCTCAAATGTCCAATAAATCAATAAAACTGTAAACGACTAAAAGTTCCAGAATGTCTTTTTCAAACCAGATAAGCTGTTTTAAGTTTTTCTCTGTTAATTTTTTGTTTTAGTTACAGATGTTTTATGAATACTGATAAAATGTAAAATCAGAATTAGAAAATTGCTTAGAATTAATACAATAATTAACAATAACAACTCATTTGTGAATCCGTTTTTTTGAAGTACCAAATCAATGAACTTTCGACATTTCATCGACAAGTTCTTTGACATTGCAAAACTTTAAAATTAAAATTGAAATGTTTACAATAGATTTCAAGTCTGCACATTTTTTATTTTTTTGTGGGAAATGAAGGCGACAGAAAACAACGCAGAAGGTCATAATGTTCCATTTTTAAAGATCATTTTGTCAACTTTTCTGTGCAAAAATAATTATTACTCTTTATTAACTGGTTGGCTTTTAGCAAGTCGCAAAAAAATAAATAAGAAAAATGGGACTGAATGTACTCCGGTGAGTAAGAAAGGGTTAAAAGACTAGATTTTCATTATATTTTAAGAATGACCAACTGATTTTCTTCAGTTTTAAGATAATAGCTATATAATGTGTAGACTTTTTATTATTGTTGTTGTATTTGTTTGGAATTTTTAACTCTGTATTGTTTTCTTTTTATGTTTTTTCTAATAAATTTCTCATTTGGTCAATTTTTTAAGATTCTAATTGTGATATGAATTTAAAAATGTGTTTTCTTTCAACAGAATGTGGTTCATCTTTACTTTTTGTCTTGTGGGATTTTGCCTTAATGAGGTCAGCGCCTTAAAACAACATGATTTAATTTAGTTTGTTTTTTATTATTTCACATTTTTTACTGAATATTCTTTGCTTTTTCACAGGCTTATGGGGCAGGTAAGGTTTCTTCACTGGTGGAAAGTAACAAAGTGTAAAAAAAAACCTAAAATGTAGACTAAAAAGTTACTAAAAAGTACGTTTCTTTATGGTTTAAGACCAAATAAAATGTCTTAGGAGTTATTTTAGCATCACATTTATTCAGTCATTTCTATTGAAAACACAGCTATTTTAAACCCAGGTCACAACTTTTGATGCTTTAGTTCTAAAAAATCTGTCAGAAATACTTAAACTTTTTACTCTAAACGTTTTTTAAAGGAGCACTTCATTATGTTTACTACAGTAAGTCGATTTTTTTCATGTCGTACTTTTACTTTTTACTTTTACTTAAGGCGAGACGCTGCAGGCAAAACCCTTTTTATAAATTTTGGTCTCTTTTTTTTTTGTCACGCTTTCATGTGGAAACAACAAACTCGTCCAGTCAGCTCCTAAAGATGTTTTACTGTTTCGTTTAAAGTCGATATGACGGTTCTCATGATATTGTAAATCTGACTTAGTTTGGTGGGAGGGCACCTGTGGTAAATATTCATCATTGTTTTATATTTGTGTTATTGCAGTTTGTGTAGAAATTTTGAAAAATTAAAAGCTTAAAATCATAGGAAGTAGTGCTGAGTTCTAAAATGGAATCCCTCTGTGATGTCATCAAAAAGCGACGTACCATTGAAAATAAATAGACAGTTAACACTCAACTCAACATCTTTCTGACAGTTTAAACAGTCAATCAACAAAATAAAATTATTATCTGGTATTATTATTTGTCAAATCATAACTATTGTGTAATTTATATGGATTTTTTTATTATTATTTTTTTTTTATTAGCAAAACTGTTGAAAGATATAATACAAACAAATTGGCATAAGTCAAGAAGTCAAGTGTTGTGACAAAAAGAGGCCAGACAGGATTGTACAAAGCATTCCAAAGTTAAAATAAATAAAATAAAGTTCATGAAGTGACATGAAGCAAAGAAAAGTTTCAGTTCTTTGATGAATACTTGAAAGAGGGGTTTACATTTTAGATATTTGATTTTTATATGGATTTTGGTCCTTGTTTACAGTCTGGTTGCTATGGTAACAGTTGTGGAATTACCTCTAACTGTGTCATATTTGTGCTCACGTCCAACCAGGAAGTGACAATATAAACTTTACAAAAACCGTCAAACTGGGGATAAACAGGAAAAATGTTTAGCAAAAATCTTTAATATAATCCGTATGTTTTGGTGAAATGTGTCGAACCTGTCATATAGGCTTTAAAGTAGCTCTTACACCAAACTGAACAATCTGGGAGTGAACAAGATTCTGACAGAACGTACAGAAGGATTTGTTGATATTTAATTCCAAACCTGATTTATTCAAGTTTGAAAAAAAGGGAAAAAAAAGTGAAATTTGAATTTTTAGGCCAAATTTCTGCCAGATCTAGTTTGCGCAAAAACTAAGTAAGAAATCCAAAATCCCCTCTGTGCATTTTTTTCTTGAACTAATATGTGTACAAATTGAAACCAAGAAATGTAAACCTGGTTCTGTCCATTTTTCAGATTTAAATGTCCCAGATATGTGTATTTTTGGCCATTTTTACACATAAAATGCCTTATTTCTACATGAAAACATGACATGATGAAAAACTTGTAATACATTTTTTTCTTACATTTATGTGAGTAAACTACAGCAGAAGTTTAACATTGATATCTTTAAATTTAATATTTTTTCCTATTCACCTGCAGCGTCTCGCCTTAACCTACCACACTGAGCTCTTCTTCCAGCACACGGAGTATTACCTGGGCTAATGGCACGTGGTGTTTTGTTCACGAACACCGGAAGGGTCACGTTTACGATCCATGTTCCGCACTTACTTTCATGTTTTCCGTCAGACACAGAAAACTCCACTCAGGTGCACTACGTCACGCTCCTCATCGAGGAGAGCGCCATCCCCAACATCACCAAACTCCTCAGAAGTTACACTTTCTCCGAGTTCAACCTCTACAACGTGACCAAGACCACAGGTACGAGGTGTGCAGCAGGAGGGGTTTGTGGGTCCCCCGGCTTTTCCACATCGGATGAAAACGGTCGATTCTCGGGTTCAAATCCCAGTCCTTAGCAACGGCAGTCGCCATTTTTAATGAAGGGGCAAACGACAGCGGAAAGTAACAGTAAACGTCCATAGAACTATAATTAAAACTGGAAGATAAACCCAAAATGGCGCCCTGTTCCTCCCTGTGGCGTGTGTTCATTGGCGCATGACCCCAAAAAAGTTCTTTACTTCTGCGTTACTTCCTGATAGATACGGAGGCGGCCATCTTTGTGTTATGGAGGCTGCCATCTTTGCTTTAGGGGCAACACGTGACCACAATCCCCCATGATGCTTTGAGCGACGTGAGCGACCGCGCAGCTTGCAAGATTTTGTGTTAACGTTAGCTTGTGTGATTGTAATTGTATTCTTCATGTTAGATCAAACGTGAAAGCGTCTGAAATGAAATAAAATACAACTTACAGGTGTCTCTAGTCTAGCCTTGTCCACGTGCTTCTGTTTGTATCGTCCGACGCTCGTTCACGTGACTCACACGTGTTTGTGGTGACGTCACTTTATATAAAAACGGTAATTTCGGCAATTTTAGAAAAGGTAAAAAAGAACATTTCCTTCTATTTTATTCAAATACCGATAATAATTCAGTACTGTCTACAATTATAATGTGCAATTATAGAAAAAGGCTGGGCCCAAGAGGCTGCAGTACCTCACACGGCCACTAATCAATCTGGGACACAGACAGAGGGGGCGTGTCTTATCCAGTTCATTTAATACATCCATGTAAACCTCACTCTGCGCTTCAAATACTTAAGAGTAACTGCCACAAATGAGTCCAAATTACACACAACAACAGAATAAACACCAGGAACCGCTACGACGCTAAAGACGACTCACCTGGTCCATACGCACTGGTCTATATTCCACTCTCCTCAAGTCTTTTAGTTGTGTCATATTATTATAGGGCTGCGTACCTTTAGTCGTTTGGTCGATTAATCGGTCGATGGTGTTTTAGACGACCAACATTTTTATAAGTTGACTAATTATGTTATTTAGATTTAAAAGGATTTATGTGACAAAAACAGCAAAAACAAGAAGACATGGGGTGAGTTAGCTGTATATTTAGGAGTCTAACATATAAATCCATGATTTCTTAGCGCTTATCATTAAAACATTTTGCTTTTGCGTGAATTCCTGTGCAGTTGGGTTTTTTGAGTGCAGTTCGGGTCAGATACATGGAAATACTTCATAGTTTTGATATTTTTGCCACACCCCCTTTTAGTCAATTAATGGGTCGATGGGGCAGGTCTTTAGTCAAACTTTTCTTTAGTCGACTCCAGCCCTACATTATTCATTTTTGTCTATATGAAGGTTCTCAAAATGTTGTAATTATGACTTAGTTTGGTGGGAGGGCACCTGTGGCAATTATGTACTATAGTTTTTTCATCTGTGAAGTTGCAGTTTATGTGAAGAAATTTTGAAAAATAAAAGTTTAAAATAACAGGAAGTGATTGAGTTGTAAACCTGGTTTAGTCCTATTTTAGACTTGGTTTAGTCCTAGTTTAGATCTGATTTAGTCCTCATTTAGACCTAATTTAGTCCTAGTTTAGACCTGGTTTAGTCCTCTTTTAGACCTGGTTTAGTCCTCTTTTAGTCCTGGTTTAGTCCTCTTTTAGTCCTGGTTTAGTCCTCTTTTAGACCTAGTTTAGACCTGGTTTAGTCCTCTTTTAGACCTGGTTTAGTCCTCTTTTAGACCTAGTTTAGACCTGGTTTAGTCCTCTTTTAGACCTAGTTTAGACCTGGTTTCATCCTCTTTTAGACCTAGTTTAGTCCTGGTTTCGTCCTCTTTTAGACCTGGTTTAGTCCTGGTTTAGTCCTCTTTTAGACCTGGTTTAGTCCTCTTTTAGACCTAGTTTAGACCTGGTTTAGTCCACTTTTAGACCTGGTTTAGTCCTCTTTTAGACCTAGTTTAGTCCTGGTTTAGTCCTCTTTTAGACCTAGTTTAGACATAGTTTATTCCTCTTTTAGACCTAGTTTAGTCCTGGTTTCGTCCTCTTTTAGACCTGGTTTAGTCCTGGTTTTGTCCTCTTTTAGACCTGGTTTAGTCCTGTTTTAGACCTGGTTTCGTCCTCTTTTAGACCTGGTTTAGTCCTCTTTTAGACTTAGTTTAGTCCTGTTTTAGACCTAGTTTAGACCTGGTTTAGTCCACTTTTATACCTGGTTTAGTCCCCTTTGGACCTGGTTTAGTCCTCTTTTAGACCTAGTTTAGTCCTGGTTTAGTCCTCTTTTAGACCTAGTTTAGACCTGGTTTCATCCTCTTTTAGACCTAGTTTCGTCCTCTTTTAGTCCTGGTTTAGTCCTGGTTTAGTCCTCTTTTAGACCTAGTTTAGACCTGGTTTAGTCCACTTTTAGACCTGGTTTAGTCCTCTTTTAGACCTAGTCTAGTCCTGGTTTAGTCCTCTTTTAGACCTAGTTTAGACCTGGTTTAGTCCACTTTTAGACCTAGTTTAGTCCTCTTTTAGACCTAGTTTAGTCCTGGTTTAGTCCTCTTTTAGACCTAGTTTAGACCTGGTTTAGTCCACTTTTAGACCTGGTTTAGTCCTCTTTTAACCTGGTTTAGCCCTAATCGTCTCACATGAACTGTTTAACCCTTACAGAGTGTGCGATCTCAGACTCGGGCAAAAAGACGTGCCGCTGTGCCGAGGGTTTCCAGTGGAGTAAAGCGGCGTGTTCCTCCACGGCTCAGTGCTGTGGGGACAAGCCGTGCACAGACCCGGCGTACTCCTGCAGCTCCAAAGACACAGGTACGAGCTCGACCTTTGACCCCGTCGTGAACTCAAGCCGCAAAAAAGGATGAGGGGCCAGCAGCGGACGGTGGGGACGTGTTTGTGGAGAGTAAAAACCAGAACGAGAACACCAGACAACGCAATAATGATATCTGATTTTGAACTGTGTTTATGTGTTCGCAAGAGAGTTTGACCAACCGCTATTTTATTGGCGTATTTAGCAAATCACTTTTGAAAGTGCAATTATTTCCTCCGCAAACTTAAACTTAAAAAAACCAAAATATCCTGTTTTATTCTGCATAAAAATAGCTGACCCTGTAGTATAGATTTGTTAAAACAAGCAACACAAAGGCGACTAAAATCCAGTTTATTTTTGTAGTGCCAAAAATTACAACAGCAGTTTTCTCGATGGGTGACAATGAAACAGTCATCAGTCGCTTGATTTTAAACTTGTGCGCCTTGGGGTGTTGTCAGGTGTGCCTTGACAAAATGTCCAACTTGGATTCACACATGGATTTAAATAAAAAATACTATTTGAAGTGACTGGAACATAGTTCTACAACAAAAAAGAAAGATTTTGTTTACCAAAAGTGTTGGTGTTTTCAACCAATAGAAGTGTGCAGTAACTGAAAAAAGGTTGAAAATCACTGCATTAGTCAACAGATCTATTAGCAAAGCGACAAAAAGCGTCAGAAATATATCTTAAAGCAGTGGTCCCCTTTTATCTCTATCGTTGACAATGGCCCGGGACGGAGGGGCGTTTATAATAATAAGCGTGAATCCACTGTGTACTTGTGTAATCCACTGTGTACTTGTATAATCCACTGTGTACTTGTGTAATCCACTGTGTACTCGTATAATCCACTGTGTACTCGTATAATCCACTGTGTACTCGTATAATCCACTGTGTACTCGTATAATCCACTGTGTACTCGTATAATCCACTGTGTACTCGTATAATCCACTGTGTACTCGTATAATCCACTGTGTACTCGTGTGCGACTTTATTAGCAGCTTCCTCATAACACTGCGCCAACAACACAGCACCAGGGGGCGTGGTCTCTACCTGGCGAAGCAGCTTTAAGGTTCCATTAAAGAGCAGCTCGGCGCACATTACGCAGAGGGGCTCAGTGTGTGGAGTCACCTGTCGAGATTAATCCATATTTCAAGTAGGACTCCTGGTATTGCCTGTTAAAAGCGTTCCTTTTCCTGGAAGTCGTAGGCTCTTGTTCTGTCTCTTCTGGGCCTTTTCCCATTCGCGAACGAACTTCCCAAAGACGTCTGTTTCTCACTCATTTTGTGGCTTGTGGGTTAAATTTTAGCACTCAAGTGATCGAGAGAATCCGGTCATTCTTCAAAATAAAAAATGTTTCATAATAAAAGATCGCGCAGACTCCGATAATACATAAATCAGAAATAATTAACTGTTTGTTGTGCAGCCCGGTGCCAATTGATCCACGGGGGTTGTGGACCACTGTCTTAAAGCACACATATTCCGCTACAGTGACTTTTTTGAGGTTTAAACCCTGTTCTAACAATGTTCTGTCATCAAAAACACACCTGAAGTAGCATTTAGTTGCAGTCACGCTGTTTTAAGGAATGTATATTCGAAAATCCTCTCCACTGAGCGTCAAAAACACTAATGAACTCCCTCGATCTTGGACATATTTTCAGATCATACACTTTTATCTTATCTGAGAATATTTGTTGTTTTAAGTCCATAAATCATCACCGTTTTGAGCATTTCTGCCTCTAACCACGGTAACTGCTCCTGTTAGCTCAAACATTGAGTGTCTTAAAGCAATAACATAACTAAATTGTATATAGCTCTTGGTGCCACCTGCTGGCTGGATGCACTCAGTAAGTGTCATTGCAGACATCAGATAAATCCTTTAACTTTGGCCCATAATTAAAAAAAAAAATCAAATCATGAGATGGAAAATTCAAGGTATTCAAGAGCATGTTGAAAGGCTAATAACAATACAAAACATGCATAATATTTTCCCTTTAAAGTGTAAAAAATGCGACTTAAAGCAACAAAAACACAGCTAACGTGACAGCAACACAATAAGTGACAAAAAGGATACTAAAAGTGACTAAACTGCGACTGCGAAAAGTGACTAAACTGCGACTAAAAATAACCAAAGCTAGACTTAAAAACAACAAAAAACAAATCCTATAAAATCCCACACCTGCTTAAATCATGTCAACAATTTTATACATTCACAAACAGTTTCTGGACATTCTTAAATTCTGTATTATCAAAGAAAAAGCACATTTGTGGCTAAACTATTAACTCGCGTGCGTGTGTTTGGGTGCAACCCTAGACATTTACCCGAAACAATAAAATGTCTGCTTTTCTTCGTAGTAATTATCACCGGATCTCTGACAATGAAGGCTCAGAATCAGTTCTATCACAATTGTTTGGACGCGCCAAACTCAAAAGACTTCAAGGAATGCAACGAAAATGTCACCCAAGAGGTAAAGCTCAAAAATTATACAGAAAATGTGACAGAAAACGCGTAACTGATTTGACCTTGTTTTCAGATTAAGACATTTTACAGCCACATGTATGCATTCGACACCTTGACAATCACCAAGTACAGGTACTTCGTCGCTCATCGTAAACTACGCTCTACTTTCATTCATTAAGAGTCGTCGTTTAATATTTTCTGTCCAGAGTGGGGAGTGTGATTGTGGACTTCGTTGTGGTGATACTTTCAAATGTGGAGCCCTCACTTCTTCAAAATACGTCCGTGGCTTTGGCAGAAAAATTCAACGCGGAACTCAATCTGGAGACCGCAGGTAAAGCACGTCCCGGTGACAATCTGCTGCTTTTGTGAAATCGTCGTATCGTGATTGACTGTTTGTGTCTTTAATGCAGCTGTCTGTTCAAACACACTTTTTCTCCTGTTATTTAGCCTCTGAAGCCTCTGAGCAGATGACTTTATTTACCTCTTAAAGACCAGGGCTGCACAATTAAACCAAATCCCCACAAAAACAGATGCAAAAATGGATGCAATTTTGAGCAATTTTTAACATCTTCCACAAACAACAAAATGTCTCTCTTTGATTTGAATAAAAACTGCTCAGACTGTTGTTTGGATTTGTACAAACATGTTCTGAAACAAGCGACAAAAGAGCAACAAAAAGTGATAAAAATGTGAAGTGAAATGTGACTTCATATAGACTTAAACTAATCCAGAAGTAGTTCTTGGATCAAAACTGAATTTCATAAAATAACACATTTTCATAATAATAAAAATAAAACATAAAAAGGCGGATCGGTGCAGCGTCTGCAGTGACGCGGGCGCCGTATCGGACCGTTGTGATAAAGAGAGAGCTGAGTCGAAAGACAAAGCTCTGGATTTACCGGTCAATCTACGTTCCTCCCCTCACCTGGTCATGAGCTCTGGGTAATGACCGAAAGGACGAGATCGCGGATACGAGGAGGAGGAGCTGGAGGAAGTGTCTGGGGTGAAGGAAGTCTGGGAGTCCCTGTTTAGACTGCTGCCCCCGCGACCCGGCCCCGGATAAGCGGAAGAAGATGGATGGATGGATGGAAAACATAAAAAGGATGAATGAAAACAGTTAAAATGACAGACAAATGAATTCATTAATAAATAGGTCAAAGTGTTTATTTACTTACTTTACTTACTTACTTTATTTACTTACTATACTTTACTATAATTTACTTTTTTTTTTTTTTTTTAAGTATGAGTATTTAGTAAGATAGCCAGGCCATGTGCTGGGAAGACTGTTGCTTTTTGTAATTATTTGTTATTAATTGTTATTGTACTTTGTCTTAATGTTCGTTTTGTTTTGTTTTTTGTTTGTTTTTAATTCTCTTTCTGTCAGATGTCTTGTTATTTTCTGTGGGACCTTTGTTTGTGTCTGAGTATTTGTTTTTGTTACGTGATTGTACTGTTTTGATGGTGTATTCTTTTATTAATTGTTAAAAAAGACATTTAGTATTTAGTCTAGTGTCAAAGTTGCTGAATGCACTCAACAAATGTGGTGTAGTTTAAAGAAAAAAGCAGGCGCTGGATAACACGGCTTTCTGTTTCTCAGGCATGATCACGTTGACGGTGCCCGGGGGTACACAGAGTTATGGATCCAACGTAAGTCTGTCCTGCACCTCGGTCAAACCGCTGGGACTTCCCAACTGGAACCTGAAAAACTACCTGAACGAAACCAAAGATATTTACAAAGGCACCGAATCCACCATCACTTTCACCGATGTGAGGAGCACACTCAGTCTGAACCCGCTGTCCCAGCACTGGAAGGGTGAGTCCCGGCTGAAACGCTAAAATGCAGTCGAGATAAATATATTTCAAATTCTGCTCAAATACGTCACAAATTTTATCCCGGTTCTGCAACTTTTTAGTTCGTTCGGTTTACTTTCTGGTTGTAAATGATGACGTCACACCGGGAAATTACCATAGCAACCACTCTGTACACTGCGCCAAAACTCCTCTAATGTCACAGACTGTTTAAAGTTTACAAATAAAAATACATGTGAGCACCTTTTTCTGTTAAATTAATGTATAAAAGGTTAAAAAAAAAGTTGTTTATTTTGTGTAAATGATGCATAACCTTCGTCTTCCCAGTGTGATGTCATCAGTTTGTTTACTTCCTGTAATTTTTCTACAGACTTTCAACTTCCTGCTACTTGATTGGAGTAAAACTATAATTTATATTTACAACAGGTTTTAATACACCAAATAAAGACAAAATTAGCAAATCATGAAAACTTCTCATACGCACTTTAAACTTAAAGATTTCAGTTTGAAATTTCTCTTTAGTAGTTTAGTTTACTCACAAAAATGTAAGAATTAAATGTATTACAAGTTGTGAAAGTTATGTTTTCGGATAGAAATCAGTAGAGATGCATCGATCCAGCGTTTTCAGATCCAATACTGATTCGATACATGGACTTTAAGTATCTGCTGTAACCCGATATCAATCGATGCCTCTGCAGAGACTGAAAACAGCATTTATTGTCTTAAAACAAGAATAACGTATGACAAAACTAATCCAAACAGGTTGTTTGTTCTATTCTTTATCTTTCAACTAATGACAGCTTTTTGCAACAAAACCTCAAACGTCATGAGATGTTTTGGACCAACAAAGGCCTGTAAATAGTCTTGTAAATAGTCTTGATTTGATAGTCTTGATAGTCAACTGAAAGGCCCATCCGTATCCACATCGATATCGGCGCATCCCTAGAAATAAGGCATTTTATGGGTAAAATAAGCCAAAATTGCAAAATTGGTGCATTTACAGTAGAACTAAGTAACATTTTTACTAATTAAACGTCTAAGTCCATGTGATAGTTTGAAGCCCCCGTCGCTGACACCGATCCAAAGACAACTCCTGAGAAACCTTGGCCCTCTTTTTTACATTAGCTATTCACCTTATTCTGCCCCGCCCACTTTTGCCTCTTTTTTGTCACAGATACACACTTTTGTTGTAAACGCACTTCCGTTTGACGAGAACTCCGTTAAAGCTAATGATGAATGAGGGAAAAGTCTCGCCGCTAAAATGTTACATAAAGTAGATTGATTTGTGTAAAATGCGTAATGAACACGAGCAACAACAAGTCAACAACGCACCGATTTCATGGTCAGTCTGAAAACGGCTTTTTAGTCGAGTAGAACTTATTTTCTGTTGAGCTGGTCTGCCCCGTGTAAACTACAACGGAAACAAGATGGCGGCGCGTACGACAACTTCCGGAATAAGGTGAATTTATTATATATTCAAATTTTGCCTCTTTTTTTAACTTAAAACTTTAATAAATCAGGCTTAGAATTAGATATCAACAAATCCATCAGTGTGCTTGGTCACAATCTTGATGAGTCCAGATTGTACAGTTTGGTGTAGGATCTACTTTAAGGCTGATCTTTGTGTCTCGAGGGACAAGAATGCATTTAAGAAAATGCCCTTGAAGTTTCAATGTCCAGAGGAATCTATGGATGAAGTGGATTCAATGGAAGAATAAAACATGTTTAGGAGCAGAGCTGACAAAAAGTGTTGTTTCCACATGAAAGCCGATATGTTGAAAGAACAAACTGACCAAAAAAACAAAAATTGAAGAAAAAAAAAAGTTTTGCCTGTAGTGTCTCACCTTAGTAACGTACAGATACCAAAAAAATATATATATATTTTCAGTGGTGGAAAGTAAAACGAAAAAGTAAAACGAAAGTAAAACGAAAATGAAAGCATTCTTTATTGCCGTAAGCAGACTCACCTTTCCACAGATCTGACCTGTAAGGACTAACGTAAAAAATAAATGTATTTCTGTAAGAGGAGTTAATTTATGGAACAATGTGGAGTAAACATTAAAAGACTCTAAAAGTATTTACACTTTTAAAACAAAATTTAGATCCAATCTAATACAAAAATATCAAGAAATGGAAAGAATGAGTGTGTGAGTGCGTTTGTGCAGGTCACTAACTGTTTGTGTCTGTTTATATTATACATATAAATGTATATAAAAAGTGTTATACGTGCCTGTGTTTATAGATTTCTATTATGTTCATCTGTCGCTATCTGCACGTCAGGGTTTGGCAAAATAAGTGTTAAACTTCAGCCTAAACCCTTTCGGTCTGTAAAATGTTTTATTTCTTTATTCTTATGTTATTGCTTTTTTTGTTTTGTTTTTGTATTTCTATGGACCGAAGAAAAAATAGACTAACTAACTAACTAACCTGTAGCACTGGGGCTGCCGTTTTTACCTTTTATTTCTTCCGTTTTCTCGTTTCCAGGCACGTACACCTGCAGCATCTCCCAGTCCCAGTCCAAGCTGAACATCCAGCACAAAGCCATGGCGGCCATGGACGTGTGCGCCATGCCCAAGATCACCATCAGCACCACTCCCGGTTTTCCTCGCTGCTACAACGAAGCGGACTTGCCTACGGTCACGGTGAACTGCGAAGTCGAGAACAATTACGAGGAGTTCAACGTGACCTGGGAAAAAGAGGGACATTCGGCACAGATTCGGCCACAAGAAAACTCCTGTGAGAAATTAACTTCAGCAAATCTAGAAATGTCCTTAATGTTCGTCGTCCTACAGCGCTCTTGTTTCCTGTTTCCTCTCAGATTTTCTTAAATTTTTTTCTCAACTTTGCTCCAATTTTTACCAAAAACCTTCCTCCAGCTTTCCACAATTTTTTCCATCAATCATTTGAACTGGCTCTTCTTTGGTCTCAAATCTTCCTTTAATTCTTCCTCAAAATTTCTTTCAATGAACTGCAAATTTTTATTTCCACAATTTGTCCTCAGTATTTCCCACCAGTTTCCCATATAGTTTCCACCAATTTCACACTAATTGTCCGCCAATTTTCCACCAATAACATATGAAGTGGCTCTGCTTCTTTGGATCAAATTCCCCCCCCAATTTTCCTCAAATTTTCCTGAATATTTCCACAATTTGCCCTCAATATTCCATTAATTTCTTCCCTATGTTCAAACAAATTTCCACAAAATTTCCAACAATTTTTCACATATTTTCCCAAGCTAATTTTCTGTAGATCGTCCACTAATTTCCCACCAGTTTTCCACAGATTTTCCACAATCTTTTCCACCAGTTTCACGTTAATTGGCTTCCAGTTTTCTATATTTTTCTTGGCATTGTCGACCAACAGTTTGAACTGGCTCTGCTTCTTTGACTCACAAATTTCACTCACTCACACTTATTCACACATCTTTCACTAATTTCCCACCACATTTCCACATATTTAAAAAAAAAATTGACTGGCTGTGCATTGAACTGGCTCTACTCTTATTTTTCACCTCCCAGATCTCACCGGAGTGAAGATTTTTGGAGTTCAAACATTTGTGGCCTGTTCCCCGGGAACGCCTAAAATCACCTGTCGACTAAGAAACCGATGCAACCAGGAGCAAGTGTCCTCCATAGTGATCACCCCGATTAGAGGTAAGCATCATTTACTGACAATTTAAAGGACACATATAATGCTGAATTGACTTTTTTGCGCTTTTAACATGGTATAACATTGTTCCCTCATATCTGGAGTTGCATTTAGCTTCATTCACACTAGTCTGATGAATCCTGGTTAGAAATAAACTGCTCGTGTCAGATTGATCTGTGTATCACTCTGATTTTAGTTCTAGACATTATCAATCTGGACAAGCTCTCGCTGAAAGCTGTCGCGAAAATATGAACATTTGAACTTCCGCAAAAGCAGAACAAGCTGAACAAGCTGAAAATCAATAAATCCAGTTGAGAGAAAAGCACAGACTTCTTCCAAAATAGTCCGTAAAGCTGAAGTACGTCTGTCAGTGCTGCCATGTTTGTTTAGGTTTGTTCTTTTGACTTCCGCCCAAACCACAATGCAGCGCTGTGATTGGTCCAGCACACAGCGGCTCAAACCTAACAGCGGGAGGGCATCCAGATGGATTCTCTAGAGTTTGTGAACTCAAAAATATCAAGAGAATTCATATGTCAGGGCCAGGTTAGGTTAGAGAGAGAGAGAGCGTGTCCCGGGCCTTCCCTCCTCCTGGTGGGACGGGCCCAGAATGCTGCTGAACGAGCTCTTACAGCCGACCAGCACTTTGTGGAGCAGGTGGGAGGGACAGTCCAGAATAGTCCTCCTCCGGGACACGACAGTCAGAAAGTCCAGCTCCTCCGACACAACATGATTTATCAGTGCATAAACTGACAAACAGACTACAAATAGATGAGGGAAAAAAGGTTGTTGAAGAACATCCAAGATCAAATCTGTGGCTGAGTGAAAGTATATATAATAATATAGTATAGTACCTTGATTTTCAACTAGTCGCCAGGGAACATTGGTGTCCCTTGAGGTTTTGCTGGGTGTGCCTTGGAAAAAATCTCTAATTTGAGTTAACACATTTACAAATGGGGATGTATTTGATCAAGTAACGTTTTTCGAGTGTACCGAGCAAGAAAGCAATGCAATCCCATTGCTGTTGCCAGTTTTAAAGAACCAGACATTATTTGCCTCATTATATATTTTTTTACTTAAATGGTCAGATTTGGTAATGTTTCGGTAGTAATGTAAATGGTGTGCCGTGGTATTTTTTAAACCCTAAAAGTGTGCCGTGACTCAAAAAAGGTTGAAAAACACAGGACTAGTTTACCATTTTGGAGTTTCCTGAGCAACTTCTGTATTAAAAAGAACACAAAACCATCACTATTGTCAAGTTTAAAGAACCAGACAGTGGCACAGGCATTATTTGGCTCATTATCCTTTTCTTTAAACCAAATGGTCTGATTCGGTAATGTCTTACTAGTAAAAAGTGTGCCTTGGCTCAACAAAGTTTGAAAAACGCTGGTACAGTAGATGGTGTGGCGTTGGGAGCAGTTGTTCACTTCATCTCTTCCTCCTGCAGTGAATGACCCGTTCTGTAAGGCGGAGGGCGAGTGGCCGGACACTCTCGCCGGGCACAAAGCTGAAATCCGATGCGCTACGTCTGTGGGAACCAGAGTCCGATCCTGCAACAAGGACAGAACCTGGGACCCCGAGATCTCCAAATGTGTGGACCTAGATCTGCACAATGTCATGAAGAAAGCCATTGTGAGTCTCGAGGAAATACTAATAATCATAGCACTGTAAAGCAGGGGTTCCCAAACAAACATTAAAACTGTCAGATATTTGTTTGTTGTTAAGATGTGCAATCAAGCTAACTCAGGGGTCTCAAACTCATTTTGGGAGGGGGCCGAATTTAGAAAATCAGGGCTGGTCGGGGGCCGCAACAGAGACAGAGACAAAATGCACTAAAATACAATTTCTTTACCTACAAAATATTTATGTAGGAGATTTTAGTTACCAGAAGTTTTCAATTTTTAAAGTATATTTCATATATTTTACAATTTAGAAATGATAATACCTTATAAGTCACAAACTATCTCCAAATTATGTGTTTTAGAAATAAGCTCATGTTGATACTAATTAAGCCATGTAATTAATAAGTAATAGGCCCAATGATAACTGATGGAGTTATCTGGGCCATTTATAATACAAATTAAAAATCATCTTGGGGACCACCAGAAATCGTCTTGAGGGCCGCATTTGGCCCCCGGGCCGCGAGTTTGAGATGCCTGCTCTAATTAATAGATTCATCACAAGTATTACAAATAATGAAGAATGAATTTAACTGAATAGCGTGAACAATTTACACTGTTACTGAAGTGTGTTCTATAAGCAGGCATACGTTTCTGTGAGTGAAAAATTATACTTTTTACTTGTAGAATAAATTCATATTTTACACGCGATACTTTCATTTATAAGAAACATATTATGTTATAGTGACTTTTTTGAGCTTTTAACCATGTTCTAACAATGTTCCGTCATCAAAAACACACCTGGAGTTGTATTTAGCTTCATTCACGAAAATCTTCTCCCTTTTTTCTTTTCGAGGTTGATTACAATTTCATTAGATTACTGTTTTCTACAAAAAATCAGCAAAACATATTTCAATCAAAATTCATGAACATAACCTAAACAATGTGTGTGTGCGTGTGTGTGCTCGTGTGTGTAAGTGTGCGCGTGTGAATGTACGGGTATGTATGAGTGACTATCTGTGGGGGGTTTGGTTGTGTGGGGTCTGGTGGTTGTGGGGGAGGTAACGATATGTGGGAATGTTATTAATGCACTGTAAAGCACTTTCTGTTACATTTTATGTATAAAAAGCACTATATAAATAAAATTTCATTGATTGATTTGATTGATATAGACTTTTAACCATTTATCACAAAATAAACCTTTTCAATTCTATTTTTTTTTCAAACCCAAATTCCTCCTCAGATCTCGGACATTGGACTGGGCAGCCTGGAGACAAACGCTCAGGACGTTTTCAACCGTCTTCAGTCTGTGACCAACAAAAGCAGCACGATCAACAGCGTGGCAAACCTGGAGACCTCTGTCAACGTCATCGATGCCATGAGCAATAAACTGCCAGGCGTGGACAATAAAACAACCGCCGAGGTGAGCCCAAATCATTCAAAGTGCCTCCGACAGGTTGGACTCATCGTTTGACTAAAATGCAGTTTCGATAAATATATTTCAAAGTTTGCTAGAATACTTTACACATTTTATCCTGGTTTAGCAATTTATTTATGCAATTAATTGTACTTCCTGGTTGTAAATGATGACATCACACTAGGAAATTACCATAGCAACCACTCTGTACACTGGGCAGAACTCCTCTAATGTCACAGAGTTTTTAATTTCACACATAAAAACACATGTGAACACCTTTATTTTGTTGAATTCATGTTCAAAGGGTCAAAAAAGTACTTTATTTCTGTAAATTACGCAGAACCCTCGACTCCCTCATGTGATGTCATCAATCGTGTTTACTTCCTGTAACTTTCTACAGTTTTTTCCATTTTTCCTCCACAAACAGCTTCTCGATTGATGTGAAACTATAATTAATATTTTCGCCAAATAAATTCAAAATTAGAAAATGATAAAAACCTGTCATACGCACTTTAACATCATCATTGTTCTCTCATCATTTCAATATTGTCGGCAGGGTTTCCGCGCAGCATTAAAAAGCATTAAAAGCCATTGAATGAAAAAAATAAGGCCTACAAATAAGTGCATTTAAAAACATTAAATACAAACCCAATTCAAATTCAAATTGGGGTGCACGGTGGCAGAGCGGCTAGAGCTTCTGCCTCTCAATAAGGAGATCGTGGGTTCGAATCCCGCACCACCCCAACATCACACGATCTCTCTGAGTGGAGTCTGCATGTCCTCCCCGTGTTACCGTGGGTTCTCTCCGGGTTCTCCGACTGTACAGGTTAATTGGTAACCCTAAATTGTCCCTAGTGAGTGAATGTGAGAGTGAATGGTTGTCTGTCCTTGTCTGTCTCTCTGTGTCAGCCCTGCGACGAGTTGGCCACTGTCCAGGGTGTACCCTGCCTAAGGCCCAAAGTCCCTGGGATAGGCTCCAGTCACCCGCGACCCCTAACGGGAATAAGCGGTAGAAAAAAAAAAAATGAAAATTCAAACCCCACAGGCATTAAATCTAAACAATATTTTGACAAAAGTTTCATCCATCAGAACAATAAACAAAAAATAGAATACATGTATTTAGCTGCATTCGCTCCATTTTGAGGAATGTTGGTTTGAAAATCCTCTCCCTCCGACCGTCAAAAACACTTCCTGCACTTTTCCCCTATTTTCTACATCACTTATCCACTTCCGAGAGTCGATGCTACTCATAGACTCTCGGACTCTGCCTTTTTACACGCAAAAAACACAGTCTGCTAGTGCTTTTCTGCATAAATAGTTACTTTTGCGTGACATCCTGTGTATTTATCATCTTCTGAGTGGACTTTGGGTCAACCGTTGGGTCAGATCTCAGAGATACTTCATAGTTTTGAGACCTTTTCTGTCTTCAATGTCTTCTGTGTTTTATTTTGTAGGATTTCATACGCTCGTCCAGTAACCTGTTGGACAAGTCGCTCAAAAATTCTTGGACCTCGGCGGAAACCGATGCCGCAAATAAAACTTTAGCGGAGAAATACTTGTACTCTGTGGAGCAGCTCATCCACAAAACCAACTTTCAGACGGATAAGAAGACCGAGAATCTGCAAGTGGTTAGCTGCAACGAAACCCAGTCACGGCAATGTATCAATAAAGTCTTCAACAACACCGTGACGATGGACAGCAAAGGCACAAATATCATCAAAACTACCGGCTTCATGCAACTCGACAGTTATTTACCGAACAACAAAAACGACTTCTTTCCTAATAGCATTGTCATTTCTACCATCATGAACTCGTCAAACAGCGGAGGTAAAGTTGACATCAAAATAAACTTCCAACTCAGGCTGCCTCGACCACGCAACACCGTACTGAAATGTGTTTTCTGGGACACCAATAACAGCGTGTGGTCCGAAAATGGTTGCAAGTTGATCGGCAACGCAGACGAAGGGGTGTGCCAGTGCGACCATCTTTCCTCGTTCGCGATCCTGATGTCCAAAGCCCCGTTGGAAGTGCCCTACCTCTCTGAAGTCACCTACGCAGGGCTGGCCGTGTCGATCGTTTCGCTGATCGCTTGTCTCTTCGTGGAGTTGATCATCTGGAGCGACGTGGTGAAAACCGACACCCTGCACTTACGCCACTGCGCGCACGTCAACATCTCTGTTTGTCTGCTGGTCGGCGACGTTTGCTTCCTGGCGTCGTCTTTGACCGACGAGCTAACGGACATCTGGTGCAAAACGTTAGTCGTCGTGGAACACTTTTGCTTTCTCGCCATGTTCTTTTGGATGCTTTGCCTGAGCAGCATTCTCCTCCACAAAACCGTGTACGTCTCGCTGCACGGCGTCGGCAAATCGGCCTATCTGAGGTTCTCCATAATCGTGGGTTACGTTTGCCCTTTACTAATTGTTGTGATTACGTTTCTTGCCTACAACGGAGAGGAAGGACAGTACTACTCCGAAGAAACGCGCTGGCTAGTCTACAAAGGCGTCTTGAAGGGATCGATTTTCACGTTCATTCTTCCGGTCGGGATCATCGTTTTCATCAATGTGTTCTTCATGTGTCTCGTGATCATGAAGCTGTTGCAGCCCATAAAAGCACAGCAGATGACTGAGCAAAACGAGAAGAATTCGGCCAAAACCGTGATCCGGTCCGTGATCCTCCTGACGCCGGTTTTCGGACTGACCTGGGGACTGGGGTTCCTGATGATCCTCCTGGACCTCACACTCGGGATGCCAGCCATCCTGGTCAACTACCTGTTCACCATCATGAACGCATTTCAGGTACGTGAGAAAGGAGGAACGGAGGATTCAAAAGGTAGGACCTCAACTGGGGTTTGACAGAAGCTTATTGTATCCACTTGAATAAAAGAAGTTTCTGTTTTTATGAGAGAAGTTTCTGCTTTTATGAGAAATGTTTCTGTTATTTATAAAAATTAATTATCTTTTTAAGGGAAAAGTTGAGAAAAATTAAAATTTTTATGAGAAAAGTTTATTTTTATTAGAAAACGTTCTGTTTTTATGAGAAAAGTTTGTTTTTCATGACTGAAGTAAATCCCATTTTATGACTTTTTTATCACTTCAACCACTGAAGGATCTCTAGATGACACTCTTAGAGCATGTTCCAACCACCACTTTAATCAATCCTGCACCAGCAGGAGGCCGGTCCATGTTTAGTCCTGACTCTGGCACCAGCAGGAGGCCGGTCCATGTTTAGTCCTGACTCTAGGCATCAGCAGGAGGCCGGTCCATGTTTAGTCCTGACTCTGGCACCAGCAGGAGGCCGGTCCGTGTTTAGTCCTGACTCTGGCACCAGCAGGAGGCCGGTCCGTGTTTAGTCCTGACTCTGGGCACCTGCAGGAGGCCGGTCCGTGTTTAGTCCTGACTCTGGCACCAGCAGGAGGCCGGTCCGTGTTTAGTCCTGACTCTGGCACCAGCAGGAGGCCCGTCCATGTTTAGTCCTGACTCTGGCACCAGCAGGAGGCCGGTCCATGTTTAGTCCTGACTCTGGCACCAGCAGGAGGTCGGTCCATGTTTAGTCCTGACTCTGGCACCAGCAGGAGGCCCGTCCATGTTTAGTCCTGGCTCTGGCACCAGCAGGAGGCCGCTCCATGTTTAGTCCTGACTCTGGCACCAGCAGGAGGCCGGTCCATGTTTAGTCCTGACTCTGGCACCAGCAGGAGGCCGGTCCGTGTTTAGTCCTGACTCTGGCACCAGCAGGAGGCCGGTCCGTGTTTAGTCCTGACTCTGGGCACCTGCAGGAGGCCGGTCCGTGTTTAGTCCTGACTCTGGCACCAGCAGGAGGCCGGTCCATGTTTAGTCCTGACTCTGGCACCAGCAGGAGGTCGGTCCTTGTTTAGTCCTGACTCTGGCACCAGCAGGAGGCACGCCCATGTTTAGTCCTGACTCTGGCACCAGCAGGAGGCCGGTCCATGTTTAGTCCTGACTCTGGCACCAGCAGGAGGTCGGTCCATGTTTAGTCCTGACTCTGGCACCAGCAGGAGGCCGGTCCATGTTTAGTCCTGGCTCTGGCACCAGCAGGAGGCCGCTCCATGTTTAGTCCTGACTCTGGCACCAGCAGGAGGCCGGTCCATGTTTAGTCCTGACTCTGGCACCAGCAGGAGGCCGGTCCATGTTTAGTCCTGGCTCTGGCACCAGCAGGAGGCCGCTCCATGTTTAGTCCTGACTCTGGCACCAGCAGGAGGCCGCTCCATGTTTAGTCCTGACTCTGGCACCAGCAGGAGGCCGGTTCATGTTTAGTCCTGGCTCTGGCACCAGCAGGAGGCCGCTCCATGTTTAGTCCTGACTCTGGCACCAGCAGGAGGCCGCTCCATGTTTAGTCCTGGCTCTGGCACCAGCAGGAGGCCGCTCCATGTTTAGTCCTGACTCTGGCACCAGCAGGAGGCCGGTCCATGTTTAGTCCTGACTCTGGCACCAGCAGGAGGCCGGTCCGTGTTTAGTCCTGACTCTTTCATTTATTTTACTTATTAAAAACTGAAACATTTCCCCTTCAAACATAAACTTTTCCCCTATAAATTGAAGCATTTCTCAAAAATAGAAACTTTTCTCATTAAAACAGAAACCTTTCTCACTGAAACAGAAACTTTTCTCATAAAAATAGAAGCTTTTCTCATTAAAACAGAAACTTTTACCATTAAATGAAAACCTTTTTTATTCAAATGAACGCAATAAACTGTAGATCTGTAGATCACAGACTAAACTTTCTAAATCAATAAGTTATTGTGACCTAAACAACACCAACCCTTTATTTTGTGATTACAATTGTATTGTGACCTGAATAATCACAATTGACTCAAGGTGCAAGGTGGCAGTTGGGTTGTTTACTTTTAAACTGTTATGCATTAGCATTAGCACTGAGACACAAACACGTCCCTTTATAAACACAAGTGTCCTTTGGTGAAGGACTCACTTGTTTTGTGAAGTCTTTAACGAGTTTCAGAGACGTCCAGCACTCACTGTCACTGCACCATCAGGATTTATCCATTTCAGACTGGAACAAAGCCCCATAGAAATTAATTACACAGAAAGTACTGAGCCAGCCATTTTAAAAATAAACACACCAACTGTCATCTTGTGCACAGAGTCAAGTATTTATTAACTTAGAAATCCCACTAGAGTCTTTAGATTTATTACGTTGTTAAAATCTAACAAATTAGAGCCTTGATTTTCAACCAGTGCGTCGGGGAACACTAGTGTGAGATTATCCCAGGTGTGCCTTGAAAAAATGTCATATTCATGGATTTAAATAAATAATTGACAATTTTAGTGTATTTTGAGCAACGTCTTCACAAAAAAAAAACCTGAAAGGTAAACGACCACCATTGCCAAAGAACCAGACACAATGACATACTGTGTACAATATTTGCAACGTAAATAACACTTTGTTTTAGTTGGTGCTGTGCCGCCGAATATTTTCCTCCAAAAAAGTGTGCCATGACACAAAAAAGGTTGAAAAACATTGAACTAAAGAATGCATTTAAACTAATTGCCATAATCTGTCTCCATGACAATGACAACTACGTCCAAAACAAATACCATCTCTCAATAATTTGTCTATTCTTGGGTTTCAGCTTCCTGTTAGATGCAATGTTTAGCAATAAAGTCAAAGTTCTTTATTTATTACATGGTAAAAGCCAACGCTGATGAGCACCTGTTTTAGATTTTTACCAAGAACATCCTCTGAAGCACTCACGCTCTCTGTGTTTTCTTCGTTTGTTTGTTTTCTCACACTCCCAGGGCCTGTACATCTTCCTCACAACATGTGTCTGCGACAGAATGGTAAGTCAAGACAAAACTACTTTGGTTTATCAAATATTTTGTGTTTTTTGAACTGATTCAGATAGTTATAGTTATACACATTTATTCTTGGAGGTCGAAACTCTGACTTTGGAGAGAAATTTTCTTTGAGTTTCTGCATTCCAGAGTCAAGTCGGAAAAACTTATGAGCAAAACATTACAGTGTGTGGACTGTAACGACTCAAATCAAACAACAAAACACAAGAAGGTGCTCATAACACCCAGAATATGCGTCAAATTAAAGGGTGTACGACAAGCGATTTTCTGGTTTCGACTTTACTTGGTGGAATAAAACCTGTTGTAAATGTATATGACAGCTTTACATCAATCAAGAGTCAGTTTGTGAGGACAAGTTAAAAAATATGTTGATTTAGATGGGGTTAAGTCCTTAAATCATCGCCAGACTCGCTCTGAGCATTTCTGCCGTATTAACACTGTAACTGCGCGATAGCCTAGCACAGCGTTTCCCAACCAGGGGTACGGGGACACCAAGGGGTAAGTGAGGAATTACCAGGGGCCACTTGGAATGGTTTCTGGTTTTAAAAGAAAATTAAATGTGCTTTTATCTGAATAAAACGTGTAATTAGTTATCATTTTAGCCATCTTTTTGGAGTATCTTGGACCATAAACATAATTAAAACACAAAATATAATGGTAATAATTGACAATATGTGACTAGTAAACCCATTTATTGTCCGAAATTCAACTTAAGGGGTACTCTGAGTGTGAAACAAAGCTTAGGGGGCACTCCAGCCTAAAAAGGTTGGGAACCACTGGCCTAGCATACCAACAGCACATCAAACAGAGATGTCAAAGTAAATATACTCAGGAGCATGTTTAAATACAAATAATGCATAATTTTTGTGAAAAACATAACCAGCTTGGAGCCCAGAGTCACGCCACGGGTAAAGCTAACAAACATTAGCATGCTAACGGTGCATTTCCTGCTTCTCGTAGAATAAAAGGTGCAGAGAAAGCGCTGTTGTCTCATTTTCACCCGAATAGATGCTTTTACAATATATTTGCACTGTGGCAATACAGATTTTGCTTTATTACCTGCAAAAAATCAGGAACATGAGCTGTTTTTCCCATTTCACAACAGTAAGAATCGGGTACAGCCCCTTTAAGAAGAGAAAGGTAATGATTTCTGTGTTAAACGTGAGTGTAGCTGCAGTGTTCCTGTTGTTTATCTGGTTTTCTACAACAGTTTACTTGATTTTCTTGTTTTTAGACGTCAGGTACAGACTAAATATTGAGCAGAGTTGTAGACGTTTATATTAGTTATCAGACTTTAGCAGCTTTTTCACATTTTAGTTGTGTTTTGAGCTTATTACTCACACAGTCTCATTGTGGTTCACTGCGACAGGTGCGCGAGGGGCTGCGGAAATATTTCAAGAAGAAAACTGAGGTAAGTGACGTGTGCTATAAAATATACACAGCACAGTAATGTTTTAGAGATTTATGAGACATTTTTCCTTTGTTTTCAGGGCGTCTCATCTTTCACTTCAAGCTCCAGTGTGAGCCAATCAAGCTTCAAGAAGTGATAGAATAATAATAATAAAATATGGAAATAATGAACGATTTGGACACAGAAGAAAACGAAAAATGGTTTAAATAGTGCATTTTTGAGTATAGTTAAATTCAAAACATAAATTGTGTTGCATTTGAGGACTAGAATACTGTCGTGGTTGCGTGAGTGCGTGTTTTAAGTGAATATAAATTGTTGCTTTTTTTATAACAAAGGTTCGATGCTCCAGGTGAATAGGAAAAAATCTTAAATTTAAAGATACCAATTTGAAACTTCCCCTGTAGTTTACCAAGTATAACTGTAAGAAAAAATGAATTACAAGTTTTTCTTCATGTAATGTTTTCATGTAGAAATGAGGCAATTTAAGTGTAAAAATTCCAAAAATTGCACATATTTTGGACATTTCAATGTGACAAAATGGATATAGCAAGGTATAAATTTCTTTCTTCTTTTGTAATAAAAAATTTGTACTAAGGAAATAAAGAGGGGTGTTTTGGAACTCTTATTTAATTTTGAGTAAACTAGAAATTACTAAAATTTACCTAAAAAAAATTCAAATTTCGCCAATTTTAGATACATTTTTTAGACTTAAAACTTTAATAAATCAGTTTTAGAATTAGATCCTTCTGTAGGTTTTTCATCAGAATCTTGTTGAGTCCAGATTGTACAGTTTGGTGTAGGATCTACTTTAAGGCTGATCTTTATGTCTCGAGGGACAAAAATGCATTTGAAGAAAACAGCCTTTGAAGTTACAATGTCCCAGAGAAATCTATTGAAGTGGATTAAAAGAAATAATAAAACATCTTTAGGAGCAGATTGGACAAGTTTGTAGTTTCCTTTAACATCTTGTATTTAAAGAGATTTTGACAGAATGTACTGAAGGATTTTTTGACGTCTGATTCTAAGCCTGATTTATTAAAGTTTCAAGTCTTTAAATGAGGCAAAATTTGAATTTTTAGGCCAATTTTCAGTCAAATCTAGTTTACTCAAAAACTAAATAAGAAATCCAAAATACATTTTTTTTTGCAACTATCATATGTACAAAACAAACTATGAAATTTAAACCTGGTTCTGTCCATTTTTCAGATTTAAATATGTGTATTTTTGGCGGTTTTTACACATAAAATGCCTTAATTCTATAAGAAAACATGACATGATAAAAAACGTGTAATACATTTTTTTCTTCTTCTTCTTTCTTTACATTTATGTGACTAAACTACAGGAGAAGTTTTATATTCATATCTTTAAATTTAAGTAGAAGGTTCAGACCAGGTTTAAGGCTAAAATGGGTTGATGAAAAGTCACATTATTCTGTCATTGTGTGGTGTTGATATTGTCCGTGTTCTCTTTTCCGTCTTGGCTCCACTCCTCGTCGTCCTCGTCCAGTTTGAGGCCTTTGCGAGCGGCCGTTTTACGATAGGCCTGGCACTCCTGCTCCGCCCTGAAACACACGACATGAAATGTATTTTAACTTTGGCGCTAAACGCATAGACCCTTTAAAATGTGACGTCATCAAAATTCTGGAATAGTCGACTGGAGGCAAAATGAAGCTGAATGTAAATGTTTCAATGATTCTCTCACATTAGATCTAAATTCTACTGGTTTTAAGTGTTTGTGTTGGAAAAAAGCAACACATTTGAATTTCCAGAGTAAAAAGGTCAGTTAGTTTGCTTTTCTATAACAAACCATGGACAGAATACAATTTTTTTTACAATTTTAAAATGGTATTTTAGCTTCAAAAGAATCTAATTTATGGAATAGTATCTAATATATCTCTAGATAAAACGAAAAGTTCTTGTGGGCTCAACATTTCTGTGAGTATTTTTCCAGTAAAACCCATAAATCTGGATTGTCCCTTCATCAAAACTGCAAAGAGTTTATCATAATTTCCTAAAACATAATGTAAAATACAATAATAAATGTGTTTAAAGCAGCTCTGATGTCACTCACATGTGTCTGAGGCTTTTACTGACACTAAATCATCTACATTTTTTATATTTTGTGACATTCTGAGGTTAATCCCAGTTTCTCAGTGAAATCACATTATGTTGCACTTCACTTTTGCCTCTGTTCTGAATTTAGAATGTTTTTGTTCACAAACTTTTAAAGGGTCTATTTTATTCATAACTTTGGGTATGTGGGAACGCTGTCAGACATGATTTGTATCTTTGTGAATCAATGTAAACGAAGCAAAACGTGATTGATTATAAATAAGACTGTGATATTGTTTTAGGTGTTAAGAACGGGATTTTTTGAGCCGCTACTGATATTTGCTGATACTGTAATTCATTTTACCGATAATAACCCATAGAAAGGCATAGTGAAAATCTCAAATCTGCATTTCGCTTTTGTCAAAATTATAATAACAAACTGTATTTATCTGGAAAATTAAATTTTTATCATAATAAATCTGGGACGTGACATATTTTTTGCCTAATTGCTATTCTATTTCCATTTTTACTCTTTGTTTATTTACATATCGGAACATTATTAAAGTTTATATGTCAGATTGGACAAACATTTCACCAAAATGTAGTGCCCTTTTGTGCCCAGTTTATTGCGTTACTTGGTTGAACATGAGCAGCAGTGGCGTTACAAGGGATTCGGGGGCCCAAGGGCAAAGTTAACTCCAGGCCCCTCGTCATCAAGTGTGATTTTCTATAACTTTTCTGTCGTGTTTCTTGAATGTTCTTGAAGGAAGCTTTTGGTTTTTGTTGTTTCTGTTTTGTTTTTTGTTTTTTTATGTGTGGTGACAGGTTCATAAACCAGGACTAAACCAGGTTTAAACCAGGCCTAAACCAGGCCTAAAGCACGTCTAAACCAGGTCTAAACCAAGACTAAACCAGGTGTAAACCAGGACTAAACCAGGACTAAACCAGGACTAAACCAGGTCTAAACCAGGACTAAACCAGGACTAAAGTAGGTCTAAACTAGGACTAAACCAGGTCTACACCAGGACTACACCAAGTCTAACCCAGGACTAAACCAGGTCTAAACCAGGACTAAACCAAGACTAAAGTAGGTCTAAATCAGGACTAAATCAAGACTAAAGTAGGTCTAAACCAGGACTAAACCAAGACTAAAGTAGGCCTAACCCAGGCCTAAACAAGGTCTAAACTGGGACTACACCATGTCTAAACCAGGACTAAATCAAGACTAAAGTAGGTCTAAACCAGGTCTAAACCAGGACTAAACCAGGACTAAACCAGATCTAACCCAGGCCTAAACCAGGTCTAAAGCAGGCCTAAACCTAAAGATGGGTTGAGGGCCTGATCCTGTCCCCTGGAGGGCCTGATTTGGCCCCCGGGCCTTCAGTTGAACAGCCCTGGTGTAAAAGCATCACTGAGCACCAGAACATGAAACACAGCACACCATTCGGTGGCAGAACACACTTTTTGAGGAAGAGGGCACACTCCTTGTGTCCGTAGATCTGGGCGACGCGAGCGGGCGAGTCTCCGCAGCGGTCCCGTTTGTCCAGCGGAGCGTGGTGGACGTGCAGCAGGCGCAGGACGCTCAGACGACCTGATTCGGCTGCGAAATGAGCCGCGGTCCAGCCCAGCTCCGTCTGAAGGCAGGACCGGGCGCCGTGAGCCAGGAGGAGCTGCACCAACTCTGTGTGACCTGCAGGGGGCGAGAGGAGGGGCATCAACGTCTGAGCGGGAAGAGAACCAGGGAAAAGGGCGGGACTAAATAAGTTTATACTAGAGCTGCAACCGTGGATGTATTAAATGAACTGGATAGGCACGCCCCCTCTGTCCGTGTCCCAGATTGATTAGTGGCCGTGCGAGGTACTGCAGCCTCTTGGGCCCAGACTTTTTCTATAATTGCACATTATAATTGCAGACAGTACTTAATTATTATTGGTATTTAAATAATATAGAAGGAAATGTTCTTTCTTTCTAAAATTGCCGAAATTACCGTTTTTACATTAAGCGACCTCACACCAAATACGCGTGAACGAGTGTCGGACGATACAAACAGAAGCACGTGGACACGGCTCGACTAAAGACACCTGTAAGTTGTATTTTATTTATAACACAATTACAATCACACAAGCTAACGTTAACACAAAAAGTTGTAGCTGCGTGATTGCTCCCTCAAAGCATCATGGGGGATTGTGGTCACGTGGTGCCCATGGATGTATTAAACGAACTGGATAAGGTACGCCCCCTCTGTCTGTGGTCCCAGATTGATTTGTGGCCGTGCGAGGTACTGCAGCCTCTTGGAACCAGCCTTTTTCTAAAATTGCTCATTATAATTGCAGACAGTACTGAATTATTATCGGTATTTAAATAAAATAGAAGGAAATGTTCTTTTCTACCGTTTCTAAAATCCCCGAAATTACCGTTTTTATATGAAGTGGGGGATTGTCGTCACGTGGCGCCCTAAAGCAAAGATGGCAGCCTCCGTTTCAGGAAGTAAAACAAAGATGTCAGCCGTCATATCAGGAAGTAAAACAAAGATGTCAGCCGTCATATCAGGAAGTAAAACAAAGAAGTCAGCCTCCGTATCAGGAAGTAAATGCGGAAGTAAGAAACTTTTTTGGGGTCATGCGCCAATGAGCACTCTCCATAGGGATAAACAGGACGGCCATCTTGGATACATCTTCCAGGTTTTATTATAGTTCTATGGTGGTGCTCCTAAAGCAACGATAGCCGTCTCCGTATCAGGAAGTAATGTGGAAGAAAAGAACTTTTTTGGGCTCATGCGCCAATAAGCTCAGGCCACAGGGAGGAACAGGGCGCCATTTTGGATTCATCTTCCAGGTTTTATTATAGTTCTATGGCTGCAACAAGTTAAGTGGCAGGTTCTCATTTTTCTCTAATACTGACTTAGTTTGGTGGAAGGGCACCTGTTTTAAATATTTATCATAGTTTTACATCCGTGAAGTAGCAGTTTGTGAAGAAAATTTGAAAAATAAAAGTTTAAAATGACAGGATGTAGTGCTGTTTTTTAGCAGGAATGATGCAAAAAGGACACAGGAAACATGTAAATTGTGTGTTTTTGACTAAAATGCTTGTTCATCTTTAAATATTCTCCACCATAACGTCATTAAAAGGCTTCATTTCAGCATCGTTTGAGTAAAAGTTCCATATTCAAGGGCCTTTCGCATTGTAAACAACTAATTGATTAATCGAAGGAATAATCACTAGACTATTCGATTACCAAAAAAGAACTCACTGTATTACATAAAGTCTGCATTTTAACTATTCACTATCATGTCAGCGGCCCACCGTCTGCATTAAATATGATTGATTGATGGAATGTTGTGATGTCGCGTGAACGCAACCTTTTCTCAGCAGCCGACTTACCATCAGGCAACAGGCCACGATTGCCTTGGGCCCCCGATCATCACAGACACAAGAAAGCAGTTGCTTTTTTCTCAATATCACAGTGAAGTAAGTAAAGTAGTGCAGTGTCCTTTTAGACAAGAAAAAGACCCACAAAATGAAACTAAATAGTAAATAAAATGATCAAATTTCAATTGAAAGGCGTGTAGGCATCAGCTGAACATGTGTTAAAATGCACCAACAAACAAGAAATATAGTCTGATTTCTTAAATATTCTTCTGGGGAACGACCCCCAAATCCCCGTTTGAACCTGTTTAGAACATTTAAGCTTTAATATTTAAAAAAAAAAAAAAAAAAAAAAAAAAAACACAAAACAAAAACAAAAGCTTCCTTCAAGAACAATTCAAGAGACACGACAGAAAAGTTATAGAAAATCACACTTGATGAGGGGGGGCCTGTACTTAATTTTGCCTCGGGCTCCAAATTCCTAAGTCCGCCACTGCCTATTCTATCCTATAGCCTATATTCTATTCTATTCTATTCTATTCTATTCTATTCTATTCTATTCTATGGAACATTTACATGAAACACGCGGCTCATTTAAGAGTCAGGTTTGTGCAGATGAAGCCCAAACACTGTGAAGATGCAGCTTTTCTACGTTTTTAAGGGCAATAAAAACATCCAAACTCAAAAGCATGCTTATATTTTTGTCTATTTTTTGACAAAAAGTTACGCGCGGGACTTGATGAACAAACCTGGCTGCAGTGGGCAACTTGTTTTTGTAATTTACTCAATTTTAGCCATGAACTTTTACTTGAACACACATTTTTCATTAGACTTCACTTTCCTCTAAATAAAATTATTAAAGTCGCGTTCCAGTCGGACCAGTTACTCGGAACAAACGCTGAACTTTTCAGAGGAAACCTGACGCCCGTGACGTCACCCCCCTGTCCCGGGACTCACCCCCGGCCGCGGCCCAGTGCAGCGGGGTCTTGTGGCTCCAGTCGATGTCCCTCTGGTTTGGGTCGCATTTGTTGTGGATGAGAATGTCCTCCGCGGCGCTGAGGTCCCCCGCGGCCGCCGCCTGATGCAGCTCGGACATGGCGAGTGCGCGGCGCGTCTCCAGGCACCGGACAAACAGAGGGGACAGCGCCGCCTGCGGCCAACCGGGGGAACAGCGCCGCATACGGCCGCTCAGGCAAGAGAGAGAACTGCGCCGGCCCGGGCAGGGGCGGATTACTTTTAGGCACAGAGCACAATTGCCTCCGGCCCCTAACCAGACGGGGCCCCCGGCAGACCCTTTAAAAGTTTGTGAACAAAAACAGTCTAAATTCAGAATGGAGGCAAAAGTGAAGTGCAACAAGTGCTAACAAAATGACAAATGTAGATGATTTAGTGTCAGTAAAAGCCTCAGACACATGTGAGTGACATCAGAGCTGCTTTAAACACATTTATTATTGTATTTTACATCATGTTTTAGGAAATTATAATAAACTCTTTGCATTTTTGATGAAGGAACAATCCAGATTTATGTTTGTTTTTTTTTTTACTGGAGAAATGTTGAGCCCACAATCATTTTTCATTTTATCTAGAGATACATTAGATACTATTCCATAAATTAGATTCTTTTGAAGCTAAAATACAACTTTAAGGCTAGAACATTGTATTTTGTCCATTGTTTGTTATAGAAAAGCAAACTAACTGACCTTTCTACTCTGGAAATGGAAATGTGTTGTTAATTTTCCAACACAAACACTTCAAACCAGGAGAATTTAATGTGAGACAATCAAACATCAAATCAGACATTTACACTTTATTTCATTTTGCCTCCATTCCAGAATTTTGATGACATCACATTTTAAAGGGTCTATAAGATGCCCTTCCTTTTCTCTCAATATCACAGTGAAGCGCGGTGTATGTTTAAACAAGAAAAAGACCAACAAAAAAGTCTGGGATTTTCAGATGTTACTGTTTAGTGCATACAAAGCCAACTAGTAAATAAAATATAATAATATAAAATTACAAATGAAAACCATGTATTTCAATAAGCTGAACAACAACAAAAATGAGAAATTGTCTTATTTCTTAAATATTCTTCTGGGGAAGGACCCCCAGACCCCCTGTTTAAAGCTGTTTAAAACATAAGCTATTGCACATATGTGAATTTCTCTTAGCACCACAAATTTATGAACCTGAACAAAACAAAAGCCAAAATCTTCTTTCAAGAACAATTATGGCAGGAGAGGACAGCGCCACCTACAGCCACTCAGGCAGTTAATTTTACAATTAACCATTTAGAATAACGTTTGTTTATTCACATGCCATGAATTAATAGACAACAAACGTGACAAGAAAATATTTAATCCATCTTTATAATAAGAACAGAGAACATAATTTGTACAAATAAATGCAACTAAATAGCAGCTGAAAACGTGTTGAACTGTGCATTTCTGACATGAATTCTATTGATGATGCCATATGATAATCTCTGATAATCTATGATAAATGAAATTGACGTCAACATCTAAAACAAAATAAAGCGTAAAGTATCTTCTTCAGGTCAGATGGCTGTTTTTCTTGTAGTGTATCTTGTAGAAGAACCTGAAATGTTCAAGAGACAAGTAAGAATGGTGGTTTACGTAAAAGGTTTAGCCCTAAACAGTGACAGAGACAACAAATGCCAATTCACTAGCAAGGACCACAACCTCAAGCTTGGATGCAGAAGTTTATTGGCGATCAAGAACGATAAAATGCATGAGAGTAGATGATCAATGCCGTTTTGGGGCTTCTAGCGATGAGGGCAGCAGGCTCCCGGGCCTCGATACCCCCCGACTAAAGGATAAGACAGAACAATTAGAAGAGGGTGGGAGGGAGGGGCACGAAATAACGAACACTGGTGTGTGTGACCGGGAAGTTTAAATAGAGTAGTCACCGGAAGGGGCGTGGATGAGGTGTGGTCCTGCTCCCGAACTTTAGATAACGACTTATCTCCATTAATTCTATAAAAAAATAATAATGGGTTAATAGTATTTTATAAAGGGAGGGATCTGGGGGAAATTGAGCCACCCATTAAATCTCAAAAGCTGTACAATTTTATTAGCGAATTAAATTGTAAAATGAAAGCAATATACATCCAATGTCCAAAACATGAACAGAAATTGGAACGGAAATAACCATAGGGTTATTTTTCAGTCCAAAATCAAAGATTAAAACGTTTTTAGTCACAAAATTGACACGTTCAAAAAAATGAGTATTGCAAAAAAGCTTTTTCATTTTGAGCAAAAAATATTGGACGTGTTGCTAGGTCATTTTGCAAGCTAGCAAACAGTTCAGGTTTATATTTATATCCCAAAATATAATTGGCAAACGCTAAAATATAATCCTATTTCATGCTTTAGTCGACCAAGAATTTCTATATTTGACGTTTACGCTATAATATAATGTAACTTCATGTAAAGTATTCAGAATATAGTTTTACTGAACCATGTAGCAATATATATATAAAAAAATATATATATATTAAGCAGGTATTCGTTATTCTGTGAATACATTTTCAAAATATTCTTCCCAACAGTGTTCAACATTTGTGGATCTTGCAGTGAATCTCCCAGGCCTAAAGTCTATATGAAAGTTTGATTATATTTAAGATTTTACTAAACATTTTTCCTATTTGTCCACAGTTTATGTCACTTCCTGGTTGGACATGAGCACAAATGTGACACAGTTAGAGGTAATTACACAGCTGTTACCATAGCAACCAGACTGTAAACAAGGGTCAAAATCCACTTAAACAATAGTTATGATTTGACAAATAATAAAACCTGATAACATCTTTATTTTGTTGAATGACATCAAAACTGCCAGAAAAATGTGTCAGTCGAGGGTTAATGGTCTCTTTATTTTCAACTCAGCACTGCTTCCAGTTTTCTTCTTCACCAACTACAATTTCACTGTAAAATTATCATAAATATTTACCACAGGTGCCCTCCCACCAAACAAAGTCATGATTAGACAAACATGAGAACCTGCCATAGACAAATTCTACCATGTAAATTCAACCTAAAGATCTGATTTTTAGTAAACTGGTAACTTGGATGAACATAAAAGATACAGTTTTATTTATTTATTTATTTTTACCTTGACCTTATTCCGTCTCCATCACGCTGGTGGTTGAACGTCCTGGCATCTTTCTGTAAAACAAAAATAAATGACATGCTGTGAATAAAATATTAATGAACAGAAGAAGTTCCATCTGAGAGGCAGAATTATAGCGTGGATAACGGATAAAATGTGCTTTTTAAATTTAAATTTTTTGTCTGTGGAGCTTTTGTTTGGGTAAAATGTAAACTGAAAGTAGTTTCTCGTCATCACTGCGACTGTGCAGAGCTTCGCTAGCTTGTTTGCTAACGGCAGTTGGAGATGTAGGACACTTCAACAGCTGCACGACAATTAATTTCCTCAACATTTGGACTCAGAAACATGTTATTTAAGGAGATAAAGGTCATGAGTTCAACTGTTCATGATCTCAAAGTCTGTGTCAGTGATAAATGTGATGTGTTCCTGTTGTTTATCTGGTTTTCTACAGCTGTTTACTTGATTTTCTTTTAGTTGTTAAATGTCAAGAACAACGTAAATATTAAGCAGAGTTGTTGGCTTTTATATTTGTTATCGGGATTTAACAGCTTTTTCACATTTTCGTTGTGTTTTCAGCTTTTACAGGAGAAAACGTCATCACTCATCATTGACTCTCATGCATTTTTATAACTCACTGCTAACGAGTGCAAACGATTATTTTGCTAATAGATTAGTCTGGCGATGATTCTTTCGATTAGTTGTGTAAACCGCAAAAGTCACTTGATGGAAAATATTTTTAGTAAACTTTTTAAACCCAGATGAAGCCGACGTGAAGCCATTTGAGGATCCAGATAACATTTAGAACAAAATAGTCTTTTCATCAAATAGACTAATTTTACACATTTTTTGCGTCATTTTGCATTTCAACATATCTAATAAATACAAACATGGCAGTAAAAATTTAGATTTATTTAGATATACTTTTATATTTTTGATTTAAATATAAAAGGTGGCATAAGGTGGCAAGTGTTACAATAAAGTTTACTTTGAGCCATCAGTAAAAGAACTCTTTATTGATCACGACCGAGGTGGTGTGATATAAATGAACATATCATAAACACAAATCTGAATAAATCATTTGAGCAATTTTAGCTCAATTTGAATAATAAAACTTAATTTCTCAGCTCATGACATGTTGTGAAACCTTTATACAGACCATTTAACGATTGTTTGGTCACTAAATTAGTTTATTGTTTTAATAATCGATTAGTTTCAATTAATCGATAAACTTGTCACCTCCATTTAGCATGATGTCATCTGCATAAACTCTAATGTCACTAGAATGCATTTACCTGAGTGGTTGTCTTTTGGAGTTAGGTCAGCTGATCGTTTCCAGTACTTCTGCATCTGCACGTTCACATTGGTTCCTCCCACCATCTCAACTTGCACCGAATATTGAGGTATTGCCCAGTCGGTGTTTTCCTCCACCGTCTGAATCGTCACTTCTAGACATTGGTCCACGATCATGTTGTAAAAATCGTCATAAACTTCTTCATCCCACATGCCTTGCGACTTTTCGAATCCGTGCAGCGCGCACAGAAATGCCTGGGGAGGTTCATCCAAAAGGTTTTGCGGCAAGATTCTCGTCTCTCTAATCGTCACATCCTCCGTCTCATTTCCGTAATCGATGAAAACGATGTTAAACTTGTCTCCCTTTTTCTCGCCAACCAGTGCTCTGTACCAGAGGCTGTCGTCTGAAAAAAGGGCCAAGCACGAATCTCCCTTGTTCAAAGTTGTGGGGCGAGGCTGGGATTGTCCCGCCTCTTGTGCCAGTCGTTTTACTCTGTCTTTTTCGGCGCCGCTGGCCAACTCGCACCAAAAGAAGTGCGGGTCGACAATACAGGAAGCATAGACGAGTGCTTTTTTATCCGGCAATACGTTTGGATTCTTGTAGGCTACTTGCTTGGAAGATTTTGCGTCCGCTTGCGTGGAAGATTTGGAGTCCTCTTGCTCGTTTTTGTTTGGTTGGTTTGAAGCGTTGTCCAAATCGCTACCCTCCTTCCAATACTTTTTCATCGCCTCGTTGACCGACGTGGAGCCGCGTTCAATGTTGACGATAAATTGGTGCAGTTGGTTCTTTTTGCAAAATCTTTTGTGCAACGGCGTCACTTTGAGCAGGTGGTCAAACAACAAATCTTCTGCGTAATCGTAAGCCTTTTCATCCCATTTCCCATTTGAGAGTTTAAAGCCATCCAAGCTACAGAGAAATGCTCGGGGCGGCACACTGAGCAAACTTTGAGAAATAGGACGGACATTTTCGATCAATACGTTGTCTTCGTAGCCGTAGTCGATTAACACAACCGAAAACTTGCCTTCTGTTTTGCTTAGAATTTGAGCTCGATACCACCCACAGTCTTCGCTATAAAGTGCTATACATGGGTCGCCGGGGACAAGATTATTTGCGAAATCCATGTCTGGTGAAATTTGTCCTTCACGTTTAGTAAGCTTTTGGACTTCGTCTAGCTGTACGCTGTCGGCAAACTGGCACCAAAAGTAGGTTGGTGCGCAAATATACGAAGCATACGCAACCACCGTTTTGTCTTGGTTAAGATAAGGCTTCCTGAACTTGCACCGATCGACGGGAGCTGCTGAGGACGTAGCTTGAGTAGCATCGTCGGTGGAAGTGTCAGACGCACTTGCCACGGCTGTCTCGTCGCTTTGGTTGCAGAATTTCTGTTTAAGTCTTTCTACATAGCTAGCATCAAGTTGAATGGTATATTGCGGTACTTTTAGCTCTTCATTGTGCTCCACGGACACTGCCAGTAGATCGAAAAGCTTGTCCGCCATGACTTTGCAAAACCGATCTTTAAGCTTGTTGTCCCATACTCCTGCATTTTCGTCAAAATGTTCCAAGCGACACAAAAACGCTTGAGGTTGAATCATCATCAAACTCTGCGGTATTCTCATTATGTTCCTCTCATTGACCTTTTCTTCGTTGCCGTAGTCGACGTAAATTACTTTTATCGTGGCATATTCTTTGCCAATAACGTGCGCTCTGTACCACTTGTCGTCATCAGAATTATAAGCCAGGCACGGACTTTCTGGACATAGACTTTCGGTGAACGAAGCATCGCCAAAAAAATGATCCTTAGCCCAACCAGCTTTTTGGGCCATTTTATCGATTTCATCCAGCTTATCTGAATCGCAAAGCTGACACCAAAAGTGCGCCGGTCCAGTATTGAATGTCACAAATGCCGGTAGTGATTTATTGAGTAGCGCATTTGGGTTGTTGTAGAGAATATTCTTGAATGTACAATGTCTATATACCTGGCGGACTTCCTTTTCCAGGCTTATAGGTGCACTTTCGCCAACTGTAAGTCCATATGAATCTAAATGTTTATGCAAGCCAACATCGTCAATCTGGACCGTATACTGGGGCAGTTTTATTTGCACATTCTTCCCCATTCTCAGCACTTTCACGTTTAACGGCTTGCCGTCGAGAAGATCGTAGAATTTGTCGTAAAACTCGTCATCCAAAACATCTTCAAATTCTTCCAACTCCTCGTCGATTACTTCCAAGCGACACAAAAAGGCTTGGGGTGCGATCTCGAGCAAACTGGGAGATATTGGCCGCACGTCTTTGTAATCGAGATCCTCTTCGTTTCCATAGTCGACGAACACAACTGTTAATTTGCGTCCGTTTGGATTTTTATCTATAACTTGTGCTCTGTACCACTGCTTGTCTTTTTCGTACAAAGCCAAGCATGGGCTAAAACAAGGAAGAGAGTGTGGGAAAAATCTATCTTGCGGAACTTGTCCCTCGGTTTGAGCAAGTTTCGTTATTTTATTCAAATCATCAGTGTTGCTGCATTGACACCAAAAGTAGTCGGGGCCCGAAATAGAGGAGGCACGCAACACTTGGGGTTCAAATGATATGATTGGTTTTTTGTACATAGGTTCAGTTGCAGTTTGATTTGGTGTCTTTCCTTGATCACTGTTTTCCATTTTCTTATCTGTGGAACCATTAAGCGCATTTTGAGACGGTAAACCTAGCTCATCTGCAAGTTTCTGTTCGTGTTGCTTTGTCTGTGACTTTTCCAGAACATTTTGGTTTGCCATGTCCGTACCATTTGAAACTGGACATGTTTTTGTCCCGTTGCAAAGCTGCTCGCCCGCTTGAGCGATATTCACGATTCTCCCTCTCACTTGTGCGTTCAAACTCTTCAAATCATCCAATAACTCAACCATAAGCTTCCCGTTTGGCCCTTTTCCCAACACCGACATTGTTAAACGTTTGCCAACAACTTGTTCGGCAAACCATTCATTGATTTCTTTAGGGATCTTTTCTGGGATGTTGGACAAAGAGAGCGGAACAGCCAAAATTGGGACAGTTCTTGCGGCAGTGGCTTCACGTGGAAATGGTCGAATATCTGTTTTGTTTATAGCGAGCGTTTCTCCAAAATCGACAAAATGCACTTTTAAATCTGGAGATGTTTCTACTACTTGTCCTCTTTGCCACTTTGAATCGCTGTATCTCGCAACGCAGAAGTCTTTAAGTGCAAAGGAGCCGTCCGAATATGCAGAATTGGAAACAGATTTCTCAATATCACTTTGTACTTGCTGGAAAAGTTGCGAATTTCTATCGAGTTGGCAGTAGAAGTTGTAGACTGTGTCGGAATAGCGTACGCATATCTTTTCTTTCGAATTCACTTCAATTTTGTGTTCTGATTGGTTGAATACGACAGGTCTCGCAGTAAATTTTTCGCACAGAACCTGAGACGCACTTTCAGATTGCGTTTGCAGATCGACCACATTCAACAACATGCCTTCCTCGTCAGACGCAACTTCTTTCACGACGCATTTCAGCCCGCTATTCTGACCTATAAACTTGTGAAATTCCTCGTTCGCGAAGTTAATATCTGTGGGCGGGACGTTGAACAAGGAGCACTGGAAAGCTTGGGCGTCTAGTCTTAGAAACATCGGGTCAATCGGACGAAGTTCTCGCAATGGGACCTGTTTAGTTTGACCAAAATCTATAAATCTTACTTCTACATCCGGAGACTGTCGGTTCGCAATGATTTTCGCCCTGTACCACATGTTGTCGTCAGGATTTCGAGCTACGCAAACCGATTCGACAAGCGGTTTTGGATGGACGGAAGCGTAGTGAGCTTGCAAATCGTTCATTAGAACACACAGCTTTTTGTCGCACTGAGAGGTTTGACACCAAAATCTGCTCGTGCTGTCGACGCAAGAGATTTTCACGCTGACGCTAGCTCCGATGGTTAGCAAGTCGCAAAGTGGCGTCTCCATGGGACTGAACGGAGAGTTGTAGCTTTGAACGAACGAGTTTTGCTCAGAGTTTAGGAAATTGCCTGGGCTTGTGGCGCTACAGTTTAGAAACAGCTTGTGTGGAAAATTTGTTCTTGCGTCATTTTTTATTTCTTCCGCCTTCTTCTCCAAAAAATAATCATTGATACACGCCGCGTTGGGGGCAAAGAGGCTTACACTGTACTGATCTTCTGGCAAAATGTGACAGTCGAATCTAGCAACGATGTTTTGGTTCAATATTATCGACTTTAGGTAATCAATTTCTTTCTGTTCCCATCGCCTGTCGCGATTTACTCCTTCCAACTTGCAATTATAAGTTGCAACGGGCATTCTCAGAAACTTCCGATCCAAATTTTTGACATTTGAAGCTTGGACAAGCTCAGTTTTACCCTCGTCAACGAAAAAGACTTCAACCATAGCATCCTTGGAAGTTATTTGATGCTTTAAAATGGCACGCCCCCATTTTCCATCCATCCCCAAAGCGGCGCATGGCATTCCAACAGTTTGAGGTTGGGATTCGCCAACGCTAGCTTTACCATTGAGCTCTTGATTAATTTGTTCCGTCAAGATCTTGACCGCTTTGGAATATATCGCAAGCTCACAAAATATACTGCCTGGATCGATCACCTCCGTCACGTGAATGGACTCCAACGTATTCGTCATGAGCTCGGGGTAAAAGTAGTGGTTGTCGTTTTCCAGCTGGTTGCTAACGCTCAAGCTTTGCTCTTTTGTGATCACCTCCGTCGAGTTTTCTTCTGGCAAATTGAGACATTTCAGCACCAGATTTTTAAACTCGCCAACCGGAATCTTTCTGGCGACCCCTTCCTTGCACAGATGCTTCGAAATGATCGGCAAGTCCAGCAAAATCGTCCGATCCGGCATCAATGCGTGCTGGACCAATCCCTGGAACTCTTTGCCCGGTAAAGATTTCAGAAAGTTGGTTGCTCTTTCCGGCCAGATGTTTTCAGTGGCGAGGACGTTGGCCAGCACGCAGCATTCGATTTCAGGCGGTAGGATAAAGCACTCGTCTTTGCCCCATGCTAACTTATCGCTAACCGTGCTGTGCGGCTGGCCCTGATCGATCAGAAAAACATGACAGTTTTCCTCTTGCACGGACACAATTCTGGCCCTGTGCCATTCCTCGTTGACGTTGACCAAGCACAGGTCTCCCTTTTTGCCTTCCGGGCCGCAGAAGCTTCTCTTGGGAGTCTGGATGTCGTCTCGCATCTGCTCGTAGACGTGTTTGATTTCGTTGTTGAGGTTGACCCAAAGCTCCACCAGGCCGCAGTTTTGATTCAGGTTCACTCGGGTGATGACGACGGACACTTCAGAGCCGGGAGTCGGGACGCCGGGAACAGAGCACATTTTGGTGACCGAGGGAGACCTAAAAACAAAACAGACTGTGTTGAAAAAGTCTTGTGCTATGCTTTATTCTTTCAATTTATTAGGGCTGTAATCCTTTAGTCGTTTAGTCCAATGTTTCGCGTACCCCCTAAGCTTTGTTTTACACTCACAGTACTCCTTAACTCGAGTTTCAGGTAAATAAATGGGTTTACTAGTCGAATATAGTAAATTATTACTATTATATTTTATATTTTAATTATATGTATGATCCACGATACTCCAAAAGATGCTAAATTTAAAACTAATGACACTTTTTTATTCAGATAAAAGTCCATTTCATCTTCATTTAAAACCTGAAACCATTCCAAGTACCCCTTGGTAATTCCTCACGTACCCCTTGGGGTCCCCGTACCCCTGGTTGGGACACACTGGTTTAGTCGATTAATCGGTCGATGGAGTCTTAGTCGACCAACATTTTTATTAGTTTTTTTTTCCCTTTAGATTAAATACATTTATATGACAAAAAAAAAAAGCAAAAAGAAGACGATATGGAGTGAGTTGGCTAAAGATTTTGAAGTATAACATAAAAATGCTATGTTTCTTTGTATACTTTTGTGTATAAATGGTTGTTTTTCTAGCTACAAACTAATGCACTGTTACTGTAACACAAAGGTTCTCCAATGTACGGTTTATGATTTTCCTAGATTAAAATCACTCGTCCTGGTTTTGTCTTTGTCAAAGTTTATTTTTTTGTTTGACCAGTAAGTGAAGTTTGTTTTAATATTACTGAACCTATTCTGTTAAAAACCTGTTGTTGTTTTTTTTCATTATTTTATTCAGTACAATTTAATTTCAAAAATCACCAAATCATAACAGCAGTTTCTTCATAGGGCTGCACTGAACAACACTGAAACTTGGCCAGTAAAAGAGGAGCAGATTAACCTTTATTATGTTTAGGGCTGTAGTCGACTAAAGATAGTCCTGCCCTATCGACCGATTACTCGACTAAAAGGGGGTGTGGCAAAAATATATAAAACTATGAAGTATCTTAATGTATTTGTCCCAAACTGCACTCAAAAGACCACAACTGCACAAGAGTTCATGCTAAAACAACTATTTATACAGAAAAATGATAGGAAACAGAGTATTTATATGTGAGACTCCACATAACTCACTCCATATCACTCGTTTTTGCTACATATATAATTGGAATCTTAATAAAATGATCAATCGACGAATAAAAATCTTGGTCGACTAAAACTCCATTGACCGATTAATCAACTAAACGACTAAAGGATTACAGCCCTAATTATGTTATTGTTCTTTGACAATTTTTTGTAAACTGGACACAAAACCTCCCTGATAAGAAGGAAAAAAAAGTTCTCATATCTCATCTTTTGGCACCACCTACTGGCCTCACCTTAGATTACAAAAGCAAAGGCTACTCTGGCCTGAACACATGGATCTAAATGAAACTGAATAACAACGAAACAAAAAAAATTAACAACACAAAACAAAAACAATAACACCACAACACAAAACACTTATACGTACCTAAAAACGGGGATGTTGTTGAATATGGTAGGAAATGTTATTCTAGATACGGGGGATTTAAGATAATATAAATAACTGCAATAACACCAAAATGTGTCAAGTTTTCAGGTTGAAAAAGCAATTAGTGCGAACATATTACAACTGTGCGCAAGACAGTACACTCAAAAGTCTCGATTTGTTTGCAAGACAAACAAATATCATGTTTTTGTGGAAATCTCACTCTTTTTTTGTATTATATTTCTGTGGCATCAGTAAAAAAGTGGAACATTCTCAACATAAAGGGTCTCAATTTATTTATTTATTTGATAGGGACAATGCACATCAATGAACACCAGTATAAAACAGATGTAAATATGCCGGATTATAGCCACAAAGCTAGTTTTCATCCGTAGTCCCTAGGCAGGCAGACACATAAAAATTACAACATGAAATACAAATAGCACAAGGAAAAGTTAAGAGTCTAATGGTCACATGACTGGTTTGTTGTCAGCCATCGTTTGTGTGACACCTTACGTATGCGTCATCATTTCGCACCGAAAATTGCACATTAACCAAAATTTGGCACAATATAAATGCATCCGAGCGGACAGGGCATTTGTTCTGCCAATATAAACATGCTTTGTACCCTGTGTTTACCTTTTCAACAACAGCAACAGTGCGTAATTTCCCCCTTCCTTCGCTCGTGGAGGAGACGACACTCACCCGTGCGTCAAAACGCGCGTCTTGCAGCGTCCTTTGGCAACGAAAACGCACTTATCTCGCGTTTTGTCGACGAAACGCACAGGAGGCGCACACAAATCGCTTCCTGCCCGAACAACGCGCTGTTTCCCCGCGCGGCAGCCTCGCTCCAATCGGGTTTTACGCACTCCATCACGCATGGGAGCGTGAGCGCGTTTGGGAGACGCCCACTTTCCTGCGCACTAAAAACAGAACGAGCAGGAAGTATTCACAGAGTCTACAAACTGTCCGTTGAACTCAAAAAGACAAGAACTCTATTGTTATCGACATCGTGGTAAGAATTGTGTGCGTAATGCTTTTAAATCGTTTTATTCGCCAAAAGGAGAGCACGTTTTGTTGTGTTTTCAGTTGTTGGTGTAAAGTTCACCTGCATTTTAAAGGTGTGTGCATGTGTTTTATAAGGAATGATTACGTTTGTGTATTTTGTGCTTTGTTAAAAATAATTACAGTTAGCATAATTTGAACAGTACATAAAATATAATAGTATAATATAAGTTCAACTATTGTTTGCAACATCTTTGTGCTGTTTTATACAACAAATTAGCATTTACAAAGTGCTTTAACATGATCGAACTACTGCAATTACTACCACAATTACTACTACTACTAAATTTATACTTTTATTGTACTGCACTGATAGTTAAATACGTTTCTATCAAAATTTTTAAAATATATTTTTAAACAAAAACACTTTGACTTGCTTTTATTCTATGCCTGAATGTCTCAAAATCTTCATCATTTAACATATGTCAAAATCAGAGAAAGCCAGTATATGAGTTTAGAAGAACTAGAGATGTTAAAAAATACATACATTTAGAACAAACTGCGTGAAATTATGTATATTTGTTATTTAAAAGGGTAGAACAGTTGTACAGATTAATTACATGTCTCTCTCTTCGTCGTTTATAGTGAGAAACGCTACAAAAACTGATTCGAAATTTAAATGAAAACAAATTGCGTTTTAAACTTTCAATTAAGTCTATTTTAAGGTGATATTTCTGCACTTTTGTGATCAATTTTGCAGGTATTTCACATTTTACCTGATAATTAAACCTTAACTAACATGTTTAAAGATATATTTTAACACATTTGTGATATAATATAGTCTGAATTTTGTTATTGAGTTATTAATTTTGTCCATATTGCCCACATTCATGTTATACGGCTAGTTATAAAGGTATAATAAGCATAAACTTCAGCCGACAAACCTTTTCAGTGTCACGTTTTACTCTTTTTGGAACAATGTCTGAATAAACCTGTGAACAAAACGAATCCAAGTAACTCAAAAGTGAATTTAAAATAACTCTAACCGATATTTTTGTGCATCTCAAGCACTAACCCAAGTCTAAATCAAGACTTTATTAACTAAACCTGGATGGCGAGAACAAATGTTTCTTTGTGTGAATGTGCTTTGTTTGCACCCTGTGACTTTTTACTCAGTTCTCACTTAAAGCTTTGACTTTAAATAGAGTCATTACGTCACAGAATAAACTATATTTATACATTTGGAAGTTGCCTTGTTTAGAATTCAATATAAATTTTACTCATCGTCAGTGGCGAACCTAAGAATTTGGGGGCCAAGTACGGGCCTGCAAGTGTTATTTTCTATTTTTCAACTTTTCTGTCGTTTAGTCTTGAAGGAAGCTTTTGGTTTTTGTGTTGTTGATGTTGTTGTTTTTTTTACGTGTGATGACAGGTTTATAAATGTGGGGTGGTCAGTGAACTATTGGAAACTTCTAACTCATTTGCGCAACAGTTTAAATGTTCTAAACAGCTTTAAACGGGGGGTTTGGGGGGTCCTTCCCCAGAAAACGATGTAGGAAATCAGACATTTTTCCCCAATTTTTTGATGCATTTTAACACATGTTCAGCTGATTTACATACATGATATTCCTTTATAATTTTACAATTTTATATTTTATTTACTATTTAGCTTAAAGGGCTTGGGCATAACTAATACATTTGACAATCCCAGGCTATTTTGTTGGTCTTTTTCTTATCTAAAAGTTCACTGCACCACAACTGTTTCGGAGCCTTGAGTCTATGATGATCGGGAATGGCATCTCATTGGGGGCCCCTTCAGGTTGGGGGCCAAAGATAATTGTGGCCTAATGATAAGTCCGTCCCTGCTCATTCAACTCAACTGCCAACTCAGGTCTTGTTTTTTTAGCCTACGACATACTCCCTACAACGGAAGCTTAGCCAGACTGGACTAGACTGCAATGTACACAATTGCAATGTCTTAGGGTTCATGTCTCCGGGTCTTGCGCTGATGGAATAAACTTCTCCGGCGTTAGAACTCCAGCTTCATGCCTCCTCTTTCAACTCTCGGGTGCTTTCCATTTATTCCACAACACTTGGTCATGTCAATCAAGTCATGTGACTTTGATCATTACTTAAGAATAAGAAATATCGAGATGTATTTCTTATTTCTTCTGTGATATATACAGTCTAATCTTGGAATGTACAATATATTGCAAAAGTATCAATATATCACAATAAAATGTGTCTTACATCAATGGAAAATGCCTCCAAACACGTCCAAAACGCATCTAAATGCATCTAAAAATGTCAAAAGTGCGATTCAGAGCAACAAAAACACAACAAAAACGTGACAACAACGGAACCAAAAGTGACAAAAACACAACTATAAGTGACATAAATGATACTGAAAGCGTCAAAAATGTGACAAAAAGCATTCTGTAACACGTGATTCTTTTATTCGTTTGTCAGTTTATATTTCAGTCTTGTGTTTTAGATGTGAACTTTGAACAGAATCCCATTTTTTAAAATCCAAATCGCGAAAAAAGACAAAAGCTGCCATCCTAAAACTAGCCACAAATATCGCCAGTTTAATCAAGTCAAGGCCACAAGTCACCAAAGTGTCTCTTTTCTAAGTAATAATCTTAATTTCTGGTCATTTTAACCCCTTGACGTTGGTTTTTCGCTGCAGAGTTCGTGACAAGCCTGTGCCGTTGTGGTTTTGACAGTGGTTCGCGCTGGCACTGATGGAATAAATTTCTCCGGCGTTAGAACTCCAGCTTCATGCCTCCTCTTTCAACTCTCGGGTGCTTTCCATTTATTCCACAAAACTTGGGTCATGTGACTTTGATCATTACTTAAGAATAAGAAATATCGAGATGTATTTCTTATTTCTTTAGTGATATATACAGTGTAATCTTGGAATGTACAATATATTGCAAAACTATCAATATATCACAATAAAATGTGTCTTAAATCAATGGAAAATGCCTCCAAACACGTCAAAAACGCATCTAAAAGTGTCAAAAATGTCACTGAAAGCGTCATAAACGTGTCAAAAATGCATCTAAAAATGTCAAAAGTGCAATTCAGTGCAACAAAAACACAACAAAAACGTGACAAAGTGACAACAACAGAACCAAAAGTGACAAAAACACAACTACAAGTGACAAACGATACTGAAAGCGTCAAAAATGCATCTAAAAATGTCAAAAGTGCGATTCAGAACAACAAAAACGTAACAAAAACGTGACAAAGTGACAACAACGGAACCAAAAGTGACAAAAACACGGCTATAAGCGACATAAATAGTGTCAGTTTATATTTCAGTCTTGTGATGTGAACTTTCAACAGAATCCCATTTTTAAAAATCCAAATCGCAAAAGCTGCCATTCTAAAACTAGCCACAAATATCGCCAGTTTAATCTAGTCAAGGCCACAAGTCACCAAAGCGTCTCTTTTCTACGTAATAATCTTTTAACCCCTTGACGTTGGTTTTTGGCTGCAAAGTTCGTGACGAGCCTGTGCCGTTGTGGTTTTGACAGTGGTTCGCCCTTCCTTCCTGTCCTGCTGACGGGTTCAGGGTCCTGCTCGAGAATGAGTAAACGGCAGAGTGAGGCCGCTGTGAAGGCGACGGAGCACAAACGGCGCAGGAGTCTGGAGGGCCGAGATGCAGCGCTAACGTCCGCCCCCTGCAGCCGGCGCTCGGCCTCCGCAACCGTACGTGGGGTTTGGTATTTTAATATTAATTAATGTATCTTTTTTTTTTAGTTCGAGATACGGCTGGAAAAGCGCAACAGAATCGCAGTTTAGTGGTTAAAGTCCATATGGAAGTTCTCATGGTGTTCGGATTATGGCTTAGTTCAGTGGAAGGGCACCTGTGGTAAATGTTTGTCATAGTTTTACATGACATTACCTGGTTTAGTCCTGGTTTAGACCTGGTTTAGACCTGGTTTAGACCTGGTTTAGTCCTGGTTTAGACCTGGTTTAGTCCTGGTTTAGTCCTGGTTTAGTCCTGGTTTAGACCTGGTTTAGTCCTGGTTTAGACCTGGTTTAGTCCTGGTTTAGTCCTGGTTTAGTCCTGGTTTAGACCTGGTTTAGTCCTGGTTTAGACCTGGTTTAGTCCTGGTTTAGACCTGGTTTAGTCCTGGTTTAGTCCTGGTTTAGTACTGGTTTAGACCTGGTTTAGTCCTGGTTTAGCCCTGGTTTAGTCCTGGTTTAGACCTGGTTTAGTCCTGGTTTAGACCTGGTTTAGTCCTGGTTTAGACCTGGATTAGACCTGGTTTAGTCCTGTTTCATTCCTGGTTTAGCCCTGGTTTAGTCCTGGTTTAGTCCTGGTTTAGACCTGGTTTAGTCCTGTTTCATTCCTGGTTTAGCCCTGGTTTTGTCCTGGTTTAGCCCTGGTTTAGTCCTGGTTTAGTCCTGGTTTAGACCTGGTTTAGTCCTGGTTTAGACCTGGTTTAGTCCAGGTTTAGTCCTGGTTTAGTCCTGGTTTAGACCTGGATTAGACCTGGTTTAGTCCTGTTTCATTCCTGGTTTAGTCCTGGTTTAGACCTGGTTTAGCCCTGGTTTAGCCCTGGTTCAGTCCTGGTTTAGTCCTAGTTTAGACCTGGTTTAGTCCTATTTCATTCCTGGTTTAGTCCTGGTTTAGTCCTATTTCATTCCTGGTTTAGACCTGGTTTAGCCCCGTTTTAGTCCTGGTTTAGACATTGTTTAGTCCTGTTTTAGTCTTGATTCAAACCTGGTGTAGTCCTGGTTTAGTCCTTGTTTAGATCTGGTTCAATAATGGTTTAGACCTGGTTTAGTCTTAGTTTAGACCTGGTTTGGTCCTGGTTTTGCCCTGGTCCATTCCTTGTTTAGTCCTTCTTTAGCCCTGTTTCATTCCTGGTTTAGATCTGGTTTAATCCTGTCTTAGTCCTAGTTAAGTCCTGGTTCAAACCTGGTTTAGCCCTGGTTTAGTCTTGGTTTAGTCCTGGTTCAAACCTGGTTTAGTCCTAGTTTAGTCCTGGTTCAAACCTGGTTTAGTCCTATTTTAGTCCTGGTTTAGTCCTTCTTTAGACCTGGTTTAGTCCTGGTTTAGTCTTGGTTTAGTCCTGGTTCAAACCTGGTTTAGTCCTATTTTAGTCTTGGTTTAGTCCTTCTTTAGACCTGGTTTAGACGTGGTTTAGTCCTGGTTCAGTTCTGCAGATGTGACAGTTAATATGAAACATCTGCAGAACTGAACCAGGACTAAACCAGGTCTGTTATTTACATGCAACTCAGACGCAACTCATTTGTTTGTTTCTCTTTGTTTGTTTACCTCTGACTCGTTTGTTTGTTTCCAGGGCGACATCGGCCTCATCGAAAGCCTCTCTCTGAAGAACTTCATGTGCCACAACCTCCTCGGACCGTTCCACTTCGGACCCAACGTCAACTTCATCATCGGCAACAACGGCAGTAAGAACTAAACCAGGACTAAACCAGGACTAAACCAGGACTAAACCAGGACTAAACCAGAACTAAACCAGGACTAAACCAGGACTAAACCAGGTCTAAACCAGGTCTAAACCAGGACTAAACCAGAACTAAACCAGGTCTAAACCAGGTCTAAACCAAGTCTAAACCAGAACTAAACCAGGTCTAAACCAGGTCTAAACCAGGACTAAACCAGGTCTAAACCAGGTCTAAACCAGGTCTAAACCAAGACTAAACCAGGACTAAACCAGGTCTAAACCAAGTCTAAACCAGGTCTAAACCAGGACTAAACCAGGACTAAACCAGGACTAAACCAGATCTAAACCAGGACTAAACCAGGACTAAACCAGGTCTAAACCAGGTCTAAACCAGGACTAAACCAGGACTAAACCAGGTCTAAACCAGGACTAAACCAGGACTAAACCAGAACTAAACCAGGTCTGAACCAGGTCTAAACCAGGTCTAAACCAGGACTAAACCAGAACTAAACCAGGTCTAAACCAGGTCTAAACCAAGTCTAAACCAGAACTAAACCAGGTCTAAACCAGGTCTAAACCAGGACTAAACCAGGTCTAAACCAGGTCTAAACCAGGTCTAAACCAAGACTAAACCAGGACTAAACCAGGTCTAAACCAAGTCTAAACCAGGTCTAAACCAGGACTAAACCAGGACTAAACCAGGACTAAACCAGATCTAAACCAGGACTAAACCAGGACTAAACCAGGTCTAAACCAGGTCTAAACCAGGACTAAACCAGGACTAAACCAGGTCTAAACCAGGACTAAACCAGGACTAAACCAGAACTAAACCAGGACTAAACCAGGTCTAAACCAGGTCTAAACCAGGACTAAACCAGGTCTAAACCAGGACTAAACCAGGACTAAACCAGGACTCTACCAGGACTCTACCAGGTCTAAACCAGGACTAAACCAGGACTAAACCAGGACTAAACCAGGACTAAACCAGGACTAAACCAGGACTAAACCAGGACTAAACCAGGTCTAAACCAAGAATGAAACAGGACTAAACCAGGACTAAATCAGGACTGAACCAGAACTAAACCAGGACTAAACCAGGTCTAAACTAGGTCTAAACCAGGACTAAACTGAGAGAGGTCGATGCAGTCCCTGTATCAAAGGCTCTAAATAACCTGAACAACTCGTGTGATAAGGACATGTACAAACTAGATGTCACATTTCTAAAAAAAATCTGTCATTTGGTGAAAACTCTCAGAACCATCCTGTACAGCACCCCAGAACTCACATGTCAAAGATTCTTCATTTGACAAAGAAAAACACCTTTATTTTGTTGAATCAATGTTTAAAGGGTCAAAAAAGATTATTTTATGTAAATTATGCATAACCTTTGGCTCCCCAGTGTGATGTCATCAGTCTGTTTACTTCCTGTAATTTCCAACAGATTTTTTCAACTTTTCTGAACAAACAGCGACCTGATTGGTGTAAAACTATAATTTATATTCATAAGAAGTATTAATACACTGAATAAAGTCAAAATTAGAACATCGTAAAGACCTGTCATAGGCACTTTAAGGTTAACCAGTTACTATTGGATTTTTGAAATTCATTTATTCCTTTTTATCCACATCTGATAAAAGGAAACAATCAGCTGCTGGACGTGTTCAATGTGAAAAGAAAGCTGTAACCCACTTATTTACATCAAATCAAACATTCTGGGATGAAGAGTCAGTTTCTGTTCCAAAAGCACAAATTTAAAAATTACACTAAAATTCAAAAAAATTTAACAGGACTTTTATTTGGATTCAGCCTGGACTTTTTTTTTTTTTTGCTTTATTACAAGTCCCTAAAACATATTTTTTGTTAAATTAACTTCAGCTTTGAAAGAGGAATTGTCCAAACCAACAAAACCAAAAGTCGTGTCAATCAGACAAAATCTACAAACACAGCTTCACTTCTTCATTTATTTCACAAAAATGTAGGTGGACTTTAATGTCTGATATTCCTCTTTGCAGAGTTTGTTTCCAAGTGGAATCAGAGTAAATCAGACACAAAACTACAGAGTCTGAGCTTCACAAAGAGTCAGACAATAGTTTGTGTCCAAAGAGTTCAGAAACAGTTTGAATCGAGGCTCGTTTTAGTCACGTTTGAGGAAAAACAGGTCTGATCTGTGTGGGGCTTTTAATGTCAGTGGAATAAAGTTGAGTCAGTATTATCATTTATCATTTATATTACTGGTATTTGCTGTAGCAATTTATCGTGCTTCGAAATTTGTTATGGTTTTAGGGCTACCTGGACAGCTAAAATCTCCTACATCTTCTTCAATTCAATGGTTTTAGACAAAATGATTGAACAGGACCAGCTGCCGTCTGTTGTGAGAACAGGTTAAACAGTCACTCGACAAAGGACTTGGACACAATGGACACAATCTGCTCATTTCAAAGCGCCCACCTTTTCACGTTTTGGTAGTATTAATAAAGACCTTTTTGTGAAATTGATCCTTTAAAAGTTTGTAAAAAAAAACATTGTAAATTCAGAACGGAGGCAAAAGTGAAGTGGAACATGATGTGGTTTCACTGGAGAAACTGGGATTAACCTCAGAATATCACAAATTATGACAAATGGAGATTATTTAGTGTCAGTAAAAGCCTCAGACACATGTGAGTGACATCAGAGCTGCTTTAAACACATTTATTATTGTATTTTACATCATGCTTTAGGAAATTATGATCAACTCTTTGCATTTTTGATGAAGGAACAATCCAGATTTATGGGTTTTACTGGAAAAATACTCACAGAAATGTTGAGCCCACAATCATTTGTCATTTTATCTAGAGATATATTAGATACTATTCCATAAATTACATTCTTTTGAAGCTAAAATACAATTTTAAATCTCGAAAATTGTATTCTGTCCATCGTTTGTTGTTGTTTTTGTTGAAAAGCAAACTAACTGACCTTTCTACTCTGGAAATTCAAATGTGTTGCTTTTGTTTCCAACACAAACACTTAAAACCAGTAGAATTTAGATCTAATGTGAGAGAATCATTGAAACATTTACAGTCAACTTCATTTTTCTTCCAGTTGCCTCCATTCTGGAATTTTGATATCATCATATTTTAACACATTGCTTTTCTATAACAAACCATGGACAAAATACAGTTTCCTAGCCTTAAAATTGTGTTTTAGATTCAAAAGAATCTAATTTATGGAATAGTATCTAATATATCTCTAGATAAAATGAAAAATGATTGTGGGCTCAACATTTCTCTAGTATTGGAGTATTTTTCCAGTAAAACCCGTAAATCTGGATTGTTCCTTCATCAAAAATGCAAAGAGTTGATCATAATTTCCTCAAACATAATGTAAAATACAATAATAAATGTGTTTAAAGCAGCTCTGATGTCACTCACATGTGTCTGAGGCTTTTACTGACACTAAATCCTCTCCATTTTTCATATTTTGTGATATTCTGAGGTTAATCCCAGTTTCTCCAGTGAAACCACATTACGTCACGCCTCACTTTTGCCTCCGTTCCACTTCCAAAGGCTCCACACGAGTAACTGCACAGCCCCGGCGCTCGTTTGTTGTTTTTTCCCGCAGCCGGTAAAAGTGCCATCCTGACGGCGCTGATCGTGGGACTCGGAGGGAAAGCCACGTTCACGAACAGAGGCCTCTCGCTCAAAGACTTCATCAGACAAGGCGAGCAGTAAGAGCAGCCCCGAGTCCACAGCCGTCCGCCATCACGTGCCAGCCCCGAGCGACGTGTGTTTTTGTGTCCGCAGCGCTGCAGACATCTCGCTGACGCTCAGGAACGGCGGCCCGGACAGTTTCAAGGCGGAGCTGTACGGCGACCGGATCACGGTGGAGAACAGGATCTCGGCGGATGGATCCAGGACCTACAAGCTCAAGAGCAAAACAGGTGCGCTCCACACGCCTCACGCCGCAAAAACGTGTTCAAATGTCTGGATTTCGAGGTATTTGTCTTTCATTTTGACTTATCTTCTGTACGGGACGTAATATCAGGCTTAAGATTTAGATTTAGAGCTAAATAAGAAATCTCCTCTGTATTTTTTATAACTAATAACTAACTAACTAAAAAAAATCAAGAAATTTAAACCTTGTTCTGTCCATTTTTCAGTTTTAAATGTCCCAAATATTTGACATTTTGGACGTTTTCACACATATGCCTTATTTTGAAATGAAAATACTACATGATGAAAAACTTTTACCCACATTCATGTGGGTAAACTACAGGAGATGTTTACAATTGATATCTTTAAATTGGGAGGAGCTCAGAGTAGAGCCGCTGCTCCTCCACGTCGAGAGGAGCCAGCTGAGGTGGCTCGGGCATCTGTTCCGGATGCCTCCTGGACGCCTCCCTCGGGAGGTGTTCTGGGCATGTCCCACCGGGAGGCGGCCCCGGGGTAGACCCAGGACACGCTGGAGGGACTATGTCTCTTGGCTGGCCTGGGAACGCCTCGGGATCCCCCCGGAGGAGCTGGAGGAAGTGTCTGGGGTGAAGGAAGTCTGGGAGTCCCTGCTCAGGCTGCTGCCCCCGCGACCCGGCCCCGGATAAGCGGAAGAAGATGGATGGATGGATGGATCTTTAAATTGAAGTTTTTTTTCCTATTCACTTGCATTGTCTCACCTTAATCTTTTCATTTTTATTTATCTTATGTACAGGACGTAAGATCGGAGTTAAAGTAGCTCCTACACACACCAAACTTTACAGATTTATACAAAACATCAAAAAAACGTTCAGAAGGATTTAAACCTGATTTATTAAAGTTTCAAGTCTAAAAAATGTGGCAAAATTGGAATTTTTATGCTAATTTTCATTCAGATTTAGTTTACTCAAAAAAACAAATCCCATCTGTAAAGTTTTTTTGTAACTAATATGTTACAAATCAAATCAAATGAAAATATATTTGTATAGCACAATTCATACAAAAGTAACACAAAGTGCTTTACAGTCATAAAAAGATTTGAAGGTTTTAAGGAGAGAGATTGGAGGAGACGCTGACACATTCTCTCCGTTTCTGCCAAACACAATTATTTCCATCTTGTCTAAATTTAGCTGGAGGAAGTTGCTTTGCATCCACAAACGGATCTGTTGGATGCAGTGACAGAGTGAATCCACTGGTCCATTGTCACCAGCTGTCAGTGAGACATAAATCTGAGTGTCATCTGCAGAGTTGTGGTAGGACACTCCACTGATGTGAATCAATGAACCCAACGGTAGCATATACAGGTTGAACAGAAGGGGTCCCAGGACTGACCCTTGGGGCACCCCACAGTTCAAGGACATGCGGTCCGAGACACACTGACCAATCACAACAAAATACTCTGTTTTCCAAACAGGACCTGAACCAATTTAGAGTCTGTAACGCCCACCCAGTCCTCAAGCCTCTGTAAGAGGATCTTGTGATCGACTGTCAAAGGCAGCACTGATCTAACAAGACTAAGACAGAGACTTTGCCTGCATCAGAGCTCAGACGGATGTCACTGTCACTTTTATAAGAGCTGTCTCAGTGCTGTGGTGTGATCTGAAGCCTGACTGGAAAACATCAAAAATGCCATCCATTACAAGATAATTATTAAGCTGTTGGTAAACAACTTTGTCAATAATTTTTCCAAAAAAATGAACCAAGAAATTTAAACCTGGTTTTGTCCATTTTTCAGATTTAAATGTCCCAAATATGTGGATTTTCGGCAGTTTTTACACATAAAATGCCTTATTTCTACATGAAAACATGACATAATGAAAAACTTGTAATACATTTTTTCTTACATTTGTGTGAGTAAACTACAGGAGAAGTTTACTATTGATCTCTTTAAATTTAAATTTTTTTTCCTATTCACCTGTAGTGTCTTGCCTTAATCTTTCATTTTTATTTATCTCCTGGACTCGGGGATTGGAATCATGTCTTCCACATTTTTTTTTGTTTTTTTATTGACCTTTATTTAACCAGGAAAGTTCCATTGAGACTCAGACTCCCTTTTTCAGGTGAGACCTGGTCCCAGAGGGGAGGAGCCTATCGTGCAAGTTTTTAGTGTCACGGGGAGAACATGCAAACTCCACACAGAAAGGCCTTGTTGCTGTGAAGCGAGAGCTCTAACCGCTGCCCATTTGTTCCAACTTTATTGTGTTGTCCATGTTTTTTCAGGACAGCTCGTCACAAACAAGAAGGAAGAGCTGACCGCCATTTTGGACCATTTTAATATTCAGGTATTTGATCAGATTAATTGGTTTATTTAGTCAGGAATTAACCGTGGCCTGTTTTCACCCTTTGTCCTTCATTCACTCTCACAAACACATGCTCTGTTCATGTTTTTTAATTTGTTTATTGGTTTGTTTCTTTGTAATTTGTTCCCATGAAGTTATCAGTTAAAAAGCCGTTTTGTTTTACAGTTTTTAAAAGTTTTTTCGCTTATTTTGCAGCTCGACAACCCGGTCTCCATCCTGAACCAGGAGATGAGCAAACAGTTCCTCCACTCCAAAAATGAAACGGACAAATACAAGGTGCGTTTAGATGGAGGAAGTATGCCATTTTTACTGCAGGGAAAAGTCATTTTTAGCCCATTTGATCCCACACCAAACTGTACAATCTGGGCTCAACAAGACTTTGACGAAACAGGCAAAAGGATTTGACTAAAAGCGATAAAAATGTGACTAAACATGACAAAAATGTTACTAAAAGTGACAAATAGCAACTAAAGGTGACAAAAAACATGACTAAAAGTGACAAAAATGTGACTAAAAGTGACAAATAGCAACTAAAAGTGACAAAAAACATGACTAAAAGTGACAAAAATGTGACTAAAAGTGACAAAAACGTGACTGAAAGTGACAAAAATGTGACTTAAAGAGACAAAAGGACGTTTTCTTTAAATGTATTTTTGTCCCACAGAGACATAAAGATCAGCTTTAAAGTAGATCCTACACCAAACTGTAAAATCTGGATTCAACAAGATTCTGACGAAATGTACACAAGGATTTTTGATATCTGATTCTAAAACTGATTTATAAATATTTTAAGTTTTTAAAAAATTAAGTGAAATGTGAGTTTTTAGGACAATTTTCAGTCAGATCTAGTTAAACAAAAACTAAATAAGAAATCCAAAATCCCCTCTAAATATTTTTGTAACTAATATTTATACAAAATGAACCAAGAAATTTAAACCTGGTTCAGTCCATTTTCCTAAAAATGTGCAATTTTGGTTGTTTTTACAAATTAAATGCTTTATTTTAATATAAAAACATGACATGACGAAAAACTTTTCTTATATTTATGTGCGTAAACTACAGGAGAAGTTTAACATTTATATCTTTAAATTCAAATTTTTGCCCTATTCACCTGCAGCGTCTTGACATAAAACAGTAAAAGTACAGATACAGGAACAAGTAAAAGTAAAATGATGCATCTAAAATCTGAAGTATGTGGTTGAAACTCAAAATAGAAAATTTAAATTACCCCTAAAACCACACAGAAAGTCTTTTTTACTTTTCAGTTCCGTAAAACTTGTAGTGGAATAAAAGTATAAACATATCGACTGTAAAATGTACCTAAAGTCTATATTTCAGGTTCTCAAAATTGTCTAATTATGACTTAGTTTGGTGGGAGGGCACCTGCGGCAACTATTTATTATAGTTTTACATCCGTGTGGTTGCAGTTTGTGAAGAAAGTGACAGGAGGCGAAGTGATCCCTCTGTGATGTCATCAAAAAGCGACGCACCATTGAAAATACAAAGACAATTTACAATAACTGACACAACTTTTTCACAGTTTATAGTTACATCCAACAAACTAAAGCTGTTATCATGTATTATTATTTGTCAAATCATAATTATTGTGTAATTTAAATTGATTTTGCCCTTGTTTACAGTCTGGTTGCTATGGTAACAGTTGCAGAATGACCTCTAACTGTGTCATATTTGTGTCCAACCAGGATGTGACATTATAAACTTTACAAAAACTGTCAAACTGGGAATAAATGGGCAAAATGTTTAGTAAAATCTTAAATATAATCATGTTCACAACGTTTTAGTGAAATGTGTCGTCTAAACTGTCATATAGACTTTAAGTAAAAGCCCAGACGCCTAAAAACGTTACTTAAGCACAGAACCTTTATTGCACTTTGTTATTTTCCAGAGCCGTTTTACAATGTGCTTGATTTTGACTGAGAATGCTGTTTTTCCAGTTTTTCATGAAGGCGACTCTCCTGGAGCAGATGAAGAGGGACTACATTCACATTAAACAAACCAAAAGCATGACTCGGCAGCAGGTGGAGCGGCAGGAGGAGGTACGTTGTCATCAAAGAGACGTGCCGTCGAAAACACAGAGACGATTTACAGAAAACGTACGCGATTTTTTAACAGTTTAAATCGCGCTTCAACAAAATTAAGTTGTCGACAGGTATTATTATTTGGCGAATCATAACTATTTTGGAATTATTGTGGATTTCGGCCCTTGTTTACAGTCTGGTTGCTATGGTAACAGTCGTGGAATTACCTCCAACTGTGTCACAGTTGCTGCCCATGTTCAAACAGGAAGTGCAATTATAAACTTTACAAAAACTGTCAAACTGGGGACAAACAGGCAAAATGTTTAGTAAAATCTTAAATGTGATCATGTTCACTGCGTTTTTGTGAAATGTGTCGTCGAACCTGTCGTATAGACTTTAAATTTGGCTCGGTGTAACATTTTTTTGCTCTGAATTTCGTCATTAGCTCCGTGTAGACGTTAGCAGCATTAGCATAACGATGCATTTATAACAGGAGCAGCTTCACAGACAGCAGGGGGCAGCAGAGAGCAAGTAAAGAGAAAATAACACCAGAAATATCAATATTTTAACTCAGTCAGATGTGAAACTTTATCCAAACGCAGGAGCAGGCATGTTTTAGATAAAGGGAGACTCTAAATTTTTGGTCGTAAAGTTCTCGTCGATCGGTAAATACAACTTTATGTGTATAATATTTCATGTTTTCAGAGTTTGAAGGATCTAAAACAGGATTTCCTCCGAAAGAAAGAGCGCTACGAGCATCTCTCCTCCTTCAGCGAACTCCGGGAGCAACTGGAGAAGCTGAAGAAATCCATGGCTTGGGCTTTGGTGAGAATCTGCTGCTTTGTCTTCTTCTTCTTCTTCTTCTGCTTTCACGCTTCAGCTCATTTTTACGTCTCTTCTTGCCGCGTTTGACTTCTCGTGTTGTGTTCCAGGTGAGGGAGAAGGAGCACTCGGTGGAGCAGCTGAAGGAGGAGATCGAGAAAGAGGAGAACAACAGTTACAAACAAAAGGAGCATCTCGAGCAGTGGCAGGTGAGCACAAGTTCAAACTCAATTCCGATACTAAGGAACAGGCTCGATTCTCTGGACCAATGTAGATATCACAGTCATTTAAAAGTGTGTCGGTTCTGCAGAATGTTGAGATTATGTTTATTTTGACTGTGAAATATCTGCAATTTCCTTTATAAATAAACTAACCAGGGGGAGCAAATCTCAGAAAATACTTTTGTTTGTGGAAATATCCTCCCTTATTAATTATGAACATCAGACAGGCTGACTCTCTTCCTGTTTTTAAATCTCTTAAAACTCAATTTTTTCTCTTTGGCGTTTAACTCAGTTTGAAGGGTCTTTCGGTGCCTGTTGTCTCACGTCATTGTTTTGTCTGTGTACAGCACTTTGGTCGACTGTGTTGTTTTTAAAGTGCTTTACAAATAAAGTTGGATTGGATTGTTTTAACGAGGAGCAGAACTGGACTTACACTTTGCCTTTAAAACCTACTCCGTTTATGAATTAATGTGAGATTGTTTAAGCTGGTTTTACAGTCAAGAGGAGCAAAAATAGATGCTGACATTTGCTTGTCTAAGTTCGTTAATATCTTACAAAGGTAGAAGTTTCCAGATTAATAATGTAAACTGACATTTTTACAAGCTTTTTAAAAGATGTCGGTGTGTTATTTACTTGTACACTTGTGAAACTTTAACACAAAGAGAGGGCAGGCATAGCTCGATACACGCGGAACTGTTCAATTACGCTCTCAAATCTCGACGGGGGCGCACGGCTCCACAGAACGGGCAGGAGGGAAGTGCATTGCTCAGTGACACAATGACAGTATGAAACGACTAAGGCCTTGATTTTCAACCAGTGTGCCGGGGAACACTGTGTGCCTTGGGGTTTTGCCAGGTGTGTTCACACTTCACTTCTACCAGAATGGGACCAAACCAAATCTACATTAAAAATCAAACTTTTCCCAAATGAGGACACACCCAGTGTTTCCCAACCAGAGGTACGGGACCCCATGTGGTACGTGAGGAATTACCAGGGGTCACTTGGAACGGTTTCAGGTTTTAAAAGAAGATTAAATGTACTTATCCGAATAAAAAAGTGTTATTAGTTGTAAATTTAGCATATTTTTGGAGTATCTTAGACAATACATATAATTAAAACAAAAAAAATGTAAGTAATAATTGACAATATGCAACTTTTAAACCCATTTATTTGGATGAAACTCTAGTTAAGAGGTACTCTGATTGTGAAAAAAAGCTTAGAGGGCACTCAAGACGAAAAAGCTTGGGAACCACTGATCTAAAACACAACGTACACAGTTCAGAAGCAAAAAAAAAAGCAGATTTACTGTTTAATCTCTCGACCCTGAACTGTTTCCTGTCAGACCAAAGTGATGCAGGTGGAGAGGAAGATCCAGGGCATCCGGAGCACTCTGGAGCAGCTGCGAGAGGAACAGGAGGCTGTGACGCGGGAGAACCAGGCTCTGAGGGCGGAGTCCAAGGCGGCGCACCAGGTTTACAAAGACAAAGAGGTAACGGGAACAACACGGGCGCGTTTAGAGCCCGGACCGTCGCACGTTTCAGTTTCAGGACTTTCGTTTTTTCCGCGCAGCTGGTCTACGTCCGAGCGCTGAGCAAAGTGAAACAGTCGGAGAAGGAGCGGAGCTTACTGATGGAGAAAATCAACAAAGTCAAATCCAGGTAACGGCAAACGTAAAAAGGCTTCTCGTGTTTATCAAATTATGACGTTTGGTGGGAGGGACGTATGGTTTGGTGGGAGGGCACCTGTGGTAAATGTTTATCGTGGTTATTCATCAGCGAAGCTGCAGTTTGCGACGAAATTTTCAAAAATAAAAGTTTAAAATGACAGGAAGTAGAGCTGTGTTCTAAAATCCCTCTGTGATGTCATCAAAAAGCGACGTGCCGAGACAATTTACAGCAATGGACATATTTTTTGACAGTTTAAACCATCACACAACAAAATAAAGTGTTATCATGGATTATTTATTGTCAAATCATGACTATTGTGTAATTTGCATGGATTTTAGCCTTTGTTTACGGTCTGGTTGCTATGGTAACAGTTGTGGAATTACCTCTAACTATGTCATATTTGTGCTCAAGTCCAACCAGGAAGTGACATTATAAACTGGGGATAAACAGGAAAAATGTTTTGTAAAATATTAAACATAATTTATATAATATTAAATATGTTCACTACCTTTTAGTGAAATGTGTCGTCTAATCTGGCATATTCATCTTATTCCTGAAGTTGCCGTACGCGCCGCCGTCTTGTTTCCGTTGTAGTTCACACGGGGCAGACAAGCTCAACAGAAAATAAGTTCCACATGGACTAAAAAGCCGTTTTCAGGCCTCAGGAAATCTGTGCGTTGTGACTTGTTGTTGCTCGTGTTCATCAAACATTTTACACAAATCAATCTACTTTATATAATGTTTTAGCGGCGAGACTTTTCCCTTGTTCGCCGTTTCCACGAATACTTTTCTCGACAAACATTATAAACTTTACGAAAACTGTCAAACTGGTGACAAAATGTGAGCAAATTGTTTAGTAAAATCTTAAATATAATCATGTTCACTACGTTTAGTGAAATGTTCAGTCAAACCTGTCGTATAGACTTTAAGGGTCTTACAGTAGATCATGGAATGTTCATTCTCTCTTCGGACTCACCTGCAGAAGCCAGATTAATGCACGCAGCAGTCGTGATATGAGTTAGTGTTGCACATTTATCAATATGAGTCATTTAAAGTCTATTTGACAAATCGATGACACATTTCACAGTTCACACAGTGAACATGATTATATTTAGGCTCTGACTAAACATTTTGCCTGTTTGTCCCCAGTTTGACAGTTTTTGTAAAGTTTATAATGTCACTTCCTGGCAAATATGTCAGTTACCATAGCAACCAGACTGTAAACAAGGGCCAAAATGCATAGAGATTACACAATAGTTATGATTTTACTAAAAATAATGCCTGATAACACCTTTGTTTTGTTGAATGGCTGTTTGAACTGACAGAAAAACGTGCCAGTGACGTTTAAATTGTCTGTATTTTCAGTCGCAGTTGATGACATCACAGAGGGATTCTGTTTAAGAACTTAGCTCCACTTCCTGTCATTTTAAACCTTTATATTTACTTTTTTTCCACAAACTGCAACTAAATGAACCTAACACTGCCAGAAATATTTACCCACCAAACTTAAATAAATGGTAGCGTGTGTTATATAGAATTTAAGCTGATTGGGCAAAGCGTCACAAAATGCAGTAAAATGAATTCTGTAGTGCTGTAGTCCTCAAGTTGTTTAGTTGATTAATCGGTGGATGGAGTCTTAGTCGACCAACATTTTAATTAGTTGACTTTCTTTGGATTAAATGGATTTATATGACCAAAAAAACGCAAAAACAAGAAGATATGGAGTGAGTTAGCTAGAGATTTTGAAGTCCACCATAACAATACTATGTTTCCTAGTACTTTTGTGTATAAATAGTAGTTTTTCCAATGCGTTTTTGGTCTTTTGAGTGCAGTTTGGGTCAGATACACCGTTTGCGGTGAGATACACCCGAGATACCGCAGAGTTTTTATATATTTTTGCCACACCCCCTTTTAGTCGACTGATCGGTCGATGGGGCAGGTCTTTAGTCGACCAAGAATTTCTTTAGTCAACTACAGCCCTAGAATTCTGGTGATATTTGTCTCCACTGGAATCCATCTTGTCAGGCTCTCACTGCTGCAGTCGGGCCTGTGCGGCAGTTGGCTGGGGGGAAGTGCATTGCTCAACGGCACAGTGACATTATGTAAGGACTAGAGCAGGATTCTTTAACCCTTTCACCCTCTGTGTCCCGCCTCAGTGTGAGCCCGCGCTGCCGTAAAGACCAGAGTAAACTGTCTGAGCTCAGGGAGACGCTCCTGAACCTGAACAGGAAGTTCTCGGACCTGAACCAGGAAGTGAAACTCAAACACCAGTCCGTGCTCAAGGGCCGAGAGGAGAGGGACAAACTCAGGTACGACAGAGGACACACTTACACTTACTCCGAGGTTAACAATTAAACATTACCTTGTTGTTCCCATGTGGTGTTATTAATTATGTAGACCAGGGCTGTTCAACTGAAGGCTCGGGGGCCAAATCAGGCCCTCCAAGGGACAAAATCCGGCCCTCAATCATCATTCAAAAATATAGAAAATATTTGATCTCTTGTTATTGGTTTAATTCTGGATTAGTCCTGGTTTAGACCCGGTTCAGTCCTGATTTAGTCTGGTTTAGTTCTGGTTTAGTTCTGGTTTAGTCCTGGTTTAGTCTTGGTTTAGTCCTGGTTTAGACCTGTTACAGACCTGGTTTTGTCCTGGTTTAGTCCAGGTATAGTATTCGTTTAGTTCTGTTTTAGACCTGGTTTTGTCCTGGTTAAGTCCTGGTTTAGTCCTGGTTTAGAATTGGTGTAGACCTGTTTTAGTCCTGGTTTAGTTCTGGTTTAGTCCTGGTTTAAACCTGGTGTAGACCTTGTTTAGTCCTGGATTAGTCCTGGTTTAGTCCTGATTTAGTCCTGGTTTAGAATTGGTGTAGACTTGTTTTAGTCCTTTTTTAGACCTGGTTTAGTCCTGATTTAGACCTGGTGTAGACCTGGTTTAGTCCTGGATTAGTCCTGGCACGTTTCTGGCCCCGAGGACAAAACCTGGATCTGGTCGTCTGTAAAATAAAGTTTGATAGCCCTGATCTAGAATCCAGTTTGTCTAAATACCAAAATTGTGTTGAGAAAATGCAGCAGTTTGGGTTCTTTTTAAATGAACTTAGTGCAAAAATGTTTTAGCATCAGACCATAACTGTCCTGTTTCAGACTGGAGCAGAAGAACATCCAGGCACTGATCGACTCCAAACTGAGGAGAAAGTCGCAGCTGCTGTCGAGTCGCTCAAATAAAATGAAGCGTTTTGGAGAGTGCGTCCCAGACCTGCTGAACTCCATCGACAAGGCCCACGCCGCAGGACGGTTCAGCCGCAAACCACTCGGACCCATCGGTGAGAGCGATTAGAGTGCAAAGGGTTTATCTTCACTTATATCATCGAAATCTGAGAATATATAATACCTTGGTCAGTTGTGTGCTTCAACAAAACACTCCAGTCTCTTTTTGACATCATCATCCCACTCAGTTTCAGAACTGTGTATTTGGGCCTCAAAACTACTGCCATGGACACAATAAATGGACCTACTCTTGGGAAAAGTCTTCACAAAGAAATAAATGACACAAACAAAACCTGCAAATAAAGACAGGCTTGACATAGCAGTAGACATTAGAAAAAATGTGACTAAAAGTGACAAACAGAATTAAAAGTGACAATACACTTAAGACACATATTCTGCTACAGTGATTTTTTTTTAGCTTTAAACCCTGTTCTAACAATTTTCCGTCATCAAAAACACACCTGGAGTAGCATTCAGTTGCATTCATGCTGTTTTGAGGAATGTTTATCAGAAAATCCTCCCCCCTCTGAGCGTCAAACACACTTCCTGCTGAACTTCCTGGATTCGTTTTTTACGACTTCGTACATAATGTATCTGAGAATCGTATGCTGTTTTTAATCCTTAAACCATCCCAGACTCGTTTTGAGCATTTCTGCCTCTAAACACGATAACTGTTGCTGCTAACCCGCACCATCATGTTTGTTGACGACTAACGTCACTGATTTTATGTAGCGCTAGGACCATGTAGTGGCTGGATGCACTCAGTACACTTTTTTTGTTTCAAAACATGAGATGCAAATTTAAGGTACACAGAACATGTTTAAAGGCTAATAACAATATGGAAAATTGATAATATTTTTCCTTTAAAGTGACAGAAAAGCAACTAAAAATGACAAAAGGGGAGGGAGAGTGACAAATACTCACTAGAGGTGACAAAAACATGACTAAAATGTCAAAACATGAAGCGACATAAATGACAAAAAAATAACCAAAAGTGACAAAAACAAAACTTAAATTGACTAAAATATAACTTAAAGTGACAAAAATGAAACTTAAAGTGCCAAAAATGTGACTAAAAGTGAATAGTACTAAAATAAAGGTGACAAAAACATGACAAAACGCAAATCGATAAAAAATGAAAAAATTTAACCAAAATTGACAAAAACAAAACTAGAAATTACTAAAACACAACTAAAAGTGACAAAAACACGTCTAGAAATGACAAGAATGCAACTAAAACTAACAAAAATGCAACTTTAAAGTGACAAAAAGTGGTTGTGTTTAAAATGTGAACTTTGAACAGAATCCCATTGTTAAAACAAATTGCAAATCTAATCGCAAAACTGGTCAGAAAAATGTCAGTATATATTTTTCCCACATGGTGCAGCTCTGTTTGTCCTGTGTCAGGGGCGTGCCTGTCGGTGAAGGACCCGTCCCTGTGCGTCGCTGTGGAGTCGTGTCTCAGGAGCTTCATGAAGACGTTCTGCTGCGACAACCACAAAGACGAGAGCGTTCTGCAGGAAATCATGCACCGCCACTACACCAAGGAGCACCGACCGCAGATCATAGTGTGTCCTTTCACCGAGAAGGCCTACAACCCGAGGGGAAGGTGTGTACAAGTACTACTACAACAAGTACTACAATGGGACACAATTGTCTCAATAATCATCATTGACAAGGTTGTGAAACAGTTGTTATTCTCACAGTAAACCTCTGACCAAGACCCCGCCAATAAAGCTAATAAATATTAAATTGACCAAGACCCCGCCAATAAAGCTAATAAATATTAAATTAAATATAACATATATATATATATATATATATATATATATATATATATATATATATATATATATATATATATATATATATATATACATAATGACCGAGCGAAGATCCTGTGGGACTTCCAGATACAGACTGACAGAATGGTAATGGCAAACCAACCAGACATCGTGGTGGTGGATAAAGAGCAGAGGAAGGCCGTTGTGGTTGATGTGGCGATACCAAGTGATGGCAACATCAGGAGAAAGGAACATGAGAAACTGGAGAAATACCAAGGGCTCAGAGAAGAGCTGGAGAAGGCCTGGAAGGTGAAGGCCAAGGTGGTGCCCGTGGTGATCGGAGCACTTGGGGCAGTGACCCCCAAACTGGAGGAGTGGTTACAACAGATCCCTGGAGGAACATCAGACATCTCAGTCCAGAAGAGCGCAGTGCTAGGAACAGCTAAGATACTGCGCCGAACCCTCAAGCTCCCTCGAGCTCAGAGATGGATGTGACCACCCGCGGAGGGTGAGCAGGGAATTTTAGTTATATATATATATATGTAATATATGATTACATATCCCCCAGGGAACGAACGTTCGTATCCCCCAGGGAACGAACGGTACAATGGGCAATTACCATCATCCAGTGTGGGTCCTTAGGCAAGACCCTTAACGCTACTGCCTACCTCATACAATGATGAGTGACAATGAAACGCATGAGATGCCGGCTCAGACGTCGCCCGGCCAAACAAGGTCTGCGTCAGGTGCAGGGGAACCAGTGCACCTTGATGACAAATGGGCTACTGGAACAAGGCACAGATGGGCGAGATGCGAGAACAAGGCTCTGTTGGAATGCTACTACTCAAGTAACCCTAGTCAGAGGGGTTACATGCAAAGGATGTGGGATAAATGGTTACTTCGAAACCCACGATCAAAGCTCACGGCGAAACAACTAGTAGCTCAGTGTTCCAACATCCACAAACGGCAACTGCTATCACAACTTGAAATTGACGAGGTACAACACAAATGCTATGACAAGGGGGAGCCAGGACGCCAGGTCAGAGGGGAGATAACATCAACTCCCCTACCAGATATTGGGTATGAAGCCCCAACAACCGTGATAACGCTGAGCGAGGCAGCGACTGACCTGAAAGATAGGATTGTGGCGAGAATGAAGTCAAGGCAACCCCGACGTCGATTACAACGGCTGAGTGAAGTACCATCAGAAAGTTTCCTAGAGGATGTGAATGCAGCATTGAGAGCGATCCCTACCATGACCATCACTGAAACCAATGAGCTGATATACACTTCAGCATCAGTGATCCTAGAAATGCTTGGCTATAAGAGCAACCATGGGAGCCATGAGAGACAATACCCACCATGGAAAAAGCGGTTAGAGGCTAAAATCAAGATGGCGCGGAGAGAAGTGAGTCAGCTGACTGAGGCTGAGAGAGGTGCAATGAAAAAGCAAGTACCTAAGAAGTACAGCCAGATGCCCATACCTGAAGCACTTCGAAACTGCCAAGCAAAGGCTCCAAGCCTTGGCCAGCCGCCTAAAGAGATACACGAAAGATAATGAAGCCAGGCGAATAAGCGGGCTGTTCGCAACTCAACCTGCGAAAGTGTACTCTCAATGGCAGGGTAATAACAACAGAGCAGACCCACCAAGGCTGGAAACTGAGGGATACTGGAAGAGTATCTGGGAAAAGGAGGCATCACACAACAGCGATGCAAAGTGGCTCGTGGCTCTGAGAGAGGACCACAGCAACCTCCCAGAACAGAATCCAGTCACCATCACAGTGGCAGATATCCAAGAAAGAGTCTCAGGCATGAAGAACTGGACAGCCCCCGGCCCAGACATGATCCACGCATACTGGCTAAAGAAACTCACTGCTCTCCATGAACGCCTAGCAGCACAAATGAACCAGCTGCTGAGGGACGGGACTCACCCTGAATGGCTAACCGAAGGGCGCACGATCCTGATCATGAAGGATCCCTCCAAGGGTACAGTCCCATCCAACTATCGGCCAATAACCTGTCTCTCCACAACATGGAAGCTCATGTCAGGCATCCTCGCGGCTAAGATAAGTGGGCACATGGACCAATACATGAGCAAAGCACAGAAGGGCATAGGCAAAGACACCAGAGGAGCCAAACACCAACTCCTGGTTGACAGAACAGTCGCCCAAGACTGCAAAGCCCGACACACCAACCTGTGCACTGCCTGGATTGATTACAAGAAAGCCTACGACTCAATGCCACACACATGGATCACTGAGTGCTTGGAGATGTACAATATCAATAGGACGCTAAGGGCCTTCATAGCAAGCTCAATGAAGCTGTGGAAGACCACCCTGGAGGCCAATGGCAAGCCACTTGCACAAGTGACCATCAGATGTGGCATATACCAAGGAGATGCACTGTCCCCACTGCTGTTCTGTATAGGTCTGAACCCCTCAGCCAGATAATCAACAAGACTGGCTATGGATACCGACTCAGGAATGGGGCCACCGTCAGTCACCTCCTCTACATGGATGACATCAAGCTGTATGCTAAGAGTGAGCGAGACATCGACTCACTGATCCACACGACCAGGATCTACAGCACTGATATCGGGATGTCATTCGGGCTGGAAAAGTGCAGTCGGATGGTAACAAAGAGAGGGAAGGTAGTCCACACAGAAGGGGTCTCACTCCCAGAGGGAACAATAGCAGACATTGAGGATGGGTACAAATACCTTGGAATACCACAGGCAAATGGCAACCTCGAAGGGGCAACGAGGAAAGCAGCAACTGCCAAATACCTCCAGCGAGTAAGGCAAGTCCTAAGAAGCCAGCTCAATGGCAAGAACAAGTCCCGGGCGATAAACAGCTACGCCCTGCCAGTGATCAGATACCCTGCAGGCATAATAAGATGGCCAAAGGAAGAGATACAGACCACAGACGTTAAGACACGAAAGCTCCTGACCATGCATGGAGGGTTCCATCCCAAATCCAGCACCCTGAGACTGTACACTAGCCGTAGGGAAGGAGGCCGTGGACTAGTGAGCGTGAGAGCCACTATCCAGGATGAAACATCCAAGATCCACAAGTACATCAAGGATAAGGCCCCAGATGATGATGTGCTCAGTGAATGTCTCAGGCAATGGGGAACAGAAGGTGAGGTGCCGGAGGAGGGACCATCATGGGAGGACAAGCCCCTACATGGGATGTACCACCGGAACTGAAGTGGCTGATATCAAGAAATCCTACCAGTGGCTAGAGCGGGCCGGACTAAAGGACAGCACAGAGGCACTCATCATGGCTGCACAGGAACAGGCCCTGAGCACCAGAGCGATAGAGGCCCAGATCTACCACACCAGACAAGACCCACGGTGTAGGCTGTGCAAAGAAGCTCCTGAGACAGTCCAACAGGGTGTAAGATGCTGGCAGGGAAAGCATACATGGAACGCCACAACCAAGTGGCTGGTATAGTGTACAGAAACATCTGTGCGGAGTACGGACTGGAAACCCCAAGGTCAAAGTGGGAAACACCTCCAAAGGTGGTAGAGAATGACCGAGCGAAGGTCCTGTGGGACTTCCAGATACAGACTGACAGAATGGTAATGGCAAACCAACCAGACATCGTGGTGGTGGATAAAGAGCAGAGGAAGGCCGTTGTGGTTGATGTGGCGATACCAAGTGATGGCAACATCAGGAGAAAGGAACATGAGAAACTGGAGAAGTACCAAGGGCTCAGAGAAGAGCTGGAGAAGGCCTGGAAGGTGAAGGCCAAGGTGGTGCCCGTGGTGATCGGAGCACTTGGGGCAGTGACCCCCAAACTGGAGGAGTGGTTACAACAGATCCCTGGAGGAACATCAGACATCTCAGTCCAGAAGAGCGCAGTGCTAGGAACAGCTAAGATACTGCGCCGAACCCTCAAGCTCCCTGGCCTCTGGTAGAGGACCCGAGCTCAGAGATGGATGTGACCACCCGCGGAGGGTGAGCAGGGAATTTTTTTTTTTTTAATGAAATTACAAATTAATATCATGCATTTGATCAGCCAGAACGTGTGTTAAAATGTACCAACAAACAGGAAATATGGTCTGATTTCTGAAATATTCTACTGGGGAAGGACCCCCAAACCCCCCTGTTTAAAACACATAAGCTGTTGCACATATGAATTAGAATTTCACTTACCACCCCAAAATTTATGAACCTGTCTGACTACAACACGTAAAAAGAAACAAAACTGAAACGACAAAAAACAAAAACTTCCTTCAAACAATTCAAGACACACGACAGAAAAGTTATAGAAAATCATACTTGATGAAGAGGGGCCTTGTCTTGATTTTGCTCTGGACCCCCAAATTCCTAGGTCCGCTACTGAATAAAACCATAGAAACTGCAAAAATATGAGCTATATTGGTTAATTTGATATAAAGACCTGAAAGAGGTTGAAATTCAAAGCACAGGACTTGGATGAGACTCACCTGAGACGTGCAAAACAACAACTTTATCCCACCTTTGACTAGAATTGTGCCTGAAATGGTAAAGCACCAACACTTTTTTCATAGTTTTTTTTTTTACAGAAAGGCGCAGCACCCGGAGTTCCCGTCGGTGTTGGACATGATTTCAGCCACGAGTCCCGTCATTATCAACTGCCTGATCGACATGAGGGGCATCGAGTCCATCCTGATTATCAAGGTGATACTGTTGCTGCGTTCTAGTCATTTTCTCAGAGTTTTTGTGTTCCAGAGTCGAGTTGGCAAAAACTATGATCAATACATTACAGAGTATGAACTGAAGTGACTAAAATCAAAAAATAAATCCCAAGAAGGTGTCTAAACTTGGTCTAAAATTGCTTTAAAGGTCCCATATTCTGCTATTTTGCCCTTTACACAGTCTATTCTAAGGGCTTTGTTGATACATTTTTGCGTTGTGCAATATCCATAACATAACAGTTTCCAAAAAACACCCATTTCTTGGACTGGCCCCCCTCCTTGCAAAAGCAAACGGCTCACTCTGAGATCTGACCCTCCCGAACAGAGAGCAGGCTGCCTCCCCCGCCCAACCCGCGACGAAGCCTAGAGCGGAGATAGTGCGCATGCGCCGTGTGCTCCGGTAAACAGCGATACACAAACACAGGAATAAACATTTTATCCGTCCTGACGGTGCGTCGTGCTGAGTCCTACGTCCTGGGTCTGACCTGGAGTTTGACGCAGACTCAGTACCTCAACGACGGACGTTGCCGTTTGGTAAATCACAAGCTAACTCTTCGATCTGTCGTATCCATCATGTAATTACTGTGTAGCATTAGCATTAGCTGTTTTTATTCTGCGGCTGCGCGCTTCCCGGAGGCGTGGCTTAAACACCGCGTCATCCATGGGAAGCCGCATCATCCATGGGATGAGCCCCCGTCTGCCTGCTGAGCCGAGGGGAACGGAAAAGACAGTTCTCTAGCGAAAACATGCGGGAATCAATCAAAAAACCACTTTGGGCACACATACGAGGCCCAAATAGCACTGTAGGAAGGTTAAAACCTCTGAAAAGTCGATTTTGCATGTTATGGGACCTTTAAACTTAGTCTAAACTTGCTCTAAACTCGGTCTAAATTTGTTCTAAACTTGGTCTACATTTGGTCTAAAATTTGGAAAAATGGGGGGACAATGGGGGAAAAAAACAAAAAAATGTGGACTTAATTTGCAGCTGGACCTTTTTTGACAGACAAATTAGAGAAAGTGTAGAAACCATAGGGTGTCTATTTTAGCAATAGAATGAAATAGTAACAATAATAAATAAATCTGTGGCGATAAATCATAAACAAAATGCTGTATTAGGGGCCCACTGAGAAGGTTTGTACCCGGGGCGCAGAATTTGGTGCTACGGCCCTGTACTTGGATAAACTCGGGTTCTGAAATGTTGCCCGAGTTTCCAAGCAGGAACTCTGAGAAATGAGAAAGCTCCAGTGGGAATTTACAATCCAGAACTCTGAGGACACAAAACAAACTCCAAACCCCAGCTCGTATAGTTGGCCCGAGCCAGTAAACTGGCGAGGGACATTGTGTTTCGTCCGTTTCTTGCTTATTCTTATTTTTGTCGTTTTCATACTCTTCGCGGCCCTTTTTGACCCAGTAAACATGCACGAAAAGTCTTCAATGGGGGTATAGTTGCGATCGGCCCGGAAAAAAATTTCGTATTTCGTGCGTCTCGAGAGCGTCCGACCCGAACTGAACGAGCAGCACCGGCCCGAATCGGACCCCTATGGGAAATGGGACGAGCAAATTTTGCCCGACGCGCACGAAACTCGGAACAGTGATAGAGAACAGTGACCCGAGCAAAACATGACATTGGAGCGCGGCCCTCGGACCAAGCGCACGGCGGCCATATTGGACCGAAGTCGCCACGCCAGTTGAACTTTTTTTTTTTGAGCTCCGATGAGTCCTAGGGTTTTGGTCCGACATGGGTCTGGAATACACGTAGTCGATCTACACGGATTGAAATTCAATAGTTATCCGCTTTTTTTACGATATCTCAAATGGTTTCGCCGCGGCTCGCCATCGAAGAACGCCTTCGTTTCCTGTTTTTCTGATCGCATGTCACGGCTACACGCTTGGACTGACAGAGCTGTAATTTCAGTCACGAGTGCGTAATTATGATCTGAATATAGTGCATTAATAAAAATAAATAAAAAGTACTCGCTAGCGCCCCCTACCTATTAAGTGAAAAGTCAACATTGTCCGATTTTGACCAAACTTGGGGAATATGTCCAGTGTAGGGCGCCATGAAAAAAACTGAATTAGTGATATGGTGCATTTATCACCGTTGGCCACCAGGGGCGCAAAGAGTAATCACGAAATTGTTTAAATAGCTCCTGCACGCACACGCATTCTCCGATCGACATGAAATTTGAAACACACGTAAACGTCAAGCAGCTGAATCCATTTATGTGCGCACAATAACAATCAACCCTACGGCGCCATCTGTAGGAGCGCACTAAATTACAATGGGGAGAAAAACAATTACTTTGACTTTTATTAGTGAAAATTTGCACACCATTCCTAGACGGCCTCCTGATCAGAAAAGCCAATGAGACCCATGGCCTATTTTTCACACTTTTGCCTCTAGGGCCCTCCAGAGCTCCCATGCATTCTCTATGGCAGTCTGACTGTCTTCACACAAAGATGCAGCAAAAACCCACTAAACAGTGAGTAACAGCCACCAAACTTAATACAGTGACTCCTTTTAAGGAACATGAATGTCCCATAGCACCATTTTACATGCAGCTCAAATACAGCCTCTACAGCGCCACCTGTTGGGTGAGGCCTATGGAAAGGGAGATGCATTTAGTTTGGAGGAGGCCTATGAAATTTACCTCAGTGATAGTACACATAAAGACGACCCTAAAACATAATTGGTGCACAGTGATCAGACAAACGACAAGGCGGCCATATTGATTTTATTTTTAGACGCCACTTTAAGTTTTTTCCATTGCAAAAGGGTCCTAGGTTTTTGGGCCTAAATCAGTCTAACATACACGTTCCTGATCAGGACGCATTGAAATTCAATAAAAAACCAATTTTTGGAGATATCTCTTAGGGTTTGCGCGTGACTTCCTGTCAAATGTCGCCATCATTTCCTGTTTTTGTGCTTATCCCTCAGAGGCACTTGGACTGTGCCTACAGAGCCCAAATTGCCACCAATGATGGAGAATTGAATATTACACAAAATAAACCAGGGAGCACAGGACCACTAATAACTATAGCGCCCCCTACAGTTCACTTAAAAGTGTCCAGATTGTCCGATTGACACCAAATCTTGGGACATGATTCTTTGCTATATAAGATGCAAAAAAGTCAATGAGACCCATGGCCTATTTTTCACACTTTTGCCTCTAGGGCCCTCCAGAGCTCCTATTCATTCTCTATGGGGGTCTGGCTCTCATCACACAAAGATGCAGCAAAAACCCACTAAGCAGTGAGGAATAGCCACCAAACTTAATACAGTGACTCCTGTTAAGGAAAATCAATGCCCCATAAAACCATTTTTCATGCAAGTCATATACAGCCTCTACAGCGCCACCTGTTGTGTCAGGCCTATGGAAAGGGAGATGCATTTAGTTTGGAGGAGGCCTATGAAATTTGGCACGGTGATAGTACACATAAAGACGAGCCTAAAACATTATTTGTGCGCCGTGATCAGACAAACGACAAGGAGGCCATATTGATTTTAATTTTAGACGGCACTTTAAGTTTTTTTTTTCCATTGCAAAAGGGTCCTAGGTTTTTGGGCCTAAATCAGTCTAACATACACGTTCCTGATCAGGACGCATTGAAATTCAATAAAAAAACAATTTTTGGAGATATCTCTTAGGGTTTGCGCGTGACTTCCTGTCAAATATCGCCATCATTTCCTGTTTTTGTGCTTATCCCTCAGAGGCACTTGGACTGTGCCTACAGAGCCCAAATTGCAACCAATGATGGAAAATTGAATATTGCACAAAATAGACCAGGGAGCACAGGACCACTAATAACTACAGCGCCCCCTACAGTTCACTTAAAAGTGTCCAGATTGTCCGATTGACACCGAATTTTTGGACATGATTCTTTGCTATATAAGATGCAAAAAAGTCAATAGGACCCATGGCCTATTTTTCACACTTTTGCCTCTAGGGCCCTCCTGAGATCCCATTCATTCTCTATGGGAGTAAGACTGTCTTCACACTAAGAGGCAGCAAAAAGCAACTAAGCAGTGAGTAACAGCCACCAAACTTAATACAATGTCTACATATAAGAGACATTAATGGTTCATAACCATATTTTTCATGCAAGTCAAATACAGCCTCTACAGCGCCACCTGTTGTGTCAGGCCTATGGAAAGGGAGATGCATTTAGTTTGGAGGAGGCCTATGAAATTTGGCACGGTGATAGTACACATAAAGACCACCCTAAAACATTATTTGTGCGCCGTGATCAGACAAACGGCAAGGCGGCCATATTGATTTTAATTTTAGACGCCACTTTAAGTTTTTTTTTTCCATTGCAAAAGGGTCCTAGGTTTTTGGGCTAAGATCAGTCTTACATACACGCTCCTGATCAGGACGCATTGAAATTTTATAATAAACCACATTTTTGGCCTGTCTCATTCGGTTTAGTCATGACTTTCTGTCAGAATTCGCCTTCGCTTCCTGTATCTTAAACTTATTCTCCAAGCCACAAGCATTGCCGTACAGAGCACAAACTGTAACCACAGATGTGGAATCAAATATTAAACAGAACAGACTCAGGAGCACATGAGCACTTTTCACTATAGCGCCCCCTGCTGGTCATGTAAAAGTACCAAAATAATCGGATTTCCACGAAATCTTGGAATCTGATTTTGAGTGTCAAAGGCTGCAAATAAGTCAATTACATCGATGTCCTATTTTGGATCGTTTGGCCTGGGGGGGGGGCACGCATATTTCCTATGCATTTTCTATGAGACATGGCACAAGTCTATGGAGAGGCCAAAATTATTTCCAGCAAAGTCAGTGAAACTCGGCAGACGCATTATTTAGAGCATTCCGATCGAAAAAGTCAATTACATCGAAGTCAGGTTTTGAGCGGTTTTGCCACTTCTGGATAGCAGCGCCCGCCAATGCACTTCTATAGGGACGCCACCCGGTGTGAGTGGGGGGAGGGGGGGTCACGGGGGCCCGAGTGACGCTCAGAGGAGGAGGACGGTGCCCCGGGGCGGTTTGGGACCGGTCGAGGCTGCGTGGGAAGGCGGTCGCGTGCGGGGCGAGGGCCATCATCGCCGCTTTGCGGCTTTAATTATCTTTGTTTCTTGCTGTGCGTCGTCAGGAGAAGAGCGTGGCTCGCTCGGTGATGCAGCGCGGCCGTCCTCCTCCGAACTGTAAAGAGGCCTTCACCGTGGACGGGGACCAGGTCTATCCAAACAGATACTACACCTCGGACTTCAGCTCGGCCAAGTACCTGGGGTCAGACCTGCAGGCGCAGATCAGGTCAGAAACATGTCACCAAACAGACTCAAACGTCACCAAACAGATGGGAGAGAAGGGAGAGGGGGAGAAGGGAGAGAAGGGAGTATGGGGAGAAGGAGAGAAGGGAGAGGGGAGAAGGAGAGAAGGGAGAGGGGAGAAGGAGAGAAGGGAGTATGGGGAGAAGGGAGTATGGGGAGAAGGAGAGAAGGGAGTAAGGAGAGAAGGGAGTAAGGAGAGAAGGGAGTATGGGGAGAAAGAGAGAAGGGAGTAAGGAGAGAAGGGAGAGGGGAGAAGAGTATGGGGAGAAAGGGAGTATGGGGAGAAGGAGAGAAGGGAGTATGGGGAGAAGGAGAGAAGGGAGTATGGGGAGAAGGAGAGAAGGGAGTATGGGGAGAAGGAGAGAAGGGAGAGGGGAGAAAGAGAGAAGGAAGTATGGGGAGAAAGAGAGAAGGAAGTATGGGGAGAAGGAGAGAAGGGAGAAGGAGAGAAGGGAGTAAGGAGAGAAGGGAGAGGAGAGAAGGGAGTATGGGGAGAAAGGGAGAAGGGAGTATGGGGAGAAGGAGAGAAGGGAGTATGGGGAGAAGGAGAGAAGGGAGAGGGGAGAAGGAGAGAAGGGAGAGAGGAGAAAGAGAGAAGGAAGTATGGGGAGAAGGAGAGAAGGGAGTATGTGGAGAAGGAGAGAAGGAGAGAAGGGAGAGGGGAGAAAGAGAGAAGGGAGTATGGGGAGAAGGAGAGAAGGGAGAGGGGAGAAGGGAGTATGGGGAGAAAGAGAGAAGGGAGAAGGAGAGAAGGGAGAGGGGAGAAGGGAGTATGGGGAGAAAGAGAGAAGGAGAGAAAGGAGAGGGGAAAAGGGAGTAAGGGAGAAGGAGAGAGGGGAGAAGGGAGTAAGGGGAGAAGGGAGTAAGGAGAGAAGGGAGTAAGGAGAGAGGGGAGATGGGAGAAGACACACACATAATAATAATAATTATTATTATCATCATTATTATTAAGTCTTCTAACGGTTGTTGTAAATGGTCAGCGCTCTGGAGGCGGAGCTGGAGAACCTCCAGGCTCAGCTGAACCGGTTCCAGTTGCACGAGGCGTCGGTCACAAACGACATCCGCAGCATGGAGCGGGAACTGAACAGCACCATCTCTGCACTCAAGAAGAACCAGGTCTGAACCCTCTCTCCACACAGCAAAAATGCAACTCTATCCAAGCGTAAAATGGCTTGAATTCATCATTTTTATCTGGATTTGAGTAGTTTTGACTCGATGAGATTTAATTGTTGATGTGATGCAGGATATTTCACAGGTTTCAAAGTATTTCTGACTGATCCTGCGATGATTTTGCTTAAAGTAAAGTAAAATGATCTTAACCCGCACATAATTTGGATTGAAGCAAGAAATAATGCATTGAAACAAGTCAGAAACAGTTTGAAACAAGTGAAATAATCTAGTTCCATCAAATAAATCATCTCCACTGATCTTAACGAGTCAAAACGTCTGAAATTCAGATTAATATCCTCAAATCAAGACATTTTAACTCAGGTAGAAATTCATTTTTTGCAGAATGTTCTAATTATAACTTGTCTGATTGGAGGGCACCTGTGGTAATTATTTACTACAGTTTGGCATTTGTGAAGTTGCAGTTTGTTAAGAAATTAGAAAAAATAAAAGTTCAAAATAACAGGAAGTGAAGAGTTCTAAAACGGAATCCCTTAAAGACAACTGACACAACTTTTTGATACTTTAAAGTGTCATTCAACAAAATAAAGTTGTTGTTGGGTATAATTATTTGTAAAATCATAACTATTGTGTCATTTATGTGGGTTTTGGCCCTTGTTTTCAAAATGGTTGCTATGGTAACAGCAGTAGAATTACCTCTAACTGTGTCATATTTGTGCTCATGTTCAACCAGGAAGTGACGTTATAAACTTTATGAAAACTCAAACTGGGGACAAATGAGTAAAATGTTTAGTCAAATCTTAAATATAATCATCTTCACTACGTTTTAGTGAAATGTGTCGTCAAGCCTGTCATACAGACTTTAAACGACGCTCATGTGAAACGCTCCTCTTTCAGATCTCCATAAGCCAGACCAAAGCCTCCATCGCTGAGCTGGAGACGGAGGAGGACGAGCAGGACGAGGATCACAGTTCACTGGTACTGCATTTTTTATTTATTAAATCCTTTAACTGTGTTTTATCCCGCAGTGAAGCCTCTGGGAACTACAGCTGCTTGATTTAATTGCACAAAGTAAAATTCTGTTCTGAGTTTGGCTGCACAATTAATCAAAATCGCAGTTTGAATGGACGCACTGAGCAAATCACAAAGCCTGCAGTGTTTGAAGTGCAATGATTTCCTCCACAAACAACAGAATATCCTGTTTTATCCTGCATAAAAAACTGCTAACCCTGTAGTTTAGATTTGTTAAACATGTTCTGAAACAAGCGACAAAAACAGGACTTAAAGTGACAGAAACACAGCTAAAAGCATCAATACTGTGATTAAAAGTGACAAAACGTAACTAAAAGTGACAAAATCGTGACTGAAAGTGACAAAATTGTAACTAAAAGTGGCAGAAATGTGACTACAGTGACAAAACATGACAAAAAGTGAGAAATTAATAACTAAAAGTGACAAAAATGTGATTAAAAGTAACAAAATCGTAACTAAAAGTGACATAAAAGTGACTAAAAGTGACAAAATTGTGAGTTAAAGTGACAAAAATGTAACTAAAAGCGACAAAATTGTGTTTAAAATGTGAAATTGAACAGAACATACTCACAATCGCACTGGTCAGAAAAATCACAATTAGATATTTTTCATAAATGGTGCAACTCTATTAAAGGCAACAGAAAAATACAAAATGAACATGAATCGTGATGAAATAAGAGATCTGGCCATGATCACCAAGACCTACTCAAATGTGAATCTGGTTGTGTTGAAAACATGCACTTAATCCTGATTTTAACTTCTTGTGTTTTAAGTGCATTCCCTGTGTTTTAAAGTGTATTTCTTGTGTTTTTACGTGTATTTCTTGTGTTTTAAAGTGTATTTCCTGTGTTTTAAAGTGCATTTCTTGTGTTTTAAGTGCATTTCTTGTGTTTTTAAGTCTATTTCTTGTGTTTTTAAGTGTATTTCCTGTGTTTTAAAGTGCATTTCTTGTGTTTTAAGTGCATTTCTTGTGTTTTTAAGTGCATTTCCTGTGTTTTTAAGTCTATTTCTTGTGTTTTTAAGTGTATTTCCTGTGTTTAAAGTGTAAATCCTTTGCTGCTGCAGGAGGAGGTTTGCCTGGATGTGCAGCAGAGGATCGAGGCAGAGAAACAGAACGTGATGGAGGCGAAGGAGGAACTGGACCGACAGAAGAAAACCAACGACCAAACCGAGTCCAAATATTCAGCGTCGAAAGAGCGGAACGAGCAGCTGTCGGAGGAGACGGAGTCGCTCAAGGTCAGACGGAGCAACGTGGAGGAATGGTGGTTAAACTGGACTAAACCGGGTCTAATCTGGGTCTAAACCTGGTCTAAACTAGGACTAATTCTGGAATGAACACGCTCTAAACCAGGTCTGAATTTGGGATTGACAAGAGCTCAACCTGGACTAAAGAATGACCAAACAATGATGAAACCAGGTCTAAACTTGGACTAAACCAGGACCAAACTTAACTAGGACTAAAGAAGGACTAAACCAGACCTAAATTTGGTCTAAAGACAGGGCTAAACCAGGATTAAATTTGCTAAACTAGGAACTAAAGAGGGACTAAAGGGGGTGTAAACTTGGACTGTCACTGCATTCCTAAGCGAGATCTAGACAAGGACTAAACAGCACCAAACTTGGTCTAAAAATAGGACTAAACAAGGACTAAATTTGCTCTAAACTGGGAACCAAAGAAGGACTAACGGGGTATAAACTTGGCCTAAACTAGAACTAAACCAGATCTATACTAGGACTAAAGTAGAACAAAATTTGGTCCACACAATGACTAAAGAAGGACTAAACCAGGATGAAACCAGGTCTACAATTGGTCTAAACTAGTACTAAACCAGGACTAAACTTTTTCTAAACTAGAAATAAACCAGCACTCAACTTGGTCAAAACTGGGGGTAAACCCGGACTAAAATTGGTCTAAAAATAAGACTACACCTAGATAAAACCAGTTCTAAACTAGGACAAAATCAGGACTATACGTGGTCTAAACAAGGACTAAACCAAGTCTAAACTTGGTCTAAACTAGGAATAAACCAGGACTAAACTAGGTCTAATCTAAGACTAAACTAGGTCTAAACTTGGTCTAATCTAAGACTAAACCAGATTTAAACTTGGTCTAAACTAGGAACAAACCAGGACTAAATTTAGTCTAAACTGGGACTAAACCAGGACTAAACCAGATTTAAACTTGGTCTAAACTAGGAACAAACCAGGACTAAATTTTGTCTAAACTGGGACTAAACCAGGACTAAACTTGATTTAAACTGGAACTAAACCAGGACTAAACTAGGGCTAAACCAAGACTAAACATGTTCTAAACAAGGATCAAGAAGGTTCAAACCCAGACTAAATGTGGTCTAGAGCAGGACTAAGGCAGATCTAAAATCATTTTGTGTTTTGTTGTCGTCTGTAAACAAAAAAAATCCACTCTGAATCAAAAAAGCAGCCTCTATTCAGGATATTTTTGTTGCAGGAGGAGCAGCAGAAGCTGGAGATCGAATGTGCAAAGTATGAACGCAACCTGAAACATTTAGAAAATAAATCCAAAAACCACGAGGAAAACATCCAAGAAATGAAAAGTGAACTTGCCCAAAAAGAAGAAGAGCTGCAGGTGAAAATCCAGTAACAGTTTGAGTTTTATACAGCGTTTGAAAGTTGACTGATGTTTTATCTTTCTTTGTAGGAGTTTGTGTCTAAAGCGTCAGAGATCTGTCCTGAGCGGCAGACGGCGAACGGCAGCACGAGGACCATCGATTTAGAAATAACTCGACTCAAAAAGAAGTTACAGATTCAAGAAAGCAACCACGGAGAACACGAGACAGTTGTGAGGTACAAAAGAAATGAAACCCCTCCATCTGATCCTTCTGAACTCTAAACCAGGACTAAACCAGGTCCAAACTGGGACTAAAGAAGGACTAAACCAGATCTAAACTTGGCCTTAACTAGGACTAAAGATTGACAAAACAAGGACTGCTCTTAATCTAAACTAGGACTTAAACAGGTATAAACCTGGTCTAAACTAGGACTAAAGAAGGTCTAAACCAGGACTAAACTTGTTCTACCAGGTCTAAATGTGGTCTAAGCAACAACTAAAAATGACTTACCTATAGGACTAAACTTGGTCTAAACCAGGACTAAAGAAGGACTAAACCAGGACTAAACTTGGTCTATACATGTTTTAACTAGGACTAAACTTGGTCAAAACTAGGACTAAACTTAGTCTAAACTAGGACTCAAATTGGTCTTAACTAGGACTTAAATAGGACTAAAGAAGGACTAAACCAAGACTAAACTTGATCTAAACTAGGACTAAACTAGAACTAAACTTGGTCCAAACAAGGACTAAAGAATGACAAACCCAGGATTAAACTTGGTCTAAACTAGGACTAAATTAGGACTAAATTCTGTCGAAACTAGGACTAAAGAATGACAAACCCAGGACTAAGCTTGGTCGAAACTAGGACTAAACTTAGTCTAAAGTAAGACTAAACTTGGTTTAAACTAGGACTGAACTTGGTCTAAACTAGGACTCAAATTGTTCTTAATTAGGACTAAATTAGGACTAAACTTGGTCTTAACCAGGGCTAAACTAGAACTAAACTTGGTCCAAACAAGGACTCAAGAATGACAAACCCAGGATTAAACTTGGTCTAAACTAGGACTAAAAACTGACAAAACCAGGTCTAAACTTGGCCTGAACTAGAACTAAAGACAGACTAAACTCAAACTAAGACTAAATAAGAACTAAACTAAGACCAAAGACGGACTAAACCAACTCTTAACGAGGTCTAAACCAGGACTAAAGAAGTACTAAACCAGGACTAAACGTTTGTCTCTAATGTTTTCGCTGCTGAACTCATTCTAAACTTAACTGAACACAAACGTGAGTCTTTTTCCGTTTCTGACCGTGACATTTGTTGAAACAGAGAGTACGCCGAGGCCCTTGCGCTTTACAAACAGAAGACGGGCCAAGTCCGGGATCTGAAACGCTTCATCAACTGTTTGGACAACATCATGTTGGATCGACAAAACAGATACAAGATCCTCAGGAGGTGAAGGACGACACATTTATACAAAAGATGTTTAACAAAAGGAAAACCTCAGGCCCAGTCACTTATAAATGATCAGGTTCAACGTTTGTGATCTTTAGACGTGTTTAAAAAAGAAAGCAAGAAGGAAAGCACAAAATTAGGTCAAAATTTTGTCAGAATTAAACCAAAAAAGAATGAAAATACAATTATTCTGATTTCCGAAAGATAGTGAAATAAAAATTATATCCATTTAGTCTAAAATTGAACTAAAGAAGGACTAAACCAGATCTAAATGTGGTCTAAGCAAAGACTTAAAATGACCAAGGACAAGGAAATACCAAGGACTGAACTTGGCCTAAACCAGGACTAAAATTAGATTAAAGAAGGACCAAACAAGGACTAAAGAAGGACTAAACCAGGTCTAAACTTGGTCTAAAATTGGATTAAAGAAGGACCAACTAAAACTAAAGAAGAGCTAAAAGAAGGGCTAAACTTCATCTAAATTTGGACTAAAGAAGGCTAGAACTAAAGCTAAAGAAGTAGTAAACCAGGTCTAAAATAAGATTAAAGGACCAAAGAAAGCCGGAACTAGAACTAAAGAAGGACTAAACCTGGACTAAAACTTCCCTAAACTAGTAATAAACCAGGCCTAAACTAGGACTTAACGAGGACAAAACCATTTACATCAATTTAATTAAATAAAAGCAGTACAATGGGTCTACTTTTTATTGTTTATGGTGGTAAACAAATACAAATACAAAAAGAAAAGCACATAATTATTTTAAACTGGCTCACACTTGTTTTGGCTTTAATTTTCATTTCTGTGTCTTGGGTTTGTGTGAATCACATGAGATGACGTCTGTCTTTTCCTGCAGGTCGCTGTCTGTTCGCTGTAAACTTTACTTCAATAACTTCCTCATCAAACTCAACTGTAACGGATCCATGATGTTCGACCACAACAACGAGACGCTCTCCATCACGGTGCGTTCTTTACATTTAGCACACTTAAAAACACGTGTTTACGTTCAAATTATGATGTTTATTATGGAAACGTGGACAAAGATTTGATGTTTATGGTCCGGTTTGAGCTTGAAGTAATAGATTCACCAACAAAATCAACAAAAAAGAACATTATTAGCATAACGCGACATCGTAAATTCATCCTGTGAGCGTTAAACGGCTCGTCAGAGTTAATTTTAAGAGTTAAGTCTATATGACACATTTTACCGAAACACAGTGAACATGATTATATTGAAGATTTCACTTATTTTGCCTGTTTGACATTTTTTGTAGCGTTTATAATGTCACTTCCTGGTTGAACATGAGCACAAATATGACAGATCTGTCGCCTAGCAACCAGACTGTAAATAAGGCTCCACAGCAATATACACAGTATTTAGGAATTGACAATAAATAATCCTGATTTTATTTTGTTGAATGATGTTTAAATTGTCGTCTGTAAACTGTAAATGTTGTCGATGGCACGTCGCTTTTTGATGACATCACAGAGGGATTCCGATTGAGAACATGAAAACCTTCAAATGGACTTTAATCCATTTTTTAAATGAAAGCTGCTACTTTTAGCTAAATGTAATTCATCTTCAGAGCAGCTTTGTTTGTGCTGTTCAGACGAGCAGTGGGATCAGTGTCCTTGTGTGTGAATGTTCTGCCTGTGCAGGTGTGTCCTCCTGTTTGAATGTTCTGCCTGTGCAGGTGTGTCCTCGTGTTTGAATGTTCTGCCTGTGCAGGTGTGTCCTCGTGTTTGAATGTTCTCCCTGTGCAGGTGTGTCCTCCTGTTTGAATGTTCTGCCTGTGCAGGTGTGTCCTCGTGTTTGAATGTTCTCCCTGTGCAGGTGTGTCCTCGTGTTTGAATGTTCTGGCTGTGCAGGTGTGTCCTCCTGTTTGAATGTTCTGGCTGTGCAGGTGTGTCCTCCTGTTTGAATGTTCTGCCTGTGCAGGTGTGTCCTCCTGTTTGAATGTTCTGCCTGTGCAGGTGTGTCCTCCTGTTTGAATGTTCTGCCTGTGCAGGTGTGTCCTCCTGTTTGAATGTTCTGCCTGTGCAGGTGTGTCCTCCTGTTTGAATGTTCTGCCTGTGCAGGGGTGTCCTCCTGTTTGAATGTTCTGGCTGTGCAGGTGTGTCCTCCTGTTTGAATGTTCTGCCTGTGCAGGTGTGTCCTCCTGTTTGAATGTTCTGGCTGTGCAGGGGTGTCCTCGTGTTTGAATGTTCTCCCTGTGCAGGTGTGTCCTCATGTTTGAATGTTCTCCCTGTGCAGGTGTGTCCTCGTGTTTGAATGTTCTCCCTGTGCAGGGGTGTCCTCCTGTTTGAATGTTCTCTCTGTGCAGGTGTGTCCTCATGTTTGAATGTTCTCCCTGTGCAGGTGTGTCCTCATGTTTGAATGTTCTCTCTGTGCAGGTGTGTCCTCCAGGTCGGGAAGAGGGCGGGGCCAGTGACATGAGGTCTCTGTCGGGGGGCGAGCGCTCGTTCTCCACCGTCTGCTTCATGCTGTCGCTGTGGGAGATCACAGAGAGCCCCTTCCGGTGCCTCGACGAGTTTGACGTCTACATGGTGAGACCGGGACTAGACCGGGACTAGACACGGACTAGACCGGGACTAGACAGGGACTAGACCGGGACTAGACCGGGACTAGACACGGACTAGACCGGGACTAGACAGGGACTAGACCGGGACTAGACCGGGACTAGACACGGACTAGACCGGGACTAGACAGCAGACCGGACTGGGCAGGGACTGGGCAGGGACTGGGCCGACACGGACTGGGCCAGGACTAGACACGGACTGGGCCGGGACTAGACACCAGACCGGACTGGGCCAGGACTGGGCCAGAGGGACTGGGCAGGACTGGAGCAGGGACTGGGCAGGGACTGGGCCAGACTGGGCCAGACACGGACTGGGCCAGGACTAGACACGGACTGGGCAGGACTGGGCCGGACTGAACGCGGACTGGGCCGGACTGGGCAGGACTGAACGCGGACTGGGCCAGGACTGGGCCGGGGACCAGACCGGACTGACACCGGACTGGGCCGGGACTGGGCCGGGACTGGGCCGGGACTGAACCGGGACTGGGCCGGGACTGGGCCGGGACTGGGCCGGGACTGAACCGGGACTGGGCCGGGACTGGACCGGGACTAGGCAGGGACTAGACTGGGACTAGACTGGGACTGGGCAGGTGACTGGGCCGGGACTGGGCCGGGACTGGCCAGGGACTGGACAGGGACTGGGCCGGGACTGGGCAGGGACTGGGCCGGGACTGGGCCAGACAGTGACTGGGCCAGGACTGGGCCGGGACTAGCAGGGACTGGAGCAGGGACTAGACCGGGACTAGACAGGGACTAGACCGGGACTAGACCGGGACTAGACCGGGACTAGACAGGGACTAGACAGGGACTAGACAGGGACTAGACCGGGACTAGACAGGGACTAGACAGGGACTAGACTGGGACTAGACAGTGACTAGACCGGGACTAGACTGGGACTAGACTGGGACTAGACAGTGACTAGACCGGGACTAGACTGGGACTAGACAGGGACTGGGCAGGGACTGGACCGGGACTGAGCAGGGACTGGACCGGGACTGTGACTGGGCCGGGACTGGGCCGAGGACTAGACAGGGACTAGACAGGGACTAGACCGGGACTAGACAGGGACTAGACAGGGACTAGACCGGGACTAGACAGGGACTAGACCGGGACTAGACAGGGACTAGACAGGGACTAGACCGGGACTAGACAGGGACTAGACAGGGACTAGACCGGGACTAGACAGGGACTAGACCGGGACTAGACAGTGACTAGACCGGGACTAGACAGGGACTAGACAGGGACTAGACCGGGACTAGACAGGGACTAGACCGGGACTAGACAGGGACTAGACCGGGACTAGACAGGGACTAGACAGGGACTAGACAGGGACTAGACTGGGACTAGACCAGGACTCCATATCTTCACTTTTTTGCTGTTTTTGTCACATGAATACAAAATAAAATAATTAGTCGACTAATAAAAATCTTGGTCGCCTAAAACACCATTGACTGAATAATTGACTAAAAGACTACAGCCCTAGAGATATGAGTACCTTTTATCCTCATTGAGAGAATAAAAGCTTTTATCATTGGGCACATAAATGTTCCATTTCAGAAGGAAAAGGTACAAATGTGTATCTTTGGGTTCAGATGTGACACACCGAGGGTACACTGCCAAAAACTGTACCTCCGAGAACATATTCGTACCCTTATTTTTGACAGTGTAGTCTTGGCTTAAACCAGGTCTAAACCAGGACTAAACATGGACTAAACTTCTACTAACTGACTTTTATCTGAAAAGCCTGATGAACATGAGGTTGTTAAATGCTGTGTTTCAGGACATGCACAATCGCAGGGTCACTCTGGATTTACTGATGGAGCTTTCAGAGCGGCAACATCAGCGACAGTTCATCTTCATCACTCCACTCGGAACCAGGTCAGTGACCGGGACTGGACCTGGACTGGACCGGGACTGAGCCAGGACTGGACCTGGACTGGACCGGGACTAGACCGGGACTGGACCGGGACTGAACCTCGAATGAACCAGGAACAAACCTAGACTGAACCTGGACTGAACCTGGACTGGACCTGGACTGGACCTGGACTGGACCTGGACTGAGCCAGGACTGGACCTGGACTGGACCTGGACTGGACCTGGACTGGACCGGGACTGGACCGGAACTGAACCTCGAATGAACCAGGAACAAACCTAGACTGAACCTGGACTGAACCTGGACTGGACCTGGACTGGACCTGGACTGGACCTGGACTGGACCGGGACTGGACCTGGACTGGACCTGGACTGGACCTGGACTGAACCGGGACTGAACCTGGACTGAACCTGGACTGGACCTGGACTGGACCTGGACTGAACCTGGACTGGACCTGGACTGGACCTGAACTGAAACCAGAGACTGAACCTGAACTGGGCAACCGAGACTGGGCAGAACTGAACCTCGAATGAACCAGGAACAAACCTAGACTGAACCTGGACTGAACCTGGACTGAACCTGGACTGGACCTGGACTGGACCTGGACTGGACCGGGACTGGACCTGGACTGGACCTGGACTGAACCGGAACTGGACCTGGACTGGACCGGGACTGGGCCTGGACTGAACCGGGACTGGACCTGGACTGGACCGGGACTGGGCCTGGACTGAACCTAGACTGAACCTGTACTGAACCGGGACTGAACCGGGACTGAACCGGGACTGGAACAGGACTGGACCGGGACTGAACCTGGAGTGAACCTAAACAAAGCCTGGACTAAACCTGGACTAAATCTAGGCTGAACCAGGGCTAAACCTAGACTGAACCAGGACTAAGCCTGGGCTAAACCAGGGCTAAACCTAGACTGAACCAGGACTAAGCCTGGACTAAACCAGGGCTAAACCTAGACTGAACCAGGACTAAGCCTGGACTAAACCAGGGCTAAACCTAGACTGAACCAGGACTAAGCCTGGACTAAACCAGGGCTAAACCTAGACTGAACCAGGACTAAGCCTGGACTAAACCAGGGCTAAACCTAGACTGAACCAGGACTAAGCCTGGACTAAACCAGGACTAAAACTAGACTAAGCCTGGACTGAACCTGGACTAAACTTGGAACATACTGGGACTAAACCTGGACTAAACCTAGACTAAGCCTGGACAAAACCTGGCTGTTAAGATAGGTTATTATTTTAGTAATAACAAGGTATTAGTCAAACTTTATCAAAATAAAAACTTTACAAAGACAAAACTGAGACTAAACCGAAGCGAATTTAAACTGAAAAAGAAAATCATGAATAAAAATCTACCTTTTTCAACGTTAAAAACCAGTACATTTCTGTCAAACCTTGGCATTATTGCGATTTACTGTATATTTAGTTTGTTATTATGTCAATCATTGCGTACTTTTGCGACTTATTGTGCATTCTCCAGTAGACTTGCTTTGTTTTAATAAATGTTTTAAATATTGAATTGTTATGTTGTTTGTGGCTGTTCCAGTTTCTTGCCTCGGACCAGTTTGATAAAGACCCACCAGCTGCAGAATCCAGAGCAAGAGAAAGACGACCGAGCCGCTGACCTGAGCTCGTCCTGAAGGGGGCGCTGTCATCTCTGTACGGGACCGAAATAAGACTTTTGATAGATGTTTTTTAACGTTTTGGACAGAGACCATTCTTCCACAGCCGCACGAGGATCTGAGATGTCTCTGACGACTGTGAACTGACGAGTGTGTGGCGTTTTGTTTTGTTTTGTTTTGTCGTGTTTTTGTGGTTGTTTTAATCTTTTTTCCAGTTATAAACCTCATAAGAGACGATGGACACTCTGACTTTTTATTAATTTATTCCGTTTTGTCCACCATCTGATGAAAGGAACCCATCCATTCGATAATAATTACTATATTATCGACTTATTGTTCCAAAAATGAAAAAGAACTATATATTTGGGGCTCAATATTAATCGTGTGTTTTCTCAGCACTTCAGGGAACATTTTCTTTCGTGTTTTTGGTAGGATTTTAGCTGTAGAGAGTGAAACAAGCAACTTTTATGACTCATTATCGACATAAATTTACTACAAGTGTCTCATTGTGCTTTTTCTTCATCGCAACTGTTGTTTTTTAATGAAATTGCACTGTTTTTTGAGGGATTCTTCTGTTTCTTCTGCTAAAGTAGTTTAAATATTACAATTCATCGCACAAGTTATCATGACAGGTCTAATAATCCTCTTATTTTTAATCAAATCAACAATTCTAGGAGGAATCAGGGTCAGTTAGTTCTCCAAACCCCGAAAGAAAACAGAAAATACACTCAAATTCAGAAAACTTCCTTTATTACAAATCCCAAAAACTCATTTTTGTTGAAATTGTCTTCAGCTTCAGAGAATGTGATATTCCTCTGAGCAGAGCTTGTTCACGCTCATAATTAGAGTAAATCTGACACCAGAGGTAAAAACTACTGAGTCTCAGCTTCACAGAGAGTCCAGACATTTGTTTTTGCTCCAAAGAGTTCAAGAACTTCAGTTTGGATTGAGGCTCATTTAAGTCACATGTTCGAGGAAAAACAGGCTCGAAGCTGAAGGGATTGAAAAAATATAATTAAATCAAATGAAATAACGGAGAGCTTTGGCTGTGAATGGTTTGCAGAGTCTGGGCAAAGTGTGAGGTTATGTTTTTCGCTTGAAAATGGATCGTTAAAGTAAAAAGTATCTACTGTAAAATTTGCATAAGTAAAGTACAGATATATACAAACTTTTGAACTTGCGCTGGTTAAATGTGATCTTTCTACTATTTCTTTCTACTCTTTAAATAATATCATGTTCGTTCAGTCTTTCTTTCGCGTGTTGGTAAATGCTCGGGACTATAGTTTGTGTCAGCCATTTCAAAGCAAGAGTACATTAGAGCAGTGTTTTTCAACCTTTTTTGAGTCGAGGCACTCCTTTTTTTGGTTTAAAAGATACCACGGCACACAATCAGACCATTTAGTAAAAATAATATGGCATGTACTGAGCCAAATAATGCCGCTGTGTCTGACAAGAGTGATTGTTTTGGGTTCGTTTTTGGTGCAGAAGTTGCTTAGGACGCTCCGAAATGGCAAATAAGTCAAATAGATCCGCATTTGTGAATCTGTTAACTCAAATTGGACATTTTTTAAAGGCGCACGGGTTTAAAATCAATGCATCAGAGCAGTGTTTGTGATGTGGTAATGCACTGCAAATAATGAAGTTCTAGCTGAGTTAAAATGTCTTGATTTCAGGATATTAATCTGAATGTCAGACGTTTTGACTCGTTAAGATCAGTGGAGACGATTTATTTGAGAGAACTAGATTATTTTACTTGTTTCAAACCGTTTCTGACTTGTTTCAACACATTATTTCTTACTTCAATCCAAATTATCTGTCAGTGGGTTAAGATCATTTTACTTACTCCACTGACAAATGTATTTTTAAGCAAAATTATCGCAGGATCATCAGAAATACCTTGAAACCCGTGAAATATTCTGCATCACATCAGCAATTAAATCTCATCGAGTCAAAACTTCTCAAATCCAGATAAAAATGATAAATTCAAGCCACTTTAAGCTTAAAGATAGATTTACATTTTTTGCTGTGTGTTTACTTCATTTAGAGTACATTTATTCCATTCTTTTGCTCTTCCTTTAGTGAACGAATGTAATTAATTATTTATTTAACAGAGATAAGCCAGTCCTGCAGGGGTCTCACAGATAACATTAAAAAATTGTCCTTGATTGCCCTGATGAAGAGGTTGTGTCATTAAAGCGTTTTTATTGCTAAACACAGTGCCTCGGATTTTCTCTCCTTTGCATTTTTAGACTAATTATTTAATTTAAACATGAAAACATTTAAACATGGTTTATTTATACTATTTCTACCTGGTTTATCCCTAATTTGGACCTGAAATAGTCCTGTGATCGACCCAGTTTAGATTTGGTGGTGCTCAGAAAAGTTTGAGAACCGCTGCATTAGAGAATAGTAAGTAATTTATTTAAAAATCAAGTTAAAAAACACTAAACACGTACATTTTTATTGATTCTGATGTTATTGACTCTTTGCTGATTCCATTTGAACACAAACACGATGATTTCTAATTAGACAGATCCATAAAAATGCATTTCAAATTGGTTTCTTTGTTAGTTTCTTAGTTGTTAATTAGTGTTGTCAGTGCTAAATTAAGGCAGCACGGGTTAATTTCCCCAGAGGAAAGTGGAGAGAAGAGTCTACTTTAAACAGTCATTTCAGTCTGAAATCTTGATGATCTGTTTGCCGATGTTTCCTCCTTTCATCATGGAACAAAACGCAACTGAAAAAGACAAAAAGAGGAAGAACAATTGCTGAATAAAGCTGTGTTGATAATAAAAGATGTGTAAAGACGTCGAAAATCCTCTCAAATAAGAATAATATCACTGAAAAGTTGATGTAATTCGAAGGACAACGTAAAATAATGAACAAAATCTGGTGTTTTCAAAGGATAGACACAAGAATGAGTGTTACTTGAGTTGAATATTGTACAGTGTAAGAGACTGTACAATATTTTACTAAAGTCAGAGGAAAAGTATGGAATCTGAAAAGAAGTAAAATTGTATGTACATGTATTGAAAAGTACTCTCAGTAACAGAAAAGTTTGATTCTTTGTGTTTGAAGCTTGCATTTTGTGCATTTTTGTATTAAAAGGTTAAATAACAAGCAGGAGGAACGTACAGAAGGATTTGTGGATCTCATTCTCAGCTTTGTTGTAGAATTTTCTGTCTCGTGCAGAGTCTTAAAGTTGATGTTTCTGAGTGGTATCTACGTCGGGCGTCATCCCACTGTTATAGAATTTGTCCTTCTCTAACATTTTCAGTTCCCTTGGTCGACTCGTTTCCCTGAAGTGGTTTGCTCTGCACTTCTCGTTTATCTCGGCACCAGCGCAATGTGTGGAGTGTTCATGTCTGGACTCACTTCTCCTGCCACTCCTTACGACTCTAGGACTCGTTGGTTTCAGATTTAAATAATAATAAACATCCCAAATATGTGCAATTTTGGCCTTTTTTTACACATAAAATGCCATAAATCTATTCAGTATGAAAACATCACAGGATGAAAAATAAAGTTCTCTCTTACATTTATGTGAGTATACCACATAAATGTAAGAAAAAAGTTTAATCATGTAAAGTTTTCATTTTCAAATTGACAGAACCAGATTAAAACTTTATTTAAAATTATTTTGTACACATATTAATTATAAAAATCTTTTCCAAGGGGATTTTGGATTTCTTATTCAGTTTTTTAGTAAATAAGATCTGACTGAAAACTGTCTTAAAAATTCTAATTTTCCCTCATTTTTTGAATTAAAACTTGAATAAATCAGTTTTAGAATTAGATATCAACAAATTCTTCTGTACGTTTTGTCAAAATCTTGTTGAGTTTGGTGTAGGATCTACTTTAAGGCTGATCTTTATGTCTCGAGGGACAAAAATGCATTTTAAGAAAACGTCCTTTGAAGTTACAGTGTCCCAGAGAAATCTATGGATGAAGTGGATTCAATGGAAGAATAAAACATCTTTAGGAGCAGATTGGACAGGTTTGATGTTTCCACATGAAAGTCGATATGTGAGAGAGAAAACTGAGCAAAAAACAAACAAAAAACTGAAAAAAAAAATTCTTGTAGTTTCCCCCCTCAAAGAAGAAACAAATGAAACTTACCTCCCATATTTTCAATCCCATTCACAACCGTCTCCAAAACCTGTGCGACCAAACACAATCACGCACCGTTAGAACTCTACAGAGTGCTTGTAACGTTGAAAATCTCTTTCCCGCTCACCTTGACGTGTCCGTCCCTGACTAAGCGGCTGAGCTCGAGGATTCCGGCGTCGGCTTTGTCCATGTAGCTCAGGACCAGGAATCGTTCTCTGGCGATGCCGTTTTTCGTCAGAGTTTCCTGGGCTTGTTCGTTCAGCGGCGGAGGATACGGGACGTCTTTGTTGTACTGCGAGATCTGACCGCACAGAATCACGTGGCCGTTTTTGTTCATCTGGAAAAACATGAAAAAGAAATGAAAGATCAAGGATTAAAGATGTCACAACGGCGTCTTTTAGCGTTGGTAATTATTGGAAACAAGTTGATGTAATCCCTCATTCGTAAAGAAGTGGTCTGAGCACTGCAAAAACTTTAATTTTACATAAGTTAAACAATATTCTGCGTTTTTCATATTGTTATTAGCTCTTAAACATGCTCTTGAGTGCCTTACATTTGCCATCTCATGTTTTAAAACAAAAAAATGACATGTTATATCAGCCTGTGTGAAATTACACTTACACTGAGTACATCTAGCCAGCAGATGGCGCCAGCCATCTGAACAACAGACACAACTGACTGAACAGACACAAGTATTTGTTGATATTTAATTCTTAAACTGATTTATTGAAGTTTTAAGTCAAATAAATGAGGCAAAATTTGAATTTTTAGGACAATTTTCAGTCCAATGTAATTTACTCAAACGGAATAAGAAATCAAAAATCCCCTCTGTAAAGTTTTTTTTTTTTGTAACTAATATGTTACAGAATGAATAAAGGAATTTTAAACCTGATTCTGTACATTTTTCAGCTTTAAATGTCCCAAAAAAAGTTTTTAAACTTTATTTCTACATGAAAACATTACATGATAAACTTGCGATACATTTTTTTTTCTTACATTTATGTGAGTAAACTACTGTTTACAATTGATATCTTTAAACTTAAGATTTTATCCTATTCACCTGCAGCGTCTCACGTTAATGCCTGAGGTGATTTTCTTCGTGAACTTCTTTTTCCCCAAATTAATTGAATGACTTGTAATGCTTTTTAATGCCCCGCGGACACCCTGTAATCAAACCCAGGCCCCTTTCACTGCACCTGGGAAATCACGGTGTCGCTGATGTCTCCTCCCACGTTGTCGAAGTAAACGTCCACGCCGCTCGGACAGCACCGTCTGAGCCGCTCAGGGACGTTCTCCTTTCGGTAGTTTATGGCCGCGCTGAAGCCCAGGTCCTCCACCAGAGCCCGGCACTTTTCCTCCGAGCCGCAGACGCCGACAACCGTGGAGCAGCCGTCCAGACGACCGATCTGCAGAGAAAACGACATCTGACCGTTATCTAATCTCAGGAGTTATCAGATTATTGAAATGTCGTGGGAACGGTTTCATCTGATTTGAGTAATTAATTATTAAAGGGAAAATACTATCATTTTTTTTATGTTATTAGCCTTTACATATGCTCTTGAATACCGACTAATTGTGAATATTCGACTATAAAAAATCTATACTATAAAAATCGATAATCGATTAATCGTTAACTTGACTTTACAGACTCTAAAAGACCTTTTATAACAAAGACGGTAACGTTATTAAGGTGAGACGCTGCAGGTGAACAGGCAAAAATCTTAAATTTAACTATGTCAATTGTAAACTTCTCCTGTCGTTTACTCACATAAATGGAAGGAAAAAATATATTACATTTTCTTCATGTTTTCATGTAGAAATAAGGCATTTTATGTGTAAAAAATGGCCAAAAATCCACATATTTGGGACATTTAAATTTGAAAAATGGACAGATGAATGAAATTATATTACAACAAAAATTGATTAAAATGTAAAAAATTCCCCTTTGTTTCTGAGGGCCCCTCCCTGCCCTGGGGAAACCTGCCCCCTTTACCCCCCCAGCCTGACGCCCCTGGACCCGGGTGTACGTTTAAATGTCACTCTGCTGCAGTTTCACGAAGACAAACGCGTTTACCTGTCCTGCGATGGATCCACAGGCGCCGGCCGCGCCGCTGACCACCATCGTCTGTCCTTTGGTCACGTGACCCTTCTCCCTGACCCCGAACAGAGCCGTGAGGCCGGGCATCCCCACAGCGCCCAGGAAGTACGAGAGACGCCCGTCCACGAGCGCAGGGTCCAACTGAGACGGAAACAACGGCAGGGATTTATCACCCATTTACACATTTACACTAGAGCTGCAACCAGGGTTCATTTCGTCTACTAAATTGTTTCGTCAATGTCATATTTTTACTGACTAACACTAAATAAAAACTAAATAAAATGTAATCATAATGACTAAAAAAATTACTAAAATTACGTACATTTTCATCGATTAAAACTATGACTAAAAGTAGATGTTTTTGTCGACTAAAAGTGCTGATAATTTGTTTGAGCAATAAAAACTAAACTTAAAGAATGAAAAGCACAATCCCAGAGCTCCAAACCAGACTGAACAAACACTACGTCCAAAGAACATGTCTGAACATTTTTCCTTTTATTGTATTTAAATAGAAAAATATATTTTCTGGTCGACTAAAACTATCATGGATTTAGTCGACTGAATTAGCATGACATTTCCATCGACTAAAACTGATAGTAGTTTGATTAAATCTTGACTAAAGACTAAATCTAAATTGAAATTTCTTAATTAACACTGGCTGCAACGATTACTCAGAATAATTACAATTATTGACTATTTTTAATTTTTTAGAAAACGCAACTAAAGACTGTAAACATAACAAAATCCACACATAAATCATGATAATTAAAGTCTATATGACACGTTCGAAGACACATTTCACTAAAATGTAGTGAACATGATCATATATAAGTTATAATGTTACTTCCTGGTTGAACATGAGCACAAATATGACAGGTAATTCTACAACTGTTACCATAGCAACCAGACTGTAAATAAGGGCCAACATCCATATAAATTACACAATAGTTATGATTTAACAAATAATACCTGATAACACCTTTTATTTTGTTGAATGATGGTTTAAACTGTCAGAAAAATGTGTCAGTTGTGTGAAATTTGTGTGTTTTGAATAGTACATTGCTTTTTGATGACGTCACAGAAGGATTTCGTTTTAGAACTCAGCACTACGTCCTGTCATTTTAAGCTTTTATTTTTCCCACCAATCTAAGTCATAATTAGAAAATCACGAGGATCTGTCAGACTTTTAACAGTTACAGCCTCCATACCCCACATGATCCCTGGTTCACCTTCTGTAGCGCCGCCCCCTGCTGGACGGCGTGTGTTTGCCAGGGCCAGGTGAAGCAGGTGACCACGTCCCCCTCAGACACCGAGCTGCAGCGGCTGCTCTGCACCAGACCCACGCCGCCTCCGTCTGCGGCATCCTGCAGCGGCCACGGGCGGAGGTACTCTGCCCCGGTGTCCTCGTTCATACGACAGCGCTGAGGGACACCAGTTATAATACAGTGAGTCATTTTATGTGTAGGAATAACAGTCTTATTCAGAGCATTTCACACTCAGCTGATTTACAGTTCATATTTAACTTTTTAAAACGGCTGTCGTTTTTTATTATTTAGCCCTGTCAGTTTTGTCAAATTATTGTGGTATTGTGTATTGTGATCACATAATTAAAATTAAGGAACATAAAATGATTCTTTAAGAATAAATGTCCTGTGGGCTTCATTTGACTGGACAGTGTAGCGTGAAATGGGAACGAGAGCAAAGGACATACAGCAAATTGTTGAACTCGGCCACCGAGCTGCACAAGAATAAAATAACATTCTCTTCTGTGCTCAAAATGGTTCAGTTTAGGCATGTATGTCAGTGGTTCCCAACCTTTTTTGTCTCTCGTACCCCCTAAGCTTTATTTTACACCCCTTAACTTGAGTTTCGGGCAAATAAATGGGTTTACTAGTCGAATATAGTCAATTATTATTGTTAGATTTTTGTTTTAATTATATGTATGATCCAAGATACTCCAAAAAGATGCTAAATTTACAACTAATGACACCTTTTTATTCAGATAAAAGTACATTTCATCTTCATTTAAAACCTGAAACCATTCCAAGTACCCCCTGGTTATTCCTCACGTACCCCTTGGGGTCCCCGTACCCCTGGTTGGGAAACACTGATGTATGTGACTGAGAGGATTGTCTTTTTCTGTTTTTATTGTGATTTTAATGCATCTTTTCCTGTTAACTGTGAATTACTTTGTGAATAAATTGTGCTCTACAAATAAACTTAAAGGTTAAATGAACATGTGATATTAAAATATTTAATTAATCAATAAGATATATAATTTTTTTGTATTGACTAAACTTAAATAATTGGCCAACTTTAATTTATTTTCTAAGCAATAACAAAAATATACATAAATATAATATATTTTCGTAATATTCACTTGTTTTGAATAGTGGTGTGTTTTATTCTATATCCACAGTCTATTATTATGACATTTCTCACCATGTACGGGTCCACAGAGAGATACAGGGTCCGCACCAGAACTTCTCCTTCTTTTAACTCCGTTGATAAAGTCGTTTCCTCCAGGCGGAAGTTTTCAGGAACTGGCACCCCATTTTTACCTTTGAGAAAGAAAGAAAAAAAACATCAGTTATAAAGACTTAGCTGTTGCAACATTTAGCCACAAGAGCGCAGTAAAGTTACGTGCCCGTAAACTAGGTCAGTGTGTACAAATTCCTGCAGAAATCACATGTTTCCTACCGGGCCGAGAAGCAAGGACGACTCTCTGCACCTTCATTGTTGGAGACATGTTCTTGAAGCGTTGTAATAAAAAGTGTCTGCAGACCTAGTAGCAATTCAAGCAAGCCTCTAAAGTCAGACAGCTTTGGCAGCAACTCACAAAACCACCGATAAACGTATTTTCTGCTTATTTTATCCAGATATGCGTCGTTTCTGTGTGCTAGCTGAAAGTCCGAAGAGAAATGGTTATAACCGTTAGCTTCCGTGTTCGCTCAAATCGTATACTTGTGACATAAAACAATAAATTCTGTGGTTGTAAACAATAAATAATGAAACTATAGCTCACAGAACCTCTGAAAGTTACTAATAATTTAATAAAGCTCTTTAAAATATTATAGTTGTGTTTTTTTTTTGTTCCAACTTATCCAGTTTGTTGCTGCGGGGTTCAACCATCTTGCTGCGTAATCACTCTTTGTTAGAACCGTTGACGTCGTCCATCGCCAGAAAAGTATTAACAATATTTTAACCACAATTTTTTATTTAATATATTCACGCAACAATAAATGGAATTGCACGCGTATGTGATAAAATAAATAATAGAAAAATAATAATTACATCTTACGTTTGTTTGGTTTCAGTGACAGCTCGACGTGAAGTGAACCCGGGAAATGAACAGATTGACAAACTGAGATGCCTCTTCAGTCAAAGCTGCAAAAATACCGAACAAACTCAAGATTTTCAGCCTGAAAGCGACACTAATTTACGTAAGTACTGCAAATGTTGTTGTTAATTCTCCATGTTAGCTTGATCTGATGGACGGTCCCTTTTTTATTACGTCGCAAATAATCCATTGATAACTGTATACAGTGAAAAGTCAGCTCCAAAATGTCGTTAACTTTGCGAACTCGTCTTTTATGAACCGTTAACTTTTCCAATTCAAGTGCATAACTTATGATTAGCGTTTAGTGTTTACAACTATCCACAACTGCTTATTACATTGATTTAAGCGTGTATGCAATGTAAAAGTTGTTATTTGTTGATCTTGTGCATGTCATGTCCTTAAAAAACAGCAGACAAACTCATGCATCTTCATTGTGGCACATGTCCAGCTATTTCTGTCAATTCTGCACGCATCATTTGAGTCTTGTACTCTCAGTTGACCTCGTTTATCTGTCTGATCATAAGTGCTGGGTACATAATGTTTTGGACACTCCTCCTTTAGTTTTTCACGTAAGCTACAACTCTCAGAAGTTTGTAAATGGACATAAATTGGAAAAAAAAAATGGAATGTATGACAGAAGTTTTTATAAGGACAGCTATCCCTTTGATCATATCTCATTTTAACAATAATCTGATATTATTTGCTTGGATTTCTGACCCATATATTGGATATTTGGTCATTAGATTTCCAATAAATGACAATTAAGGATTTAACGGTGCACTGTGTAGCTTTTCCAATCGGGCTGCAATTAACGATTATTTTAGTTGTGGATCGAGTGAAACGTTTATTTGTATTATACTTTATTCTTCCCGCTATCTTCGGGTAATTTTGATCCCATCTAGATTTTTTGTTTTATTTTTTATTTCATCGTTATGAAACTTTTATGGGTCCAAAACATCACCTGACATACAATTTATGCAAAATTTTAAAATAAAATAAGTATTTTTTTCTTGATATGAAAAAGTATATTGCTCTTTGACCAAATGTGCAGCACAAATGAAGAGAGCTAGAGGGTTAATGTTTTTTTTTTTTAGTTTTTTTTTTTTAAACCAAATTAAAGTTGAAATATGGTGACTGAAGGCTTGTAGATATATAGAGGCCTATATATACTTTTTTAAATTAAGATTTAATTATGTTGTCGTCTTTGTGATAAAAGTTTGTTTAGCACATGTTTTAGACTCTTTATTTGGGCTGAAACAAGATAATTGATTTATTAACAACTAATTTAGTAATGGAATAGTCGTTAACCGGTCAATGCACAAATTCCAAAACACGCCATGTGGTGAGAAAAGAGGTTTTATGACTCACAGAGCAGAAATTACTTCAAAAAGACACAGGAAACAGGTGCATTTAGTGAATAAAAAAAAAAAAAAACTTCTGTAAATATTCACCTTATTCCGCCCCGCCCACTTTTGCCACAGATCTCTTGCAGTAAAGTAAAAAAATTTAATGTACACGTGCAGCAACAAGTCAGCGATTTGTAGAACTTATTTGCACCCGCAGCAACTTCTGGAATAAGGTTAATACCCATCAGGATGTGCTCAAACAACACAACTTTAGCTTCATCTGAGTCAAATTTAGTAATCATTTGATATTTACGGGCATTTTGGGTTCTAAATAACTGATTAACCAAAAGAATATTGGCTAAACTAATTGATTTGCAAAATGCTGGTTAGTTTCAACCCTCTAACCCTAACCCTTTAAAAGTCTGTAAACAAAAACATTCTAAATTCAGAATAGAGGCAAAAGTGAAGTGCAACATAATGTGATTTCACTGGAGAAACTGGGATTAGAATCAGAAACGGTTTATTGCCATTGTCAGTGATCAAAAATTCACAAACATAGGAACTTGCTTCGGCGTGAGGTGCAACATAAAGAAATGAATAAAATATAATAAAATATATAAAGAGTCATACATAAAATTAAGAATAAAATAGACTAAGATAGATAGACTAAGACTATATACAGAAATGTACAGTTGGCAAATATGCAAATGTGGTAGTGCAAATAGACAGTTATATAATATATTGTTAAAGTGGCAGGTGTTACAGAGTGTTCATGAGTCCAACGGCAGAGGGAAAGAAACTGTTCTTGTGGCAGGAGGTTCTGGTCCGGATGGACCGTAGCCTCCTGCCCGAGGGGAGTGGCTCAAATAGTCCGTGTCCAGGGTGAGAAGGGTCAGCTGTGATCTGACCTGCTCGTCCCCGAGTCCTGGAGACGTACAGGTCCTCTGTTTGTCCCTGGCTGTGGCTCCAGTGTACCACACGGTGATGGAGGAGGTGAGGATGGACTCGATAATGGACGTGCATCATCTGCACCGGCAGCTTGGCTTTCCTCAGCTGCCGCAGGAAGTACATCCTCTGCTGGGCCTTCTTGATGATGGAGCTGATGGTCGGCTCCACTTGAAGTCTTGAGTGATGGTGGTGCCAAGGAAGCGGAAAGAGTCTACGGTGGTGATGGGAGAGTCTGTCAGGGCGAGGGGGGGCAGGGGGGCTGAGACTTTCCTGAAGTCCACTATCATCTCCACTGTCTTCTGGGCGTTGAGCTCCAGGTTGTTGTCGCTGCACCAGGACACCAGCCGGTCCACCTCCCTCCTGTAGACAGACTCATCGCTGTCCGAGATGAGTCCGATGAGGGTGGCGTCGTCTGCAAACTTGATCAGTTTTACAAAGTCGTGGCTGGAGTTGCAGCAGTTGGTGTACAGGGAGAAGAGCAGAGGAGAAAGTACACAGCCCTGTGGAGTTCCTGTGTTGATAGTCCGAGTCTCTGAGACATTCTTCCCCAGCCGCACGCACTGCCTCCGGTCCGTCAGGAAGTCAGTGATCCACCTGTAGATGGAGTCAGGCACGTGGAGCTGAGAGAGCTTGTCCTGGAGCAGAGCAGGGAGGATGGTGTTGAATGCAGAGCTGAAGTCCACAAACAGGACCCTGGCGTCCTCAGAATATCACAAAATATGAAAAATGTAGATGATCTAGTGTCAGTAAAAGCCTCAGACACATGTGAGTGACATCAGAGCTGCTTTAAACACATTTATTATTGTATTTTACATTATGTTTTAGGAAATTATGATCAACTCTTTGCATTTTTGATGAAGGAACAATCCAGATGTGTGGGTTTTACTGGAAAAATACTCACAGAAATGTTGAGCCCACAATCATTTTTTCATTTTATCTAGAGATATATTAGATACTGTTCCATAAATGAAATTATTTTTAAGCTAAAATACAATTTTAAGGCTAGAAACTATTTTTTCCATTGTTTGTTATAGAAAAGCAAACTAACTGACCTTTCTCCTCTGGAAATTCAAATGTGTTGCTTTTTTCCAACACAAACACTTAAAACCAGTAGAATTTAGATCTAATGTGAGACAATCATTGAAACATTTACAGTCAACTTCATTTTGCCTCCAGTCGCCTCCGTTCTGGAATTATGATGTCACATTTTAAAGGGTCTATTGCCTACGATTTTTTTAAATGGTCGACTAGTGACGAGGATTATCCTGATTAATATATGCAGCCTCAATAAAAATGTTACTTTGCCAGGATGTTCCACAGTATGGCATTAAACCTATCTATCTTATATCTGTTTAATCACAGGTTTGATGTCTACCAAAATAGCTTGAGCAGTGTCGCATCACCACAGATCTCGCGGGTAATTTGGCCTTTTGGTATAACCTGCTTTCTTTTCATTTCAAAGATGGATATGTTTAATGCCATACTGTGAAACATTCAGGAAAAGCAATAACATCTACTTGAAGAAAGCAGAAAGTTGCACAGTGCACCTTTCCATTTAAACATCAAAACTGTACGAATGTCAGTAGTTAAATTCTTTCTTTTGACCGAACATTTTTATATTTTTGACATTTGAAAAACAGCTTTCACGCAGCTGTTTAATATATTCCCATTTATGGCAATTTTACCGACCTTTTCATGTCCTTATGTGACTGTGTTGAGTTTAGTGCACAGGGGGTTAGAACAGGCTGTACCGAGAGCTCTTAATCGTCTGTGTGCGCTAAATGTATTTCACACTGGGATTAAACATATGAAAGTAATACTATACAAGCCTGATTTTAATGTTTAAGACCCGCTGAATAAATGGCAAAAGTCATATTGTGCATGCTTGGATTTTAAAGTCTATATGACAGGTTCTCAATAAAAAAAAAATCTGACTGAAGTTGCAGTTTGTAAAGAAAGTTCGAAAAATAGAGGTTTGAAAATACTCTGTGATTCATCAAAAAGCGACGTACAGTTAAAAATAAAGTGACAGTTAACACTCAACTGACACAACTTTTTGTTAGTCTAAACAGTCATTCAACAAACTAAAGTTGTTATCAGGTATGATCATTTGTCAAATCATGACTATGTTGTAAGTTATGGTTGCTAGGTCACAGTTGTAGAATTGCCTCTGCCTATGTCATATTTGCTGTGTCCAACCAGGAAGTAACATCTCAAACATTACGAAAACTGTCAAACTGGGGACAAATAGGCAAAATGTGTAGTCAAATCTTACATATAATCATGTCAACGTTTTAGTGAAATGTGTTGTTGAACCTGTCATAAAGACTTTAACAAGGTTCCAAGCTTCAATAAGCAAATGGGAGTGAGACAAAAAAAACATTTTATTGAAAACGACAATTAAACTCAAACAGGCCGTTCTGCAGCAGATCAAAAGTTTAGGACCAAATCAGAATGGGTTTATCATTGTCAGTGATCAAAATTCACAAACACAGCAACTTGCTTTGGCGTAAGGTGCAACATAAAACAATGAATAAAATATTAGCAAAATGCGTTAAAGGCCCAAATCTGTGCAAAAATGTGGATTTTCTGTCAAGTATCCACACTGTCATGACGTTGTGATGGCAAAGGCAGAAACACGTTCTCTTTTTGAAGGTGGTTTAGCTGCATAAGCAGGGCCTCTCTCCATCGCTGCTGAGGTGGGACGCAGTAAGACAGTCATTTGGAATTTTTTGAAACATCCTGAGGGTTATGAACAAAAAAACGACCCCAGGACTGAGCCGGAGGATCTGATTGTCCGTCCGTCAACACTGGACGATCCTCGACCCAAATTAATGCAGTTACTGGAGCGACTGCAGCCCAAAAACATCTGACACTGAAGGGCTTCAGAAACAAAAGCCTCATCTCTTGAACGCCACAGAACTGCAGCCTGGACTTTACAACAGAGACAAACATGGGACAGTGCAAGATGGAAGAAAGTTTGATTCTCTGAGTAAAAATGTAACCTTGATGGTCCTGATGGTTTCCAATGTTACTGTCACGACAAGCTCCACCTGAGATGTTTCTACGCGCCACAATCATCTGGGGTGCTTTTTCCTTCAGTGGAACAATGGAACTGCAGGTAGTGCTGGTCAAACGATTCATCGCAACTAATCGATGATACAAATGGTTGTCAGCTAATTAAATAATCGAGTATTCGTTGAATTGTCTGTACACTGACTCTTAACCATTGTATGCGCCGAAAGAAGAGGTTTTATTACTCAGGCGGAGCAGGAATGACACAAAAAACACACATGAAACATGTCAATTGTGTGTTTTTGATTAAAATACTAGTTCATGTATAAAGATTCTCCTCCAGGATGTCGTCAAACACCTTCACTTCAGCTTTGTCTGGGTAAAACTGAGTAAAATTCTCATATTCAAGGGTCTTTCGCACTCTAAACAACTATCAATTAATCGATGGAATAATCGGGTACCAAAATAACCATTTTTTGCAGCCTTAATTTTGATAACGGTTAGCATTAGCTGTGTGAAACGGCGCCCATCGACCTAATTTGTCATCAGTCTGAAAACCCATGGAGAAATTAATTAAAAAGTGATGTGAAGTGAAAATGATTTTGTTCTGAAACGGCGTCTTGTCTGCCGTGGTGCGCGCTCCTGATGTCTGAGCGGTGACTCACGTTTGTTGACTAAATATTTCAGCTGTTTTTGTGCCAGACTTTCACCCGAGAGCCACCGTTTGTTTTACTCTGAGTGAAAGAGCGGTGCGTGGGCAGGGAATGTTTCTCCTTTTAGCCACCTGTAATTATGCATGCCATTTATTACTTCAAAAATACATTCGGTGCACGAGGAGTGTGAAAAAAAGAACAATGTTTTAGGCTTCAAAATATGTCGGTGACAGTGGAAGAAGCTAACGTGGTTCCTCTAATTTGGGAACTTGTAAAACTTTTAAAAGGTTAACTTGTGACTAACACAGCAACTCAGAGGAACCATATTATTTATTTTATAACCTATAGCTTTTGTATTTGATCTTTGTCTTTAAATGAAGCCGCTAATAACAAATATCTTGATAACGAGTCAGATTTAACGTTAGTGGCTACTATTTTTGTGAAATGTTGTTATCGTGATTGACTGTTGGTGTCTTTAATGCAGCTGTCTGTTCAAACACACTTTTTCTCCTGTTGTTTAGCCTCTGAAGCCTCTGAGCAGATGACTTTATTTACCTCTTAAAGTTTAAGTGCAATAATTTCCTCCAAGGAACAAAATGTCTTGCTTTGATTTGAATAAAAACTGCTGACACTGTAGTTTGGATTTGGAGACATGTTCTAAACAAGCGACAAAAGCGCGACCAAAAGTGATAAAAATGTGTTCAAAAGCGACAAAAACGCACCAACAAACAATAAACGCGACTCAATGCATCAAAACATGACTAAAAGCGACAAAGATGCAACTGAAAGCACCAAAATTGTGTTTAAAATGTGAATTTAAACATAATTCTGTTATGAAAACATAAATCACAAATCTAATCACAGTCGCACTGGTCAGAAAAATCACAATGAGATATTTTTTCCTAAATGGTGCAGCTTTATTAAAGGCAATAAAAAAAATACAAAGTGAACATGAATCGTGATAAAGTCGAAATCATGATCTGACCCCAAGAAAATTGTGATAATTTTTTGCCATATCACCCAGGCCTATTTCCACCTTATGTCATTAAAAATGTCCCTGGAGATGTTTGTGAGAAATGCACTTTATTATAAAACCCTTTGCATGTAACATTTACTGTTACTGGTAATTAAAATGATTCAGTCTTGATAAAATGGTGAAAACAAGTTTTTGTACATTACAGAGGCTAATGCTGCCTTCAAGTGCTCTGGGAAATATGGTAAATACCACTTTAGCAGTGGAGAATCGCACATGAACGCCCCTCATCTCATAATTTCAAGTGGAAAATTGCCCGAGTTGCCGAGAGGAAAATAACCTTTGACCTCTCACAATGGCGGACAACAGAAAAAGTTGTCACAGTTTAAAAATATGAAATGTTTTTCCTCCTGTTGGCTCTGCATTTTGATGCTGCATAATTATATGACTTAGATCAGTGTTTCTCAAACTGTGGTACGCAAACTCCTTCTGGTGGTATGTGGACACCTCCTCAATTGTAACGTTTACATCATTTAGAGTACATTTTATTCACATTTTTGCTCTTCCTTTAGTCAGTTTCTAGTTAAAACTAATGTGACAATGGTACATTCTACTTAAGACCTTGTTTATCCCTAATTCACACCTGAAATAGTCCTGTTCTAAACCCAGTTTAGATTTGGTGGCGCTCAGAAAGCTAAACCTTTTCTTTGGTGATACTTGGGGTAAAATGTTTGAGAACCACTGGCTTAGACACTTTGAACGGCATCTTTATTTCCAATTTGTGTAATAAAATAAAATGTACAATTGATGCTTTTTTCCCTGAGCGAGCTGTAGTGTAATGCTTCACATGAATTCACTTGTTTACTCTGTATTCACACATATAATTGTCCAGATGAAGTGTGTTTTAACACGTTTCATTCTGCTACGACCACAGCAGCACTTGAACAGAACACACTCGTAATTACCACTTCACAAGAGGAAAGGCTCATCTTTTCCAGAGACGTGAAGGCAGCATTATTCACTAATGTCAATGTAATAAATGCCCGAAAATCATTTTGATTTTGTTGTAGTTTGTGATTTTAGTAGGGCTGTAGTCCTTAGTAGTTTGGTCGATTAATCGGTTGATGGTGTCTTAGTCGACTAATCGTTTTATTAAGATTAAAATGACTGCAAAGATAGTTGTTTTAGCATGAGCTCCTGTGCTGTTGTGTTCTTTTGAGTGCAGTTTGGGTCAGATACATGGAGATACTTTATAGTTTTGATATATTTTTGCTACACCTCCTTTTAGTCGATAGATAGAATTTCCTTAGTCGACTACAGCCCTGAGATTTGATTAAACAGCCGATTATGCAAACAGTGTTTTTGAGAGGCATTTGTGATCGTTTCTCTTCAAACTACCTTCTCTCTCACTTAATTAACAGATCAGTGATTAATACGATCACCAGTTCACAAGTTCAATAAAGATTTTCAGTAGTTATGAGACAATGGTTAAATTTTTCCCCAAATAAAAAAAACAAATCAATGACAAAACCATAAAAGCTTAAATAATGAGAGGCAATGATGGAAAGTAACAAAGTACAAAAGTAAAAGTACTGTACTTAAGTCAAATATTTAGGATCTGTACTTTACTCAAGTCATTTTTCCAGTGAATATTTCATTACATTTGAGTCCAAGTATCTGTACTTTTTACCCCACTACATTTATTTTAACAGGACTGAAAAGTAGAAAGTACTGTTAATTTTAATTGATAGTGACGTTTTGCCTGAAGGTTTTGAGTTCAAGCTCAACAACAAACAAAAAGTATACTCATAAAATTAAAGAAATTATTGAATAGACCTTTGTTGAGCAAAATGAAGCACAATTCTTTACCAACATACAATTTAACACGTAAACCTGGTCTCATAATCTGCATGAAATACGTTTAATTTTTACTCTCAAAGTACATTTTCAACCTGGTTCTTCAGCACGTTTACTTAAAGGGCCCCTGACAGGTTGTTCTACTCATTTGACTAAAATGCAGTTAAGATAAATATATTTCAAATTCTGCTAAAATCTTTACAAACTTTACCCCACTTTAGCAATGTTTTTAAGGTTTTTCATTTTACTTCCTGGTTGTAAATGATGACATCACACTAGGAAATTACCATAGCAACTACACTGTGCACTGAGCCAAAACTCCTTTAATGTCACAATTTTTTATTTTTTTTATTTTACAAAGAAAAATAAACGTGAACACCTTTATTTTGTTGAATCTGTGTTTAAAGGGTCAAAAAAGTAGTTTATTTTGTGTAAATTATGCATAACCTTTGTCTCCCCAGTGTGATGTCATCAGTTTGTTTACTTCCTGTAATTTTCAACACATTTTTCAACTTTTCTCCACAAACAGCGACCTGATTGGCGTAAAACTGTAATTCATATTTACAAGAGCTATTAATACACAGAATAAAGTCAAAATGAGAAAAAAAAAACGCACTTTAAGTAGATTTTTTAATGTGATACTTTTACTTGAGTAATTTTTGCATACGTATCTGTTCTTTTACTTAAGTAACAAAACTGAGTACTTCTTCCACTGCTGATGAGAGGTAAACACCATTTAGAACATAATTGTGCACAAACACAAAATTTAGCCGCATACGGACAAAAATAAAACAAATTAACAGTCAAAATCGTTGCTTATTTTTTATTGTAACAACTTAAAATAATTTGTATTTAGATCTCATGTTTGTTAATCTTTGAAAATGTGCTCTGGTCGACTTCGTTACGGAATTTCAAACATTCTGATGACACAGCGCTCCGGAGGACCTCTTTATTTAACTAGGAAAGTCCCGCTAGGATTCAAACCGGAGTCCCGTCTCTCTCTGGACATGTTTTTAGTGTCAGGGGAATCCCGCAGCTCCAGATACAGAGCGTGGTGTACTGCAGAAAGGGCTCAACTGAACCTGGAACCCTCTCACTGCGAGGTAGAAATACTGTAAACCACCACGGCCCGTAATAATAGAAGTATTTATCACTACTTTTGTTACTGCTGTGTATTTATAGAGCTGGATTAGGGCTGGGCGATAAAACTGGAATGCTGAGCTCGTCCCTCTGACAATCTGCTGTTTTATTTCTCTTTAATGCAGCTGTCTGTTCAAACACACTTTTTCTCCTGTTGTTTAGCCTCTGAAGCCTCTGAGCAGATGACTTTATTTACCTCTTAAAGGCCAGGGCTGCACAATTTGTTCCACAAACAACAAAATGTCTTGGTTTGGTTTGAATAAAAACTGCTAACACTGTAGTTTGGATTAGTTTGGATTGGAACGATATTGGAAATTGCTGTGATATACAATACGGCTTTTAAGATCTGCGATATCAATATTATTGCGATAATTAAATACACTTTTTGACTAAGACTGAAACTAACGATTATTTTAGTCTGTGATTATTTCTATTGTAGCTTAGAAAAAACTAGCATTTTTAACCGAATATATGTTGAAATATTCTGAGTGAACGCTTTTAGATTGAGAATATTTATGAATAACGTGCATAATTGAAGACAATCTGAAATGGTCTATTCTTTTTTTTTGTCATTTTTCTTTAATAATAACACTGTCTTTGTTATAAAAGTCTTTTAAGTTTGTGTTTTAGAGTCTGTTTAGTCCAGAGAACGACAACAATCATCAAAATACGACTGAAATTATTGTTTATAATCGACTTCACGATTATTCTACTATTTGTTGCTGCCCTATTTTTGATGCAATAATGTCTGTTATGTTAAAACAAAAACAACAAATGCAAAACCGAGGCTAATTTAGTTTGAAAAAGCTACATTTTATTCATGATTTTTCAGATGGAAGCCTTTGTGTCACTGCGATGTATACATTTTGCTTGTTTCCAATATTATATGTCAGCCAATATTGCGATATCGATACTTTTGCGATATATTGTGCAGCCCTTCTTTGGATTTGTACAAACATGTTCCGAAACAAGCCACAGAAGCGCGACCAAACATTTATTTCTCGCCGCAGACGCTCGGATAATTCCCCGTGAGCCCGGCCCTGGCTCACACTGGGCCACGTCAGATTCCTTAATATCGTTGAGCTTGTGCAACATTACAGCCCTGACTCAGAACTGAAGCCTATTTATAAAACTGAAACCGAGCTGAGTTCACTGGCCTGGTGGGGCAGTAGGAAAGGCCCGCACTTTGGCTCACACACAGATCGTACCGTGACCTTTTGCTTGGTGTTTAGAGTCCACGTGAAAATATTCATTCAGCTTTGATAGACGCTAAAGGACGTGTGAATAGTTGGTTAATAAGGCTTAGAGTGTGAAGGCTGACTCGGCCCGTTACAGAGAGGAGCAAGCTGTCCTGTAGCTCTGAAACTTTTTACGCCAAGTACCAACTAAGATAATATTTGTCTTTCTGAGCACAGCCAGAACTGAACCAACCAGGTCTAAAAAGAGACAAAACCAGGTCTAAAATGAGACTCTAAACCACGGTGTAGCGGCCAAAGCTCGCCCTGTGCTTGGTTTGCTTTGGACGCCGTGTGTGTGGCGTCTCTGACACGTGTCTTCCAATCAAAGAGTCCAGAAAATACGGTTTTCCACAAGTTTATGTTGCAGAAACGTGTAAAGACCAGCTGAGTATGTCTCCAAGTTTAATTTGTGTTGTATGTAATTGTTTTGCTCCTGGCTTCCACTTGTAAGGGCCCGTTGAGAGCCCTTTCACCTGTTGTTCCTCCTGCCACTGGGTGGCGCTGCATGTCTCTTATGCTGCAATCACCTGCTTTATTCATCTTTTTCTGCCCCGCCCACTTTTGCCGCTTTTTATGTCTATGATCCGCACTCTTGTAGTAAAGGGACTTCCGGTTTGATGCTAACGGTGTTCAAGCAAATGACGAACGAGGGAAAAGTCTCTCACTAAAACATTATATAAAGTAGACTGATTTGTGTAAAATGTTTAATGAACACAAGCAACGCACCGATTTTCTGGGCGACCTGAAAACGGCTTTTTAGTCCGTGTAGAACTTATTTCCTGATGAGCTCGTCTGCCCCGCATGAACTACAACGGAAACAAGATGGCGGCGCCCACCACAACTTCCGGAATGAAGTGAATATAAGGGGGAGAAAGGTGCAGTCAGGTGTCTCAGTGGAGATGAACAGTCTATTGTGTTAGAGTGCTGGATATCTGTGGAATGAGGAAAGGTAAAGCCAATAAACCTGTGGAACACAGTACAGTACACGGCAGGTTTTGGCTGTTACACATGGGGTAGCTCTAAAGGCGAGCGTCTCGGAGCGCTTCCTGCAGAGGTCCAGCTCACAGCGGTCCACTACGAGAGCAGACTACGTCACTAAAACTTAATTCATGTTTTCTTCATTAATAAAATATAAATCTCACCTGAATTATACTTTTTCTTTATGCAGCTCAGTGATTCACATAAAGACACTTCATAATTCCACGTCTGTGTGGATAAAACTAGAGTCTCCTTCGGACCCTCAAACGGGGCGGCACGGTTCACTTTTGTGGAAACGTCCCGCCCCGCTCCACGCTGTACCGCTCTTATGGAAGCACGACTTTACAGCCCACCAGTAACAGACGTTTGTTTAAGGCGAGCGTCAGGCACTTTTACTCTGCTTAACTGAAAGTGAAAGACCTAACACACTGAAAATAGCCTTGTCTTGCCCAAAGACACAATAACAACAGCCTGCACTCGTCTGAGCGGATTAGAACCCACAACATGTGTTTGTAGGAGTTACAAAATACTTTCAAACTACATTTCCAGCCTCATCCTCTCTCTGAATGTCCCTAAATAAATAAATAAATAAAACAAACTGGGGCATGAGGTAATGTGCTGACTCATGATTACTCAGCCTTTCATTGATTCTTGTTGCACAAAAAACTATAGGCTGTGAGTAAGATCTGTCTTTTCTGTGCCAATAGTCGGATAAACTCTATTCACACATGGTAAAGGCAAATGTTTAGTATTAGTCAAGAAAAATACTAATGTACAATAACTGACGATAATAATGACACTGTCAGTTCATATCTTTAATTCATCTGCCTGTATTTTCAGGTGCACTTTGTGACTTTTCTGGTAAAGCGAGTTATTGCTTTGCTTGGTAGTTTAATGCTGTGCTGTGGAACATTCCTGGTAAAACAAGCAGCAGGTGACATGAGTTTGCACCAGAGTTTGCTTCAGAAAAGTGCATCTTCAACAAACATGGCGGATCAGAATAGTTCAGTAAACCATCAGTAAAAAGCAAATATACAATAGTAATAAAATAAAATATGAATGAACCCTTAAAATTGAGAACAAAAAACAGAACTAAACGACCAGAGAGCAGAAAGAAAAAGTGAAGTGTAAGAAAACAACAACAATTTAAGAAATAATATTAAGGCACACTCAGTAAAAAAAAAAAAAGTAAAATTTTGTCCAAAGTCAATCATATTTGTCAATTTTCCCCTCGAATGTTATTTGTTCTATTTCTCCAGACCTTGAGTGTTTTGTTTGTTTGTTGTTTTGCAAATAGTATAATTTGTAGTAAAGTATGTGATACATCCGTTGATAAAATTAAAAGTTTAAGTATTTGTCCAGTAAAACCTAAAAATTTGCATTTTGCCGTCATCACAAATGTGCGATCTCTTATTAATCCATAAAATGCATTAATAAGTGTCTTTAAAGCAGCTCTGATGTCACTCACATGTGTCTGAGGCTTTTACTTTGACAATATGACCTATATTTTTTCTTTCTTCTGATATTCTGAGGTTTAATCCCAGTTTCTCCAGTGAAATCACATTATGTACCACTTCACTTTTGCCTCCATTCATTTTAGAACTTAGAGCTATAGGGCTGTAATCCTTTAGTTGTTTAGTCAGTTGATGTCTTTCTCGACCAGCATTTTAATTATTTTATTAGTTGACCGTGTTATTTTATTACTAAAAGGCTTTATATGGCAAAAACGAGAAGAGAATGTACGGGTCAGCTGAAGATTTTGGAGTGAATCGTGAGTTCAATCTAATTTATACATATCTAACTTATTAATACACTGTTAACTAGTACTTTTCTTCTAATTAAATAGTTGTTTTTGCATGAACGCCTGTGCAGTTTGGGTCAGATACATGGAGCTTCACCCTTTATGTCGATTAATCTGTCATCATTCTTTCAGTTTTTGTTTACACACCTTTTAAGACAATATAAAACGCTATAAAATATTGCAAAGGTACAATTTGTATGGATACAAATAATAATCACATGTATATTCTGCTAATATACCTGAAATAAAAGGTAAAAAATTGCATGCATTTCTTCTAAAATACTTAATTGCATCTCTAATGTCTATTATTGGAAGATGAAAAGCGTAAATACAGACACATTGCACGCTTTTGTCCACGTTCTCCTCTCCGGTGCGTCCTCATTTGCATGCCGCTCGGCGCATGGGGTGTTGGTGTGTCGGAATTTCCCGCATGGACTGACCGGGATTCTGCTCCGTAATTTACCGCTCCTTACGCGTGGGAGGAAAGTCCTTATTGGGGCATGGAAGTGGGCGTGGCTTCTCTTTGCTCTCTCTCCGCCGTCGACGTGAATCCGCAGAGCCGGAGCTGCGCTGACCGGACCGCGCTGAGACGGCTGCGCTCAGGGGGAACTTTTCTCTTCAGCGAATGTTTGTTTGTTTGTTTGTTTTTAATTCGTGTGTTGCAGGACTATTACTATCATTTATTTATTTTTTTCATATATATAGTTGAGTACGGCTGCACATATAATCGAAATCGCGTTTTGAATGAACGCAAATAGGAAATTGCAAAGGCGGCAATTTTTGAAGTGCAATCATTTCCTCCACAAACGACAAAATATCCAGTTTTTTTCAGCATTTTATATTTGTTGAAACATGTTCTGAAGCAAGGGACAAAAATGCAACTAAAAGTGACAAAAACACCAAAAATGTGACTACAAGCAAAAGAAACATGACTACAATGCGCCTATAATGCAACTAAAAGCGACAAGAACGCGACTAACGGCAACAAAAACATGACTATGTGACAAAAATGCAATTTATGATGAAAAATGTGACTGTAAGTGACAAAAACAATACTAAAAGTAACAAAATTGTGACAACAGCGTGACTAAAAGCAACAAAAAAGTGACAAAAAGCGATTTGAAAACATTCCAAAACACACTCTTTTATTAGTTTATAGTTCACCTTTTTTATCAATTCTCCTGGTTGTGTTTAAAATGTAAACTTTGAACAGTTGAAATCTTACATGGCGGGGTTTTAATATTCATAAATCTCCATAAAATTAGGTGCAAATCATAAAGGGATGTAATTTATCTGTGTAATATTGTCGAGATGCATTTCAAGACTTTGGTGCGGATCATTACTGTTAAGAATTACGATTTAAAAGTGTTTAATAATGTTATGTAATGTATGTATGTCGACAAAAAAATTAATTTAAGCGAAGAGAAATTATAATTCGATATATTGTGACTTCACGGTATTTCGGCAATTTAATTTCGCTATCAAACTTTCGTAACCTGGCTATAATGTCTAAAAACATTTAAAGTGTATTTAAAGTTTTATGATTGTCTAATTTTGACTTTATTCAGTGTATTAATACCTGTTGTAAATGTAAATGATAGTTTTACTGCAATGAGGTCGCTGTTTATGGAAAACTGTGTTGAAAATTACAGGAAGTAAACAAACTGATGACATCACACTGGGGAGACAAAGGTTATGAATAATTTACACAAAAGAAACTACTTTTTTGACCCTTTAAACATTGATTTAACAAAATACATTTGTTCAGGTGTATATTTGTTTGTCATATTAAGAAATCTGTGACATTAGATGAGTTTTGGATGGTTTCTTGGTAATTTCCTAGTGTGACGTCATCGTTTACAACCAGGAAGTGAAATTAAAAAACTGAAAAAATTGCTAAACTGGGGTGAAATGTGTGAAGATTTTAACAGAACTTGAAATATATTTATCCCAACTGCATTTTAGTTAAGCAAAGTCCAACCTGTCAGAGGCACTTTAAATTTAAAAATCACTTTGCCTACGCTGTGCAGCTGAGCGCGGCCGTCTTCGCGCGGTCCTGTGCGTGCAGCTCCGCGTTTGCACATCCGTAATGCCCCCGTCTGCTATCGGGATGGCGACGGGGGGGCGCACATCACAAGACAGTAGGCATTCACTACAGCGAAAAAGGCCGCATGTGCACCGCGAGTTTGTGCAATCGCATCGTGCAATAGCGTGCAACAGACCGCGCGCGACGGATTTCTGGGAGGTCGCGTCTTTGCGCATTGGCCACGGCGCACACTGGAACCAGGAAGTCGTTTGTTTATCTTTTTTTGTTGCTGTTTCGTCTTCTCTCCGGACTTGGAAGGAAAGTAGCAGCAGCAGCAGCGAAGGGAGCGACTCGGGAGTGAGGTCAGCAGCGTAGCATGACTCAACCTCGGGGATGTGTGCAATCATCGCCGAGCCTCTTCCCGTCGGAGACACACCGACACAGGACGCGCACGCTCCCCGCTCCTGCGCCCTCTCCGCGCCGCTGACAGCTCCCGGTGCCGCCGCGGTGAGTACGGGGACGCGGTTCGACGCCTCGCCGTGGGCTCCCCGCGCCGTTTTGTGCGTGAAAGCTGCAGGCAAAGTTTTGTTTACGTCGTCTCGATCGGCGCGTGTGACGCACCGCGGGCAAGTTCGGGCATCGGCTGTGGCTTTCACGCGCAATCGGCTGCACTTTTTTGCGCGTTGTTGGCGATAAAACGCGCCGTGCAACAAAGGATTTCGCGTGAATGTTGTTTATACTCGCGGGGGATTGGTTTTCGCTGAGCAGGGAGTGGGTCAAGCAGCCGCGAATGAACTCGGGCATGTTTTTCATCGCCCTGTTTTGCATCGCAGCGGCCTTGCTTCTGCTTCTTGTTGTTATTTCACTTCGTGCCACTCGGGGTGAAGTAAATTAAGAAGCAGCGGTGGATTAGGGCGGCTGACATGCATTCTAAGCCAATTTAAAACGTGTCGCCTGTTTATTTAGGTCTCGAAAAGGCATAGCTTGCACGATGATGCGTCACCGGCGGCCGTGCAACAGCGTGGTCCCCCCTCTGCTCCGTGTGTTTTCGCTTTCTGTAACTAAAACAAGCCCCGTGTTTACGTCGTGCAGCGCTTCCAAGACAACATGGCTGCAAAGGAGGGCATGTGCAAGAGCGAAATGATGGCACATACAAGCTGCAAGCGAGGGTAGACTGCGTTAAATGTTTCATAAGCGGCAATGCATTGGAGTAAAGCGAGCTTTAAGTGCATTTTGTGGCGTTTGAGCAGCAATAATGGTCAATTCCGCTTTCGTAACACTTTGCAAATGAGTTCGGAAGGTTGTTGATGATAATACATGCTCAATAGTTCATATATTTCTATAAAAACGTGCAAGGAATGCTCATACATTTGTATATAAACATGTATGTAATGCGCTGTAAGTATTGTGCAAGTAATGGTTTGGAATGACATCGTTGATTGAGCAATTAGTGAACTTTAGGATTGCAACTAATGATTTTAGTAGTAGACTATTAAAAGGATGACTTACATTGTACATCCACCATATAAAGGTTGTGAAATGCTGACTGAAGGCTTCTAAATGGAGAATATTTTCAAATTAAGTGTATTATTAATGAAATTCTATCTGTTTATTCTTTTTTTGACGTTTTGAGTCTATAATGCCGCTCTCTTTGTCATTAAAAGTTTTTTCGTTGTATTTACAGTCTTTTTAGTCCAGAGAACGATTAACAATTATCAAAATACGACAGTGTTGTTTTTGCTTTTTTTAGTTGATCAGTTGTTCACAGCCCTAGTTGTTTGTTTGACATACATTTGTCACTTGTAAAAAGGAAGTTAGTTTACGTGTAATTTTGTTTTGGGGAAGGAAAATTGCACAAAAGCAGAGAAGAATGATTATGATGAATGTTACCTGTTTTTATGTGTTTTCTTCGCATTTGACGACCAGAAATAGATACTTTAATGGTTAATAATTTTGGAAAGAGATGCTCTTAGAAAACAGGGCAGTTTCGCTCAGCAAATCAGAAAGCGAAAGGAACTTGTCAGTGTCCCTCGAGATCTTGTGATTTGAATAGTTGAATCGTTTTTATTACAAATGTATAAATTGTAACTATACCGTAATTATCAAGAGCTAAACTAAAACAAGAATCAAATGCACTGCAGAACTTGTTGAGGTTTAAACCACAGGCTTTGCATGTTCCGTACACATAATTACACCCTATAGAGACTTAAGGACGTGTCGCTCTCTGCAGAAGACAATATGTCACAGGCCTGTTCTACTTTATTTTACCGAGGGACAGATTTAACAGATGGTTTAGTCCGAATACGAAAGGATTTAAAAACATCTGCAAAACTGAACCAGGACTAAACCAGGTATAAACTAGGACTAAACCAGGATTAAACCAGGACTATGCCAGGTCTAAAGCAGGTCGAAACCAAGCCTAAACCGGTACTAAACTGGGTCTAAATCGGACCTAAAGAAGAGCTAAACCAGGTCTAAACCAGCTGTAAACCAAGTCTAAACCATGTCTAAACCAGGACTAAACCAGGTGTAAAACAGGAGTAAACCAAGTCTAAACCAGGACAAAACCAGGTGTAAAATAGGAGTAAACCATGTCTAAACCAGGACTAAACCATGTCTAAACCAGGACTAAACCAGGTGTAAAACAGGAGTAAACCAAGTCTAAACCAGGACTAAACCAGGTGTAAAACAGGAGTAAACCACGTCTAAACCAAGACTAAACCAGGTGTAAACCAGGTCTAAACCAGTACTAAACTGGGTCCAAACCGAGCCTAAACCAGTACTAAACTGGGTCTAAATCAGGCCTAAACCAGGTCTAAACCACGTCTGAACCAGGACTAAACCAGATCTAAACAATATCAATAAATATATAACATTTTCTATATTTTCGGCAGATGTTTGAGGGCCGGATCATGTTCCTTGCAGGGCCTGATTTGGCCCCTGGGCCTTCAGTTGAACAGCTGTGATGTTTTACATAAATATTCAAGAAAAGTAAGAGAGAGGCTTTGTATGTGTTTGTGCTCGCAATAATGACTCCCCTGTAATTTTAGCTTTCCTTTTATTATGAGGCATTAGTCAGAAGCCTATTAGCCGTTAGCACATTGCACTTTAATGATTTGTTTATTTAGCCTGATATTGTAAGGAGCTATTGTGCCTTAATTACACCTTGAAGCTAAATGGACACCTTATTGCAAACGTAAAATGAAAGAGTTGCTGTTGCTTCTTCTGAAAACCCGTTAACGATGTCTAGCCTTCAATCACTGCATCCTCTGCTAACCTCTAATCCTCTTTCACAAATATAGATCGCCTTTACTTTTTTGTTTTGGAATTGAAAACACTTTTTTTTTTTTGCTTCTAAAGTTACAGATAAGATAACAGAATGTTTATTTGTTCCACGATGTTGCAACACAAGTACAAGAACAGCAGGAGAAAAGAAAAATAGCTATTTGAATTTAATTAAAGCTAACGTTTAACTAGAATATTAGAATATACTTTAATTAAGACACAAAAAGGCATAAAAATATAACTACTTTATTGTACAAAATTACTATATAAATACAATAAGTGACAATGGCTGAAGGTATGTATTTTTGTTTTCAGGTTAACTTTTGACTGTTTATAATTTATTGTAATCCAAGTAATCAACAACGTCTTAATTTGATTTAAACAAATATAATCATGATTATTTGGCTCATAATTGAAATAACTATGAAATCACAATAATAATAATGATATATCTCAAAAAAATAATAATCTTAAAATAAACCTGTAGAAAAAGTATGTATTGTATTTGTAATGTTTTGTGTGTTTTCATTTAAAAAGAAATGTAGTAAAATGTAGTTGGGCTGAACAATTTAGCCAAAATATCTAACTATTGTGATTAGATTTGCAATTAATGTTTTTTTTTTTTTTTTTAACTCTTCCCAGAGTAATGTGTTTAGTCTGGTACTTGCCTGGACACTGTCACATTCATTTAAGTGGGACAGCAAACAAGTTAGTCAATTAATGGCTAAATTAAATAATTGCTGACTAATTTAGTGACCGAATAATAATAATAACTGAGACAGAGCAGTAATTAACCCAAAATGATGCTAAGCTGCACTTCTTTAGTTTCATCTTTGTCAAATTTGGTAAAAAATCTCACATTCATGGCCCTTTCGTGATCTAAACCAGTGTTCAGGGGTACGTGAGCAATTACCAGGGGACACTTAGAATGGTTTCAGGTTTTAAAAGAAGATTAAATGCACTTTTATCTGAATAAAAAAGTGTTATTAGTTGTACATTTAGCATCTTTTTGGAGTGAATTGGACCATATATATTATTAACATTAAAATACAACAGTAGTAATTGAGAATATGCGACTAGTAAACCCATTTAGTTGCCTGAAACTCAAGTAAAGGGGCACTTTGAGTGTCAGACAAAGCCTAGGGGGTACTCGAGACAAAAAAGTTTGGGAACCACTGATCTAAACAACTAAAACTACTAAAACTAAAAAACCGGAACAATATTATCGGGGCTCAATATTTATCGTGTGTCTTTTCTTTACGTTAATAGGAAAATGGTTTGTTATTTTTTAAAAATGTCTTTAAATTTTAGCTGTAGTGGGTTGAATAATCAAGTTATTACGCTCATAAATTATGCTAACTAGCTATTTAAGGTTTAATTCTGCTCTTTTTTCAACTACAACAGATTTTTTTATGATATGGATAATTTGAAAGAAGATTTGCGTTGAATTTCCGACTTAAAAATGATTGTGTTGTGGCATAAAATAGTTTCATTATTATCATTTATTGTGATATTTTCTGTAGTAATCTATAGTTCCTCAAAATTTGTTATTGTGTCAGGCCTAATCAGATCAATCGATTACCTAAATAATCGTTAGTCGCAGCCCTACAGCAAATGAAAAAACTGTAATTTTGTCGTTTGTTGACAGCGCAGATGTATATAGTTATATCTATCTTCTTCCTCGAGTGTCTAAAGTTCACTTATTACTGAAGGATTTGTGGCACTCAGTGAAACAAAACAAACATTTCATTGTCAAACTCTTGTGACCCGCTGTGTTTTTGTTGCGTTTTTGTCCAGAATAACATAAGAGTTATGAAAAACGAGGTTGTTAGCATGTCTGCTGATTTCGGTGCTAATCGCTAATGCTAACAAATGACACAAAGCGCTTCTACACGTGGTACTGTTTTCTAACTCTGCTCTGGTGTTACTCATGTGTGCTACAGTGGGTTTAGTCGCTAAAACGGCCGTGTTTTTTAATCATTTGTGATGTTTGAAGGCTAACGCTAACTGTCCCATTGAAAATACATCAGAGCTAATGGTACAGTTTTTAGGCCTGTCACAATAACAATATTTGAAGCGCGATATATTGCTGCAGAAAGATATCTCGATCAACAATAATATTGACACTACTTTACTCCACTGACACAACAACATTAAAGCAGGAAAATCCAAGTAAACATGTTTAAACATTCAGAAAGGCACAATCTGTCAATCAAATAAATAGCAGAATTTATCAATAATTATCCATAGAAGTTACTTATTCAGTCCTTAACAGCTCAATTCTTATCTTATTTCACAAAAAATCTCTGCACATGTACACACGATAATTATTGAGCCCTAAAATATATTATTCCAGCTATTATTCATTGACCGATAAGTCGATATAGTAATTATCCTGGGAGGCCTAACCGTTAGAAGGGTTTATTTATTGGATTCTGTTCAAAGTTCCACATTTTAAACACATCCAGGAGCTTTAACGTGACAAGTTTTTATGATTTTCTCATTTTGGTTTTATTTAGTGTTTTTATACCTGTTGTAAATATTAATAACATCGCAGCCCCAGCACTGCGTCTGTTCTGCATAATTCACTGATCTTTATGTAATGTTTACTGTAGAATCCTCACACCTCCGGAGCACCTCGAGCCACAGGCGACACGAGAAATAAACAATGGATCCGCCACGGAGTAAAGTCCGTGCTGAAGCTTTGTCATTATAATCCGGTGAAATCTGAAGTAGGGCTGCACAATATATGGAAAAAATATCGTTATCGCAAAGACGCATGATAATTCCTACTGGTTAAACCTTAAATGTTCACCCTCAAAAGTGCAAGTGGATATTAAAGTCTTTTATTGTTAAAGCTTCAAAATCCTCATCATTTTTCCCCTCTATTTCATAAACACATAAATGAAAGTGAATAAAATGTCAGAAATGTTTAAAATGCCTGAGTAATGGCTAAAGCAGGCATGTCCAAACTCAGGCCCGGGGGCCAAATGTGGCCCTCAGACCGATTTTTCTTGGCCCTTAGGCTTCCTGGTGAATTGGCCCGCTCTGTCCTGATAAGTACTATTTACAGCACATTTCAGATTTTCTACAATTCCAACCTAAATAACTAACATTTTGGTGCAATACAGACCTGATATTAAGGCAATGAGACGATGTGTAGATGTGGTGGTGCTTAAAACATCAGATAAATGCAGCTTTTTTTAACGTTTCGCGATTGATTTGTGGCCCTCCGCTTGGTCTATATTTCAATATGTGGCCCTCGATGGAAAAAGTTTGGACACCCCTGGGCTAAAGCAACTCCAGATTTTAACACTCCAAAGGTCTCCAATGTAATATTTGTACTAAGCTACTATATTTTACAGTTGAGTACTTTTTTTTTTTTTTTTTTTACAGTTTTGCGAGTGATTTGCCATTTATGTTTTAATATTTGGATTCTGCTAAAAGTTCACGTTTTAAACACGATCAGGAGAATTGACAAGCGTCTTTGTCGCTTTTATTCATGTTTTTGTCACTTTTCGTTGCGCTGTTGTCACGTTTATTGTCGTTTTTTGTCAATTACTTGCATTTTTGTCGCTTATAGTCACGATCTAGTCACTTAGATGTGTTTTGGTCGCATTTAGTCATGTTTTGGATGCTTTTAAGCACTTACGTTGCTTTTAGTTGGGTTTTTGTTGCTTTTAGGTGCATTGTTGTCGCTTTTAGTTTTGCTTTTATTGCTTTTAGTTGCGTTGTTGTCGCTTATGGTTGCGTTCTTGTGGCTTTCAGTTGTGTTTTTGTTGCTTTTAGACATGTTTTGTTACTGTTAATTGTTGTCCTTTATACCTGGAAAAAAAAAGAAAAATATATGCAAATGACGGTAAAATATCACAATAATATTGTTATCGCAACACATGACACCATATCGCACAATTTCCAATATCGTGCAGCCCTAATCTGAAGCACGTGTCACTGTCTTTTCTGTAGATTTTACATCCTGCTGTACGTTCAGAATCTTTACTCAGTTTAAAGAAAACACTCTTTTCTTTTGTTGTTTGTTTACATTTTGTCTGTGCATGCTCTGTGTACGCTCTTGTTTTTTTGCACTTTTTTGTACTTTCTTTCTACTAGTTAGGGATGGGACAATAAACAATAATATCGTTTATCGTGATAAAAAGGAAAGACAATAATCGTTTGTGCTACATTTTGTTTAATCGTGATAATCGCCAACAAAGATAATTGCCATTTTGTCAGCAGATTGTGGAGAAAAAAAGCAACGTACCCTTTATGTTCTCCTCTAGATCGCTTTTGTTTTCACTTATAATAAAGTACAGATATGTCAGAAGTTATTTATAATGAGAAAGTAATGTCTTTATATGTCACATTTTCAAACTGTCAGCAATTTCAATAAGTATCGTGATATTATCATTAATCGCAATTATTTTGGCCATAATAATAATAATCGATAATCGACATAACAATATATTATATAAGAACTATCTATTTGCACTGCTACTTTTGCACATTGCACTGTCTGCCAACTGTACATTTCTGTATATAGTCTTAGTCTATTTTATTTTATTCTTAATCTTATGCATGCCTCTTTTATATATTTTATTATATTTTATTCATTGTTTTATGTTGCACCTTACGCCGAAGCAAGTTCCTATGTTTGTGAATTTTGATCACTGACAATGGCAATAAACCGTTTCTGATTCTGATTTCTGATAAAATTTCAATATCGTCCCATGCCTACTACTATCACAGAATCGCAGCGCCACACAACTCAGTAAACAACTGATGATATCACACTGGGGAGCCAAAGGTTATGCATAATTTACATAAAATAATCTTTTTTGACACTTTAAACATTGATTCAACAAAATAAAGGTGTTTTACTTTGTTTGCATTTTTGTTGCTTTTAGTCACGTGGTTGTCACTTTTAGTCATGCTTTTGTTGCTGTTAGTTGCGTTTTTGTCGCTTTTAGTCGTGCTTTTGTTGCTTTTAGGTACGTTTTTGTCGCTTTTAGTCGTGCTTTTGTCGCTTTTAGGTACGTTTTTGTCTGCTGTTGTCACTTTTATTGCCGTTTTTTGTCAATTAGTTGCGTTTTTGTCTCTTATAGTTGCGATCTAGTCACTATTAGATGTGTTTTGGTCGCATTTAGTCATGTTTTGGATGCTTTTAAGCATACATTAAGCATTTACATTACTTTTGGTTGGGTTTCTGTTGCTTTTAGTTACATTTTTGTCGCTTTTATAGTTTTCCACCAATCAGGTCGCTATTTGTGGAGAAAAGTTTAAAAAATATGTTGAAAATTACAGGAAGTAAACAAACTGATGACATCACACTGGGGAGCCAAAGGTTATGCATAATTTACACAAAATAATCTTTTTTGACCCTTTAGACATTGATTCAACAAAATAAAGGTGTTTTACTTTGTCAAATAAAAAAATTGGTGACATTAGATGAGTTTTGGTGCGCTGTACTGATGGTTTCTTGGTGATTTCCCGGTGTGATGTCATAATTTACAACCAGGAAGTAAAATTAAAAACCTAACAAAATAGCTAAACTGGGGGAAAATTTGTGAAGATTTTAGCAAAATATATTCATCTTAACTGCATTTTAGTTAACGGAGTCGTCCAACCTGTCATATGCACTTTAACCTTAACTCCTCCGAACACGTCCAAACCACGTGACTCATCTTCGCCGTGTTCGCGCCGACCTGTTTTCGCTGCCGTCGTCTCGTAGCTGCAGATTCGTCCCGGCTTTGTGACTCGCCCTGGGCCAGTGCGAGGTCTGAACAGCTGCAGCGCCGGCTATTTTAAGACTCAAACCTCCACAGGCGAACGGTGACAATTGTCAGCCTGTTCTCCTCAGCGCCGAGTCATAGGGCAAGTATTTAGGCGCTCGTCTGTGTCGGCCGTGGCGTTACGAGCGCTGACAGTCGGGTTTAACTCCCGTTGATGTGTTATGAGCGGGAGAAATGGGTTAATATTTGAGCACGTTTGACGGTTGGGTCGGAGCGTCTCCAAAACTGCAGCTCCCGTGGTTTATGCCTCGTCTGATTGCTCGTTTTCGGACCAGTTTTGCGAGTGTTTTGATATTTGTTTTAATATTTGGATTCTGCTCAAAGTTCAGGTTTAAACACAATCAGGAGAATTGACAAACGCCTGAAATATGAACTGACAAGCTGATGGAAGTGTTGCAGAACGTCTTTGTTGCTTTTCGTTGCGCTGTTGTCACTTTTATTGTCGTTTTTTGTCACTTAGTTGCGTTTTTGTCTCTTATAGTCACAATCTAGTCACTTTTAGATGTGTTTTGGTCGCATTTAGTCATGTTTTTGATGCTTTTAAGCACTTGAGTTGCTTGTAGTTGGTTTTTTGTTGCTTTTAGTCGTGCTTTTGTTGCTTTTAGACACGTTTTGTTACTTTTAGTTGCGTTTTTTTGCTTTTAGTCGTACTTTTGTTGCTTTTAGTTGCGTTTTTGTTGCTCTTAGTTGCGTTTTTGTTGCTTTTAGTTACATTTTTGTCGCTTGTAGTCACGTTGCTGTTAGTTGCGTTTTTGTCGCTTTTAGTTGTGCTTTTGTCGCTTTTATTGTCGTTTTTTGTCACTTAGTTGCGTTTTTGTCACTTATAGTCGCGATCTAGTCACTTTTAGATGTGTTTTGGTCGCATTTAGTCATGTTTTGGATGCTTTAGATGCTGTTAGTTGCGCTTTTGTTGCTTTTTGTCATTCTTTTGTTGCTTTTAGTTGCATTGTTGTCGCTTATGGTTGTGTTTTTGTTGCTTTTAGACATGTTTTGTTACTTTTAGTTGCATTTTTTTGCTTTTAGTCGTACTTTTGTTGCTTTTAGTTGCGTTTTTGTTGCTCTTGGTTGCGTTTTTGTTGCTTTTAGTTACATTTTTGTCGCTTGTAGTCACGTTGCTGTTAGTTGCGTTTTTGTCGCTTTAGTTGTGCTTTTGTCACTTTTATTGTCGTTTTTTGTCACTTAGTTGCGTTTTTGTCACTTATAGTCGCGATCTAGTCACTTTTAGATGTGTTTTGGTCGCATTTAGTCATGTTTTGGATGCTTTAGATGCTGTTAGTTGCGCTTTTGTTGCTTTTTGTCATTCTTTTGTTGCTTTTAGTTGCATTGTTGTCGCTTATGGTTGTGTTTTTGTTGCTTTTAGACATGTTTTGTTACTTTTAGTTGCATTTTTTTGCTTTTAGTCGTACTTTTGTTGCTCTTAATTGCATTTTTGTTGCATTTAGTCACGTGGTTATCACTTTTAGTCATGCATTTGTTGCTCTTAGTTGCGTTTTTGTTGCTGTTAGTAGCGTTTTTGTCGCTTTTAGTTGTGCTTTTGTTGCTTTTAGTAGCGTTTTTGTCGCTTTTAGTTGTGCTTTTGTCGGTTTTCGTTGTGCTGTTGTCACTTTTATTGCAGTTTTTTGTCAATTAGTTGCGTTTTTGTCTCTTATAGTCGCGATCTAGTTACTATTAGATGTGTTTTGGTCGCATTTAGTCATGTTTTGGATGCTTTTAAGCACTTACTTTGCTTTTGGTTGGGTTTTTGTTGCTTTTAGTTACGTTTTTGTCGCTTTTAGTCGTGCTTTTGTTGCTTTTAGTTGCGTTGTTGTTGCTTATGGTTACGTTTTTGTGGCTTTTAGTTGTGTATTTGTTGCTTTTACTTGTGTTTTTGTTGCTTTTAGACAAAGTTTTGTTACTTTTAGTTGCGTTTTTTTGCTTTTAGTTGTGCTTTTGTTGCTTATAGTTGCGTTTCTGTCTCTTTTAGCAGTGACTATGTTGCTGTTTTTGCATTTGCATATCTATTCAAATATGCTTGTGACCATGAGGACAAAAATGCACCAAAAATATAGCAGGCCACAACAGTTTGACAATGAAGTTTTATTTTTATTTCATCAAACAACCACAAAACCTACAAAGATTAGTTCACTTTTTAAAAATAGAACTGAAAGTTAGATTTAGACTTTTTATTATTATAGTATTATCCGTTGCCAAATGTAACAAATTTATAAACCACAACCATTTGTCTTGGATGTCAAAATGTTTGTTTGTTTTTTTGCTGCCTTATTAAAATTAATGGGATTAAATGTTAAATCGATTGTGTGCACAACTTTTCTAAACACTTGTTTTCTGGAAAGGGTTATGTTTCCAAAATAACTGCTGGTTTTGCTAATTGTGACGACGGATTACAATCTCGGTTCTGTTTTCGTTTCCTGCTCAGTGCATGCTGCAAATGATGATTAGAGTTTAGCTAATATATCGACAGTTAGATAATATAATTTCCAAAATTTGAATATCGAGTTCATTGTTTAGAGTAAAAAATGCTACAAAAAGAGCTGATGTTATGATGTAAACTTTCAAATAAGTGTATAAGTTTTCTTTTCTGCTCTTTTTTGATTTATTTTTAAACCTCAACCAATACAAGGGGTGTACAATTAATCAGAATTTAATCGCAATTAGCAAATCGCAAAGGCTGCAATTTTTGAAGTGCAATAATTTCTTCCACAAACAGCAAAATATCTTGTATTCTGGATGAAAACTGCTAACCCTGTAGTTTAGATCAAAAATGTTCTGAAACAAACGACAAAAATGCGAAAAAATTACAACAGTGACAAAAATGGGACTAAATGCAACAAAAACTTAACGAAAAGTGACAAACAGGAAACAAAAATGACACAAAAAAATACTAAAACTGACAAATACATGTCTTAAAGCAACAAAAACACGACCAAAAGTTACAAAAATAACTGAAAGCGACAAAACCGCAACTTAAAGTGACAAAAAACACAGTGTTTTAGCCGTGTTTTGTAACTAAAAATTACAAAACAAATTGCTGAAAGTGACAAAAACGCAACTGAAAGTGACAGAAACACAGCTAAAAGTGACAAAAACGTGACTAAATCAGCAAAATCGTGATTGCAAGAGACAAAAACAACTTAAAGTGACAATAAATACTAACAGTGGTAAAAATGTGACTAAAGCAACAAAAACGCGACGGAAGTTACAAACATTTTACTAAAAATGACAAAAAATATACTAAATGTGACAAACATGTCTTGAAATAACAAAACCATGACAAAGTAACAAACATGCCACTAAAAATTACCCAAAAAAATACAAAAAGTGACAAAAAAACAAACAAGTGTTTGTCACTTTTAGTCGTTTTCGTAACAAAAAATTACAAAATAAATTGCTGAAAGTGACAAAACGCAACTAAAAGTGACAAAAACGTGACTAAATCAACAAAATCACGATTGCAAGAGACAAAAACACGACTTAAAAGTGACAATAAATACTAACGGTGGTAAAAACATGACTAAAGCAACAAAAACACGACCAAAAGGGACAAACATTAAACAAAACATTCCAAAAATATACAATAAGTAGCAAAAACGCATCCAAAAGCATAAAATGTAACTAAAAGCTCATATTTCGGTCTTTTTGTCAATTCTGCCATTCCAAAAACTGTTGCGATGTTAATGTTTGTGACTGTTGCCCATCCTCCACTTGAGTTTATATTTCAGTTCTGCTCCGTGGATGAATTGGACAGCTTTATGTAACTCGTCCAGTAGGTAGTGGTTGTAGGTGGCGCGTCGACAGCTTTTGCTCCGAGCACATTTTGTTGCTTTCCGATGGTGAAAAGAGTGAGTTTTTTTTCTACAGGAGCAGCAGGGATCTCTCTGCATCCTCAAAATTTGGCAGACGACGCCGTGTCAAAAATCTGCTCCCAACCAGTTGCCTCCAGATTATGTTATTGATAATGAGTGAGGTTCCCATAGCGATGGCAAAGCTCGTCTCCCACACAACCTGGACACAGATTTACTCTCCTGCAAAGTAAAGAGGTGTTTTAACCAGCAATTATACCATTAAAACTTCATTCTATAGGCCCTTTAAACAGAAATGTTCTCAATTCAGAATGGAGGCTAAAGTGAAGTGCAACATAATATGATTTCACTGGAGAAACTGGAATTTAACCTCAGAATATCACAAAATATGACAAATGTAGATGATTTAGTGTCAGTAAAAGCCTCAGACACATGTGAGTGACATCAGAGCTGCTTTAAACACATTTATTATTGTATTTTACATTATGTTTTAGGAAATTATGATCAACTCTTTCCATTTTTGATGAAGGAACAATCCAGATTTATGGGTTTTACTGGAAAAATACTCAGAAATGTTGAGCCCACAATAATTTTTCATTTTATCGAGAGATACATTAGATACTATTCCATAAATTTTATTATTTTGAAGCTAAAATGCAATTTTAAGGGAAAAAAAATTGTATGTCCATTGTTTGTTATAGAAGAGCAAACTAACTGACCTTTCTACTCTGGAAATTCAAATGTGTTGCCTTTTCACTTAAAACCAGTAGAATTTAGATTTAATCTGAGATAATTTACAGTTAACTTCATTTTCCCTCCAGTCGCCTCCATTCAGGAGTTTTGATGACATCACTATTTAAAGGGTCTGTTGGATTATATTCTATTTTTGTTGCATTTAGTCATGTTTTTGACACTTTCAGAGCAATTTTTGTGGCTTTTATATGCATTTTTGTTGTTTTTGGTCACGTTTTTGTTGCCCGTTTCAAATCTTAAATTGATGCTGAATAAAACAGGATATTTTGTTGCTTGTGAACATTTGGCAGACGACGCGGTGTCAAAAAACGTCTTTGAACTATTCTATTTTTTTTAATAACACTTAAAGACACATTTTGTGTATAGATTAAATGTTAAAAATGGAAACAATTTATTAAACAAATAGGTATTCGTTTACATTAAAGCTGGGGTACCCGACTTTAGATTGAGGAGAAGACTTTAAATGACAAATATTATGCAAAATTTACTTTTTTGAGCTTTTAGTTTAACATTGTTCCATCAGTGAGGGTGTTTAGATGAAAGAAATGCTCAGAATGAGTCTGTGACGATTAAGGACTGACGAAAGATTCTCAGATAAATGACGTAGATGATCTGAAAATATGTCTGAAAATCCAGAAGTTCAGCACGACGTGTGTTTGATGCTCGGAGGAAGAGAATTTTCTAATAAACATTCCTGAAAACAGCGTGAATGAAACTGAATGCAACTCCAGGTGTGTTTTTGATGACGGGACATTGTTAGAACAGGATTAAAAGCTCAAAAAAGTCACTCTGAACATTTCTTCCGTCTAATCACGATAGTTACAACTTTGTCAGATATCACAAAGCATTGTGGGTATATATTTACATGCGTGTAATTGCCTCTACAACCAGTAGATGGAGCCACAGCTAAGTCAAAATGGCATCTCCCAAAGCAGCGCCAAAGTTAAATATTTCTTCGTAAAAGCATTTTATTTTTCGTTCTAAAACATGAGATGTCAAACTGAAGACACTCCAGAGCAGGTTTAAAGGACAATAACATACAAATAATGCATCATATTTACCGGAGACTTAAAAAACTGCAACAGCGAGATACTTTTTGGATCTATAATCTGCAAGCCACTAAACACCCTGGACTGAATGACGACCTTGATTTTACTGTGTTTTTGTAGAATTTTACATGTCATTGTATGTATTTTAATTCTCTAGTGTCTTTTGGGGTTCACACTACCATCTTGTGGTGTTTTGTAGTCACTGTCCACTTTGGTTCACTTCCTACAGCGCCCTCTTCAGGTGGAGAAGTCCTATTGGTGGAACACTAGTATATGGCATCACATGGTATTTTTTTAAATCTGTTTGTCCTGATGAAGGCCATTAGGGGCTCATTGAGGTCCAGAGACATGCCATAATTAATAAAGGCATTTTAAATTTATAGAGAGTGCCTTGTTTTTTGTATTTTAATGCATCTACAATCCCTTTACCAAAGAGCAGCTCTTTTACTTTTTTCACGACTCTGGAGGTCCACGAAGCGTTCCTTGTTATCCTTTGCATAATATTTGTCCTTTAAAGCCGTGGTACCTGACTTTTTTGGGTGTAATTGGTACATTTTCTGTTCTGGACACCTCTTGGTGCCTGAGCGTCTGCAGTGAGTGTTGGGCTGTGATTGTTCTGAGGGGAAACCCGGCTGGTCCTCCTCGGTCTGATCTGAGTGTGTCGGATGTGTTTTGTCTCTCTCTGTTTCGCTCTGACTCATGGTTTGATCATTTCAGCTGCTCTTCCTGCTCAGTTCAGAGGCACATTTCACCCCTGAGTCACACGAGGCAGGGCTGGACCGGGTCTGGACCGGGTCTGGACCAGGGATAAACCAGGACTAAACAAACATGGACTAAATCAGGTTTACATTAAGACTAAACAAGGAAAAACAAAGACTTTACCAGGTTTGAGCAAGGATTAAGGAATAACCCACAACTAAACAAAGTCTGGACCAGGTCTGGACAGGGTCAGAGCTGGGTCTGAACCAGGTCTGAACAAGGGATAAACCAGGACTAAACAAACATGGACTAAATCAGGTTTAAATTAAGACTAAACAAGGAAAAACAAAGACTTTACAGGTTTGAGCTAGGATTAATCAGAATTGGTTTATTACCTGATCAAAATTCAGAAACATAGGAACTTGCTTTGGCGTAAGGTGCAACCTAAAACAACGAATAAAATATTAGCAAAATATATAAAAGAGGCATGCATAAGATTAAGAATAAAATAGAGTAGACTTGGACTATATACAGAAATGTACAGTTGGCCAGACAGTAGTGCAAATATACGATTAAGGAATAAACCACGACTAAACAAAGTCTGAAGCAAACATGAACTAAATCAGGTTTGAATTAAGTCTAAACAAGGAAAAACAAAGACTCTCAGTCTCAGCGAGGTCTGAACAAAGACTAAACCAAGTTTGAACCAGGTCTAAACAAGGTCTGATATAGCCAGGTCTGAACCACGTCAGATTCAGGACTAAACCAGGACTAAAACACGTCTCAAGGTATTAAGCTGGTCTGAACGAGGACTAAAACGGGTCTAAACCAGGTCTAAACAAGGATTAAACAAGGTCTAAAACAGGTATTAAGATGGTCTAAACAAGGTCTAAACAGGTCGAAACAAGGACTAAAACAGGTCTAAACAAGGTATAAAACAGGTCAAAACAAGGACTAAACTCGGTTTAAACAAGGACTAAACCCGGTCTAAACAAGGACTAAACCCGGTCTAACCAAGGACTAAACCCGGTCTAAACAAGGACTAAACCCAGTCTAAACAAGGATTAAACAAGGTCTAAAACAGGTCTCAACAAGGTATTAAGATGGTCTAAACAAGGTCTAGAACAGGTCTAACCCAGGACTAAACAAGGACTAAAACAGGTATAAACCAGGTCTAAACAAGGATTAAACCGGGTCTAAACCAGGTCTAAACCAGGTCTAAACAAGGACTAAAACACGTCTCAAAGTATTAAGCTGGTCTGAACGAGGACTAAAACAGGTCTAAACCAGGACTAAACAAGGACTAAAACAGGTCTAACCCAGGACCAAACAAGGACTAAAACAGGTCTAAACCAGGTCTAAACGTGGACTAAAACAGGTCTAAACCAGGTCTAAACAGGGATTAAACAAGGACTAAACCCAGTCCAAACAAGGACTAAAACAAGTCAAAATCCCCCAGTCTAAAACCTATTTTACAATTAATAAATGTTCATCAGCCTCCAACGGTGAGACTCATTAAAATTCAATCAGTTCTTGTTTTGGCGATGATTATTCCAGAGTCTTTCGCCCCAGAGCTGGTTTTGAACGGCAGAAAAGCCCATGTGCGTTTGAATTTGGAATAATAAACCTGTAGAGGCTCTCGAAGGGTGAATCACAGCCCTCCGTCGGCCTCGAAACAAGCGCCGCACTGTGGAAGAGGGGCAGGTTTGAAATGCAGAGCCTGTCCGGGCTGAAATGAAAGTGCAGCGCGTTAACAGACAGATGCACACGGCAAATTCTACTCCGGGCGCAGTTTGGAAGTCGCGTTTTGACTGGATCGTGACACGTTTCTTTCGGAGCTGAAGAAACGCTGCGTCGACTAAAGGAGACGGAGCATAAAATGGGCAAAAACTCTCAAAATTTTTCGCCGTCTGACCAAATATTAGACCTGAATTGCACTCACAAGATGATTAGATTACTCAATTGTTTGGGGATTGGGCTGCAACGAACGGTTATTTTGGTAATCGATTAGTCTAGCGATTATATCTTCGATTAATTGATGAGTCGTTAGAGCGAGAAAGACCCTTGAATATGAGAAGTTAACGCAATTTTACGCAGACAAAGCTGAAGTGAAGGCGTTTGATGACGTCGTGGAGGAGAATATTCATAGATGAACAAGGATTTTAATCAAAAACACACAATTGACATGATCCTTTAAAATGTGACGTCATCAAAATTCCTGAATGGAGGCGACTGGAGGCAAAATGAAGTTGATTGTAAATGTTTCAACGATTCTCTCACATTAGATCCAAATTCTGCTGGTTTGAAGTGTTTGTGTTGGGGAAAAAAATGGATGGATGGCTAATCGGAGACCTTCTGGTGCCGCTCTTTTGCCTGAGTCCCGGGTGAATCCTGGGCTCGTCAGTCATGTTTTTGTCAAAACAGTCACTTTTTTGTCAATTTCTGTCATGTTTTTGTCAATTTCAGTCACGTTTTTGTCAATTTTAGTCGTGTTTTTGTATACTTTTGTCACCTTTTTGTCATCTTTAGTAGAGTTTCTGGCACTCCGGTCATTTATAGACATGTTTTTTGTTGTTTTAAGATGCATTTTTGTCACTTTTAGTTACGTTTTTGTCGCTATGAGTTGCGCCTCTGTCATTTTCAGGTGCGTTTTTGTCACTTTTAGACATTTGTGGGTTTTAGATGCACTTTATCGCTTGTAGTCACGTTATTGTTGCGTTCTTGTCATTCTTGGTCACTCTTGGTCACTTTTCCTTTGATTTGGGTGAAAGTGGTTAATTATCTGAAGGATGAGGTCTTTCTGTGTCAAGCAGCGCTGCATGATTTGGGGAAAATATCTAAAATATGAACTTAACTATTAAAAGAATCACGTGTTTCGGAATGTCTTTGTCGCTTTTTGTCCTGTTTTTGTTGCTTTTAGGAGAGTTTATGTCACTAATTGTCACATTTTAAAATTATTTTGGTCTATAATTTTGGTTTATAAGTGACAGCCGTACTCAGAATGTAATGAACCTGATTTGCCACAGTTTAAAGAGGTTTTTTCATACTCTGCAGTCTCTGATCCTGGCGCTAATCGGAGACCTTCTGGTGCCGCTCTTTTGCCCGAGTCCCGGGTGAATCCTGGGCCCGTCAGTCACGTTTTTGTCACTTTTAGTTACGTTCATGTCGCTATAAAGATGTTTTTTCATACTCTGCTGTCTCTGATCCTGGTGCTAATCGGAGACCTTCTGGTGTCGCCCTTTCGCCCGAGTGCCGGCTGAATCCTGGGCTCGTCCGTGGCCTGCAGCTCGGGGCTTTCATCTCCGCGTCACACGATCCGTCTCTAAATGCCGGCGACTCGACCTCCTCCCGCGCGCTCTTTCTGCTCGCTCCGCAGCGCTCCACACCTCTGCGCGCCGGCCCTTTGTTCCCAAAACAAACACCAGGTTTTGACACCGTTCTGGGCGGGACTTTTCCTTTTAAGAGCTGCCTTTTCGTTTTGTAACTCTAGGGCATTCAAAGGGTCGGGTGAAAGTGGTTAATTTTCTGAAGGACGAGGTCTTTCTGTGGGGAGTAGAGCTGCTTGATCTGGGGAAAATGTCTAATTGGGATTTTTCGGACCAGTTTTGTGATTGCAATTTATTTTAATTTTAGTTTTAATAATGGAATTCTGTTCAAAGTTCACATTTTAAACACAACCAGGGGAATTAGAATTTAAAAAAAAGAGAAGAAAAAAAAGAAATATTAACACAAACTAATAACGAGTTTCTGGCACTCCGGTCATTTTTAGATGGATGGATTGTGGAGGAAATTACTGCACTTCAGAAATTGCAGCCTTTGCATATTGCTAATTGCGTCCATTCAAATTGCAATTCAATTTTGATTATTGGGCAGCTCTAACGGGTGTCCCAGATCATAACTATGTAATAGACAAAAGTATAATTTGTCTTAAGTTTATTTTTTTAATTAAAATTTTTTAATTTTTGGGTAGTTTTATCCCAAGCATTAAAGAACTTGTTTATAGAGGTCCAAACTACAGAGTGAAAAGCTGTTCACTCAGAGAGAAAAGGAGACAGACACAGAGACATTTAGTTCTCTTTTTGCTATTAGCTTTGCAGTATTGCTTATTGCCTTGTTTATTCATTTTCAATTATTGTAGTATGTAGTAAAGTATCCAAAATTAGATGTTAATTGATGCTAAAACTTGTATCGTAACTAGATACTCAATTTGATCAAGTATCAACTCAAAACAAATCTCATAAACAAGATAAAATGTTACCTTTCCTGAACAGTTTTAGAATAAACTTGAGATTTATTGTAAGACCACAATGTTTAATTCAGAGAAAGTTATTATTTTGTATTGAAAATGTCAGGTTATTTTTTAAAACCTTGACTAATACTTGCTTCTAACCTTCTTTCTCTCTCTTGTTACTTCACAGGAATTCACAAATGTCTAAAGAAAACCTCAATCTCATCTCCACGCCGAAGACTGGCAACTTTTGAGGAGTGTTTCTCGCGTTGAATGTTCGCAAACGGCACCCGAGACTCGAACGTAAATGTAGTTTTCGCCGTCGATTTTGCGTGGTCGGACAACAACTCCCCTCCGTTTCTTGATGCACGTCATGAGCGTACCTGCCCCGCAAAAACCAGGCGCTAAACGGACGGGAAAGCGGATCACATTTTTCCCCGAGCAAGCGATGAAGGAGGCGTCTCAGCAACAGCAGGACTTCTATCTGCAAACGGGGAACGTCGTGGACCCGGGGCAAAGCGAGGCGGCGAGCGCGGTGACTTCCAGCGCTGACGGACACCACATGTACTTGAACTCCGTCATTTTCAGTCCGGACAAGGGCGATCAGAGCCGGGGCGGGCATTATCAGCAAACCGTGCCGATGAAGTGGTCACAGCAGGAGGCGATGCAACAGCAGCAGCAGCAGCAGCAGCAGCAGAGGCAGGCGGCGTGGACTTCTAGCATGTCGAACTGGCCGTCGAACTATGCTAACTTCATGGGCGACGCGAGGAGTGGCTTCACGAAGTCGATGCATGAACAGCAGCAGCAGCAACCTCCACCTTCGCTGGGTTTGACGTCAACGCAAACGGCTCCGCAGTTGTTTCAGGACGCGTTGAAACCGGGAGCGCTAAACCCGCAACAGCAGCAGCAGCAGCAGCAACAGCAGCATGGCAACGCTAGCAGCAGCAGCAGCACTGGCAGCTCCGTCCTGCAACCGTTTCAGCTCGCGTTTGGTCAGCCCAAAACGCAGCATCTCCCGTCGTATTACCAAGCGTTTCAGGGGAATCGGACTTCCTCTGCGGCGCTCCCGAACCCCCCCAGCTATCAAAGCAAAGCCCACAACGTCCTGCAGCACCATCCCATGCAAATGCTCGCGGGTCAGAGCGCGGCACCGCAACAATTGGCCCACGTCGAACAAAGGGTGAACATGCAGCAGTTGCAGCATCAGCGTTTGAACCAACAAAACGTGCGTGACTTTTTCCCCTCCGCTCAGCAGCAGCAGCCTGTAGTCGTGCGCTCCACTGAACCCGCTCTCCCGGCCGCTCCCCCGAAAACCCAGGAGCCGCTAATCCAGGACATAACGCCCGAGCCGCAGCAGCAAACCGCCGACCCGCTGCAGCAGGTCGAGCCGGTGTCGCCGCAGCTGTCGTTGAGGCGGTCGCGGAGGCTGTCGAGAGAAGGGGGCACGCCGAGTTTGGAGAATCCGTTCCTGGCCTCGTCGACGGCGGCCTCCTCTTCTTCTTCTTCCGCGTGTTTTCCGGAGCAGGTGCAAAACGGGGCGCCTACGGGGGTCATCCAGAGCACCCGCCGGAAGAGGAGGGTGTCGCAGGAGGTGAACCTGGAGACGCTGGCGCAGAAGGCCTCAGAGATGGAGTCGCTGCCGTCCAACTTTGTCAAGGTGAGGTTCGGATGGATGTCGGCGTCGAAGGTTTGATTTGCTCGGTACAAAAAAAAGTACTCCAAACTGTCGTCTGGATGTTCAAAAGGAGGTAAAAAGGGCTTTACATCAGGGCTGTTCAACTTTATTTATCAAGGGACAGGTTTTTCGGATGGTTTTGAAATATGAGGAAAATGTAATACGAAAGGCTAACACGAACATCTGCAGGACTGAACCAGAACTAAACGTGGACTAAACCAGGACTAAATGTGAGCTAAATGAGGGCTAAACCAGGAGTAAACATGGACTAAACCAGGACTAAATGTGAGCTAAATGAGGGCTAAACCAGGACTAAACGTGGACTAAACCAGGACTAAATGTGAGCTAAATGAGGGCTAAACCAGGACTAACCGTGGACTAAACCAGGACTAAATGTGAGCTAAATGAGGGCTAAACCAGGACTAAACGTGGACTAAACCAGGACTAAATGTGGGCGAAATGAGGGCTAAACCAGGACTAAACGTGGACTAAACCAGGACTAAATCAGGTCTAACCCAGGACTAACCCAGGACTAACCCAGGACTAACCCAGGTCTAAGCCAGGTCTAAACCAAGACTAAATCTCTAACAACAGATAAAATATTTTCTATATTTTTCGAAGATATGTTTTTGTCAGTTTAGTCGTCTTTTTGTCACTTTTAGTTGCGTTTTTGTCGCTTTAAATTGCGTTTTAGTCCTCTTTTGTTCACACTTTTAATGCTTTTAGTCATTTTTTAGTCACTTTCAGACATGTTTTTGTTGCTCTTTTAAGAACATGTCTGTACAAATCAAAACTACAGATTCGGCAGTTTTTATGCAGAGTAAAGCCAGATATTTCGCTGTTTGTGAAGGAAACAATTGCACTTCAAAAACTGCAGCCTTTGCAATTTGCTAATTACATCCATTCAATTAGATTTCAGTTATTTGTGCAGCCCTAATTATTATCGATAATGCATCATCATCAAAAAAATCTATATTATGTTATTGTTACTACAGTTAAACCAAATCTACTGCAAGGGTTTTAGAGTCTGTGTAGAAACCGTTATGTAACAAATATTGATTACTAAAGTGGCTGCTTAATCGATTAATCACAGTCAAGCGTTGTTGCAGCTCTAAGTCACACTTTCTACATCTCAAAATGAGCAATCCAACCCATTATTTTTCTAATCTGATCTTTTTCCACTCTGTTTACTCACGTCGCAGTCAGTGCTCTGTCATCAGCCTGAGTCATTTTGCTGAGTAATACATTTGTAAGTGCTCTCTCTTAAGCCGTAAAAAGTCCATCTCAAAAGTACAGACTGTTCATTTTCTTTATTAAAATGTAAAAACGACTCAGTGCCAAGTTTATTTTAGACAATTTCCTACAACCTCCTGCTCGTACTAAAAGAAAACTCAAGTCTAGATGCACTTCTGATCGAAATGACTAAACAAAACTGTGCATTCATTTCTTTTCTTACAATTCGAGATGGGATTTGTGTTAAAATATGATGATAGTGCTATTTTTATTTTGGAAATATACAAAATAAGAATATCTAATTGTAAATAGTGAATTACAAGGGAGTAAAAGGGTTGATTAAAACTAAAAGGCAACATATCTGTTGTGAAATCTTCCAAATTAAGGTATGTTTTGCGTTTAAGTTCTTTGTCAGTTCACGTTTTGTGCGATACTTTCACCTTAATAAGACATTTTCCGGCACATTTTAGCACATTCCTGATTGCTATAATATCACATGAATATCATAATTAATAATTGCAACAAATAGAGACAGTATATTAAATTATGCCAGTATCGCCCACCTCTTGACCTTTTATACCGTTTTATTATCCATATGCCGCTCGCACCTGTTTTTCCTCAAACGTGTGACTAAAATGAGCCTCATTTCAAACTGAAGCTGTTTCTGAACCTTTGAACACAAACTATTGTCTGACTCTTTGTGAAGCTGAGACTCTGTAGTTTTGTGTCTGATTTACTCTGATTCCACTTAGAAACAAACTCTGCAAAGAGGAATATCAGACTTTAAAGTTCGCCTACATTTTCTTTGTTAAGTGAAGCCGTGTTTGTAGATTTTGCCTGATTGACACGACTTTTGGCTTTTGTTGGTTTTGACGATTCCTCTTTCAAAGCTGAAGCTAAATTAACAAAAATTAGTTTTAGGGACTTGTAATAAAGTAAAAAAGTCCAGGCAGAATCCATATAAAAGTCCTATTAATTTCAATTTTTATTTTAGTGTAATTTTTAAATTTGTGCTTTTGGAACAGAAACTGACTCCCAGAATGTTTGATTTGACTGAAAATAAGTGGGTTACAGCTTTCTTTTCACATTGAACATGTCCAGCAGCTGATTGTTTCCTTTTATCAGATGTGGATAAAAAGGAATAAATGAATTTCAAAATCTAGCAACCCGCCGGTGGGACGCCAGAATAGCATCTGGTTATTGTTTATATCAGTGGTTCTCAAACTTTTTACCCCAAGCACCACCAATGAAAAGATTAGGCTTCCTGGGTCCATAACAGGACACTTCCAGGTCCAAATGAGGGATAAATCAGGTAGAAACACATCATCGCCACAGTAGTTTTAACTGAAATTTACATAAGGAAGAGCAAAAAATGTGAAGAAAATGTACTCTAAATCAGTGGTTCTCAAACTTTTTCAATCGCGACCCCCAACATAACAATAGTTCACGTTCGCGACCCCCAAACACAAAAAATAGGCGACACGCTAAGTGATAAATTAGTCTTGTATCTAATGTTTGATTTTATTTTGAGAATATAGACCTAGAAAATTGGCCAATAAATTCAAATCTACATTTACCACTGCATTTAAAGGGTGTCAAGCCTTGTTTAACACTATTGTATACATTTTTCCCCATCATCTGAAATCCTTAGTTTAAGAACCACTGATCCAAATGAAGTAAACATTACAATTGAAGATGTGTCCACGTACCACCAGAGAAAGTTTGTGTACCACAGTCTGAGAAACACTGGTCTATTAAAGGGCACATACAAAACATAATGAACTGTTGAGCTTTTCACCTTGTTCTGACATTGTTCCTTCATCAAAAACACAGTTGGACTTCCGTTTACCTTAAGTCGATTTAGTAATTATCACGACAGGCCCTTCTTGTTTTGTGATTTTAATGCACTTTTATTCTGTTGCGTAAAGCACTTTGAATTGCCTCGTGTACACATTGTGCTTGCCTCGTAGAGCCGGGCGATATGACAAAAAATTATTATCACGATTTCCTTTCATTTCCATTCATGTTCACTTAGTTTTTTTCTATTGTCTTTAATAGAGCTGCACAATTTAGGAAAAATATCTAATTGTGATTTTTCAGTGCGATTAAGATTAGATTTGCGATTTAGGTTTGAATAATAGGATTCAGTTTTGTTGCTTTTTAGTTTTTGTCACGTTCAGTTGTGTTGTGTCATATTTAAATGAGTTGTTTTCTGTCACGTTTTTTTTTTTCCACGTTTTTGTCGTTCTTGAGTTGTGTTTCTTGTTTGCAGGTGCGTCTTGGTCGCTTTTGAGCACATTTTTATCACTTTTGGTTGTGCTTTATTTGCTTTTTGTGTCGATTTCGTTGAATCGTGCAGCACTTGTCTATAAGAGGTAAATAAAGTCATCTGCTCAGAGGCTTCAGAGGCTAAACAACAGGAGAAAAAGTGTGTTTGAACAGACAGCTGCATTAAAGACACAGTCAATCACGATACGTCGATTTCACAAAAATAGCAGATTGTCACAGGGACGAGCTCACGATTCGATTTTTATCACCGTATCGCCCAGCCCTATTCCCTCGTCTTCTCGCACCAGAGCGAACGTCCTCAGCTGCCTCCGAGGCTCTGCCAACTGTGTCTGTGTTTGTGCGACTTCACTCAACACCTCGCTCTGCACAAGCCCGAGCTCATCGACACACACTTTACTCCGTGTTTGCAAAGAAGGAACAAAGCCACTGTGTCTTATTATCAAGAATGCTGTCGTGCATGATTTGAATATTGGGTTTTCAAAGGCCTCATCCAATTCAATACAATGCACTTTGTTTGTACAGCACATTTTATAAACTGAATTATAATTGCTCATGAAAAACAATAATAAAAATATATAAATAAAATGCTAACAGTAAATATACTTTAAAACAATAGATATTGGGTAAAAACAATACTTAAAATAAAATGCAAAAGATGAAATAAATAAATAAACATGGCCTGTCAAAATAATTACTACATCGACTTATCGTTCAATATATGAGGGAAAGAGCAATATATTTGGGGCTCAGTATTTATCGTGTGCACATTTTCTTTGTAATTGTGGGGAATTCATCCTTTTTTTTTTTCTGTAATAATGTTTATACGGAAGTGCAGAACTGCCAATAGGGTTTAAATAAAATAGGCTAGTCTCACTTTTTCCCAGCACCATGTTTTAAATTGATACTATCAGGAAAAACATGATAATATAGAAAAAAAAGAAAAGAATAATAAAAAAGGCAGACACATTGTCAATAATAACGTTATAGTTTTCATGTTAAAACGTGATACTATGGCAAGGAAGTATGGCAACACTGAAGGATCAATCCTCTTTTGCACGTTTGTTTGGACAAATGCAGATTTGTTCATGAATCTGCCCAGTTCTGCTAAGACTAGTGGAGGTGGAGGAGGAAGGAGTAGTTGGAGTAATAGTAGTAGTCTTCTTAGGAGTAGGAGTCGGAGTAGGAGGAGTAGTGGAAGTTGTTGTAGTAGAAGGAGTAGTTGGAGTAATAGTAGTAGTCTTCTTAGGAGTAGGAGTCGGAGTAGGAGGAGTAGTGGAAGTAGTTGTTGTAGTAGAAGGAGTTGTTGGAGTAGTAGGAGTCTTCTTAGTAGTCGTCCTAGTTGTAGTAGGAGTAGTAGGAGGAGGAATAGTAGTAGTCTTCTTAGTAGTCGGCCTAGTTGGAGGAGTAGTGGTGGAAGTAGGAGTTGGAGTAGTAGTTTTCTGAATAGTCGTCCTAGTAGGAATAGGAGTGGTAGTGGTAGTAAGAAGGAGTAGTAGTAGTCTTCTTAGTAGTCGTCCTAGTTGGAGTAATAGTAGTAGAAGTAGCAGTAGGAGGAGGAGGAGGCAGACTGTGCATCAGAGCGGCCTGTGTAGTGGCTCAGAGGATCCTCTGCTGAACTCGTGCTTCAGGACAAACCCTGTGGCTGTGGCTCCACTCCGAGCGAAGAGAGCGGCCCTCGTTACAGTCTGTGGTTGTTGGACTCAGAGCTGAGAGGCTCCATGTACAGTTTGACCGCTGTGCACTGGGGCGGAAGTCAACAAAAGAAATTCTTGATCGACTAAAGACCTGCCGTATCGACCGATTAGTCGACTTAAAGGGGGTGTGGTAAAAATATATCAAAACTGTAAAGTAATTCCATGTATCTAAAACTGCACTCAAAAGAACACAACTGTAGAGGAGTTCATGCAAAAAACACAATTTATACAGAAAAGTGCAAGGAGACAGTGGATTTATACATAAAGACTCCAAAATCTTCAGCAAACACACCTCATATCTTCTCGTTTTTGCCGTATAAATAATTTTCTAACAATTTAGTATAAATAAAATGATTAGTCGACTACTAAAATCTTGGTCGACTAAGACACCATTGATTAATCGACTAAAAGATTACAGCCCCACTGGACACCCACTGCCCACAGCTGTGCACAGTTATGAGGTTATGAGTTATGAGGCAGCACTTCTGCGTCTTTGATAAATCTCTACACCTTCAATAAATGTGTTTGATGACACACACAGACTTAAATAATGTCCTTATTCCGACCCCGCCATAGTCTGTGGTAGAACCCGGTTAACCGAGAGCTTTTGGACACTTGTCAGTCTCAAAACATGTCAAATCAAATCAATTTATTTTTATAATGCCCAAAATCACAACAACAGTTGCCTTGATGGGCCACAGGTAAAAGCAGTTCAGATAACTGTCCCAGAATGCCCCTGTCCTTTGACCCTCCTTCGCGGCGAGGAAAAACTACAAAAAACCCCATGGGAAAAAGTAGAAACCTCGGGGAGAACCACAGTGAAGGAGAGATCCTACTCCCACGGACGGACAGGCTGCAGATGAACTAGGACTGACATCCACTTGGACTGTGGAGCCAGAACCACTCAAGAGGGAGGTGGCTTTAAAGAGTTCCTCCAGGTGGACGAGGAGCAGTTCACCCAGTGTAGAGAGAGCTCCTCCAGCAGTAGATGAGGAACAGTTCATCTAAAGTAGATGGAGTTCGTCCAGGCAGACGAGGTCAATCTCAAAACATGTCAAATCTTAAAACTTTTGTCCAGTTAACAGAATTCAATTGTCTTTTCATTTGCAATTTATAATTTCATCTTGTCTAAAAGTGTCACGATATGTATCTCTGATGCTGTATTTAAAAGAAAAAAGTATTGAATGACAATATACAGCTGTGTTGATATTTTAGGGAGAGCCCTGTCAAGTACAACTCGTGCAAACAGACTCAGGTTTCAAGCTTCATGTTTGTAACTCTAGTAGGCAGGGCGATATGGCCAAACGTTTTTATCATGACATAAAAGAGAAAATTTGCGATAACTGCATTATTGATTATATAAATGACTAAATTCTTAACAATGGCACCAATATTTGACTTGTTTAAAGGTGCTTTACACATTTTTTTCTCGTAAGAAAGTAAGTAAAATCAGCTCTGCCTCAGCTCAGATCTGTTGTAAAGGCATCTGTGCGATCATGGAGTGCAGAACCTTTAAGGATATTCAGTCTGTGTTCAATTGCTATATTTTTGCTTCCACTTCTCGCTTCAACATTGATTTTTAATGTGTCTCTAGACTCTGGACTCTTTGTGAAGCTGGGACTCTGTAGTTTTGTGTCTGATTTACTCACTCTGCAAAGAGGAATATCAGACTTTAAAGTCCGCCTACATTTTCTTTGTTAAGTGAAGCCGTGTTTGTAGATTTTGTCTGATTGACACGACTTTTGGCTTTTGTTGGTTTTGACAATTCCTCTTTCAAAGCTGAAGCTAATTTAACAAAAAAAAATAAAGTAAAAAAGTCCATTGAATTTTAGTGTAATTTTTAAATGTCTGCTTTTGGAGTAAAAACTGACTCATCCCAGAATGTTTGATTTGACTGAACATAAGTGGGTCACAGCTTTCTTTTCATATTGAACACGTCCAGCAGCTGAGTGTTTCCTTTTATCAGATGTGGATAAAAAAGAATACATTCATTTTAAAAAACAGCAAGCAGTTTTAACAGAGTGCCTTGGAATTTTTTTGTCTTTGGGATAATTGCTACAATTTTTACCCAAATAGACAGAACCTTTTTCTTGTAACGAAGTACCCCAATCTCCAAATGAGTACCTGTTTCTTTACCGACTGATTTCTGGACCCTTACGTACCCACGCAGCGCTCCTTATCTCCTTTAATTTATACATGCGTTTATAACATGCACAGATTTAGGGCTGTAGTCCTTTAGTCGTTTAGTCGATTAGTCGGTGGATGGTGTCTTAGTCAACCAACATTTTTATTTGTCGACTAATTATTTTATGTAAATTAAAAGTATTTACATGGCAAAAACAGCAAGAAGTTATGGAGCAAATCATACGTTTAATCTAATTTCTAAAGTTCCCTAGTACTTTTCTGTATAAATAGTATGTTTTTGCATGAACTCTTGTACAGTTGTTGTCTTTTGAGTGCAGTTTGGGTTAGCTACTTCACAGTTTTGGTATATTTTTGTCACACCCCCTTTTAGTCGACTAATCGGTTGAAGGGGCAGGTCTTTAGTCGACCAAGAATTTCTTTAGCCAACAACAGTTCTACACAGATTATATCTTACAAACCTAATGTCTTTCACTGAAGTTTCTTCTATCAAACAGTGTGTGCTAGAGTAGATTAAAATCAGGCACAGGCCCTTTAAGAAGTATTAAAATTGTTAAGTAAAAATGTGTACCTTGTAGGGATGGGACAATAATCGTTTGTGCTACGTTTTGTTTAATCGTGATAATCGCCATTTTGTACCAGATTGTGCAGAAAAAAGCAACCTACCCTTTATGTTCTCCTATATCATTTTTGTTTTCACTTATAATAAAGTTAAAATAATGAGAAAGTAATGTCTTTATATGTCACATTTTCAAACTGTCAGCAATTTTAACAACTATCGTAATATTATTGTTAATCGCAATTATTTTGGCTGTGATAATCGTGATAAAATTTCAATATCGTCCCATGCCTAGTACTGTGCAAAAAAAACTTGCCTCTAGTTTAGTTACCCACTCTTATTCCTCTAACTCTGACAGGTTGAAGTACTAATTTTACTAAAACACAATTAAGATCATTATATTCAAGATTCTGCTAAAAAGAAAACAATTTTTATCCAAGTTTGGCAGTTTTTTAGGTGGTTGTGGTTGTAAATCATGACTGGGGAATTCTGTAACTGTTGCCTAGAAACCATGTCGTACACTGGGCGAAAACTCCTCAAATGTCACAGAAATTATTATTTGACAAATAAAAACATATAGGAACACCTTTATTTTGACAAATTAATGTTTAAAGGATCAGAAAAATGTGTTTGTTGGTTGTGAATTGTCCCTGGTGTGTCTCCCTCGTGTGACGTCATCATGTTTTGGAACTCTGCTCTACTTCCTGTAAAGTTCATCATATTTTTCAACTTTTCTTCACAAACTGACTCTTGATTTGGGTAAAAACTATCATTTATATTCACAACTGGTTTTATTCCACCAAATAAAGTCAAAACTGGAAAATCATAAAAACCTGTCATACGCCCTTTAACTTCTACATTCAGGACACATTGAGTTATTGCAGAACTTAAATGAACTATTTGTACTTTGACTGTTTCTGTTGCTGCTTTTACTCGTGCTCTCTCTGAATCGTTGAATGCTTCTTTTCCGTTTCTGAACGTGGGAATGCGTTTGTCGAGTTCTGAGGAAGCTCTGGAGCCTCGAGCGGGACGAGCCTGTGGCCTGGTTTAGCCTCTGAGGCACTGGATCTGACTGAGCTGTGTTTGGTTTCACACACCTCCCCCACCAGGCAACGGGGGAGAGCAAAGAGAGGGGGAGGAGAGAGGAGAGAAACTGTGAGAAGAGAGTGGAGGGAGGGAAGGGAAGAGGAGAGGAGGGGAGGAAAGGGGAGAGAGGAAAGGGAAAAGGAAAGAAACTGAGAAGGGAGAGAGGAAAGGAGGGGAGGAAAGGGGAGAGAAGAGAAACTGAGAAGGAAGAGGACTGAGAAGGGAGAGAGAGGAGAGGGAAGAGGAGAGAAGAGAAACTGAGAAGGAAGAGAAGAGAGGAGGGAGGGAAGGGAAGGGGAGAGAAGAAAAACTGAGAAGGAAGAGGGAGGAAAGGGAAGAGAAACTGAGAAAGGAGAGGGAGAAGGGAGAGGAGGAAGGGAAGGGGAGAGAAGAGAAGAGAAACTGAGAAGGAAGAGAAGAGAGGAGGGAGGGAAGGAAGAGAAACTGAGAGGGACGAGAGAAGGGAGAGGAGGGAGGGAAGGGGAGAGAAGAGAAACTGTGAGAAGGAAGAGAGAGGAGGGGAGGGAGGAAAGGGAAGAGGAGAGAAGAGAAACTGAGAAAGAGGAGAGGAGGGAAGAAAGGGAAGAGGAGAGAAGAGAAACTGAGAAGGAAGAGAGGAGGAAGGAAAGGGAAGGGGGGAGAAGAGAAACTGAAGGAAGAGAGAGGAGAGGAGGGAGGAAAGGGAAGGGGGGAGAAGAGAAACTGTGAGAAGGAAGAGAGAGGAGAGGGAGAAGGAGGGGAAGAGACAGTGAGAGGAAGGAGGAAAGAAGGTGGAGAGAGCGGAGAAACAGGGAGAGGATAGAGAAAAGAGGGAGGAGAGAAACAAGGAGAGAAGGGAGGAAAAGGGAGTAGAGGGAAGAGAGAAATAGGCGAAAGAAGGAAGGAACGACTGGAGAGAGGAGAAACGGAGGAAAGAGGAGGGAGAGAGGAGAGAAACTGAGAAGAAAGAAAAAGAGAAGGGCGAGTGAGGAGAAGGGAGGAGACAGAACAGCCGGGAGGGAGGGGAGGAGGGGGAGGGGAGAGAGAGTGCACCGCTCAGCAGAAAATCCTCTCTCTCTTTTGGAGCGCTCACTCGATGTTTCCACCGACAACAAAACCACATGTTGGATTCGGACCGAGCTGCTGCGCTGAAGCTTCGGCATCGTACGAGAAAAGTCACGTTTGCACAGATTTGTAAAGGGGAAAAAGCCACACTGCGGAACATTCTTGAAGAACTAGACACAGCAATAGAGTTTCTATGATGACTAACGATCTTATAACTGCAAACAACGGTATTTTCGTCCCTCTTCAAGCATTAGAGACTAGATTGAATGTTTTTTTTTTTTTTTTGTCTATTTTGTATATTTATTGCATATTTTCTATTCTCTTGCTGTTCTTTAACCCCAATCAATCAATCAATCAAACACTTTAGAACTTTATTTGTGCCTATAATGAGTCAAACGAGTTATTTATTCAACCGTCTACAGCTCAAATCTTATCGTAGCACAGAAAAATAACAAAAAACGATAAATATTAACCATCAAAAATAATTGCGCCGTGTAATGATCAGTAATTATCCAGTAATTATCCAGACAGACCCAGCTGATCTTGAATTTTCTCCATTGTCGGACAAATAATGATTTTTTTCCTTCTCTTTTTGAAAGTTAAACAATGATGTGATTCTCTTAAATACAGCTACAATTTGACCTGACACAATAACACATTTTGAAGTTTGATTCGTTGCAAATGAAAATATTGCGATAAATGATCATATTTAAATCAATTTATTCCACTAAAACATAAATATAAAAGCTCAGTAAAGCCTCAAAACCTGGAGCAAAGGCACTTTTCTTAAACATCACTAATAAAATGTATACAGTCTATACTTTCTCAAAAGATTAACTTTGACAATATTGAAATTAATTGTTTGAAATAATCGCGTTTTCAATAATGAACCAAATAGTTGTGATTATAGTTTTTGCCATTATCGAGCAGCTCTACTTTTTTCTGAAGAAACAATTCGTTATAAACATGGGCTGTATTAAAAATAACAAGATTAAACTCTAAAATTGTAAATTAGTGTAATTAACGAGTCTTAAATATGTTAATTATTCAACTTTCTACAGCTCAAATGTTCATATAATGTAAAAAAAAACGACAAATTTCCCTATTTTGTTCTAAAAAAAAAAAGTGCACACAAGATAAAAAACTTTTTCAAGGTGCACTTTATGCAAATTTTCTAAGCATTAAACTTTTTTTAAATTGTCTTTATTAGTTTATTGCCATCTGTGCATGCTCATAGCACATTTAGGAGCAAAAGAACAACATTTAATTTACAATAAAACATAAATAATAATAAAACAAATTTAAAAATCTTGTCTCCTTTTTTTCTCTTTGTTTATTTTTATCATAGCATCAAACATTTATATCTTGCATTTATTGTTGAGAAAAACACAAACTCTTAATTTTGTGACATATTTTTAACCTAAACACTCTGCTATTTCCATTTTACTCATTATTTTGTGCAAAAACTAGACAAATTTGATGCTCTGAGGACAAACTAAAGTCACCAAAGCGGCGTTTGTGGTGGAATCCTCGTGTCTCTGTTGTGTTTGGTGTTCAGAGGCGTCCGCTCCTCTGTCGTTTGATGTTTGTCGTGTTTCTGGTTTAACTCGATGGAAGAATGTGGAGAATGTCCCTCGTCACGTCACATGACCCTCCGAGCGGCCGGCTGTGACCAAAGCAGCCGTAAAACACACTGAGGCCCCAGAGTTTGTGAATGGACGGCGTGTGCTGCGATTATTACAGTTTAAAGAGATGCAGTGGCATGTTTTGTGGAAAAAATCCAGTGGTGGAAAGTAAAAAAGTAAAAGTACGTAAGGTGAGACACTGCAGGGGAATAGGAAAAAATATTACAAGAAATCAACTTGAAACTTCTCCTGTATTTTACGCACATGAGTGTAAGAAAAAAATGCGTTACAAGATTTTCATCATGTCATGTTTTCAAGTAGAAATAAGGCATTTTATGTGAAAAAACGACCAAAATTGCACATATTTGGGAGATTTAAAACTGAAAAATGGACAGAACCAGGTTTAAATTTCTTAGTTCATTTTGTAACATATTAGTTATAAAAAAAAAAACCTTTACAGAGAGGATTTAGGATTTCTTATTTAGATTTTGACTAAACAAGATTTGACTGAAAATTGTCCTAAAAAATCATATTTTGCCTCATTTTTTAAGACGTAAAACTTCAATATCAGTTTTAGAATCAGATATAAACAAATCCTTCAGTGCGTTTCATCAAAAGCTTGTTCTGTCTGACCAAAAAATAAAAAATCGAAAAAAAGGGTTTTGCCTGTAGTGTTTCACCTTAATGGAAAAATATTATGTATTATTTGTATATTATTGTCCTTTAAACCTGGCCTTAAGTGTCTTCAGTTTGACATGTCATGTTTTAGAACTAAAAATGAAATGCTTTTACAAAAAAAATATACTGAGTTTCTACATTCTACAGCTATAATATTCATATAATACAAAAAAACCACACAAAATTCATATAATACAAAAAAACAAAGTCCCCTATTTTATGCAAATAAAAAGTACAGACAAGGTTAAAAACATGTTCAAGGTGTATTTAATGTAACTTTTCTGAGCATTAAACCTTTTTTGTGTATTTATTAGTTGTATGCCCAAAACTTCCTATTTTTCATGCTTTTTTCTCTTCATTTATTTGTTGTATTATTATAGCAGCATTACATTTGTCTATCTTGCATTTATTGTTGAGAAGTACTCCATTCTCAGATTGGCAGCTTCTGTCCCATTCTGTCTCGATAAAAAATTGATGAATTGCACAACTTTACACTTTTACTGCGCATTAGATACAGACTGTTATACAGATGACATTTTAATTACAGATTAATCTCAAAAAGTACATTACAATAGACCCTTTAAAATTCCAGAACGGAGGCGACTGGAGGCAAAATGAAGTCGACTGTAAATGTTTGAATGATTCTCTCTCATTAGATCTAAATTCTACTGGTTTTAAGTGTTTGTGTTGGAAAAAAGCAACACATTTGAATTTCCAGAGTAGAAATGTTAGTTTGTAACAAACAATGGACAAAATACAATTCTAGCCTTAAAATTGTATTTTAGCTTCAAAAGAATCTAATTTATGGAACAGTATCTAATATGTCTCTAGATAAAATGAAAAATGATTGTGGGCTCAACATTTCTGTGAGTATTTTTCCAGTAAAACCCATAAATCTGGATTGTTCCTTCATCAAAAATGCAGAGTTGATCATAATTTCCTCAAACATAATGTAAAATACAATAATAAATGTGTTTAAAGCAGCTCTGATGTCACTCACATGTGTCTGAGGCTTTTACTGACACTAAATCATCTACATTTTTCATATTTTGTGATATTCTGAGGTTAATGCCAGTTTCTCCAGTGAAATCACATTGTGTTTTTTTGCCTCCGTTCTGAATTTAGAATGTTTTTATTTACAGACTTTTAAAGGGTCTATAGTTGGTGTCAGATTAAACCCTGATATTCTTGTGTTTCTTCAGGATCCTCACAGACCCTGGAGTCCAGCGGAGGAAGCTCTGAACTCGAAGCGGCCCAGAGACGAAGGCCTGGTCCCTCTGGTGATCCCGGTCTCCGTCCCGGTCCGAAGACCCGGGTCCTCGCCGGAGTCCAGAGAAGAACCGGCGCTGATCTCGGCCTGGACCCCGCGAGACCTGGGACGGCTGGACCACAAACCGTCGGTGATCGTGACGAGGAGGAGGTCGCTCAGGAACTCTGCGTCCGACAACTCAGAACAGGTTTGGATCTGTTAACTCTGTTTTAACTGGGGTTTAAAGTGTGTAAGACGGGTTTTTGTGATTCTCTAATTTTGAGAAAAATTGAAAATTCTACTCCGAAAAGGTTCATTTTTTTGGTTGGTTGAAGTACTCATTTTACTAAACCACAGTTAAGATAATTCCGCTAAAGAATTAACCATTTTTATCTCAGTTTGGCAATTTTTTAGAAAGGTTTTAAGATTTTCTAATTTTGACTTTATTCAGTGTGTTAATACCTCTTGTAAATATAAATTATAGTTTTACACCAATCAGGTCGCTGTTTGTGGAGAAAAGTCGAAAAATATGTTGAAAATTACAGAAAGTAAACAAATTGATGACATCACAGTGGGGAGTCAAAGGTTATGTATAATTTACACCAATGAAACCACTGAAAGCGACAAAAACCTGACAAAAATTGTCACATATTTGACGGTTTTAGTCGTGTGTTTGTCAAAGGCGACAAAAACGCATCAATAAAGTGACATAAACGCAACAAAAAGTGACATAAACGCAACAAAAAGTGACATGAATACGATTTAAAGTGACAAAGTAAATGCAACAAAAACATGTCAAAAGTGACTTATATGGGACTAAAAATGACAAAAGCGTGACCAAATGTGACAATAACGTGACAAAAGCCACAAAAACAGTGACAGAAACACTAGCAATCGCATTTATAACCATATTCTGTAAAATTGTCAGGATTGCTCTTTTCCCTGCAACACCCGTCACATCCTCTTTGACCCCGATCACATGACTCCAGCGGCCAATCACAGACCAGAGGCATCACAACACTGAGCAACAGCTTACCCTGTAGTTTAGATATGAACATACTCTGAAAGAAGTGACACAAACGCGACAAAAGCAACTAAAAGCAAAAAGGAAACATCAAAAAGTGACAAAACGCAACTAAAAGCAACAAATACGAGTCTAACAGCATCAAAAACATGACTATAAGCAACAAAAACCACCAAAAGTGACAAATACCCGACTTACAGCAACAAAAAGCAACTACAAATGACAAATGCGGGTCTAAAAGTGTCAAGAACTGTCATAAACCTGACAAAGTGACAAAAACGACTAAAGGCAAAAACACAACTATAAGAGACAAACATAAGTCTAAAAGTGTCAAGTGTCATAAACTTGATAAAAAGTGAGTAAAGGCCACACAAAAAAAGTGACAAATGCGATTAATAACGCCAAAAATCCAACTATAAGAGCCAAATATGAGATAAAAGCATCAAAACTGTGACTAAAAGCGGCAAAAGCCTGACAAAAATGTGACTAAAATGTGACTAAAAGCAACAAAATGTGACTAAATCGACAAAAATCAGACAATACGTGACATAAATTTGACTCAAAGTGACAAAAACCCAACAAAAAGTGACAAAAAAGCAACACAAACTCGACAAACAGCGACAGAAATGCAACTAGCAATCGCATTTATAACGATATTCTGTAAAATTGTCAGGATTGCACTTTTCCCTGCAACACCGTCACATCCTCGTTGACCTCGATCACATGATTCCAGCAGCCAATCACAGACCAGAGGCATCACAACACTGAGCAACAGCTTACCCTGTAGTTTAGATATGAACGTACTCTGAAAGAAGTGACACAAACGCGAAAAGGAAACGTCAAAAGTGACAAAACGCAACAAAAAGCGACAAATACGGGTCATCGGGAGCATCAAAAACGTGACTATAAGCAACAAAAAACTGGCAAAAGTGACAAAAACCCTGACTTAAAGCGACAAAAATGCAACTATAAACAACAAATGTGAGTCTAAAAGTGTAAGAAGTGTTATAAACCTGACAAAAGTGACAAAAACGACTAAAGGCAACAAAAACGCGACAAATGCGATTAAAAGCGCCAAAATTGCAACTATAAGAGCCAAATATGAGACAAAAGCATCAAAACCGTGACTAAAAGTGGCAAAAGCCTGACAAAAATGGACAAAGACGTGACTAAAAGTGACAAAATATGACTAAAGCGACAAAAATCGTGATATAAAGTTGACTCAAAGTGACAAAAACCCAACAAAAAGTGACAAAAAAGCAGCACAAACTCGACAAAAAGTGAGTTACAAACCATATTCTGTAAAATTGTCAGGATTGCACTTTTCCCTGCAACACCCGTCACATCCTCGTTGACCCCGATCACGTGACTCCAGCGGCCAATCACAGACCAGAGGCATCACAACACTGAGCAAAACAGACTCCCCTGATCCATCGCTCTTACCCCGGACCCTCCCCCGTTCGCGCTCCTGTACTTTCGGTTTCGGGGGATTTGTGTCGTGTTGTCCCAGATTCAGAGATTAACGGGGTTTATCTGCGACTGCACCTCTCTTCGCTGCTCCGTACAGTGTTCAGGAGGATTAGGACGTGCTGCTGTTACATGAGACTTGCATCATTTTGGATTCTAAAAAGTGCAACGTGAAACTTTCCTGGTGGAAATTTACGGCAACTACTTTGTAGGGCTGTACAATTTGGGAAGAAATTCTAGTAATATTGCATTTAGATTTGCAGGATTCTGTTCAGAGTTCATTGTTTAAAGAGCCAGACACGGTTAAAAGTGTTATCTGTCAGTTGTAAAGTTAGTTCACCAGTCATTTAACAAACAGAGTGTTTCATAACGTTTATTTTTGATAAAAACATCCACCACAGTCACAAAAAACATGACATATTACACTAAAGCCAGTTGACCTCGATGTTTCTCTGCTCTCATCTGTTTGCTCGGGTTTATTAACAGTTAAACAGTTGTGTTTTCAGAAACCTGGAGCTCATATTTAACTTTACTTGCAGTGAGTTTATAAGTCTTATATAGCATTTTAGATGTAGTTTGTTCATGTACGTCAGGGGTGTCAGACTCATTTTGGCTCAGGGTGGGCCGCGGTCCACAGCATGGCTTTCAATTAGATAACTGTTGTGAATTAGATGAGGTATCACAGTTAGATATTTTTCTAAATCTTGCACCTCTGTTAAAGACAATAGAAAAATACAAAGTGAACATAAATCGTGATAAAATCGAAATCATGATCTGGCCGCAAGAAAATCGTGATAATATTTTTTTGCCCAGACCTACACATTGTGACAAGTAAAAAGGTTGCCTGGCCTCCATTCTAATCTCAATGTTTTATTCAATCCTGTCATTAGTCTGGAGATGCCACACAATTTGACTTCAGGGGGCGGGACAAACATGTGTCAATCAGACAAACAGCAGACGTGACGACAGCACCACGACAGGACGGTTTATGCGCGAAAGGCAGCAGAGAGCTGTGTCAGTCCAGAATGGCTGTAGCGGTAAGACTTCCTCTGGCTGTGGTTTGAACGACACGTCCTGGTCTTTTAAAACAGAGAAGCCCCAACATTTTCTGTGTGGTGGACGCCATCTTGCTTGTTATTGTTTGTAATCGCGGCAAACGGATGTGACGTTCTCCTCTCACGACTCTGATTGACTCGGTTGCCCCAAAATAGAGGAAGTAGAGGGTTTAGTGATCAGGCCCAAACCATGGATGTATTAAATTAACTGGATAAGACACGCCCCTCTGTCTGTGGTTCCAGGTTGATTAGTGGCCGTGCGAGGTACTGCAGCCTCTTGGAATCAGCCATTTTCTAAAATTTCACATTATAATTGCAGACAGTACTTAATTATTATCAGTATTTAAATAAAATAGAAGGAAATGTTCCTTTATACCGTTTCTAAAATCGTCAGAATTACAGTTTTTATGTAAAGTGACGTCACGGTAAACACGTGTGAGCCGCGTGAACGAGCGTCGGGCGATACAAACAGAAGCACGTGGAAAAGGCTCGACTAGAGACACCTGTGAGTTGTATTTTATTTCATTTCAGACTCTTTCACATTTGATCTAACATGAACAACACAATTACAATCACACAAGCCAACGCTAACACAAAAACTTCCAAGCTGCGTGATCGCTCCCTCAAAGCATCATGGGGGATTGTGGTCACGTGACGCCCTAAAGCAAAGATGGCAGCCTCCGTATCAGGAAGTAAATGTGGAAGTAAGAAACTTTTTTTGGGGTCATGCACCAATGAGCTCAGGCCACAGGGAGGAACAGGGCGCCATTTTGGGTTCATCTTCCAGGTTTAATTATAGTTCTATGTCCCAAACTTGAAAAATATTGAAAGATAGTGGGACTGGCTGGTCAGGCCGGTGAAAAGGGTCAGCAGACTTACATTTTTTATGTCTCCGTTTCCCACAGAACGGAGCAGTCGCTGACGGCTCGCAGGACGACGACATGAAGAAGTCCAAACGGCGGCCGCGACCCGAGCCCCTCTTCATCCCTCCTCCCAAGCCCGGCCTGTTCATCGCGCCCCCGGTCTACTCGTCCGTCACGCCGTACCAGTCGCACCTGCGCTCGCCCGTGCGTCTACTCGACAACCCGCTGTCCATGCCGCCGTACACGCCGCCGCCCATCCTCAGCCCGGTCCGCGAGGGCTCCGGCCTCTACTTCTCCACCTTCCTCTCCTCCGCCTCGGCCGCTGGCGTCCAGGGTATCCCGCCCGCGACACCCAAGTCGGCCACCAGGAGCCTGCTGCGATCCAGTGAGTGTGGAGGCGTAAAAAAGACGGACGTGTAACTGTAGATGCTCGATCTGGAATGGGACCATTTCACACTGGCTTTACTTTGCTCCATTCATTCCTTATGGAGAATTAGCTGAATTTTGCTAGAATAAATTAATGAAAGGACACATATTATGCAATTCACCTTATTCCAGAAGTTGTCGTGGGCGCCACCATCTTGTTTACGTTGTAGTTAACATGGAGCAGACGAGCTCAACAGAAAATAAGTTCTACTCGACTAAAAAGACGTTTTCAGGCCTCAGGAAATCGGTGCGTTGTTGACTTGTTGTTGCTCGTGTTCATTAAACATTTTACACAAATCAACCTACTTTATGTAACATTTTAGCGGCGAGACTTTTCCCTTGTTCGCTGTTAGGTTTAACGGAGTTCTCGTCAAATGGAAGTGCGTTTACCACAGAATCTGTGACAAAAAGAGGCAAAAGAGGCGAGTGAATGGAGCCTATCGTGACTTTGGGCCTTAGGTTATACAATATAATATATAATAGGATATGAAATTGTGTTTGTCTTTTATTAAAGTGTCATTTCTCTGCACCCTCAGACAGTTCAGACATAACTCCTCCTGTTCTCAAGTCGATCGGAGAAGCCACGCCTGTCAGCCTTGAGCCGTGAGTGAATTATTCTTTTCTATTCAATCCTACAGAGTAATGTTCCTTTGATACAATATTTCTCTTTTATGTGGAGAAAGATGATTTAGTTTTTCTGTAATCAGACTGTAAACAATCAAGAGTAGGTTCAGTTGCCGCTGGTGCGTCTTTTTGCTGGACGTGGTCTGGATTGAACTGGAAGATTTGATCTACTTTGTATGTTTTGAGTTGATGATGGGAAATCGGAGTAAACCCACTCAGACACAGGAGGAACATGCAAACTTCTTGCTCTAGTGCAGGGGTTCCCAAACTTTTCTGGCTGGGACCCCCAAAATAGCCACGCAACCGACTCGGGACCCACAAAGCGAAATGAAAATAAACGTAGGAATCATTTCAATCGTCAAAGGGTGTTAAATGTTGGTTATTTGAATAGTTTATTGTCTTATTAGACCCTATTTCACTAAAAGATATTGTTTTTAAATAAAAAACAGAGCAAATACAGTGTCATATTTGTTATAATTATATCTTGAAATCATGTTGCGACCCCCTCTTTGGGAACCGCTGCTCTAGTGCTCGGCAAATATCTAGAAAATTAGAAGAAAATATCCAAGGTTCTACTGTCATTTAAAATTAAGTAATTTAAAATAAATTGTGCTCATATTTTGCACAAACAAAACAAGATCAACAAGAAAAACTCATCTAAAATGAAACTGAAATGACACATTTTGTACAAAACAATGTGGCGATCTCAAACCACTTTTCTTTGTTTGGACTTTCCCCGAGTCACTGCATGTCTTCCTGGGGTCCATAAAATATACAAAAACTTACAGTTACATACATTACATAATAATAATGATAGTATACATACAACATTGTGCAGTTTAAGGCGACACTACAGGCAAAACTCTTTTTTTTTTCATTTTTGTTTTTTTGGTCAGTTTTCTCTCTCAACATGTCAGCTTTGATGAGGAAACGACAAACGTGTCCAATCTGCTCCTAAAGATGTTTTATTCTTCCATTAAATCCACTTCATCCATAGATTTCTCTGGGACATTGTAACTTCAAAGGACGTTTTCTTAAAATGCATTTTTCTCCCTCGAGACATAAAGATCAGCCTTAAAGTAGATCCTACACCAAACTGTACAATCTGGACTCAACAAGGTTTGGACAAAACGTACAGAAGGATTTGTTGATATCTAATTCTAAAACAGATTTATTGAAGTTTAAGTCCAAAAAGGAGGCGAAATTTGAATTTTTAGGAACATTTTCAGTCCAATCTAGATTACTCAAAAACTAAATAAGAAATCCAAAATCCCCTCTGTATTTTTTTATTTACTAATATGTGTAGAGAGTGAACCAAGAAATTTAAACCTGATCCTGTCCAATTTTCAGATTTATTTGTCCCAAATATATGTATTTTTGGCCATTTTTACACATAAAATGCCTATTTCTACATGAAAACATGACATGATGAAAAGCTTGTAATACATTTTTTTTTTACATTTATGTGAATAAACTACAGGAGAAGTTTCAAATTGATATCTCTAAATTTAAGATTTTTTCCTATTCACTTGTAGTGTCTCACCTTAAAAGGTAGAGAAGAAAAAATGCGGGCTAATCATATATTTGTAGAAGCCGTTGTCTAAAATGTCCTGGAAAAGTCCTGGAAAATAGATTGAAAAAGTATCTCTGAAATCAATAACTGAAATGATAGCATTGGGCTGAATCCATCAAACGAAGACGAGTGGAAATAAACGAGGAAGAGGAATCATTTTAATCACGTTTTTCTGTTTCAGTCGCATAAATATCGGCTCGCGGTACCAGGCCGAGATCCCGGAGCTGAGGTCGAGGACTGCAGTGGACCAGGACCAGCACAAGGCAGCGCTGCTCTGGGCTCCTCTCAAAGAGCTGGAGGACAACCACAGCTACCAGCAGAAAGGTACGACCGGCGCCCAGTTTCATCCTCAAAAACACACCTGGAGTCTGAGCGCGTTCAGATTCTCGCTCCAAAACGCTGCAGGAAAAGTCTGTATAATCAGTTTGTACAGTGGAAATGTTATGTAACTGCCCCCATTTTATAATTTACAAACTTTCCGAAAGATAAAGTAGTCTAGATTCATTTAAAGCGCCAAAAACGTGACTAAACGTGACAAAACACGCAATTAAATACCACATAAATGCATCTAAAACTGACAAAAACGCAACTAAAAGTGACACAAACTACACAAACCCTTTAATAAATACTAGATTTAAGTCTAGCTACAAAAATGCGACCAAAAGGGTGTCCAAAAGTGACAAAAATGCATCTAAAAGCATCCAAAACGACACAAAATCGGGAAAACTGTGACAAAAATGCATCTAAAAATGACATAAATGTGACTAACTGATCAAAACAGGAGTGAAAGTGACAAAAACACATCTGGAGTTTGAGCTCATTCAGATTCCCGCTCCAAAAGGCTGCAGGAGAAGTCTGTATAATCAGTTTGTTCAGTGGAAATGTTATGTAACTGGCCCATTTTATAATTTACAAACTTTCTGAAAGATAAAGTAGAGTATTCTGAATAAAAACTGCTGACCCTGTAGTTTAGATTTGTTAAAATATGTTCTGAAACAAGCGACAAAAATCCAACTAAGAGTATCAAAAACATGACTAAAAATGCAAGAATAAAAGTGACAAAATTGTAACTAAAAGCACCAGAAACGGGACAAAAATGTGTCTGAAATTGACATTTACACAAAAAAAACTGCTAACCCAAAATGACACAAAAAGCGGCAAAACCGTATTGAAAATGCATCTAAAAATGACATAAACGTGACTAAGTGACAAAACCAGGGCTAAGAGTGACAAAACCAGGGCTAAGAGTGACAAAACCAGGGCTAAAAGTGACAACAACGGGGCTAAAAGTGATAACAACAGGACATTAAGTGACATGAACAGGACTAAATGTGACAAAAACAGGACTTTTAAGTGATAAAAATAGGGCTAAAAGTGACAAAAAACGGACTAAATGTGTCAAAAACAGGACTAAATGTGTCAAAAACAGGACGAAATGTGTCAAAAACAGGACTAAAAGCAACAGAAACACATGATTTTTCTGGTTGTGTTTAAAATGTGAACTTTGAACAGAATCCTATTATTAAAACACAAATCGCAAATCTAACCGGTCAGGAGCGATTCAAAATGTCTAAAAACACATGCACGACTAACGCGCTCATTCATTTGTGTGTTTCAGATTTAATTGTTAGTCATGGCGGTGGTAAAAGTGATGAGTAAACTCTCCACTTCCTGCAGCTCTTTTATTACTCATCTCTGCTCTGTTTTTTTTACAGTGCAAACCGCTCTGTTTCCTCCGATAGGTTTTTTTTACAGTGTGCGGCCTACTTTCTCACACTTTTTATCGTCAATTAGAGCGGCACGATTTGGGAAAAATATTTAACTGTGATCTTTCTGAACAGTTTTACAATTAGATTTGCAATTTATGTTAAATTCTGTTCAAAGTTTATATTTTTAACCGAAATCAGGAGAATTGACAAAAAGACGATATCAACTGACAAATTGATAAAATAAACTGTTTTTGTCACTTTTAGATGCATTTTTCTTGCTTTTAGACACATGCTGCTATTAGTCATGTTTTTGACTCTTTTAGATGCATTTTTGTCGCTTTTTTAGGAGGTGATTGAGTTCTAAAACGGAATCCCTCTGTGATGTCATCAAAAAGCGACGTGCCATGAAAAATACAAATACAATTTACAGACGAATGACACAACTTTTTGAATGACACTTTAAAGTGTCATTCAACAAATAAAGTTGTTATTGGGTATGATTATTTGCAAAATCATAACTATTGTGTCATTTATGTGGGTTTTGGCCCTTATTTTGAAAATGGTTGCTAGGTAACAGCTGTAGAATTGCCTCCACCTATGTCATATTTGCTGCTCATGTTCAACCAGGAAGTACAATTATAAACATTACGAAAACTGTCAAACTGGGGATAAATGGGCAAAATGTTTAGTAAAATCTTAAATATAATCAAGTCGTCGACCTGTCACCACCGGTTTTAATTTAGGTGAATTTTTTCCACTGTTGTTGATGTGTTTTGATGTTTCTCTTTCAGTTCTGGACCTGATGCATTTGGCTTGCTCCAGCGTCTTCTCTGGAGGAGGGACGAACCAGGAGCTCGCCCTTCACTGTCTGTTCCAGTGCCGAGGGGACGTCCTGGTGAGGCTCGGCTCGGCTCTATTTGTGTTTTGAAGCTGGATTTCTGTTTTTAAACCGTGAAAATGAGAGCTAGGTGTTCAAATCCAACGTCTGACGTGTTTGTAGTTCTCACAAAGCGCACTCAACACGCTCTCGTCCCAAAACGAAACACAGAAATTGACATTGATGCAAAAAAACTGCTAAGTCTGTAGTTCAGATTCATTAAAAGCGCCAAGAACATGACTAAAAGTGACAAAAACGCGACTAAAAACCGGGAAAAACACGTAAAAATTATAAAAACGCGATTAAATACAACACTAATGCGACTAAAAGTGACACAAACTACACTAAAAACTGCCAAAAAGCGGCAGAAACGTGATGAAAATACATCTAAAAATTACATAAACGTGACTTAGTGGCAAAAACAGGACTAAAAGTGAGAAAAACAGGACTAAATGCATCAAAAACAAGACTAAAAGTGACTAAGCAGGTGATTTTTTTTTCTTCTTCTTCTGGTTGTGTTTAAAATGCGTCGTATTTTTCTTATTGCTTTGAAAAAAAACAAAAAACTTTACAATTAATCATGAATCAACTTTTAGAACTATTAGAAGAAAAACATAATTTTAATTGATAAATGAACAAATAAGACTAAAACACACACGAAAAGACCTTTTAAAACAAAGACTGTGACATTATTAAATCAAAATGTCCAAAGATTATTAACAATTTCTGATTTTTGATCAATTTATTGATGAATATTCTCGAGCTAGAAGCCTTCAGTCACTATATTTAAATCTTTATTTGGTTAAAAATGTGTTTAAAAAGTGATTATTGTCTACTAAAATATCAAAAAATAGTATATCACAGCTTTAATGTATCAGCAGTTACCATAAAGAACAATTAAAAACGCACAAAATGAGGACAAAAAACAATATTTCTATCAGTTAACATGTTCAAAATGTGCTAAAATGGTTCAAATTAAACAAAACTGCTTAAATTTCACCTCATAGTCCTGTTTGAAACATTATTTTGGTCAAAAATATATTTAAAAAGTGATTATTGACTATTAAAGTAAATATATCCCAGCTTTAATGCATCAGCAATTACCATAAAAAACAATTAAAAACACACAAAATACAAGCAACAAACAATATTTATAACAACAATCAGTTAATACTTCTTAACGTTCTTCCAAAATGTGCTAAAATGGTTCAAATTAAACCCAAAAATGCAAAAATATTACCCCCTACCCTCTTGTTTTTCAGGCTTTTCAATGTTATTTTGAAAGTTTTTACAATTTCCTCTTTGTTGTTTCTTTTGTTCACGTCGAAGGACTCTTTTGTCGCCGTTAAATTTCTACACAAGTGGCAAAAACCTGAATCCGTTTTTAATAACTTCGGCGAACGGAGCGCATCGGTCTCCAGACAAAACCGTTTCCATGGAGACGTCAGCCCGGCAACGGTCGCTCGGGCCCAAAAATCTCCTCCTTCCATTTCAGCGACAACAATAAACGTCTGTCTCTCTTTCTTTTTCTCTTTGTGAAGCAACTTTCTGTCTTTAAACATAAACGTCATTTCCAAACTGGGCCTTTATTCTGACTTTGTTTGGTGGGAGGGCACCTGTGGTAAATATTTATCATAGTTTTACATCTGTGAAGTTGCAGTTTGTGAAGAAATTTTGAAAAATAAAAGTCTGAAGTGACAGGAAGTAGTGCTGAGTTCTAAAACTAAATCTGTCTGTGATGTCATCAAAAAGAGACGTACCATTGAAAACACAGAGACGATTTACACACATCTGTGACCATACTATTCGTCCCGGAAATACGATTCGTCCGGAAGTCCAATAGCAAGCATGCGCAGTACGAAATAAAGTATAAAATATGATTTAACGGAGGTGTTCTTTATATATTATGTAAAGTTACAATCTATTTATTTATTCAATAAAATGAAAAACAGTTTTTATATATATTTAACAATTTTTAATTGTTAAACGTGAGCGTTCGCTACGCAGTTGTGTAGTGACGCATTCAAGGAAATGGAAAGATATACGAATATAAAAACTGACTTTGATTGTTCAGATTTGTTTAGATACTTTAAGGAAAAATATTAGAAAAATGTATTAAGATAAGGACCACGTTTTTCTGCTCTATTTATATGGAATAAGATTTATATAACGACCTGTAATGAAAAGCTGCAGCTCTGAGCATGTGCCTCTATGACGTCAAAGTCAGAGGGAGATTTACATTTGAATCGCCTCTGATTTTGTTTCGCACAGGTCGTTATATAAATCTTATTCCATATAAATAGAGCAGAAAAACGTGGTCCTTATCTTAATACATTTTTCTTTAAAGTATCTAAACAAATCTGAACAATCAAAATATTTTTTTATATTCGTATATCTTTCCATTTCCTTGAATGCGTCACTACACAACTGCGTAGCGAACACCTGCGGTTTAACGCCTAAAAGTGATAAATAAATATAAAAACGGTATTTCCTTGTATAGAATAAATACAAAGATTGGAACTTTACATAATATAAAAAGAACACCACCGTAAAAAAATATTTTATACTTTATTTCGTACTGCGCATGCTTGCAATTGGACTTCCGGACGAATCGTATTTCCGGGACGAATAGTGTGGTCACAACAACAAACCATAGAACTATAATTAAACCTGGAAGATGTTTTCAAAATGGCGCCGTATTTATCCCTGTGGCGCGTGCTCATTGGCGTTTTTTTCTTCTGCGTTACTTCCTGATACGGAGGCGGCCATCTTTGCTTAGGGGCACCGCGTGACGACAATCCCCCATGATGCTTTGAGGGAGCGATCACGCAGCTGCAAGTTTTTGTGTTAACATCATAGAACTATTCACCTTATTCTCCCCCGCCTACTTTTGATGTTTTTTGCCATAGATAACACACTTTTGTGTGAGAACTCCGTTAGAGCTAATGACGAACGAGGGAAAAGTCTTGCCGCTAAAATGTTACATAAAGTAGATTGATTTGTGTAAAATGTTTAATGAACACGAGCAACAACAAGTCACAACGCAACGATTTCCTGAGCCCTGAAAACGGCTTTTTAGTCCGAGTAGAACTTATTTTCTGTTGAGCTCGTCTGCTCCGTGTAAACTACAACGGAAACAAGACGGCGGCGCGTACGGCAACTTCAGGAATAAAGTGAATAATTAAAACTGGAAGATGAATCCAAAATGGTGCCCTGTTCCTCCCTGTGGCGTGTGCTCATTGGCGCATGACCCCAAAAAAGTTCTTTACTTCCGCGTTACTTCCTGATATGGAGGCGGCCATCTTTGCTTTAGGGGCGCCACGTGACCACAATCCCCCATGATGCTTTGAGCGACGTGAGCGACCACACAGCTGCAAGTTTTTGTGTTAACGTTAGCTTGTGTGATTGTAATTGTGTTCTTCATATTAGACCAAATGTGAAAGCGTCTGAAATTAAATAAAATATAACTTACAAGTGTCTCTAGTCTAGCCTTGTCACGTGCTTCTGTTTGTATGGTCCTCGCGGCTCGTCATCGCGGCTCTCACATGTTTACTGTGACGTCACTGGATATATTTAGATATATATATAGATATAGATTTATTTCATTGTTCATTTCAATCGCGCTCACATGTAATACATTCAAATCAACAAAAATGCGCCAACACAATTGAAAAGGAGCAGAAAGAAGAAAAAACACATTTAGTTAGAAGTTTTTTACAATAACATGCAGCGCTTCCATGATGATTTTTAAATACTGAAAAGAATTAAGTACTGTCTGCAATTATAATATGCAATTATTGACCTTATTCTGCCCCGCCCACTTTTGCAGTTTTTTGCACTTTTGTTGTAAACGCACTTCCGTTTGACAAGAACTCCATTAAAGCTAATGACGAACGAGGGAAAAGTCTCTCCGCTAAAATGTTACATAAAGTAGATTGATTTGTGTAAAATGTTTAATGAACACGAGCAACAACAAGTCAACAACGCACCGATTTCCTGGTCAGTCTGAAAACTGCTTTTCAGTCCGAGTAGAACTTATTTTCTGTTGAGCTTGCCTGCTCCATGTAAACTAATACAACAGAAACAAGACGGCGGCGCGCAAGGCAACGTCCGAAATAAGGTGAATAGAAAAAGGCTGGGCCCAAGAGGCTGCAATACCTCACATGGCCACTAGTCAATCTGGGACACGGGAACAGGGGGCGTGTCTTATCCAGTTAATTTAATACTTCCATGAAAAAAAACCACATTATTTTGACAGTTTAAACTGTCATTTAACAAAATAAAGGTGTTATTAGGTATTATTCATGGTCAAAACGATCTGTGATTCATTTAATTAAAACAAAGCGCTTCTTGTTATTTTTTTTTTCAATTATTCTTCACAAACTGCTGCTTCACTGGTGTAAAACTATTAAAAGTATTTACCAGCAGCAAAGAAATCATCAGAGAAGCATAAAAGTATCCCACATGCACAAGTAGAATCTTAAAAACGGCGCTCTGTTTTGGGAGGAATTCACAGTCAGTTCACTCCCAGTTACACAATAGTTTAACACAATGCAATCGGAAAATGTGCCAAAGGTCGAATTACAAACTGGCACGAAAAAGTCTAGTGTGGAATTCCATCAAACACACATAATGAGCTATTTTAACAAGATAATGCACCAGATTATTAGGCTGTGTTTATCTGCTTTATTCCTGTTGTAGACTTGGTTTTGTCCTGTTCTAGTCCAAGCTTTGACCTGGAGTTTGTTTGAATCGTGAGAAAATTATCAGGTTTTTGTTAAAATCGTGAGAAAATTATCAGTTTTCTGTTTGAATCGTGAGAAAATCATCTGTTTTTTTGTTTGAATCGTGAGAAAATCATGTATTTTTTGTTTGAATCCTGAGAAAATCATCTGTTTTTTGTTTAAATCATGAGAAAACCATACATTTTTTTCTTTGAATCGTGAGAAAATCATGTATTTTTTGTTTGAATCCTGAGAAATGACCTTTGAAACCATCCTGTGCACGGGGCCAAAATTCCTCTAATATCACATCTTTTTTTAAATATTACATAAAAATAAATACATAAAAATACATGTGAACACCTTTATTTTGTTGAAAAAGGGCCAAAAAAGTACGTTTTTTTGCGTCAAAGATGCAAAACCTTCGTCTCCCAGTGTGATGTCGTCAGTATTTTTACTTCCTGGAACTTTCTACAGATGTTTTTTCTTTTCTCCACAAACGGCGACCTGATCGGTGCAACACTATAATTTATATTTACAACAGGCTTTAAGACGCCCAATAAAGTCAAAATTGGAAAATGATGAAAACCTGTCATGCTTCTGTTTCTTTTGTTTTTCAGGCCGCTTTGTCGCTGATGATGTTGAGGAATCCGATTTTTCCCAAGTCGCATCATTTGTCCAACTACCACTACTCAGGTGAGAGTGATAAATACTATTAAAAACATTCTAATTTACTCTAATAAAGTGAAGTGAGATTTCACTGGACAAACATTGGACACATTTTTAATCTCTCTGTTGTAGTTCATAGGAAACATGTTTGTCACTGTGGACAGTCTCTGTGTTTTATATTCGGTTTGAAATGTGGCGTTGAGTTCTGCAGAAATGTTTTGGTCGTTTCACATTTCACGGATTTTTAACCAAGCTTTGTCCATTTAACCTCCACAGCTGCAGGAGGGGGAGGGAGAGGGGGAGAGAGAGGGGAGAGACAGATGAGAGAAAGAGGAAAGGAGGGAGGAAGAGAGAGAGGGGGGAGAGAGAGAGAGAGAGGGGGAGGGAGGGAGAGGGGGAGAGACAGAAGAGCGAGAGAAGGGGAGAGAGGAAAGGAGGGAGGAAGAGAGAGGGGGGAGACAGAAGAGAGAGATGGAGGGAAATGGGGAAAGAGAGGGGGAGAGACAGAAGAGAGAAAGAGGAAAGGAGGGAGGAAGAGAGAGAGAAGGGGAGAGACAGAAGAGAGAGAGGAAAGGAGGGAGGGAGAGAGGGGGCAGGAGAGAGAAAGGGAGGGAGAGAGAGGAAAAGAGGGATGAAGAGAGGTAAGGAGGGGGGGCAGAGAGAGTTAAAGAGAAAGGAGGGACGGAGAGAGTGAGGTAGAGAGAGAAGGAGGGAAAAGAAGGAAGGGAGAGAGAGAGAAAACAGGAGGTAGAGAGAGAGAAAAAGAGGGAGGGAGAGAGGCAACGAGAGAGCGAAAAGGTAGAGAAAGAAAGAGAAAAGGAGGGAGGGAAAGAGAGAAAAAAAGGGAGGGAGGGAAAGAGAGAGAAAAAAAGCAGAGAGAGAAAAAAGAGAGAGGGGGGGGGGGGTCTGTGGGAGGAAGCAAGAGGGAGGGCGGGGGAGGGCTGTAACAGTGTAAATGAAGGTTGGGGGCTTCTTGTGGTTAATCCTGTGCGAGAGACAAGGCCGGCTTTGTTTACCCACACGTTTGACCGGAGCCAGTCTGTGTTTGGGGTTTAAGAGAGAGAGGGGGGAGGGGCAGAGGGGGGAGGGGCAGAGGGGGGAGGGGCAGAGGGGGGAGGTGGGGTTGAACTTGAACCCCACCCCAAACAGAACAGTGTCAGATACAGCTGGGAGCGGCTCCACGGCTGATAGGAACAAGCCGGACTGCATCATCTGTCGCTAAAGTGTCAGCAATCGATATCAAAACAAACTCATGACTCCTCCATCTGACAGAAATACACTGATTTTAAACTGAAAATGATTCTTAAAAGACTCATTTTACTCATGATCTTCCTTATTCTGTTTAAATTTAGTCTTGGTTCATCTCTAAGTTTTTATTTTTATACAGTTTGACTCATACTTTAATGCATGAATATATTAGTTTTAATATAACATGTATTTTTGTGTTGAAAATATTGATATTATTGGAATAATCGTGACTAGCAGACTGTAAAAAATGTCCAGTCGTATTTTGATAATCGTCGTGATATTCTGGACTCTAAGCACAGACTAAAACAATATAAAAACAACAACATTATTAAATCAAAACATCTAAAAAATAATAATTTTGGATTTCATCATTAATAGGTTTAGGGTTTGTAAAGGTTTTTTTTTAACTTTGATACAACAAATACGATTAAAAAACACTCCTTTTTATAGATATAGATGTATATTTCAACAATACTGTGTTGTCTTAAATATCATTCGAAAGTTATTCAAGAACTGTCCAATTTTCAGTGTCTAGTCTGGATACTAGTTGCAGCGCTTAGTTATTTTTCCATAACGATGACTAAATGTCAGTTGTAACCGTGTTTTTTTGTTGTTTTTTTGTCCGTGTTGCGTTCAGGGTCCGATAACTGGAGTGCGGCCGAGAGACGACAGTTCAACAAAGGCATCACCGCTCACAAGAAAGACTTCTTCATGGTCCAGAAACAGGTACGGGACGTTTAGACTCGACGATTAACGCTGCGAACACTAAAGCCTGGGGTCCACTTGTCATTTTGTGTTTGAAACGTGCGAAAAAAGTCATAAATTAGCAAAGTTGGTGGCCTGTTTTAAGTCTATTTGAAAGTTCTCATGTTGTAATTGTGACTTTATCGTAGGCTTTACATTTGTGAAGTTGTATTTGTTGTACGAAGTATTAAATTAGTGCCGAGTTGCGCAACAGAATCCCTCTGTGATGTCATCGAAAAGCGACGTGTCACAGAAAATGCGACTATTTTAACGCGACGGACACATTTTTCTGACAGTTTAAACAATCATTCGACAAAATAAAGTGTTATCAGCTATTATTATTTGTCAAATCATAACCGTTGAGTAATTTATATGGATTTTAGCCTTCATTTACAGTCTGGTTGCTATGGTAACAGTTGTGGAATTATCTGCTGCTCATGTCCAACCAGGAAGTAACATTATTAACGTTACAAAAACTGTCAAACTGGGAACAAACAGGCAAAATGTTTAGTAAAATCTTAAATATAATCATGTTCAGTATGTTTTAGTGAAATGTGTTTTCCGCCTGTCATATTCACTTTAACTCCTTGCCATATTTGTGTCGCAGTTGCCATAGTTACCACTCTAAATACCCTGGATCCTCTCAGTCCTCATGAGTATATCATGGTTTCTCTGAGTGCATGTAAACACCATATTCAGGAAACTCAGAAAACAGAAACGAGGCAAAAAGCGACAAAAACTAGACTAAAACTGACAAAAACGAGACAAAAGCGACAGAAACGAGACAAAAAAAACAACAAAAACTACACTAAAAGCAACAAAAACTAGACAAAAGCAACAGAAACAAGACAAAAAGTAACAAACGAGACAAAAAGCAACAAAAACCAGACTAAAAGCGTTAAAAACGAGACAAAAGCGACAAACGAAACAGAAAGCGACAAACAAGACAAAAATGACAAAAACGAGACCAAAACAACAATGAGACAAAAAGTGATAAACGAGACAAAAAGCGACAGAAACGAGACAAAAAGCGACAGAAACGAGACTAAAAGCGACAGAAACTAGGCTAAAAGCGACAAAACAAGACAAAAAGCAACAGAAATGAGACTAAAGGCGACAAAAAGAAGACAAAAAGCGACAAAAACAAGACAAAAAGCGACAAAAACAAGACAAAAAGCGACAAAAACTAGACTAAAAGCGACAAAAACGAGACAAAAGCGAGAGAAACAAGACAAAAAGTAACACTCTGACTTTTCGGGCTCACTCTGACATTTTGGGGTCACTCTGACTTTTTGGGGTCACTCTGAGACTCCCACAAAGCCAACTTCACACCAGACCACAAACAATCAATGATCAGTCTCTCTAAAACAAACTCTGATGTCGTGTCCACAAATGAGGCACAATCGGACACTTCAGGAGGGCAATAACCCATAACAGACAGCACTGAAGGACGGGTCAAATGCAGAGGGCATATGTTCCTATGGAGACAAAAAAGTGTACCTTTACATTAAACATTTTGTCTATTTGTCCCCAGTTTGACAGTTCATAATGTCCTGGTTAAACATGTGCACAAATATGACATATTTAGAGGCAAAACTGTTACCATAGCAACCAGACTGTAAACATCCATATACATTACACAATAGTTAGGATTTAATGTGTGTGACAAAATCACTACATTAAGCAACAAACACTCGATTAAAAGCATCAAACGTTTAAAAAGTGACCAAAAATGCATCTTTAAGTGACAAAATTAGTGGTGGGCCGGTAACGGCGTTAACGTGCTGCGTTAACGTGAGACTCTTATCGGGCGATAAAAAAAATATCAGCGTTAATCTATTCTCAAAGTTGGGTTGGGAGCACTGTTCCCTCTAAACTGCGCGCGAGCGTTATTGCGCACAGCTCCCAGGGGCATCGCGCAGAGAAAATCTTTGTCACGCACGAGAGAAAACGAGAGAGAAAGAGAGCGAGAGACGCGAGCTACACACACATTGCGCCAAATCAAAGGCTCGGAACTAAAGTTCTACATCCCATACGCTTTTAACTAGTCTTTATTCTGGACCAACCCGCCTCGTATTTTTCGTAGTTTAGAGAACAAACAGCTGACGAACTATTGCGTCTAGAATAGCGCAAATTACCGCGAAGATTTGCGCTCCCCATCAGGACTGAAAGTAACGTATTCCGGCCCGTTACTGCGGACCCCTAAAACATTTGGTGGTAGCACACTGTACCAGCAGGCACGTAGGCGAGCTCCTCCACCTTACGCACGGAAAAGTAGTCCCACTAAAATCATTACCTCTGGAGTCAAACCATCACATTAGACACAAACTTAATCCAGGGTCAGACTGTGCACTTTTGGAGATTTAATCAGTCCAACCCTGAACTCTCAGAACTCACGATGACAAACTTGATTTGAGTTCATTCATTTTGGATCTGACTTGTCTCCGCGCGTCATTACGCGTCTTTACGCGGCAGCGGTGTGAGCGCCGTGAGCAGCGCGGCAGACCCACACAGACTCCTCTGTCCTCAGCTCCAGTGAAGAATCATGAACCAATCAGAGCAAACGCCACAGCGCATCTACAAAGTTTAGCGCTTTGCACAGTTTTCGCGTGTATTGATATGTAAATTAGCCGCGTGCGTAACAAGGCCTTAGGTGCTTTATGCACAGAATAATCCCAAGCGAAAACTGGAAGAATGAAAATGAATGGCCACTGACGGAAGGTTTATTTAGGCTTTGAAGACTGACTTGTTGTGTCAGAGCTACAGTAAAGTCTAATCAATGACATCCTTCAAGAATTAACTGTAAATTATCATTAGGCCTATTTGAAACATGGGTTTATGATCTAAACATGACACACAGGTTACTTTGTCCAGAGGCTTCCAGAGGAAATTTAAGCACAGAATTAAATTAATACAGAATTAAATGAATATTGCACAGAAGTGTTGCTGGATAAGAGTCAGTCTTTATATTAAAATGCATCAGAAAACTGTGAAAGCTTTGGAGGGAAAAAACACCATGACTCTGATTTGAACACAACTTAATGATGATATCCTTTTTTTTTAAAATTAATTCTACCTAAACCAAATTATAGCTGAGGGGCTGTGATCAGAGAGGAGGACAGTGCAGCTCACAGAGAAACACTGACTAGAAAATTTATTTTTAAGAAGCTTCCCAATGGAAATCTCGACAAGACTAAGGTTGTTTGCACCTTGTGCAATGCGGAATTAGTTTACTGTAGGAGTTCTTCCAGTCTCAAGTACCACCTAAACGCAAAGCATCCCTTAGATAATGCCGGGCCAAGCACTGATGTGATGAGCCCCTGGTCTAATGCGCCACCTGGCTTGAGAAACCCGTTCTCAAAGACTTACTTTTAGTCATTATTTGGGTAGCACACATATTCTGAATGTCTTCGTCAGAATTCAAATGAGCCATTTTAATCTAGATTAATCTAGATTAATTCCAAGATTACAGTGAGATTAATCTAGATTAAAAAAATTAATCTATGCCCACCACTAGACAAAATTAATGTAAAAATGGCTGAAATGCATCATAAATTGACAAAAAACTTACATTGACAAAAACGCAACTTAAAGCAGCAAAAACACATCTAATAGTGACAAAAACACGACTTAACGAGGGAAAAACATGACTAAAAGTGACAAAAACACGACTTAACGAGGGGAAAAACATGACTAAAAGTGACAAAAACACAACTTAAAGTGGCAAAAACATGACTAAAAATGACAATATTCAACTTAAAGTGACAAAAACATGACTTAAAGAGGTAAAAAAAAAACTAAAAGCGACAAACTGAAGACTAAAGTGACAAACACACAATTAAAAGTGGCAAAAACATGCCTCAAAGTCACAAAAACACGACTCAAAGTAGAAAAAACTTGACTAAAAGTGCCAAAAACGCAATTAAAGCGACATACATGAGTAAAAGTGACAAAAGCATGCTTAAACGCAACAAACATACAACTGAAAGCAACAAAACATGTCTAAAAGTGACATAAACATGACTAAAAAAAAAAAAAAAAAACTAAAATCAAAAGCACAACTCAAATCAACAAAAACACGATTAAAAGTAACAAAAACTAGACTAAAACCAACAAAAACACAACTAAAAGCAACAAAAACGAGACTAAAAGCGACAAAAACACAACTAAAAGCGCCAAACATGTATCATACTGAAAAATAAATGCATAAATAGGACAGAAACGTACCTTTCCCGAGCAGTTTCATTGTCTCGTCATTTGATTTCACCCCAGAGGCTTTTGGTATTTGTGTGGAGATATTACATAATGGCATAATATTTCAGGAGACGTGAAACCTTTTGTTCTGTTTGTGTTCTGTTTCTCTGAGGTCGGTTCATATCCACTATCAGGTCTCAAATTGACCTTTAAATCATGTCATACGTCGTCATAACAACATCATTTGTAAATACATCATGTGAATACAGTAGTTTGAGTTCACCCCAGAACAAACTTATCGTTCAATCTATGACGGAAAGAATAACATTTTAGGGCTCAATTTCTATGGTATATAGAATTAGGATATTATTTATTTGCAAAAAAAATGCAAACGCGTGACTGACAGCGACAAAAAAGTGACTAAAAGCGACATAGATGTGACAAAAACGCTGCAAAAAGCGTCCAAAACACATCCAGGAGAATGAACAAAAAGACTAAAATATGAACTAACAAACTAATAAAATAATTGCATGTTTTTGTTACTTTTTAACTTATTTTTAATTGCATTTTTAGACATGTTTTTGTTGGTTTTTGCTACTATTAGTTGCAGTTTTGATGCGTTTAGTCATGTTTTTGTCTCTTTAGTCCATTGCTTTTAGTCACTTTTTGTCTTTTTTTTTGTCATGCCTTTTTTGTGAAAAATATAATGCATTTTTCATATTGTTATTAGCCTTTAAACATGCTCTTGAGTACCTTTAATTTGTCATCTCAAGTTTTGAAACAAAAAAAAGTTTGGAAAGACACTTAGTGCCAACCCACTAGATGGCGCCAAACGCATAGCTATATTCTCTTTAGTCGAATGTGCTAATTATCAAGCTAAGAGCAGTTATCGTGTTTAGACGGAAGAAATGCTCAGAGCGAGTCTGGTGATCATTTAAGGACTGAAAACCGCAAAATATTCTCAGAAAAGTGACGTATGAAGTCTGAAAATACGTCCCAGATCCAGAAAGTTCAGCAGGAAGTGTGTTTGACGCTCAGAGGAGGAGGATTTTCTAATAAACATTCCTCAAAACAGCGTGAATGCAACTGAATGCAACTTCAGGTGTGTTTTTGAACAGAACATTGTTAGAACATGGTTTAAAGCTCAAAAATGTCACTATAGCAGAATGTGTGTGCTTTTAAACCGTGTTTTTGATGCTTTTAGTTTCATTTTTGTCACTCTTAGACATGTTTTTGACACTTTAAGTTGTTTTTTGTCATTTTCACAAGCTCTTTAGTCACATTTTTTATGCTATTAATCACATCTTTGTCACTCTTAGACACATTTTTTACACTTTGTTTTTTTGTCATAATCACAAGCTCTTTTGTCACCTTTAGTCACATTTTTGATGCTATTAATCACATTTTTGTTACTTTTAGTCACGTTTTGCTAATTGCGTCATGTTTCGTGCTTGTTTGTGTCACAGGTTTGCACTAAGTCGGTGGCGCAGTGTGTGGAGTTTTATTACACGTTTAAGAAACACGTGAAGGTCGGCAGAAACGGCGCTCTGCTTTATGGAGAGACCGAGCCCAGGAGCGAGGACCTGGACCTGGACCACAAGGTGAGGACCCTGAACGTCCCAGAACACAGAGGAGAAATGGAACTCTGATGCATTTAGAGCTGGGCAAAAGATCAACATTTATGTCGGAATATCGTGAATGTTGTTGTGAAGATTTGCAAAATTTGAATATCGAGTTTACAATTTGTAGTAGAAATAATACAAAAAAAGATGATTAAATATAAGCAAGAAAAATGTGATGTAAAGTTTCAAATGAGGTTCTAAGCTGATATTTTCTCTCTCTTCTTCCTTCTCTCTCTCTTCCCCTCTCTCTCTTTTCTCTCTCTCTGTCGCTCTCTTTTCCTCTATTCTCTCTCTCTCTCTCTCTCTCTCTCTCGCATCCTCTCCTCTCTTTTCCTCTATTCTCTCTCACCCTCTCCCTCCCTCACTCTTCCTCTCTTCTCTTTCTCTCTCTGTTTCTCTTTCTCTCTGTCTCTCGCTCTTCCTCTCTTCTCTATCGCTCTTTTCCTCTATTCTCTCTCTCTTCCTCTCTTTTTTCTCTGTCACTCTCTTTTTTCCCTCTCTCTCCTCTCTTTCTATCTGTCTCTCTTTCTCTCTCCCTCTTTTGGTCTTTTCATCTCTTTATCTCTCTCTTCTCTCTGTCTCTCTCTCCCTCCTTTCTCTCTCTCTCTCTGTTTCTCTTTATTCTCTTTCCTCTCTCTACCTCTCTATTCTCTCTTTCTCCTCTCTCTCTCCCCCTCTTTCGTCTCCCCCCGTCTCCCCCTCTTTCTTCTCTCTCTCTTTCTCCCTCTTCCCCCCCTCCCTCGCTCTTCCCCCCTCTCTCTCTCTCTCTCTCTCAGGGCTTGCAGCGTCTTGAGGAGGACAGCAGGAAGTGGGAGGGGTCAGCTGACAGGAAACAGGAAGTCGCCCACTCGTTTCAGCCCACGGACAACAACGTGAGTCCAGCTGGAGGCAAAGTACAGGAGAATGAATGGAACTGAGCTGAAAACAGAAGGGACGGAACAGAGAGGGAGTTTACTTTTATTTTATTTTAAGAATCGTGTGCTTTTCAGAACACGATTGTAGAGGTTTTAAAGGACAGAAATGGCTGCTTTTCAACAGAATAAGACCTCATGGAAACACAGAGAGGTTTGGGAAAAGGAACTAGCTCTGTTTTTCATGTTTCAAAACAGTAAAAATCAGGTACAGCCCCTTTAATATAATTATTCAAATATTGGTTATCAGCCAGAACAGCAGGACAAAAACCATCTCAGACCATCCCTGAAAAATGTGTTTTGATCATAAAATGCTACAGTTGCGCAATTAATCAAATTTTATTCCAGATTCAATTATTTTTATTATTATTTTTTTTACTGCAGAGGTCCACACTGGTTCTTCTGTTTGTAAAAACACGTGGTTTGGGGCAGAATTCAGACTTTCCAGGAAGAAGTTTCACCATTGTTTTGTGTTAAATCCAGTCCACTTTATTTATACAACCCGTTTCCCAAACACAAACGGTTTCCAAAGTGCTGCACAAAACAAATAAAAGATACAGAAACAAAAATAACACATAGCTCCCAACACTAAAACACTAAAAGCAACAAAAATGGGACTGAAAACAATAAAAACATGACTAAATGCGATAAAAATGGGACTTAAAGCAACAAAAATGGGAATAAAAGCAATAAAAACGTGACTAAATGCTTCAAAAAAGTGACAAAATGCGACAAAACTGTTCCTTAAAGCAACAAAAACATGACTAAATGGGACTAAAAGCAATAAAAATGACTGAATACAACAAAAACGTAACTAAAAGCAACAAAATGGGACAAAGCAATAAAAATGGGACTAAATGCGACTAACATGGGATTAAAAGCAATAAAAACGTGACTAAATGTGACTAACATGGGACTAAAAGCAACAAAAATGGTACTAAAAGCAATAAAAACATGACTAAACACGTCATAAATGTGATAAAAAAAACCAACTAAAAGTAACAAAAACGTGACAAAAAACGACAGTCTTTCTGAAACACACGATTCTTTTATTTGTTTATCTGTTCATATTTCAATATATTTCGTCACTTCTCCTGGTTGTGATTAAAATGTGGACTTTGAGCTCTATTAATCCTATTATTAAAACACAAACCGCACATCTAATCGCAAAACTGGTCAGAAAAAATGCAAAAAGATATTTCTCCCAAATCATGTTAATGTATTTAAACAGATTTTTATTTGTTTTTACTGAGAAAAAACTCAAATAGAATAAAAAACTATGATCAAATGAGGAAAATACTCCGTCCTACATTAGATTTTTCTTGAATTTCCTGTGTTTTGTTTCCCTCCCGTTAAAGCAGCTCGTGTGTGGCGTGTTTGTCGCCCTCTGGTGGACACGGCCGTCACCTGCGTCCGTCTGCAGATTGTGTAATCATTATCGTGTCATGTGCAACAGTGACTCGACAAGAAATCTATAACAAAGGAAGTGCAGCTCCGACAACACGACGCAAAGTGAAATCTGGCACTAAAAAAACGGAGTCAACTTTCACTTGTGTTAAAGATATAAATTTGAAACTTCTCTTGTACTTTAGTCACATAAATGTAAGATAAAAATGTATTACAAGTTTTGCATCGCGTAATGTTTTCATGTAGAAATAAGGCATTTTATGTGTAAAAACAGCCAAAAATTGCATATTTGTGACATTTAAAGTGTGTATGACAGGTTTTCACGATTTTGTAATTTTGACTTTATTTGGTGCATTATTGCTTGTTGTAAATATAACATATAGTTTACATCAATCAATGATCTTTGTGGAGAAAAGTTAAAACTTCTGTAGAAAGTTACTAGAAGTAAAAACACTAACATCACACGGGGAGACAAAGGTTATGCATAATTTACACAAAAGAGACCCTTTTTTGACCCTTAAAACATTAATTCAAGAAAATAAAGGTGCTAATATGTATTTTTATTTGTAAAATAAATGAAAAAAACTGACATTAGCTGAATGAAAATTAATAACATAAAGAAATAGCTAAATCGGGATACGATTTGTAAAGTATTTAGTACATTTTTAAATCTATTTAGCAAAGTGTCTTTTAGTGAAATGAGTAGTCCAACCAGTCAGAGGCACTTTAAATCTGAAAAATTAACGGAACCAGGTTTTTTTTAAGTAAACAATCTTGGACTGAAAATTGTCCTAAAATTTTGCCTAATTTTTTTTACTTAAAATTTCAGTAAATTAGTTTTAGAACTAGATATCAAAAATCGCTCTCTACGTTTCGTCAAAATGTTGAGTTGAGTCCAGATTGTACAGTTTGGTGTAGGATCTACTTTAAGGCTGATCTTTATGTCTCAAGGGAGAAAAATGTATTTCAAGAAAACGTCCTTTGAAGTTACAGTGTCTTCTCCCAATGTACCAAACTGACACTTGACAATGTAAAGATGGTTGTTTTTGTGCCTGAGCGCTTCATTAACCCTCTCCTGTGTCTTCAGCCCGGGAGCGTCCTCATCCTTCAGCCTCTGGAGGAGCAGCCGTCACAGCACAGAGTGGCTCTTCCTCCTCCTCTTCCTCCTCCGTCCGTCTCCAAACCCCGGTACGAACCACAGCCACGGAAGCCCAGCCCCAACGCCGGCCACAAGGGGGCGCTAGCGGCAGGAGCGGCGGGACAGGAGGGCGAGTTCCCCTGCAAGAAGTGTGGCAGGTCAGTGTGTCTGTGGTGTTAACGGGCCTTTGAGATGATCGACAGAAAAATAAATAAAACTAGAATCGAAAATAAAAAGGTAATTTGTGTGATAAAAGTAATAAAAATATTTAAATTACATGTGATTATGTTGAAATAAATAAATGATGAATGAAATATGTTTAAAACGACAGACACAATGAATTAATTAATAAATAAGTTAGAATATTTTTTATTTATATTTCTTTATTTTATATATATATATATACATATATATATATATATATATATATATATTTTTTTAAGGTGAGACACTACAGGTGAATCTTGTAATCTTAAATTTGAAGTGAAAAAACAGCAAAAAAAATCGACATATTTGGGACATTTAAATCTGAAAAATGGACAGAACCAGGTTTAAATTTCTTGGTTCATTTTGTAACATTTTAGTTACAAAAAACTTTACTGAGGGATTTTGGATTTCTTATTTAGTTTTTAAGTAAACTAGATTGGACCGAAAATGATAATTTTGCGTACATTTTTGTGTCTCGAGGGAGAAAAATGCATTTGAAGAACATGCAAATGAAGCCTTTGAAGTTACAATGTCCTGTGAAAAAAAACGTGACAAAAAATGACAAAGACTCATTTAAATATGACAAACACAACTGAATGTGACAAAAAATAAAAAGCAACAAAACAGAATCCTATTATTCAAACCTAAATTGCAAATCTAATCTTAATCGCACTGAAAAATCACAATTAGATATTTTTCCTAAATGGTGCAGCTCAATTAAAGGCAACAGAAAAATACAAAGTGAAATGAATCGAAATCATGATCTGGCCCCAAGGAAATCATGTATAGTCTTTATGTCTCGAGGGAGAAAAATTCATTTTAAGAAAACGGCCTTTGGAGTCAGTTGCTTATGATTACGTTTTTGTCACTTTTATTGGCGTTTTTGTGGCTTTTAGTTGCTATTTTTCACTTTTAGCCACATTTTAGTCACGTTTTTGTCACTTTTTGTCATGTTTTAGTCACATTTTTGTTGCTTTTAGTCAAATCCTTCTGTACATTTCGTCTAAACCTTGTTGAGTCCAGATTGTACAGTTTGGTGTAGGATCTACTTTAAGGCTGATCTTTATGTCTCGAGGGACAAAAATGCATTTTAAGAAAACGGCCTTTAGAGTCAGTTACTTATGATCACGTTTTGTCACTTTTAGTTGTGTTTTGTCACTTTTATTGGCGTTTTTGTGGCTTTTAGTTGCTATTTTTCACTTTTAGCTACATTTTAGTCACATTTTAGTCACTTTTAGTTATGTTTTAGTCACTTTTTGTCATGTTTTTGTCACTTTTGTTCACATTTTTGTCACTTTTAGTTGTCTTTTTGTCGCTTTTAGTTGTCTTTTTGTCACTTTTAGTCAAATCCTTCTGTACGTTTTGTCTAAATCTTGTTGAGTCCAGATTGTACAGTTTGTGCAGGATCTACTTTAAGGCTGATCTTTATGTCTCGTTGATGATGATGTCAGTTGCTTATGATCACGTTTTTGTCACTTTTTTGTCACTTTTGTTCACATTTTTGTCACTTTTAGTTTCAGAAAACGGCCTTTGGATTTCTATCGCTGATGTGTCGTCGCACAGACTCTAAACGCACCTCTGTTTTTGCAGGATCTTCTACAAAGTGAAGAGCCGCAGCGCGCACATGAAGAGCCACGCCGAGCAGGAGAAGAAGGCGGCGGCGCAGAGGCAGCGGGAGGCCGAGGAGCGAGCCCGGGCCGCCGCCGCCACAGCCGCCGCCGCGCTCCTGGCCCAGCGGCACAACGGCACGCAGCGACCGACCGGCGGGGGAGGGGGGGACAGCACCAACGACGACGACTCCACGGACGCAGAGGACCAGGACGACCGCGACTGGCGCTGACCACGCACCGAGGGAGGAAAAACAGAGCGATCAGGGAAACTTCAGCGACGCGTGAAAGAGAGAGCGGGAGAAAAACAGGGTTCCTTCAAAGTTTCAACGTTTGGCGCTGTTTAATGCACCAAAACGCCAAAAATCGACGCTTAAATTCTGTTTATTTATAGAAAAACACTATGAAAAAAACTCAAAAAATTAATATTACTACTGTATGAGGCAGTAATTATTAGGGCTGCAATGATTAATTGATTAATTGTGACAAGTCGACTATGAAAAACAATCGTATTTTGATAATTGTTATTTTCTGGGCGATTCAGACTCTAAAACACAAATGAAAAGACCTTGTATAACAGACAAAGACATTGTTTAATCAAAATGTCCAAAAAAGAATATACAATTTCTGATTTTTACACTACTTTCTCAATATTGAACTCGACTATAAAAAAAAAAAAACAATTGTATTTTGATAATTGTTATCATTTTCTGGGCGATTTAGACTCTAAAACACACTTGAAAAGACATTTTAAAACAAAGACAAAGGTATTATTTAATCAAAACGTCAAAAAAAGAATATACAATTTCTGATTTTTACACTGCTTTCTTAATATTGAAGTCGACTATTAAAAAAATGATCTTATTGTGATAATTGCAATAATTATCTGGACAATACAGGCTCTAAAACACGTAAAACAAAGGTGTTGTTTATTCAAAATGTCAAAAAAGAATGAACAGTTTCAGATTTTTACAGTTTATTCATTAATATTGTCAATCTAGAAGCCTTCAGTCGCCATATTTCAACCTTTATTTAGTCGATAAAGTATTTTAAAAGTCTCAATGTAAAATATAAATAATAGTTTCACAAGTTGACTCTAAATAATAATTATATTTTGATAATTGTAATAATTATCAGGCTCTAAAACACGTAAGAAAACACTTTTTATGACAAAAAGAAAGGCTTTGTTACATCAAAATGTCAAAAAAGAGCAAACAATTTCTGATTTTCAAACTTTATTCGTAAATATTCTCAATCCAGAAGCCTTCAGTCAACATATTTCAACCTTTATTCGGTCGATAAAGTATTTAAAAAGTGTAGAAATAATCGTTTGACAAGTCGACTTTTAAATTAATCTTTACCCCCAGCCCTAGTATTTATGACTAAGAAGATGTTTTAAGAGGGAAAAAGGAACATTTCGAGGTTCTGTTACAAAAATTAGCTAAATTTTCTACGTTCCAGCAGCAGAAGTTTAAAAAACATGTAGCATTTTCCACTAAATAACTTATATTTGAATAAAAAAAGTCTACGTTCAGATTTTCGAGGGAAATTCTGAGTGAAACACATGGTTCCTATGCAGTTTAACAGTGAAAATGTAAAAATACAAATAGAAATATATTTGTAGAGCTTTATATGAATGATAAATATATACATTTATCAGAATTTAGTTGAAAAAATAAATAAAATGTCAGTATGTGCAATTTGAAAACCAAGCAATTTAACAAACTGTAAAGCAAAGCAGTTTGGACAAGTTTAACAAGCAATAATTTATCGTACACTTTATTAACAATAAAGGAATTATTTTAGATTTATTGTTGAATAGTTTTGGAGAAAGAATGTTTTTAAATCTATAATATAACTAGAAAAGCTGCTGTTTTCAAGCTGTAAAGAAAAATATCTTAGACACAAAACCTGAAACTAAAATAGATTTATAAAAGAAAAGTAAGAATTGCACTTATGTTATAGTTTATGATTGGAAAGAGCAGTAAAAGCTGGTGAATTCTTATACATTTCTATCCCTTTTCTCTTTATTATCTGTATTATTATTTATTAACTCCTCTTTTATTAAAAGTTTGTAAACGAAAGCAATTTATGGAGCAAAAGTGAAGTGGAACATGATGTGATTTCACTGGAGAGACTGAGATAAACCTCAGAATATCAAAAAATAAGAAAAATCAATTTGGTTTTGGCAAATGAAAACTACTTGGATACATGTGAGTTAGGACCGCTCAATTAATTGAATTAATTGAAATCGCAATTTGACTCAACACAAAAAAAAGTGACTAAAAGAGTCCAAAATATGACTAAAACTGATATAAACACAACTAAAAGTGACAAAAACTTGACTAAAAGCGAAGATAAACTTGATTAAAAGCAACAAACACAACTAAAATGCGTGTAAAAGTGTCAAAAATTCGACTAAACGTGACCAAAAGGGTTCCAACAAATTATACTGTGCAAAATTCTAATACTTGACAAATACCATTTTTAAATTTCTGTGTCATAAAAATCAAACCAACTTGGATTTCTCCTTTGGAAAGTCAAATGTTTTGTGTATTTTCTGTTTTAAAGACTCAAAACCGTTAAGATTTGACTTGACTTTTGCCTCCAGTCGCATCCATTACAGAATATTTTACGTTTTTTTTACATTTTAAAGCGTCTACACTGAACTCTGAAGGGACCCTGGCGTTGTGTGCGTGTTTACTTTTATTCCCTTTACTCAGAAGCTTCTTAGCTCACAGGGCTTTCTCTAAAACTCCAAAAATCCAAGCCATGACTCGTCGTCTCCTCGTCTTTTCTCCCGAAGAAGCACTTTGGACGTTCTCGCTTCACGCCACGGACAACAACCAACAAAGAATCCTTTAAAAAAACAACAAAAAAACACACATCGAGCCACGACTTCGCATTTTCTCGCTTTTTTTAGGGCTGGAAACGTCGATAAAAACGTTAATTTGGGAGCTGTTCTTTTGCAGACTTTGTGTCCAACTTCAGCGCATGATCGTTTGTTTATTCGCGAAATGTTCAACGCTCTTTTTTTTAAAACTTTCTATCTCAAGACAATCAATTTTACACTGTTTTTATAGAAGCTTGTGTCGCGTTATGGCTGTCGTCATGTGAAATCTCAATGTTTATTACTGCATATATTATTATTATTCTATTGATATTATTATGATTCTGTTTTGGCTGCGATTTGCTGTTTCTTGTTTTGTTTTATTTAAGCGGGAATGACGCGTTTTGCCGCCTGTTTGTTACTGTGACTTTTTCAGGACGACATGAAGAAATGGCAGGTGATACAATGTGCAATAGAACAAAAATATCTCCTCAAAATAATCCACTTTTACCGTTCAATGTCTCGAATTGGACGATTGAGCCACAGCGAATAGATAGAAAAGAACAATATATATGTAAAGTAAATTAAAACGTATGGGGGAATTGAAGATGCAAGCCTGTTCTGCGACGTTTTTGAAGGTTTTGGGCAACTTTGGAGCTAAAAACGACACATATTTAGCCAAATTTATTGAAAATGTTGAACAAATTTACAATAAATGACAAAATAACAATGAATATTGGGTCTTTTTATGATAGTTTAACATGGAAAATCAAAAATAACGGACATTCGACAAGCCCTTTGACTTTAGACAGAGGAGTGAGGCAGGGGTGCGCTTGGTCACCCCTTTTGTTTGCTTTGTATTGGGACCTACTGGCTCAATTTACAGTGTTTAACAGTTAAAAACAATCAATTTTGTTATAATTAATGGGACGGAACATAAGATTCCCTGCTCTGCTGATATTTTATTATTTTTTACCAAACTAGCAGCTTTTTTGAGCCGTTTAGCATCGTTCTCTCGTCAAAAACATGTCAGGAATTGTTTCGTCAATGCTGTTTACGAGTTCGTCTGCTCTGAGCCTCATAAAAACACTCGCTTTACAATTTCCCAAATTTGTGACGTCAAAAGTAGAGATCAGTAAAATTCCACCGCTGTTTTTAAGTCCGTAAGTCATCGTTTTGAGCATTTCGGACTCAAATCGCCTTCATTATGAGCTATTTTTTGTTTATTTCACCGTGGTAATTCCCTCTGCTGCCAGTAGATGGAGGGCCTGACGGAGAAAGTAGGGTTTTTTCAGTACAAACATAATTTTAAGTGCAAAAATAAGAGTATTCATAGTATAAAAGGCCAATAACAACACAAATAATGCTTAATATGTGTCGTTTAAAGTTGAGGTATTATAAAAAATGGACTAAATGCGAGAATAACTCCAACGTTGTCTCACAATCTTCGCTTTAAAGAACAGCGCTCAGTATCTGTTTATTGTTAGATTGTAAATATATCTGAATTCCTTTAACACGTGTTGAGTCCAGATTGGAACTTATGATTTTAAAGTTTAGCATCTCAGAAAACATTTAGGTATTTAATATTACAGTATATTGTATCAAAATTGTATATTCACAGTTGCCAAATGGAATATGGTTAATATTGCAGGTTTGTTTTGTTTGTTTTATTACCTCGTGGCCAATTGGAAAGCATTGTTTTATGAGAAATGTCATTCAGTGGAGCTAACAAGTAAATTAAGTAGTAATCAGAAGTATTGTCCCATTCATTTTCCCACAGACATCGGAAAAAACAGAAAATTACACATTCGAAAGCTTTCTTGAGACGCCACATGACGTACAATTGTGTTTGAAGTCTGTTTCTGGGACTTTAGAAACCTCAAAGTGATTATAACACATGTCAACTAGAGCTGCAACAATTCATCGACTAAACGTGACTATAGGCCCTTTAAACATTCGTAAACAAAAACATTCTAAATTCCAAAGTGGAGGCGAAAGTGAAGTGGAACACAATGTGATTTCACCTCAAAATGTCACAAAATATGAAACATTTAGATGATTTTGGAAAAAGAAAAGTACTCAGACACATGAGAGTGACGTCAGAGCCTGATTTGAACACTTAAACTATTGTATTTGACATGATTTTTTTTTGTATAAAAGGAGTTTATTTTAGACACTAAGCATTTTGTGAAGGTTGAATCCTGATTTTTAGATTTTACTGACTGAAAATGGTGACTTCTCAATAGTTTTTCACTTTAGCTGCACATATATGTCATACTTAATCACAAATAATTTTTTTGTGAAGCTCAGATACAATTTTGAGGCTAAAAATGTTTATATTCTCCAAACTAACTCAAATTTCTATCCTGTAAATTCAATATCGTTGCTTATTTTGTGACATAAAGACCTCAAATCGTTACTGTTTCTATCGGGTGTCAGTTAATCATTGAAAGTACATTATTAGCCACTTCATTTTGCCTCCGTTGTGGAATTTTGAACATTCTGATGACATTTTAAAGGGTCTATAGTCCAGTGTAAAAACTAAGTCGTATTTTGATGATCGCAGTCGTTATCTGGACTGCTCAGACTCTTAAACACACGGAAACAACTTTTTATAACAAAGACAGTGCCTTTATCGAATCAGAATGTCAAAAAACAAGGAACAGTTTCTGGTTTTCATATAATCATAGAATATAACACACTTTAGTTGTAAATATTCTCTGACTAGACGCCTTCAGTTGCCATATTTCCACCTTTATTTGGTTTGAAATGTATTTAAAAAGTCCTAATCTCAAATCGAAATAATCGTTTGACTCATCGACTACGGAAATAATGGGTTGTCGCAGCTCTATTTTGACGAATTTTAAGTTTTAAATGTGTTTTTTGACCGGAAAACCATTGAGTTATGGACATTATTTATTCTATAGCTGGTTAACTTCACCTTTTATATGTTTCATATTTGAATTTTTAAATAATTCCTTGGGGAAAATTAATGTGAAATTTGCTTTTGGAATCTCAATGAGAAACTTTAAATGATAGTTTTTGAAATATTGCTTTGCTTTTTTCATAATCAGACAAAATTTGGCGACTTTTCTGCAGAAATAAATGTCTCTAAACGTGTGTAGTATTAATTCATTTATTAAAATTCTGCTTTCTGATTGGTTACCGAGCGTTAAATGGTCATAAATTGCGATTAATTTCACTGTGGAGACAAAACCTGGGCCTATGCAGTGACTGTGGACTTCGTCATCAACTTTTGTGCATGTTTTTGGACAGAATTCTTCTCTCGGACTGTTCTTTGTTCAATGTTTTATTTATATTTTTTCACTTATTTTCAAGGGGAACGGTCACAAAAGACTGCTCGCCCGTCGGTTTAAGGGAACTCTTGTGAAACGTTTATTATTATTATTATTTAGCTAAAGTAAGATTTATATTGACTGAATTCTTTCTATGATATTTTCGTATATCGGGGTCAAACTAATGGAGGACGGACAGGAAATGCTTTTTACAACAGTGTAACTTATTGTTTTTGATTTGATCACAACGTGTTTAGTAACGACTTATGAAGCACTGTACATTAAAGTTTTAAAATATTCAAAAGCATTCTGTGAATGTGTTTATTTGGAACTGGTTGTAACTCAGTATTTCCATGTTCAAGTTAGTTTGTTGACGAAAACTGTCGGAAAAAAATGCTTCTTTTTTATTATAACAAAACAAAAACAAGCCATTTTATGTGATCCTTTAGCTGTATTTATTTCAAAACCATCAAAAATTAATGAAGGCACAAAACCTCTTTTTTTCCCGTTAAACTTTTGATAATCGAATCATTGAAAAACGCAACTAAATGCAACAACTGTACGACCACGAGTGACTAAATTGTGACTAGAAAAGACAAAAATGCATCAAAAAACGACACAAACGCAACTAAAAGTGTCTAAATTGCTACTAAAACCGACAAAAACATGACAAAAAGTGACAAAAATGTGTCTAAAGTGCAACAAAAAGAGACTAAAACATGACTAAATTGCAACTAAAAGCAGCACAAAGAGACAAAAAAACGGCAATGAAAGTGACAACGAGACAAAAAGTGACAAAAAAGCAACAAAAATGTTGTCACATGTCACATGATTCTTTTATGTTTGTCAGGTCATATTTCAGTATTTTTGTCAAAAAAAAAGGTACAAAAATGTGACTTAATTGCAACTAAAAGCAACACAAACGCAACTAACTGAAACAGACGATAAAAGCTACAAAAACATGACAAAAAGCGAAAAGAAACGTGACTAAATTGAGACTAAAACAGACAAAAACCACAATTAAAACTCACAAAAACATCACAAAAAGCGGCAAAATTGTGACAAAACATGACAAAATGCGACTAAAAGAAACACAAACGCAATTAAATGTGACTAAAACTGACAAAAACGTGATTAAGTGACAAAAAACGACAATAATAGTGACAACGTGAAAACGTGTCTGAAACACGTAATTCTATTATTAATTTGTCAGTTCATATTTCACTCTTTTTGTCAATTAAAATGCGAACTCATAACTCTAAACATAAATCTCAAATCTAATGGTCAGAAAATGTTTTTAAGTCATTTCATGTTTGGCAAATCTTAGTTTAAGGCAGTAAAAATTACTCAAATAAAAATAAATACGACTTAATTCGCTTTTTTACGACTTCTTTAACCTTGTGTTTATTTATTTTTACTTCCTTTTACAGCGTGGTGCATTTTTATGACGCCTGTTGCTTTTAGATCATTTTTCTTTGCCGTAATCATTGTTTTATGGCCAGAACAATGATCCCTTTATTGATCCTCGTGACCTGGAATTTGTGTTTTTTTTCCCTCAACCTTGACGCGAAGGAGACGTTTCCAAAAGCAATAAGTTCCCAGGCTTTGCGCAGCAGCAGTCGTTTTCATTTAACATCACATTCCTTCAACTTTCGGGCGCAAACTGAGGAAAGAACATGAAATCCGAGCTGTGTTTTATGCAACAGGGGCTTCGGAGCCGCGCCGGAAGAGTTCGCCCCGCAGTCTTTCGCTTTTATGGCTCGAATAATCATTAACTTTCACCTTCTGTCACCTTAATCCGCCGTCTTCGCGCGCGGCCGGTGGAACGGACTGAACCGGGCGCCGTTTACGCACACGGCGCAGGTCAGAAGCGAAAAGAGCCGGCGAGGAAAGGAGTGCGAGCTTTGTTTGCGAAATAAAAGCCGTGGGAAATCAAAGTGACCGCAGTGGAGACGTAAGGACACGACACCTGACGCACAAACAGCAGGTAAGCACGTTCGTTTTGGATTTATCGCGCTGCGCAAAAGAAAATCGCGTTGTAATCGGGTTTTTTTGCAGAGTTTTGGTCACGTTATCTGAGTTCAGACGGGGAAGAGTTGTCAAAGTTCACAAGAAACATTTGAAACGTGGGGTTTAGAGCTTTTATGGTTCGAATTTAATGGCAATAAAGCAGTAAAAAGGCGTTTACTTTATGTCAACGAGGGCGTAACGGGTTTGACTTGGGTTTCAGTCAAAGTGCTGTCAGTGGCCAAAGACGGGACACGTTTCCCAAAGTCCAAACCACAGTCTTTGGTGTGAATCCTTTAAAAGTTTGGAAATAAACACAGGCTGAACTCCTGAATGGATCAAAAGTGAAGGAGAACATGATGTGATTTCAACCAGTGGCGGAGCTAAGGATTTGGGGGCCCTTGGGGAAATTTAGCACAGGCCCCTTCTATAACTTTTCTGTCGTGTCTTTTGAATTGTTCTTAATGAAGATGTTGGTTTTGTTTTTTTTTTTTTTTTTTTTTTTTTTAATGGACAGGTTCATAAATGTGGGGTGAATGAACAATTTGAAAATTTAAGTTCATTTGTGGGGGTTTTGGGTATTTCCCAAATGAACATTTAAGAAATTCTATATTTCCCATTTGTTGGTGCATTTTATCACATGTTCCAGCTGAAATACTTGGTTTTAATTTATATTTTTATAATGTTATATTTTATTTACTATTTAGCTTCATTTAAATAGTTAAAAAAACGTATTTAAGTCAGCTGTGATAAAAATGCACCAACAAACAGAAAATATGGTTTGATTTCTAAATATTCTTTTGGGAATTTATTTGTTTAGAAAATGTAAGCTAACTCAATTTGAATATTACAATCGTTAACTTACCACCTCCCAAATTTATGAACCTGTCAACGACAACCAAAAGCTTCCATTCAAGAACAATTAAAGAGACATGACAGAAAAGTTAGAAAATCACACTTGATGAAGAGGGGCCTGTCCTTCATTTTACCTTGGGCCCCCAAATTTCTAGAACCGCCGCTGTGTTCACTGCACTTTACTGTGATACTGAGAAAAAAGAGACTGTTTCAGAGGGTTTTGTCTGTGATGATGGACATTTTATGGGGGCCCCTTCAGGTTGTGGGGCCCAAGGCAATTGTGGCCTGTTGCCTAATGGTAAATCCGCCCCTGGCCATCACAGAATATGAAAAGTCAATATGGTTTTGTCAAAGTAAAACCTGTAAAATCACATTAAACTTTGTGTTCTAGGTCTTTATTTAACGAGAGATGATGATAGATTATCGGACAAATACAACTACTTGCAGCAATGTTGAGCCGCTATAGTTTTTCCATTTTATCTACAATCATATGTGTGATTTTTATAGTTTAATAGGGAACTAGAGTCTGAAATAAATCAAGACTGAACACATTTACATGACGAACACCAAGGTCAAGGCTGTACCCGCTTTTTCCACACGTAAACTGCTCACAAAACCAAAAGATATCTATCTATCGATCTGTCAAGACCTATTTATTAAAATGTCCGGCTTACACGGCCTTTGTTCCCTGTGCTGTGTTATAATCCAAAGAACTAAGATATAAAAGTGCAAAAAAACCAAAAAAACAGTATGTAGTTGTGACTGTTTTAGCTGCATCCAAACAATCCATTTAATGACAGGTTCATTTTGACTTTATTCAGTGCATTAATGATAGTTTTACATCAATCAGGTCACTGTTTGTGGAGAAAAGTTGAAAAATCTGATGAAAAAGCCAAAGGTCATGTATAGTTTACACCAAAGAAAGTACTTTTTTGACCCTTTAAACATTGATTCAACAAAATAAAGGTGTTCACGTGTATTTGTCTTTGTCAAATAAAAAAAAAATTGCGACATTAGAGGAGTTTTGGTGCAGGATGTTTCTGGTAATTTCCCAGTGTGATGTCATCATTTACAACCAGGAAGTAAAATTAAAAACCTAAAAAATAGCAAAACTGGGGTAAAATTTGTAAAGATTTTTAGCAGAATTGCAAATATATTTATCTTAACTGTATTTTAGTTAAAAGAGTCATTATAGACTTTAAGCTGAAGAGCACAAAGACTAATTTGACATTAGTTTTAAGAATTAACTCGCCATTTTATACAGCTGAAGTGAAAATATAATGGCCTCGACTAAATTTTACTGATATGAGGTACAGGTGAGGGTCAGATCCGCTGTGAGACGATCTCCGTGGTAACGCCGAGGGGAGGGGCCCGAGGCGCTGTGAGAAAGTTGTTTTTCTTTGGTTCACGTCAACCAGAAACCGCTTTGTGAAGGACAAAAAAACCCGGAGTGTGAAAGTGAAACGGGCAGAAATACCATCACCCACTCCTCGCACGAATCTCAACAATAAACAACTCAGCTCTGCCAGTGGGTTAAAGGCACACTGTGGAACATTTCTGTCTTAAAAGCCAACTATCTAGCCCTAAATCCTTACACCAACCCTAACCCTAACCTTAATTAAGTAGTTATTAATCCTGAATCATGCTTAATAAATTATATGTTCATTATTAATGAAGTCTTTGTTAATGATTTGTTAAGGCAAAGTAAGATGTAGTTATTATAAAGTGGTAAACCAAACTGCACTCAAAAGAACACAACTGTACAGGAGTTCATGCAAAAACAGCTATTTACACAGAAAAGTACAAGGAGACAGTGTATTTATACGTTAAGACTCCAAAATCTTCAACTCACTTCATATCTTCTCGTTTTTGCCATTTAAACCATTTAATAATCGTTTAATATAAATAAAATGATTACTCGGCTAATAAAAATGTTGGTCGACTAAGATACCATCGACCGACTAATGACTACAGCCCTAGTAACTATGGCAACGGTGGCACAGATACGGCAAGGAGCTAAACATGTAGCAACTTTGCTCATTTCTGACTTATCATGTTTCTAATAGGGCTGTCGTCGACTGAAGAAACCCTCGGTCGACTAAAGACCTCCCTTACTGACTGATTCATCGACTGAAAGGGGTTGTGGCAAAACTGTGAAGTATCTCTGTGTATCTGACCCAAACTGCACTTAAACAAACAGAACCACACAGGAGTTCATTCAAAAAAGTAAACAATTTATACAGAAAAGTACCAGGAAACAGTGTTTTTATATGTTCGATATGTATAAATTAGATTAAACTCATAATTCACTCCAAAATCTTTAGCAAACTCACTCAAAATGATTCGGCGACTAAAAAAAAAAAAAAGTTGGTCGACTAAAACACCATCGACCGATTAATCGACTAAACGACTAAGAGAATACAGCCCTAGTTTCTAGCAACAAAAGGACAAGATACATTAAAAAAAGAACATGAGTCTGACGAATGCAGCCACAGCTTACAGTGAAAGGTGTTTTAAACAGTTTTAAATAAATCAGAGAGTTTCAGTTCAGTTCGAGACAGTCACAGAAATTAGGTTGCTGTTAAAACTTGGCTGTTTTATGACGATAAAATAATACAAATAATACAGAAGTTCTTTTGGTAAACGAGCTGCTCCTGCCAGATGTGCTTCTTGAGTTCGCACATGCTCAGTACAGACTTGAGAGTACTGTGTTTCCATGGACACACCGGTTTGTCATGACCAGGATACTGTCATACCCGGGTCATTGAAATCAGAATACTGTGTTTACTGGACACTCACAAAACCAGGAGACTTAAAACACAATATTACCAGGTTATTCTGTTTTTTTTTGTTTTTTTTATGTGTGGTGAAAGATTCATAAATTTGAACAAATGGAAAATGAATATGTGTAGCAGCTGAGTGACCTCTCCTTCACTGTGGTTCTCCCCAAGGTTTTCTACTTTTTCCCACAGGTTCTTGTAGTTTTTTCTTGCTGAGAAGGAGGTCAAGCACAAGGGACGCTCTGGGACATTTATCCATTTGATAAATTCTCTTGAACATTGTTTATTTTAACTGCTTTCTACCTGTGGCCCATCGAGGAAACTGTTGTGATTTTGGGCGCTACAAAAATAAACTGAATTGAAATTGAAACAGCTCCATGCTCTAAACAGCTTTAAACAGGGGGTTTGGGGGTCCTTCCCCAGAAAATAATTTAAGAAATCAGACCATATTTCCAGTTTGTCGGTGCATTTTAACACATGTTCAGCAGATTTAAATACATAATGTTAAAATGTTATATTTGATGTACTTTTAAGCTTTGTTAGAGGGGTGTGGTTTGGGCAGGATTAACACATTTGACAATCCCGGACTGTTTTGTTGGTGTTTTTCTTGTTTAAAAGTTTATGGCACTACTTCACTGTGATATTGAGAGAACTGTTTTGGATCCTTGAGTCTATGATGATCGGGGGCATCTGACTGGGGCCCCTTCAGGATGGGGGCCCAAGCCAACTGTGGCCTGTTGCCTAATGGTACGTCCGTCCCTGGTAATTGAAAAAAATGTAAGAAAAGAACATTCCTGGCATTTCCGTTTAGACAAGATGGCAGAACATTTACATAGTGCACCCTTTCATTTGCATCAGTGCTACACCTGTTTCCCATAAACTGTCAGTTGTAAGAAAAGTGAAACCAAAACTGACTTACAACAAAAGTCACACATGTTTAATCAGATTAGAAAAAACAAAACAAGTGATTGACATGTCCAGTTTGTCCTCATACCAAGCTGTGCAGTCATGTTTTCTCAGTTCTGCAAATATTTGAGAGTTGAGTTGTGTTTCATTTTGTTGTAATATGAGAGAAACAAAACAAGAAAATGTCCTGCTGTGGGACTGTAAACTTTGTCTTCTGACTCTTCAAGAATGAGAAAACGTGACTTAAAAGGGTTGGTGCACATCGGCATGCTGGTTTTCTTTTTTTTTTTTTTTTTGCAACTTTGTTTTATTTGCATTTTTATATTTTAATAACATTTACATACACAACAACACACAGAACAAGGAGGTATTGTGGGAGGTTTACATTTGAAAAGGAAAACCAAAATAGGATGTTAAAAACAATCAAATAAATTACAATGTCCCACTGGCATGTTTTTACACCATTATGTAATAATAAAGCACCTGCTCAAAAATAGAAAATAGCCCATTTTTTCCCATTTTTGATTGAAGTCCGGTACCCTTAGCCTAATTGAAAAAGTTCGTTTTTCCATCAAATATCTGTCCTGTATTACGTTGGTGCAGATTTGGTACATCAGGTTTGAGCCAAAGTCTGGTAATGGTTTTTCTAGCCGTAGTCAGCAAAATCTTCGTCAAATAAAGATCTTCTTTCTGCACTTTGTCCATGATGTTACCAAGGAACAATCCACTGAATTCCTTTGGAATATCGTAACCTAGAACTTTCTGTAAAGTTTCATTCACAGTTGTCCAAAATGGTAGGATCTTAGGGCAGGACCAAAAAATGTGAGAGTGATTTCCGTCTTTAGAACCACAGCCCCTCCAACATGTTTGTTGGATTCCCAGTTGCTTGCTTTTAATATGAGGCGTTATAAAAAAAACGGATGAAACATTTCCAGTTGAATTCCCTCCACAATTGCGAGCTTGTCGACTTCTGAAGCTCACAGCAAATCTTATACCATTCCTCTTCTGCAATTTTAACACCTTGCTCCTGCTCCCATTTTGTTTTTAAATATAATGTAGAGAATTTCACGTTCTTCATCAAACCCTGATAAAGTTTAGAAATCTTAGGGGTCTTTTGCTGATAAGCTCCACAAAATATTTCAATAAGAGGATTGGAAATCCCTTTAATCTCTTTATCATAGCAGTCTCTCAATTGTAAATATCTAAACAAGTCCTGGTTATTTAAACCAAATAATGTTTTAAGCTCCTGAAAGCTCTTGACCTTGTTATTTTTGGCAATTAAACAGAAAGCAGTTAGACCCCTATGTATCCAGTGCTTAAAGACAGAATCATCTTGTCCAGGTTCAAAATCTTTATCCAAGGCTACCCATCTCAACATGCAGTAGTCTATTTTCGGTTTTTGATTTTTTGATAATTGAAAACCATATTTTCAATGAAAATAAAGCTACGGGGTTGAGTTTAGTCCTAATGGTGTCAGCTAAACAGTCTTCTCCCAACAAAGTCTGAACATTATAATCTGGACAATAGGTCTCAATGTCCTTCCACTTCGCAGTGTATGAATTATGGCACCAAAGACATAGAGGTCGTAGTTGTGCCGCCTGAAAATATAGTTTTAAATTTGGGAGACCCATTCCACCTTTATCTTTTGGCAGCTGCAAAGTAAGCTGGTAGAGCTTGAAATAGATACAATAGTCTTGGCAATATATTCATTTTGATTACCTGTATCCTGCTGCTAAGATCCAGTGGATAAGATGACCACCTATCTAAATCTTTCTTTAAATTGTCAGAAATAGGATTATAATTTGCACTATACAGTCATTTTGGTTGTTTTGTTATGTTTACCCCCAAATATTTAATATTTTTTGTTTTCCAATTTTCTTTAAACATATCTTTAATTTCTGCACTGGGTACATAATTATAGTGAATTAATTCATTCATGACATTTTCTTATTACTTCAAAAAGTTTGGGTAGAGATGTGTCCAAATCACATCACAACAATCACAACATCACATCATCTGCGAATAGACCTATTTTGTGTTCATTTTCACCCATAATTATCCCTTTTATTCCCTCTTCCTGTCGAATTGCTTGTGCCAAAGGTTCAATATATAAAGCGAATAGGGTGGGGCTTAATCCACAGCCCTGTCTTGTTCCTCTGTGTAGTTGGAAGTGGTCTGATAAGGATCCGTTTACTTTAACTCTAGCCATAGGTTGGTGATAAATTGCCTTAATAATTTTAATTGAGTCCTGGTTAAACCCAAACCTTTCCATGGTTTGGTAAAGAAATTCCCACCCCACCCTATCGAAAGACTTTTCGGCATCCAGACTTAGAAGGGCTGCGCTTAAATTATTGTCATTTATTTCATGAAGTATGTGTATAGTTCTTCTAATATTGTCATGCGTTTGCCTACCTGTTATGAACCCACATTGATCGTCATCAATCAAATCCGCAATAAATAGTTCCAATCTTTTCACAATAATTGAGGTGTACAATTTGTAGTCCATGTTTAGGATAGATATCGGTCTATAATTGGCACAGTTAGCTCTATCCTTCCCCTCCTTAGGAATCAAAGACACAATAGCGTCGTTCCAAGATGGGGGGACCTGACCCTCCCTCAAAGTCCAGTTAAACGATCTTAATAAAATAGGGTTTAGTTTCTCCTTAAATGTTCTGTACCATTCTGCAGGGAACCCGTCACTGCCTGGAGTCTTATTGGCCTTCAGTCTCCCAACAGCCTTATTTAATTCTTCCAAAGTAATTTCCTTAGTGATTATATTATTTTGCACTTCCTCAATACTAGGTAGATCTAGTGAATACAAAAATTCTCTTATTGACTGTTTATCTACTGTATCTTCTTGTGAATAAAGCTTCTGGTAATATTCTCTCTATCTTCTCTGGCTTTGTTTCCACCTTCTGAGATATGGGGTTCAATGTTCCCTCTAATTTTTCATGTGTCTGAGCGAATACAAAAACTCCCTGAGCAGAGCCTTGGACCATGTGAGCGACATCAGACGCACTGGGGCCACATCGGGGTCACACTCGTTCAAAACCTGAAATCAGCGCTGTAACAGTCTTTTTTGGGCACTTTTCACAAGACTTTGTTGGCCTTCAACCATTAATGAAGCATCCCTGGAAAGAATTCTGAATGTAACTTATAGCAGGTAACTTTGAAAGCTGGGGGGGGGGGGGGGGTGTAATTTAAAATGGATGTAATTTCCTGGGATTTGAGGTGTTTTAGATCAACAAACTCAAATGTTACAGTGAAACATTTTATGATCATGCAATAAGCTAATGGCAGGCCCTCCACACAAAAGTTACATAGTGCACCTTTAATCATACATTATAATTGCAGGTGACTTCTGTCCAAGATTCAAATGGAGGCTTTGTTTATCATAAGAAAACCTGTGGCACAGTTATGTTAACCTGTGTAGGACACATGCTGCTGATCACTTGTGTCAAATCTTGTCAGTGTTTCTCTGTGAGCTGCACTGTCCTCCTCTCTGATCACAGCCCCTGGACTACAGGGCCCCCTGTCTGTGAGCTGCACTGTCCTCTGCTCCTCAGCGCCCCCTGTCTGTGAGCTGCTCTGTCCTCCTCTCTCTGATCACAGCCCCTCAGCTATAATTTGGTTTAGGTAGAATTAATTAAAAAAAAAATGGATATCATCATTAAGTTTTGTTCAAATCAGGGTCATGGTGTTTTTTCCCTCCAAAGCTTTCAGTTTTCTGATCCATTTTAATATAAAGATTGACTCTTATCCAGCAACACTTCTGTGCAATATTCATTTAATTCTGTATTAATTTAATTCTGTGCTTAAATTTCCCCTGGAAGCCTCTGGACAAAGTATCCTGTGTGTCATGTTTAGATCATAAGCCCATGTTTCAAATAGGCCTGATAATTGATAATATGATAATTTACAGTTAACTTATGACTAATGATGTCATTGATTAAACTTTACTGTAGCTCTGACACAACAAGTCAGTCTTCAATAGCCTAAATAAACTTTCCGTCAGTGGCCATTCATTTTAATTTTTCCAGTTTTCACTTGGGATTATTCTGTGCATAAAGCACTTAACGCCTCGTTACGCACGCGGCTAATTTGCATATCAATACACGCGAAAACTGTGTGTAGACGCGCTGTGGCGTTTCCTGTGATTGGTTTGTGATTTTTCACTGGTGCTGAGGACAGAGGAGTCTGAAGTCTGTGTCTGCCGCGCTGCTCACGGCGCTCACACCGATGCCGCGTAAAGACGCGCGGAGACAAGTCATATCCAAAATGAATGAGCTCAAATCAAGTTTGTCATCGTGAGTTCTGAGAGTTCGAGAGAGTCGGGTCAATTAAATCTCCAAAAGTGCACAGCCTGACCCTGGATTAAGTTTGTCTCTAATGTGATGGTTTGACTCCAGAGGTAATGATTTTAGTGGGACTACTTTACCATGCGTCAGGTGGAGGAGCTCGTCTACGTGCCTGCTGGTACAGCGTACTACCACCAAATGTTTTAGGGGTCCGCAGTAACGGGCCGTAATGCCTTACTTTCTGTCCTGATGGGGAGCGCAAATCTTCGCGGTAATTTGCGCTATTCTAGACGCATTAGTTCGTCAGCTGTTTGTGCTCAAAACTCCGTGAAAACGAGGCGGGTTGGTCCAGAGGAAAGAAGAAAAAGCGTATGGGATGTAGAACTTTAGTTCTGAGCCTTTGATTTGGCGCCATGTGCTGTTTATGATCAGGTGTGTTCAGGTGCACGTCACTGTGTGTAGCTTGCGCCTCTCGCTCTCTTTCTCTCTCGTTTTCTCTCGTGCGCGACAAAGATTTTCTCTGCGCGATGCCCCTGGGAGTTGTGCGCAATTGCACACGCGCGCAGCTTAGAGGGAACAGTGATGGGGTTTGTAACTGCACGGTGGTTTTCAAACTAAACTTTTCATTTTTGATCAATATTGCAACTTAAGATGTCCAAAATATAACGTGAGGTTTCACAAGTGAGACAGAAGCATGATAGGTCTCCTTTAATCTTTAAATTATAGGCTATTTTTAAATTTTCTCCTTGCCATAATTTGATTTTGACTTATTTTTTATTACTAATTATTATATTTTTTACTGTTTATATTATTTTCTGTTGTGGTTTAACCCTTTAGTCCTGGACTTGGCACAGTTTTTTTTTTTCCAAATGCGTGTCAGTCATGCTAGTCGTTAGCTTGACTGTATTTTTATCGTTTAAAACGCCTGAAACTGTAACACGTCTATTGTAGCCTTAGTTTGTCATTTGAGTTAAACAGAGTTTGTCAAGAAAGTTACAGAACACTGTTTTTGATAAATACACGTAAAATCTTCGACCTGCCACAGTCACAAAAACATGAAATATTACACTAAAATATTTGGACCTCGATTTTTCTCTGCTCTGATCTGTTTGCTCGGTTTTAATTGTAGTTGTGTTTCTTTGAACTCATATTAAGCTTAAAATATACTTTCAAAATAAAATTGTATCGTTTCGTTTCAAATAAAAGTCAAATAAAAAGTCAAATACTGTATAGAATGTTAGATGCAGTTTGTCCATGTACGTACGCACAGCAGCAGTTGGCCAAGCTAACTGATTCTCACAGCTATTGCTAACTTTTATTGAAATGCACAATATCATAGCCGCGGGAACGTCATTTTGAGAGGGGGTGCAGTTTTTTTTTTTTTTTTCGTGCAGTTACATACGTTTATTTAGGGCCAACTAAGGGTACTCACACAAAAATAGCGTCAGGACCCATGTAACGTCTATAGAATGATCAAGATACACCAGAAAAAAGGCACAAAGAGTAAATTATTAGACGCTGCTCCTGACTCTCTGCTACGGGACAGCGTCAGCGCCCAGACTCACTTCACGCACTAACACACACAAACACACACAGACGAGCAGGTGTCTGTATGAAATCATGAGCCTCGACTTCTACGCGTGAAAATATCATTTGGCGATGGTCAACAGGGCATATGTAAATAATATCAATGTTTAACACAGTAGGACACAGTGTTATGACAGCCACACGGTGCAACAACGAGCTGTTTACTACAGTTGAGTTTCCCCGCGACGTACGGTGACTTCATCAGTTCACTCACCTCAGACGCTCAGATGAAGCAAAGTCCACCTCTGTGAGACGAGGAAACGTGGATTTGTGCCGCTGTCTTTCCGTGTAAACTCCCTTTGGTCTTTATGCGTCGCGTCAGATTCAAACTCGAGTTGTTGCACATGCAGCCTGTAACTTCAGCAAAGTCCAAACATTTATGCGTCCGCGGTGTAGTTTCACCTCTTAATCCAGCCTTGGGCTGTCATTTCCTCGTTTATTTTGTCATACTTAGGAGAATAATATACAAACAGCGGTAAACAGCCGTTTGCGCGCTCAGGTCAGTGCGCCGCGCACCATCGCAGGTTTAGTTTTCCCTGACTTTAACCTGCAGGCATATAGTTGACTGCAAAAACATTTGATAAAAGTAAAAATACCATATTTATTAGAACAGAAACTGTGTCGTTTTATAATGTTACCTAGAAAAGATATAGTTTTGCTCAGGGCAAAACCAGAAATGAGCCTGTTCCCACAGTTCCCATTGAGTTTACCATCCAGCAGGGGGTGCTATTGCACCCTCTGCACCCCTAGTTCCCGCGGCTATGCACAATATAAAATAAACAACATATTAAAGACTTCTTGATTGTTGAAGATTAGTTCAATGTGTTATTATAATTATGCTAGTTTAATTTTTTAATGTTTTATGCCTCAACAAAACAGCAGAATTAGCCTTGTTTTAGCGTTAGCGTTAGCATTGAACCACAAACATGTCCACACCACAACTCACTGTTCACTTAATCTTACGGTATTTATTTATTTTACTTATTAATACAGAATTAGACAGGAAGTACTGACGCTAACACTGAGCTAACACTGAGCTAGCCAGGTGCTGTGCCCAGAGCCCATTGCAATGTAATTAGTTGTATAGAATGACCCTTTAATTGTTGATTGATTGAATTAAGACAAAACGACAGCTTTGAAGCCACAATGTGTTGATAGTTTATATTTTATTGTGAGTCAAAGCTTTGCCAAAGTCATGTATTTTCAGTTTGTTGACATGAAGCTAAACACGTACGAGCTAATGTTGACTGTAAACAGGACAGCGCTGCCTCTTCCTCTCACCTTTCCCTCTCCTTCTCTCTTTCTGTCCTGTTCGTGTTTTTAGGGACTCGTGGCTGTCCATTAGTTTGACAAAATGGAGTCCAGGGAAGAAGAGGACCGTGTTTCCGTCCACAACAACAATAATCCTGTCGGGATCGTGAAGAGTTTAAGGAATAGCATCCGAAGAGCTGCCTACAAAAGTTCACTGTCTCCTGTTTTTAAAGGATCGAAGGAAAAAGACGACGGGAATCCAACATGTCCGCCTTCCCCCAGTGAGTGTTTAACATAGTATTATTTTAGTCGTCAAACGATTATTTTAAATACATTATCGACCAAATAAAGGTTGAAATTTGGCTTCTGGAAAGAGAATATTTACGAATAAAGTGTATTATTGATTCATTTTTGAAGTTTTTATTCAATTATGTCACTGTCTTTGTTATAAAAAGGTCTAAGTATTAGAATGAGAATAAGATTAATTTTTTAGTCGACCAGTCATGATTATTCTGATTAATCGTTGCAACCTTAAAATACTCCACTTACTCTTCATCTTTTTATGCAATTTCCTCAGAAGTAGATAAGATTTCAGTTTAAAATTTCAGTTTAATGTGAGAAAAATGTAACAACTATTTGCAATTATTGACAACACAACTAACCAACAGTGAAATCTGTAATTCACGTTCATTAAACTTGGTACATTCACACGTTTAAAGAATAAGACAACTAGAATAATCAAATAATAATCAGTAATTGGGTCTGAGTTTTGGATCTGATCTGTCAGTTAATGGGAACATGGCTAAGCTAACTGTTTTTAACTAATGCTAACTTTAATTAACTTCAAATGTAAAGAAACAGCCAATTGAAATGTAAAGTAAAGACAACCTGCTTGTTTTATTTACAGATTAGTTCTGTTTTTTATTTTAATTAGTTTTATTTTTATCTTTATCATGCCTCAAAATTACTCGACCGCTCAATAATCTGATAACTCCGGAAACCAGACGATAATCAGATTTTGGTGTCAGATGTACAATTTTTCCTTTTTTTTTTTAATCTTTAAGAAATGTTCAAACTATTTTAATTCAGTTCAAGTCAATTCAAGTTTCTTTTTAAAGCCACAGCAGATTTAAAACCAAACTGCTTCACATAAAAGGAGATTAAAGGTCAAAACAGGACAAAATAAAGCACAAAAAACAGCATACATTGGAAAAAATAAACATAAAATAAAATAATCTAATGTGTCAGTTTCTTTCCAAAGTCAAAATACCTGAAAAGTGGCAACAAAGCAAGCATTTTTAATTTACTTTTACTACAAATTGTGATTGTAAAAGCTAAAACACTAAAAAAGTTCATAAAACATCCAGGAGAATCTAATTAAGACGTCAGGTGTGTCCTCCTCACACCTGAGTCAACGATAGCCCTGAAGGAGCTGCTCACTTTGCAACTATTTCTTAATTTTATTTTCCTGGATGTTTTATGAGCGTTTTTTAGCTTTTACAATTACAATTTGGTAGCGAAAAGTAATATTGGATGAAAAATGCTTCCTTTGTTGCTACTTTTCGTGTATTTCGACTTTGGAAAGTAAGTAACACAATATATTCTTTAATTGTATGCTTTTTCTGTTGAGTTTTTTCCAATGTGTGCTGTTTTTTGTGCTGTATTTAGTCCTGTTTTGACCTTAAATCTCCTTTTCCTTTTATGTATTATAACGCTTTGGTTTTAAATCTGCTGTGGCTTTATAAAGACGCTTGAATCGACTTGAAATGGATTAAATCATAGTTATGTTGCCAAACTGTTTACGGCAGGGGCGTCCAGACTTTTTCCATCGAGGGCCACATTTATAAATACAGGCCAAGCAGGCTATAAATCAGTCGTGAAACGTTCAAAAAAGCTGCATTTATCTGATGTTTACGTGTCTCCACACCTAAATTCAGTCTCAGTGCCTTAATATCAGGTCTGTGTCGCAACAAAATCTTAGTTATTTAGGTCAGTGTTTTTCGACCTTTCTTGAGTCATGGCACACTTATTTTTGTTAAAGATACCACGGCACGCAACCCACTAAAACATTATCAAATTGGACCTTTTAGTAAAAAAAAAAAATGGATACATAACGTGCCAAATAATGTCTGTGCCGCTGATGGTGACTCAAAAATGGTAACTTTTCCAATTAAATCCTTTTGTAAATCAACATTTTTTCAAGGCAAAACCTGAAGGCGCACTACTGTTCCCCGGCGCACTGGTTGAAAGTCAAGGATTTAGGTTATACGTCTAGAAATGTTTAAATTTGCTGTAAAATGTAATGTCCAATTCACCAGGAAGCCCGAGGGCCAAGAAAAAGTGGTCTGAGGGCCGCATTTAGCCCCCGGGCCTTCGTTTGGACATGCCTGGTTTACGGTGTTGTGTTTGCGTCAGGTCCGAGCGCGGCGTCCCTGATCCTGTCGCCGCTGAAGAACATGGGGCTTTTACAGAGGAACGACGCCGACTCCCCCTCGCCCAAGTCCACGGGGCTGACGCGCTCCAACACCAGTAAGAAAACGCTCAACTCTGTCGTTATTCGCCCGCGTCGTTTACGGTTTCGAGTCACTGACGGCGGGGAATGATGGCGCCACTTTCCGAAGCTTTTGTGAGCCAATAGTTTCACTTTTGTTTGTTTGTGCCGACAGAGAAGACTTCGAACTTTGTGCCAGGTTTTGTTTCTTGTGGATAGAAACGTAAAACAGGTCAAAAAATCTGCAATCTGACAGTTAAGGTGAGACGCTGCAGGTGAATAGGAAAAAATCTTAAATTTAAAGATATCAATGTGAAACTTCTCCTGTAGTTTACGCACATAAATGTAAGAAAAAAATGTATTAAAACTTTTTTATCATGTAGAAATAAGGCAATTTATGTGAAAAAACGGCCAAAAATCCACATATTCAGGACATTTAAATCGGAAAAATTGACAGAACCAGGTTTAAATTTCTTGGTTCATTTTGTAACGTATTAGTTATAAAAAAATTTACAGAGGGGATTTTGGATTTCTTATTTACTTTTTAAGTAAACTAGATTGGACTGAAAATTGTCCTAAAATTCAAATTTCACCTCTTTTTTTTTTTTTACTTAAAACTTTAATAAATCAGTTTTAGAATTCGATATCAACAAATCCTTCTGTTCGTTTCGTCAGAATCTTGTTGAGTCCAGATTGTACAGTTTGGTGTAGGATCTACTTTAAGGTGATCTTTATGTCTCGAGGGACAAAACTGCATTTTAAGAAAACGGCCTTTGAAGTTACAATGTCCAGAGAAATCTATGGATGAAGTGGATTCAATGGAAGAATAAAACATCTTTAGGAGCAGATTGGACACGTTTGTTGTTTCCACATGAAAGACGATATGTTCAGAGAGCAAACTGACCAAAAAATGAGTTTTGCCTGCAGTGTCTCGCCTTAAACAGGATTCTACCAGAGAATTCTAACCTGTCTGACCAAATTAACGATATATTAATCAGTTGATCTGGTGTTTATTTTTTACACAATTAATCATTTAGTCCTCGTCATTGGCCTGTGTTTTTTATTAAATTAGAAGCAGATGAAACTAAAGGGACGTTTAGATTATACTTTTTTGTTTTTGATGTCAGACTCAGCACATGGCATGTTTTGAAGTCTGTGTAAATAATAACAATCATTAAATTAGTTTATAAAAACCCATGAACAAATTCAGATTGAACAAATTGTTTATTAAGAATGATTGAGGTTTAGTAACTACTTAATTGTGCGGTCAGGGTTAGGACTAAATATTAGAGTTTTGCAACCAAAATCGACACAAATGCGTTCAAAAGTGACAAAAACACTCCTACGAACAACAAATCCGACTCAATGCACCAAAATGTGACTAAAAGACAACAAAGACACGACTAAAAGTGACAAAGACGCGTTTAAAGACGACAAAATTATCCTGCTGTAATAATTAATGATCGTAATTGTTAACTGGACAAAGACAGAAACATTATTTAAACAAAATTATTATTATTATTATAGGCAATGTAAAACTACAAAGTGAACATGAATCGTGACATAACCTCAGCTATGGGCGGGCGATACAGTGAAAAAATCAAATCGTGAGCTGGTCCCTGTGACAATCTATTTTTATTAAATTGATATATCGATATGTATCGTGATTCATTGTTTTTCTGTCTGTAATGCAGCTGTCTGTTCAAACACACTTTTTCTCCTGTTGTTTAGCCTCTGAAGCCTCTGAGCAGATGACTTTATTTACCTCTTAAAGACCAGAGCTGCACAATTCAACGAAATCGACACAAAGCAAAAAAAATGCACTCAAATGCAACCAAAACACTGCTACAAACAAGAAACACAACTCAAGAGCGACAAAAACGTGACAAAAAAAAAAGTGACACAAAACGACTCATTTAAACATGACAAACTGAACGTGACAAAAACTAAAAAGCAACAAAACTGAATCCTATTATTCAAACCTAAATCACAAATCTAATCACAGTCGCACTGGTCAGAAAAATCACAATTAGATATTTTTCCTGAATTGTGCAGCTCTGTTACAGACAATAGAAAAATACAAAGTGAACATGAATCGTGATAAAATCTAAATCATGATCTGGCCCAAGAAAATCGTGATTATTTTTTGTCATATCGCCCTCGACACAGATCCAAACGCAGCAGCGGTCAGTGAGGCTCATGTCAGCTTCAGCAATAAAATGTGGACTTTGAACCGTGTTGCAGTCACTTAAGCTCCTGCAGGGAAATGCAGAGAGGACAACTATAAATCCAGTTGTTGTGGCATGTCAAATTATAGATTTAATACAGTATATATATATATATATATATATGTTCTGCTTGAAGTCATCTGTATGTACAGTTTCACGATTTCACAAAAATAGTAAATTGTTACTGGGAAGAGCTCAGGATTCCGTTTTTATCACCATATCACCGGCAAAAAATTATTGCGGTTTTCTTGGGGTCAGATCATGATTTCGATTTTTATCACGATTCAGGTTCACTTTTTTTGTATTTTTGTATTGTCTTTAATAGAGCTGCACCATTTAGGACAAATATCTAATTGTGATTTTTCTGACCAGTGCGACTGTGATTAGATTGTGATTTATGTTTTAATAAAAGGATTCGGTTCAAATTTAAACACAATGTTGTCACTTTTAGTTGCATTTTTGTCACGTTCAGTTGTTTGTCATATTTAAACGTGTCTTTGTCACTTTTAGTCACGTTTTGGTGCATTGACTTTCTGACTGGGAAGGCTCTCATCAGGAGAATGTTTTTGTTTTGACTTCCGCACTGAAGTTGTTTTCGATGGGAAGGACTTTCACGTGACACACAGTCCCTGGAGGAAGGATCTGGACAATCGGGAAACACCCAGAGTCTTCCTGCTCCCATTCCTGTTTGGGACGCCGCTCCCGCCCATCCAAGGACCTCACCTCGGCTCCACTTCTGCTCACTCAGTCTGAACTCTCCGCCCGCAGATCCCAGCCTGGGCTCGAGCTCGCTGCTGCAGAGGGGGGCCCAGATCAGGCGCAGCTTGTTCGGGACCAAGAGGGAGAGGAAGGACGCGGCGGCGGCTCTGGACGACGAGCTTCAGGAGGAGGCGCAGGACGCGACGGACGGGAGAGTCGCCGAGGAAGAGGAGGACGAGGAGCCGGAGGAGGAGCTGGAGGAGATGTACACTCTGCCCGAGCTGCCGCACACGCCGCTCTCAGGTATTTACTCCACTATTCACCTTATTCTGCCCCGCCCACTTTTTGCCAGATACACACTTTTGTTGTAAACGCACTTCCGTTTGACGAGAACTCCGTTAAAGCTAATGACGAACGAGGGAAAAGTCTCGCCGCTAAAATGATTGATTTGTGTAAAATGTTTAATGACCACGAGCAACAACAAGTCAATAACGCAGCGATTTCCTGAGGCCTTAAAACGGCTTTTTAGTCCATGTAGAACTTATTTTCTGTTGAGCTCGTCTGCTCCATGTAAACTACAACGGAAACAAGACGGCGGAGCGTACGGCAACTTCAGGAATAAGGTGAATAACGCAGATTTGAAGGGCGTAGGACAGGGTTTTAGGATTTTTTTTTAATTTGACTTCGTTAGGGAGGGCTGTGGCACTTATTTATTATACTATTGCAAGAAATTTAGAAAAATAAAAGTTTAAAATTACAAGAAGTACAGCTGTTTTTGTTTTTAATTATTGTTTAAAATGACTGCAGAGTATTCACCTTATTCCTGAAGTTGCCGTATGCGCTGCCGTCTTGTTTCCGTTGTAGTTTACATGGAGCAGACGAGCTCAACAGAAAATAAGTTCTACTCGGACTAAAAAAACGTTTTCAGGCCTCAGGAAATCGTTGCGTTGTGACTTGTTGTTGCTCGTGTTCATTAAACATTTTACACAAATCATGTGCACGCTTGTCTTTGTGTGTGTGACTATCTAGATGGGTTGTTTGGTCATGTGGGTTGGCGGGGGGTGGGGCGGGGTTCGGTGGAATGTGGGCATGTGGCAGTTTTTAATGCACTGTAAAGCACTTTGTGTTACGTTTTTATGTATGAAAAGCGCTTTATAAATAAAATTTGATTTGAATCTACTTTATGTAACATTTTAGCGGCGAGACTTTTCCCTCGTTCGTCATTAGCTTTAACGGAGTTCTCGTCAAACGGAAGTGCGTTTACAACAAAAGTGCGGATATGTGGCAAAAAACGGGAAAAGTGGGCGGGGGCAGAATAAGGTGAATAATACAAAAATAAAGCCGAATGAAATCCTTGAATGAAAGGAGAGGGTTAATTTAGTCCCGTCAAAAAAGATAAACAATACAGTTTGAGGAAGAATTATCAGGAAGTATTTACATTATAACGAATTAATTATTATTGATTGTATTTTCAATGCATTTTTTGTTAGGTATATTTTGGATTGACTGGAAGTAATTGCGTACTTCTATTGTTAGTTTGAAGTGATTTAATGAGGGCTCGTAATTGAGAAACTTTGCTTTGTGTAAGTGAAATTTTCCAATTAGTGTGAGGAGACTGACCGTGTATTTTTTGTTTTGTTTTTGCTTTTTTGATAGTCTAGGATGGTCGATTGCTTTGCTGTTTGTTGTATAAACCCCGGGTTCCCAAACTTTTCGGGCCAGGACCCCCAAAATAGCCACGCAACCGACTCGGGACCCCCAAAGCTAAATGAAAATTATAATTTTAAGTGTCAAAGCATGTTAAATCAGGTCTAAAGTTGGTTATTTGAATAATTTATTGTCTTATTGGACCCTATTTCACACAAAAAAATACTGTTTTTAATTAAAAAATAGAGCAAATACAATGTCATATTAATTAAAATGAGATCTTGAAATCATTTCGCGACCCCCAGCTCAGTTTAAACGGTCATTCAGCAAAATAAAGTTGTTTTTTGGGTATTGTTTTTTGGGTTGTTTTTTATTGTTTGTCAAATCATAACTTTTGTGTAATTTATTTGGATTTTGGCCCTTGTTTACAGTCTGGTTGCTATGGTAACAGTTGTGGAATTACCTGTAACTATGTCATATTTGCTGCTCACGTTCAACCAAGAAGTATAAACACTTATAAACTGTACAAAAACTGTCAAACTGTGGACAAACAGGCAAAATGTTTAGTAAAATCTTAAATATAATCCTGTTCACTGCGTTTTAGTCAAATGTGTCGTTAACTCTCACGTTAACTCGGCTCTAAATGGTCTACGATGATGTAACGTGAGCGTTCTGCCTGTGTCTCCGTCTGTGTTTTGTCAACAGTCGCGGGCGGCAGATCACATCGTGTTCTCGGCGTTGCACGCAGTTCACAAAGTCGTTTAAACCTAAAGACAAATCGCTTTCATGCACGAAAATCACGGCTGCTCGATTACGATTACTTTAACATGCTCTGCGATTAGCTTTGGATTCCGTTCAAAGTGCACATTGTAAACTACTGCAGCAATAACATCCGAGAGAAGACTGACACATGCGCCGATAAACTGAAACCTGTTTGTTAGCTACAGGTACGAGATTTTCACACACAGGACTTTGTTACCTAAATAATTACAGCCTTTGTGATGTCGTAATTGCTTCGATTGCTGTAGATTGCGAAGGAAATAGACCTGGTGTCAAAGAGGATGGAGCTTCTATTGAATTTATAGAAGAAATATCTATTAGAAAAATGTTAAGATGTTAAACTATCAACAAACCAAATAAACAAAAGTCTTTGGCAGCATCACCACGATTGCAGAGTGACATTTGAACATAAATGAAGGCTAGGCTAGCTCTGTAAGCGTCACACTTCATGTCAACTCTCTGGACTCTGAGTTGCAGAGTCCCACACTAAAATAAATCCTTACAGAGTGAACAGTGAGCTGTGCACAGCAAAAAATGTAAATCTATCTAGATTTGAGAAGTTTTGACTCGATGAGGTTTAATTGCTGATGTGATGCAGAGTATTTCACGGGTTTCAAGGTATTTCTGATGATCCTGCGATAATTTTGCTTAAAATAAGAAAATATATTTGTCAGTGGTAAGTAAAATGATCTTAACCCAGTGACAGATAATTTGGATTGAAGTAAGAAATAATGTATTGACACTAATCAGAAACAGTTTGAAACAAGTGAAATAATCTAGTTCTGTTAAATAAGTCGTCTCCACTGATCTTAACGAGTCAAAACGTCTGAAATTCAGATTAATATCCTGAAATCAAGACATTTTAACTCATCTAGAACTTCATTATTTGCAGTGTGGACGTCACTGACATGTTACAGACTTTATAAATGACATAACACTTTCTCGTCGGGGTTTGTAAACAGAGGTGTTTATTCAATTAAATTTATTTTTTTTGTAACTTGGCAAGGAACCCCCCCCAAAAAAATGATGCTAATAAATGTCTCAGTGCTATTGCTAATTCAATTATTGAGGCACAAAAAATACATAAATAAAGCAAATGATAATAAACTGAATTAATCTATAAATAAAACATTCTTTACTAATTTTTTCTAAATGGTTTGTTTATTTCTTAATTTAATTTCTTTATATTTTACGTTTCAATAAATGTTAGCATTAGCTGTGAGAAACGGTTGGCGCCAGTCCACAAAGGCAAATTTGTGTCAATCATGCTAATCGTTAGCTTGACTATATTTTTGTCATAAACGGCTGAAATGGTTAAATGTTTTATCTGTTGTAGCTTTAGTTCGTCTGTCATTTAAGTTTAACAGAGTTTGCCAAGAAAGTTTTATAACATTTATTTTATCTCGGCCTTTCCACAGTCGATGTTTCTCTGCTCTGTTCTGTTTGCTAAGGTTTAGTAACAGTTAAATGTTGTGTTTTCACAAAGTTTCATGATTTATGAATATACTTCAAGTTGAAAGTCACCTGAGATGTAGCATGTTAGATGTAGTTTGTCCAGTACGTGTTGCCGTAGTAAGACAAACGTTTGCGCAGAAGCATCTGGACAGATTTAAATTTGACCTAAATTTGGCACTGACTCAAATTGTGGAATTACAGAGCCCAGAAGAAAAACTAAAGAGTTGAGAAAAGCATATGATGGGATCTTTTTATTCATAAAACTTCACAGAACAGACCCAAGAATGAAGTCAACCATAAAATATTTTCCATTATTAACAGATAAATACCAAAGATTTTAAGTCTTTACACCAGGCATGTCCAAACTAAGGCCCGGGGGCCAAATGCGGACCTCAGACCAATTTTTCTTGGCCCTTAGGCTTCCTGGTGAACTGGCCCACATTGTCCTGAGAACTACTTTTTACAGCAAATTTCACATTTTCTACAATTCTAACCTAAATAACTAACATTCTGGTGCAATACAGACCTGATATTAAGGCATTGAGACTGAATGTAGATGTGGTGGAACTTAAAATATCAGATAAATGCAGCTTTTTTTTAACATTTCACGATGGTTTTGTGGCCCTCCGCTTGGTCTGTATTTCAATAGGCGGCCCTCGATGGAAAAAGTTTAGACACCCCTGCTTTATACCCAAAAATAAGTAGAAATTTCAGTTAGTTTGCTTTTCTATTACAAAAAATGTAGGCTTATACTTGAAATTATATTTGAACCTCACAAAAAGTATAATCTGTGGTAAAGTCTGTGTGTAATATTTGTAAGTATTCGTCCACGTGTTGACTCGTGGCTTCTCTTTCAGTGATGCAGATAAATAAGCTGATCGAGAACGAGGTTTTGGAGGAGGCCTACATGAACCTGCTGGCGCTGCGTCTGGAGTTCCAGAGCGAGGCGTCCGAGTGCAAAGGCGACGCCTCCATGAATCTGGCCAAAAAGGAGAAGGATTTAAACCTGCTGTACAAGGAGCTGAAGGCCAAAGTGTGCACCATCGTACGGGACTCCAACTCTCTGCCCGCCAGGTCCAAAACACACACACGCCCTTTAATAACGAGCATTTGAGTTGATTTACTGGAAGCACTGCTCTGTCTGACGCTCTGTTACTCAAGCTACTCTTTAATTTAACTCAATCTGATCACAAAGCACTGACCTGGTTCAACAGCAGGTGAACTGATCTGTGCTGTTAAACAAGTCCAGCTCTAGTAATATTACAATCTGGAACATTGACCTTTTTTTTTTTTTTTTGTTAAAACCTGAACATGAGCATGAACGCTTGTACTGAGCGCAGATTCTTGTTGATTTTTCTTGAGTTTTCAGATGATCTTAAACCGTATCTGGCTGTTGTCATTGTGTGATTTGGGACTTTTTTCAGTAAACACGTTGAGCTCTTTTGAACATGTTTGTTCTGTGTTGTGGTGCTGTGGCCCTAAATAGTGCTCACTTTAAATGTAGATATATCAAAGCACCTGATTGGTCAGTTATTATTGCTAATAACTTGATTTATGAACAATCAACGAGAAAAAAAACACCAGGATCATGTAGAGTGTGTCAGACAAACATTTTAGTTCCAGATGTGAGTTTGACAAACAGTTACAGAGTAAAGTGCACCAGTGTCCCAATAGAAAGTGAATGGCAGCTCTGTTTTATGTGCGGAGCCAGGAGCCTCCATGGATACTTCCTGTTTGGAATGCGGTGGCAGCGGGCGAGGGCCACCAGTGATATGTACTATAATATGTCTATGATCGCGACGTTAAAATGACACTGAACACCTCCAGTTCTCCTCCTGTCATTTTGAGGCAGATGCCGGAGACACATTTTTGACGCACATTTGAACTAAACACAAATCCAAACCCCTGGCCTCCTTCAGTGACTGCTCTTGGGATGAATGACTGCTGCTCTGGAGGAAGCTCCTGATTGGTTGACACACAGCAAATTTTTCCAGATGTTCAGATTAGGGCTGCACAATATATCGAAAAAATATTGTTATATTATCGCGATAATAACAAGTGCAAAGTCCATATCGCAAAGATGTGCGATAATTCCTACTGGTTAAACCTTAAATGTTCACCGTCAAAAGTGCAGTTTTGCGAAATAAAGAAACGGCAAATGAATGTTGAAGTCTTTTATTGTTAAATTGCTTCAAAATCCTATTTTTTTTCGCTATTTCATGCACACATAAATGAAGGTGAATAAAATGTCAGAAATGTTTAAAATGCCTGAGTAATGGATAAAGCAACTCCAGCTTTTAACACTCCAAAGGTCTCCAATGTAATATTTGTACCTAAGATACTATATTTTGAAGTTGAGTTGAGTACTTTTTTTTTTTTTATCTGGAAATATATGGAAATATATACAAATATATGCAAATGACGGAAAAAGAACGCAATAGTATCATTATCGCAACACACGACACCCATATCGCACTCATTTCCAATATCGTGCAGCCCTAGTTCAGATTTTTCAACTTTGATGTGGAAAATGCCTGAACTTGGCAAACGCTCAAGACGCGCTGCAGAAACGCAAGAATGCTGGCGTGCACATGGACTTGTAAACATGTGAACTCCACACTGTGACGTCACTGTGAACACGCCGTTAGAATGAGAAACAAAAATACTGGTTTTGCTCATTATCTTCAAAGTTTGTCGTTTGGACTTTACTCCGGTGCCCTTTTCTCATGTTTATCAATTGTTTAAATACTTACACCTTCACAGACTTTGAGTAAGTATTTATCGATAAAACAGTTTGTGTACCTAGGGTATATTTGATCAAACTAATGCCAAAAAGCTCTCGCACCAAAGTATCTGGGCATGTGCGATTTGAAAAGCGATGCCCAATTGAGCAATGACAGCTGTGTTTCCTAAAGTGTACAGCCATGATATGACTAGTTTAAAGCAGAACTAAGTAACATTTTTACCATATTAAAAGTCTTTGTATGTGCGTGTGGGGGCTGCGTATGTAATTTTGGGCTGTTTGAAGCTCCCATCGTCGCCCCCTGCTGTCTCTGAGCGGAAAACCAGCGGCAGCATTTCCCAACATTGACCCGAAGACAACTCTCCTGAGAAACACTGGATCTTTTTAAATTACTTGACAACGTGAAAAGTTTTTGTGTGTGATTGCGTCTTTTCACTTGCAGTGTGTTGTCACAAGAGAACTGCAGGGGGAGCTCTGTCGCTGCGGTTACTGAGTTCTGTTTTAAATGTGACCCGAGTTTTAAAAATAGAATAGTTCTACCATGAGTTTCATTAAAGAACAGCGATGTTGCATAGTATTTATCGTCTTGAAATTGAGGTATTCACTTTATTTACGTCAGTTCAATTTAGTTTTGTAGAGCAGTGTTTCCCAACCAGGGGTAGGGGGACCCCAAGGGGTACGTGAGGGATTACCAGGGGGCACTTGGGTGGTTTCAGGTTTTAAAAGAAGATGAAATGTACTTTTATCTGATTTAAAAAGTGTTATTCGTTGTAAATTTAGCATGTTTTTGAGTATCTTGGACTATAAATATAATTAAAACACAAAAATATAAGTAATAATTGACAATATACGACTTTTAAACCTATTTATTTTGCTGAAACTCAACTTAAGGGGTACTCAGAGTGTTAGACAAAGCTTAGGGGGCACTCAAGACAAAAAAGGTTGGGAAGCACTGTTGTAGAGCAGTGTTTTTCAACCTTTTTCTAGTTGTGGCACACTTTTTGGGTTTAAAAGATAGGCACACCACCTACAAAAACATGACCAAATCAGACCATTTAGTTAATAAAATATGGCATATAATGAGCCAAATCATGTTTGTTTTACTGTTTAGTGCTTTAAATTTGGCAATAGTGGTGGTTTTGCGTTCTGTTTTGGTGCAGAAGTTGCTCAGGACACTCCTAAAAGATAAATTAGTTATTTACAGCCGCATTTCTGAACCTGTTAACTCAAATTTGATATTTTTTCAAGGCACGCCTGGCAAAACTTCAAGGCGCACTAGTGTTCCCCGGCGACTGGTTGAAAATCAAGGTTGTAGAGCACAAGTTCAAAAGCTGTTTATTTGTAATTTTCAAGGATTGTACAGCTCAGAAAATCAATAAAACATGTACATTCCAAGCCGACAAAGCAGGTGAACAAAAGGATTCAAGACAATTAAGAAAGCGGAGAAGAAAAGCAGCTGTTCAAAGGAATATAGCAAATGGATAGTTGTCCCGGGGCGTCCCTTGTCTTTGGCGTCAATTTACTAAAGTATTTCTTTTCTTGAGACGACATAAAACTGACTAAATGATCTTTTTTTCCATCGACACAGAAATAAGAAGCTGCTGGAGTTCGTCGCGCGGATCATCCAGGAGGAGGAGCGTCAAGCCTCGGAGCCCGGCGGACTCTGCGGGAGCTGGATGGACTCCTGGAGGGCCGCCATCGAAGACGGGGTCCAGGCCAAAGTGGACCGGGTCCAGCTGGAGACCCGGGACCAGAACCCGTCGTGGCTGGCCGTGCACCTGGGCGTCCTGGGTAAAACGGTGGTGTCGGACCTGGAGGGCGTGCGGCGCGAGCTCAGGTGGTCCTACCCGCCCAGCTTTAAGGTGTTCAGCGAATACGTGAGGAGCTACAACCGAGTCCTGGGACGACACGTGAAGAAACTGGAGGCGCAGACGATGGAGGTGAAGGATATCCACGCTCTGCTCGGCTGGATCCTCAACAGATACAAGAGGTGAGCGCGGGAGTTTGAGCCCAGTTTGGTCCTTATGCTGACCTGGAAATCAGTGCGTTGCTGACTTGTTTTTGCTCGTGTTCATTAAACATTTTAGACAAAACAATCTACTTTATACGGTTTAGTGATGTAACTGTTCAGTGTTTGCTGCAGTTCATTCGTTTCGCCACTGGACAGCGCTGGTGTGTTTGGACTATTCACCTTATTCCTGAAGTTGCCGTACGCGAATATATACGAAAAAATTTGATTTGTTTGTTTTTTGTACATTTTTTGATTCATTTTTCTTTATGTGGCATTTGTGAGGCTATAAGAGCAATAATATTTCATTTTAAGCGAGATTGAAAAAAAGTTTAGTTTTTAAGTCTAGTTTAAGGTTGCTAAATCTATTTCCTGTCTTCCGGTTCACCGTGAGGCAGAAGTTGAAGTCGGACCCGACAGCGCTAATTAACAAAGTAAATTTTAAGGTTTCAGTTCACCAGTTTGTTTAGCAGCAGGCCAAATTGTTCTATGGTGTGAGCTGTAAAGTTTTAAAATGCAAAGACTACAGTAAACATCAGGTTAAAAAGAACTCTCTTGTCTCTCGTGTTTGTGGACAAGCCGGCATAAGCAAGACACTTTTTCCTCAATCGCCATTTGTCGAACACCATTTGCGTCAAACCGGAAGTCCCTTTACTACATATAAAAAGAGGCAAAAGTGGGCGGGGCAGAATAATGTGAATAGGTTTAGTCTAAAACCCTACTTTATTCTATTGAGCTTGGGATCTTTTAGTCACACATAGCAGAACATTCCGTTAGCCCAATGTTAAATCAATGAAGATTTAAGATGCTAAATACTAAACTTAGCCTTAATCCAAAAGTGTTATAGCACTAAATATTGATAAATGTATTTACCAGAAGTAACCCAGCAGTTGATCAGGTTTTACCATGGATTTTTTGTTCACTTTTTACATGGTTTGGCTAATGTTTCTCTGTAACTTTAACACAACGGCTGTTTTTTGACGTTCCATCCCAAGCTCTGTTCAGATCATTTTTGCAGTGCCTTAAATTTTAACCACAGTTGCCTGGTCATTGGTCAATAATAGAACAGCCGTTTGTAGTGTGTATGGCAGGTTTTTATTTTTTTTACTTTATTCAGTGTATCAACACCTCTTGTATAGTTTTACACCAATCAGGTCGCTGTTTGTGGAGAAAAGGTTGAGAAATATGTTAAATTACAGGAAGTAAACAATTGATGACATCACACTGGGGAGACAAAGGTTATGCATAATTTACACAAAAGGAACTTTTTTTTTTTACTTTTTAAACATTAATTCAACAAAATAAAAGTGTTTACATGTATTTTTCTTTGTTATTAGATGAGTTTTGGTGCAGTGTACAGGATGTTTCTTGGTAATTTCCCAGTGTGATGTCATCATTTACCACCAGGAAGTAAAATTAAAAAACTAAAAATGGCAAAATTGGGTTAAAATTTGTAAAGCAGAATCTGAAATATTTATTTTAACAGCATTTTAGTTAAATGAGTAGTTCAACCTGTCATTGGCTTTTTTGTGTCTCAAAACTAATGCCAATTTTGCTGTTGAGACATAAAACATTTAATTTTTCTTCAGAATGTAATTGGTTGTTTATATAATATTTTAAAATGTAATAAAAGTTAGCATTAGCTGTGTGAAACAGTTAGCTTAGCCAACTGCTGCTGTGCATAAGAGCCCAATGTAACTTTAAATAAAGTGGTGATATAATAAAAAAATTTAACAAAGAAAATGTCTGATAAGAGTCCTCAGAACAAACAGTGAAAATGTGTTTTTTAAAATCTTTTTGTTTTGTTTGTTGCAGTGAGTCTGTTCTGGGTCACGTTTCTCTTCAGGTCGACATGAAAGACGAGTCCAAAGAGCTGGAACTAGAGCCCGAGTTTATATCTCAGCTCAAGGACAAGTTCTGCTCCAGAGTCCAGGTAAAAAAAAACAACTCTTTAATTATCTGCTCAAGATTTATGTTATTATGTTATTGAGGTTTTTAGCATTGTTTCCTGGTTTGATGACATTTTATTTTGGTCAATTGGACAATCAAAACAAAATAAAGTCACAATAACAAAATATATCAAAACTGTCGATGACCAACTCAAATTAAAAGTGTGTGTGTATATATAGGTCAATATGTAGAAATGTACATATTGTGAATGTTTTGAAGATATGCTAAATTTAAATATTGAGTATGTTTTTGTATAGTTTGTATAGTTTTTGAAAAAGCTACAAAAATAGCTAATTAAAAATGAAAAAAGTTATTTTGTACACTTTAAAATAAGGGTATCAGGCAATATTTCTGCACTTTTGTGATTAATTTAACAGACATTTCACATTTAGTATATAATTTTGTAGAATATTAATTGGCTTTAATTAGAGCAGAAGTGCAGGATGTCACATGTATTTTAAGATTTAGTGTAAAAACAAACCCTCAAAGTATCTAGTTTACGACTGAAATGTAAAAATAAAATGACTAAACAGTAGATAATGCTATTAAAACACTATGTACACAGTTTAAAACCAAAAAAGTAGATTTATTTAGTGTTTAGTCCCACTTTTTACGTTTAGGAACAGGGTTGACCTCCTTCAATGGAATAAGTGAGGCAGAGTTACAGTGCCCCCTACTGTTTACATCCAGAATGAGTGCTTTTTGAACATTTACACAGATTATTAATCTGACAAATTTACAAAACATCCAGGTTGCTTGCCCCAGTCTTTGCTCTCGTCTGTTCTTAGAGTCTTTTCTCTTTGTGCCTCTGAAGGACGACCTGCGCTCGTCTCTGGGGAACATCACGTCGCTGGAAAACACGGAATTCTGGATCGACCGAAAAGAGCCGGAGACAGAAGAGGGCGTCCTCATCTCAGACATGCACATGGACATCTGGACTGTAAATATCATTAGTGCTTTGTTGTTACAGTTACTTGCTTTATGTTGAATGTTGAAACTTCCAATATCTTCCTCAAACATCTCGTCTCACTGAACACTGATCATCTTCTGCATCTTCTCTGAAAGTCCTGACCTGCAAAGTTGGACCGGACGTCAAGTTGTCTTTTTATAAATCACAAACTTAATGTGGAAAATCACATAAGTCACAATTTTGTACTTAGTTATTGAAAAGTGTACAGACCCTTTCAAAGTCTGTAAACAAAAACATTCTAAATTCAGAATGGAGGCAAAAGTCAAGTGGAACATAATGTGATTTAACCTCAGAATATCATAAAATATGAAAAATGGAGATGATTTAGTGTCAGTAAAAACCTCAGACACGTGAGTGACATCAGAGCTGCTTTAAACACATTTATTATTGTATTTTACATTATGTTTTAGGAAATTATGATCAACTCTTTGCATTTGTGATGAAGGAACAATCCAGATTTATGGGTTTTACTGGAAAAATACTCACAGAAATGTTGAGCCCACAATCATTTTTCATTTTATCTAGAGATATATTAGATACTATTCCATAAATTAGATTCTTTTGAAGCTAAAATACAATTTTGAGGCTAGAAAATTGTATTCTGTCCATTGTTGAAAAGCAAACAAACTGACCTTTCTACTCTGGAAATTCAAATGTGTTGCTTTTTTCCAACACAAACACTTCAAATCAGTAGAATTTAGATCTAATGTGAGACAATCATTGAAACATTTACAGTCAACTTTATTTTGCCTCCAGTCGCCTCCGTTCTGGAATTTTGATGACAAGCAGGAAATGTTAGCTTTACCCGGGACACTCTTGAGGAAAGTGAGATACATGTGACTGATGTAAAGGTTAAAAAGGATCTATTTCTGTTTTTCACGTTTCAAAACAATATAAATCAGGTACAATCCCTTTAGTTTGTGTTTATCTTTATGATATTGCTGCAGTTCCCGTTTCCGCCACACGAGGTCAGTACAGCTCTAATGTCCTGTGTTTCTGCAGCTGGTGAAAGGATTCGTGAATCAGTCCAGAGCCATCGAGCTGGAGCGCAGAGTCACCTGCTCCTGTCTGCGAGAACTCACACAGTTCCCCAAAAGGTACAGCTTCAGCACACGATAAAGAACTGCACAATACCAAACACAAAGAAATAATTAAAAAAAAAACAACAATCATTAACCTCCCTGGTGTTGCTGAGTGTTTGCCGAGTGACAAAAGAACACTAAAGTAATCATTTGCAGAAAAAATAGAAAGAAGTCACATTCGGACTGAATTAGAACATGGACAAATCTCAGAAGCTCTGGATGAAATGGGACACTTAATAATGTCACAAAATGTAACTTATCCTTTCATTTTGCACGTGTTCTTCCCATTGTTTTTTGCTAACTTTGTATTTTCTGTCATAAGGCAAGACACTCCAGGCTCTTTTTTTTCTGTTTTTTGGTCAGTTTTCTCTCACATATCGACTTTCGTGTGGAAACACTTTTTGTCAAATCAGCTCCTAAAGATGTTTTATTATTTCATTGAATCCACTTCATCCAAAGAGTTCTCTGGGACATTGTAACTTCAAAGGACGTTTTCTTATTAATTTAAACCTGGTTCTGTAAATTTTTCAGATTTAAATGTGTATTTTTGGCCATTTTTCTTCACATAAAATGCTTTATTTCTACATGAAAACATGACATGATGAAAAACTTGTAATAAATTTCTTTCCTACATTTATGTGAGTAAAGTACAGGAGAAGTTTACAATTGATATTTTTAGATTTAAGATTTTTTCCCATTGACCCGCAGCGTCTCTCCAGGCAAAACTTTCTTTTCCTTTTTTTGTCAGTTTGCGCTCTCAACATATCGGCAATCAGAAACGGTTTGAAACAAGTGAAATAATCTAGTTCCATCAGATAAATCGTCTCCACTGATCTTAATGACTCAAAACGTCTGAAATTCAGATTGATATCCTGAAATCAAGACATTTTAACTCATCTAGAAATTTATTTTGGCAGTGTATCTGTAACTTTAAACCTTAAGATATTCTAGCGTCCCACCAGCGGGACAAAAATGAATTTATTCCTTTTTATCCACATCTGATAAAAGGAAACTCTCTGCTGCTGGACATGTTCAATGTGAAAAGAAAGCTGTGACCCATTTATTTACATCAAATCAAACATTCTGGGATGAATTAGTCAGTTTTTACTCCAAAAACACAAATTTAAAAATTACCCTAAAATTAAAAATGGAATGGGACTTTTATATGGATTCTGTCTGGACTTTTTTTTACTTTATTACACGTCCATAAAACACATTTTTTGTTAAATTAGCTTCAGCTTTGAAGAGGAATTTCAAAACCAACAAAAGCCTAAACTAGTGTCAATCAGGCAAAACCTACAAACACAGCTTCACTTATTTCACAAAGAAAATGTAGGTGGACTTTAAACTATGATATTCCTCTTTGCAGAGTTTGTTTCTAAGTGGAATCAGAGTAAATCAGACACAAAACTCCAGAGTCTGAGCTTCACAAAGAGTCAGACAATAGTTTGTGTCCAAAGGTTCAGAAACAGCTTCAGTTTGACAGGATTTTAGCCAACCAGCGCAGGAGGTTAAATAATGACCTCTTTGTTCAGGTTCGAGCAGGAGTTCAGACGTCAGTGCGACGCCCTGAGGCCGCAGCACATCTGGACTCAGTACCACATCACGTACATCAACTCCTTCAGCGCTTTACTGTAAGTCACGTGACCCCCTCCCCCTCCTGCTCCCCTCACTACCCAGGATGCACCGGGGTTTGCTGCGGGCTCACCTTAACCGTCTGTGGTCTGGGTTTGAGCGAGACAAAGTGGAGGGTTTGATTCTAGACGGGTTCAAAACAAACGCGACATAACTTCAGAGGGCGCGGCGCTGTTCAGGAGGTTCTGTTATTGTGGGAACTAGTTTAATGTTCAAGTTTCTCGGGATGGAAATTCTGACACAAGAGACGGAGCTCAAAATAACATGATGCAGGAGTTAAAAATGTGCTAAAGTGTGTGTAATGTTGCCTCAAAATGATGTTACTCAAGCAAAAGTACAAAGAAGTGATGTAAGAAATGATTTGAGGGGAAACTGCTGCTTAAACTGAAAGGAAGTGAAAGGACAAAATATTAAATCATGCTCGAAATCTGTTGGAAAGACACAAAAATAACCCAAAAATGAGAAACTGAATCATATCTGAAGGAGCGGTGCAAGAAACACAAATGTTCGAATAGTTTCATATTGTCAACATAAAGCTTTTACGTTCAAAAGTAAATGACAAAAACAAAACTTATTTTTAAAGTTTAAGAGATTTATAGATGATACACTCAATATTCTAATTTTGCAAATCTCCAAGTTTGACAGCCCTATAGACGCTTTAAAGTTTGTAAACAAAAACATTCTAAATTCAGACTGGAGGCTGAAGGTTCTGAGGTTAATCCTAGTTTCTCCAGTGAAATCACAAAATATGAAAAATGTAGATGATTTTGTAAAATGAAAGTCACTCACACATGTGACATCAGAGCTGCTTTAACACATTTATTATTGTATTTTACATTATGTTTTAGGAAATTATGATCAACTCTTTGCATTTTTGATGAATAAACAATCCAGATTTATGGGTTTTACTGGAAAAATACTCAGAAATGTTGAGCCCACAATCATTTTTCATTTTATCTAGAGATATATTAGACACTATTCCAGAAATTAGATTCTTTTGAAGCTAAAATACAATTTTAAGGCTAGAAAACTGTATTTTGTCCATTGTTTGTTATAGAAAAGCAAACTAACTGACCTTTCTACCCTGGAAATTCAAATGTGTGGCTTTTTTCCAACACAAACACTTAAAACCAGTAGAATTTAGATCTAATGTGAGAGAATCATTGAAACATTTACAGCCAACTTCATTTTGCTTCCAGTCGCCTCCATTCAGGAATTTTGATGACGTCACATTTTAAAGGGTCTATTGTGTATTTTAGAGATCATGGGGGCTGGACCAGAGACAGATCTGGTGTTGAACCGCATGGGCTTCATTACCAAAATAAAACAGCCTCAATCCAGTGAAATGGACCAAACATTTCACCAAACTATGACAGAGCAGCTGTAGACTCCAGACCAACTCCATCTGTCAATCATACATGTCAGTCACCATTTAACTACAGTTCTGAGAGTAGGAAGGGCCTTGAAACCTGAACTGTGTTTAGTCATGAAGCCTAGATTTACCAGAAACATGTGCCACAGATTCAACATGAAACGCAATGACTAGATGTGAACTGTATTTAGTTGGACTTTTAAATCATTTGTGAAATAATTAGAAAATGTGAACAATATTTCAAAGTAGACATTTTAATAATGACATTTCAAAAAGGTCACAATGCAATTAAGATTAATCACAGTTCCAAAGTGTGATTAATCTGATATTTTTTTAATCGTTTGACAGCATGAATACAGTATATTTCCAACCTCTACCATGAGATTGGAAATTCTTTAAAGGTGCACTATGTAACTTTTTGGGTCAGGCATGGCAGGACCAGTTTGTGTCCGTTGAAATAATATTACTTGAAAATGTTGAAATGTTCCGCTGTGGGGCATTAATGTCGCTTTAAAGATCTGACGTGCAACATCGACAACGCAATAACCACGGAGACAAGCCTTGCATCAGAAAAGTTACATAGTGCATCTTTAATCTTGTGCTGCGGAGCGACTGCTAAAGCTGAACTCTCCTAGTGACTCCTTTAACGTTCCAGGCCTTTGACAAAGTCTAAGGCTTTGATTGTCTCATTTTTACTTTATTCAGTGTATTAATACCTCTTGTAAATATAAATTATAGTTTTACACCAATCAGGTCGCTGTTTGTGGAGAAAAGTAGAAAAATATGTTGAAAATTACAGGAAGTAAACAAACTGACATCAAACCAGGAAGACAAAGTTTATGCATAATTTACACAAAAAGTACTTTTTTGACCATTAAACATTGATTCAGCAAAATAAAGGTGTATTTTGTGTGTATTTTTCTTTGTCGAATAAAAAATCTGACATTAGAAGAGTTCTGGTGCACTGTACAGGATGTTTCTTCGTCATTTCCCAGTGTGATGTCATCATTTGCAACCAGGAAGTAAAAAACAAAAACCTAAAAAATGGCTAAACTCAGGTAAAATATGTAAAGATTTTAGCTGAATTTGAAATATATTTATCTAAACTGCATTTTAGTTAAATGAGCAGTCCACTCTGTCAGAGGCGCTTTAAAAGAATGCATTTCATTCTTAAAGAGTGTAAAGAACTTTGAGAAAATTGACCTTTGAATGAGACACGCTTCTCTTCTGTTAGTTTTTCCAACATGCGCCTTTGACTTTCAGTTTCAGTTTTACTCTGAAATCAAAATAATAACCGCCTCATAAGTCAGTCAGTTGTTTTCCGTTTGTGGGCTGCTGCAGCTTGACTTTTAATGACTCGCCTCCAAAGTGTCGTGTTTCTTTTTATGGCCACTGTGCAGCGTCTGGGCTCTGGGCCACGTTAACGCCGTGGTTACGTTAGCGTTCATGTTATCCCGTGCCTGGGGTGTGCAGCGGTCACGTGCTTTAGTGGAAATGGGGCGCAGGCGGAGAAGCACTCGAAATCGAAAGTGCAGCGCCAGTGTCTATTAAAATACTGCAGCTGCTGTGACCATATATAGAGCTGAGGTTTGACAGACTCAGAGTGTGAGACGACAACCGGAGTGTGGAGGTTACACGGAGCACAGGACCTTAGCTCACAGAGACAGTCTACAACAAGCTCTAAACCAGGGCTGAACCAGGGCTAAACCAGGGCCAGAAACCAGGGCTGGACCAGAGCCAGAAACCAGGGCTGAACAAACTCTAAACCCGGTCTGAACAAACTCTAAACCCGGTCTGAACAAACTCTGAACCCGGTCTGAACAAACTCTAAACCCGGTCTAAACAAACTCTAAACCCGGTCTAAACAAACTCTAAACCTGGTCTAAACAAGCACTAAGCCAAGACAAAACTAGGTCTAAACCCGGTCTAAACAAACTCTAAACCCGGTCTAAACAAGTTCTAAAGCAGGTCTAAACAAGCACTAAGCCAAGACAAAACCAGGTCTAAGCTCGGACTAAACAAGCTCTAAGCCAAGACAAAACCAGGTCTAAACTCGGACTAAACCAGGACTAAACAAGCTCTAAACCAGGTCTAAACAAGCTCTAAGCCAAGACAAAACCAGGTCTAAAACTGACTAAACCAGGTCTAAACAAACTCTAAACCAAGGCTAAACAAGCACTAAACCAGGCCTAAACCAATTCTAAACCAGGTCCAAACCAGCTCTAAAAGACTAAACCAGGTCCAAAGCAGGATTGATTACAACTTATTGATTATAAAAATAGTCAGCTAAAGGACACACATTCTGCTACAGTGACTTTCTTGAGCTGACCATGTTCCGTCATCAAAAACACACCTGGAGTTGCATTCAGCTTCATTCACACTGTTTGGAGGAATGTTCACTAGAAAATCCTCTCCCTCCGAGCGTCAAAAACACTCCCTGCTGAACTCTCTCGATCAGGGACGTTTTTTTCTGATAATCTACGTCGCTTATCAGATCTGAATCTGTTTTAAGTCCTTAAATCATCGCCAGACTCGTTCTGAGCATTTGTGCCTCTAAACACAACAACTGCTCGTCGTGTGCCTTAAAGCGATAACGTCACTAAATTGCATATAGCGCTGGCTGGATGCACTCAGTAAGTCCCATTGCAGACAGCAGAGAAATCCTTTAATTTAGTCATTAATAAAAAATAAAAAAAATCAGAAACATGAGATGGCAAAATCAAGGCACACACGAGCACGTTTAAAGGCTATTAACAGTATGAAAAATGTGTAATATTTTCGCTGTAAGTAATCTAATGATCATTTACTGCTATAAACACTCCAAAGCATGTATGAGCTGCAGAGGTTTGACTCAGATAGAGCAGGAATCAGATTCATTTGCATTTTGTGTTTTTGGTCTGTCAAAATTCTCCATCAGGACGTCCTCAGTCGGCTTCACTTCAGCTTTTTATGATTTTTAGTCTGATTTTTAGTCTTAGTAACTGATTAATCTACAGAATTATCGCTAATAGGTCACCAAAATGATCGTTAGCTAAAGCCCTAGTTTAAAGTGCCCCTGACAGGTTGGACGACTCATTTAACTAAAATTCAGTTAAGTACATTTCAAATTCTGCTAAAATCTTTACAACTTTTATCCCAGTTTGGCCATTTTTTAAATGTTTTTAATCTTACTTCCTGGTTTTAAATGACATCACACTGGGAAATGACCAAGAAACCATCCTGTACACTGGACTTAAACAGATTTTTTCATTTGACAAAGAAAAATACATGTGGACACTATTTTGTTGAATCAATGTTTAAAGGGTCACAAAAAAGTAGTTTCTTTTCTGTAAATTATGCATAACCTTTGTCTCTCCAGTGTGATGTCATCAGTTTGTTTACTTCCTGTAATTTTGAACAGATTTGTCAACTTTTCTCCACAAAAAGCGACCTGATTGGTGTTAAACTATAATTTATATTTACAAGCGATATAAATACACTGAATAAAGTCAAAATGAGGAAATCATGAAAACCTGTCATGCCCAATTCCTGTCTTTTCTCCTGGACGCGCTCCAAACGTGAACTTTGAACAGAATTATTGAAACATAAATCGCAAATCGAATCGCAAAACTGGTCAGAAAAATCGCAATTAGAGATATTTTCCCTAATCGCACAGCTCTCACATGCGCAGAACAATTATTGCAGAAGTTAGAAATGAGCTGGAGCCAAAGCTAAAATGTTAAATGTTGCGTACTTCCTTTTTAATGGTTTGGAAACAGGGGAAAAAATGGGAACAAAGTCAGGATTTTTACGTTTTAGGGAACAACACTCAATAATCCGATCTGATTTCTTCTTTTTCCAGGGAGCACATGGAGGATTACCAGCAGTCGTGTCCCAATGAAGTGGAAACTCTGAGCAAAGAAGTAAAGTGGTTCAACCTCAGACTCCTCCAGGATCTGCAGGACCAGTTCAAGGACAACGTCAAGGTACGAAATCCTGGGCTTTTCATGCGGCGACGGTCCACTTCTTCTTTCACGGCTCTGTGGTTTTTCAAATGAGGAAGCGGAGCGGTTGTGTTCTTCTGCTTTTGGTCGCTATCTTTAATAGACGGAGCTCAAGAATCACGTTTCTAAATACCAGGGGAAATTCACTTTTGAGTAATTTCGTCCTAAAGTGACCCAACCCTAAATATGCCTTTACAGTTTACAATTAGAGGAAACGTTTTGTCATTTATCGTTCTTAAAAAAAAAAAAAAGAACATAAATCAGAAGCAAAACCAAGACAAAGTCAAGCCCCCTTTCCTTTTACTCTCAAATGTCTGTTTCTGGTCTTATCCTGGTTTTTATCCTTAGTCCTGGTTCAGCCTTGGTTTAGGCCTAGTTTAATCCTGGTTAAATTCTGGTTGAATCCGGGTTTAGCTTTGGTTTAGTTCTGGTTTAGTTCTGGTTTAGTTCTGGTTCAGCCCTGGTTTAGTCTTGGTTTAGTCTTGGTTTAGTCTTGGTTTAGTCCTGGTTTAGTCCTGGTTTAGTCCTGGTTTCGCGCTGGTTTAGTCCTGGTTTAGTTCTGGTTTTGTCTTGGTTTTGTCTCTGTTTAGACCTGGTTTTGTCCTGGTTTAGTCTTGGTTTAGACCTGGTTTTGTCCTGGTTTCGATCTGGTTTAGTCGGGGATTAGTTCTGGTTTAGAACTCCTTTCCTTTTTTTAAAAGATGATTAGATAAACAAACACTTATGCAAAGAGGTTTAAAAAAGACTATTTAATGAACTGAGAAACACAACTTATTGAAAATGTTTTTAAACAAGTTGAACTTATTACCTTTGTCTCCTTAAATAAAATGTTTGAGTCAAATTGTTCATTTACTTTAATTAATTGTTGTTGAAAAGTCTAAGTGTCCTTTATCTCCCCCTGCTTTCAGTGTACATTTTGTCGATTAAAGTCAATATGATCAAAACAAAACCTCCATGAACAAAAATGAGACCAAAAGAAACACATTTTATCAGTTTGTGCAGCCCATAATTCTGTCACACAGAGAAATAAATAAAAGAATGTCAGTCCATAATGTCGGCAGCTCTGTTTTTCTGAGGGATAAATCCAGAAAATGTGAACACACAGCAAAAAATGTAAATATCTAAGCGTAAAAGGACATTTTAATCTGGATTTGAGTCATTTTTACTCAATGAGATTTAATTGCTGATGTGATGCAGAATATCTCACTGGTTTTAAGGTATTTCTGACAGATAATACAATAATTTTGCTTAAAATAAGAAAATATATTTGTCAATGGGGTAAGTAAAATGATCTTAACCCACTGATATAATATAATTTGGATTGAAGTAAGAAATAATGTGTTGAAACAAGTCACAAACGGTTTGAAACAAGTAAAATAATCTAATTCTATCAGATAAATCGTCTCCACTGATCTTAACGAGTCAAAATGTCTGAAATTCAGATTTTCTTTCATTAATTTTCTACCGCTTATTCCCGTTAGGGGTCGCGGGTGACTGGAGCCTATCCCAGTGACTTTGGGCCTTAGGCAGGGTACACCCTGGACAGTGGCCAACTCGTCGCAGGGCTAATTCAGATTAATATCCTGAAATCAAGACATTTTAACTCAGCTAGAACTTCATTATTTGCAGTGCACGATTTTCCACACTGTCTCCAAAGCTTGTGTCTTGATACTTTGTCCCTTTTTAACTCCCAAATACTTTTAATCGCGTCGCGCTCGTAATGAATCTGCTCTTTGTCCCAGATCGCCTTGAGGAGGATGATGACCCGGAAATGGCTGACGAACAACGAGGACTTTAAGGATCTGCAGCAGAGAACAGAGGCACTCTCTAAGGACTGCGCCGTCCTGAAGAAGCCGCACAGTCAGGTAGTACCGCCCACAAACTCTGGGGGGCGCTGCACTCGGATTTGCGGTGTCTGTGAGCTGTTTTCAGGTTTTGTTCTGTGAGAAAACTTGACCCACAAAGAGAGAAAACGGACGTCATGTTTAAGAAATGTTACACGTCTGAAAATAACCAGAGAATGAGAAATGACGGTTTCTTTAAAATTATATTACTCAAATAAAAATACAAAGTAGAGTAAAAAGGTAAGGGTGAGAGTAATGTAAAATTAACTGTAACGTCTGTGATTTATAATTTGAAGTTAATGTAATGTGAAGGGCAAAACATTAAGACTCATACAGTCACGATCAAACGTTTAAAGTCTATATTTTAGGTTCTCAAAATGTTCTTATTCTGACTTAGTTTGGTGGGAGGGCACCTGTGTTAAATATTTATCATAGTTTTTACATTTGTGAAGTTGCAGTTTGTGAAGAAATTTAGAAAAATTTAAGTTTAAAATGACGGGAAGTAGTGCTGAGTTGTAAATCTGAATCCCTCTGATGTCATCAAAAAGAGACGTGAGAAATTGGAAATTAAGACAATTTACACACATTTTTCGGACAGTTTAAACTGTCATTCAACAAATTAAGTTGTTAGTGAGTATTATTTGTCAAATCATAACTATTGTGTAATGTATATGGATTTTGACCCTTGTTTATGGTCTGGTTGCCATGGTAACAGTTGTGGAATTACCTCTAACTATGTCATATTTGCTGTCCATGTTCAACCAGGAAGTACACAATGATAAACTTTACAAAAACTGTCAAATTGTGGATAAATGGGCAAAATGTTTAGTAAAATCTTAAATATAATCATGTTCACTACGTTTTACTTAAATGTGACGTCTAATCTGTCAAATTGACTTTAAGACAAACTCTCTAACTATCTATATATTTTCATGGTTGGATCTTAAGAAGGTTCCAAGTAGAGCTTCAGTAACAACAGGAAATGAGAGTGAGACTGAAAGGTTTGAGTAAACATTTTATTGAAAACAACAATTAAACTGATATAGGTTGTTTGTGAGAGGAAACATTTCTCCATGTGGTCCAAACTTCTCTTACCGTCCATCTCCAAAGGTTCTCAGTTGGATTTAGATCAAACAGAACACACAGGATGGTCCACAGGAGTGATGTTCTTCTCCTGAAGAAGCCCTCTGTCCTGGGGCTTTGTGAACTGCAGTGTGTCCTGTTAAAAACCCAGTGGTTCCACAGACGAGGCCCTCAGTCATGAGGGATGCTCTCTGCAACATCTGCACAGAGCCAGGGGCCCCTGCACCACCTGCAGCTCCATTGTTCCAGTGAAGGAACAATGGCGGAACATTATGGCGCCCCCTCCCTGTGGCGTGCAGAAAACATCTCAGGTGGATCTGTTCGTGATGACAGTAATATTGAAACCATCAGGACCATCGAGGCCACATTTTTTCTCATCAGAATCAAACTTTCTTCCATCTTTCACTGCCCCATGTTTGTGTCGCTTGTGAAGTCGTCAGTTCTGTGGCGTTCAAGAGACGAGGCCTTTAAGATGTGTTTTGTTTTTGGGTCTGATGTTTTTGGGCTGCAGTCGCTCCAGTAACGGCATTAATTTGGGTCGAGGATCGTCCAGTCTTGACGGACGGACAATCAGATCCTCCGGCTCAGTCCTGGGGTCATTTTTTTTTTTTTTTTTTGGATCTTCCATGTGACTTTTTTTGTTCCATAACCCTCAGGGTCTTTTAAGAAATTTAGATTTCTGTTACTGCGTCCCACCCAGTGGGCGAGGCTACCGCGCTCAAATTGAGCCGCCGACTGTAGGCTGCCATGTTTGCAATCTGGTGCTGACCGCTAGGGGCTGGCTGCGGAAGTAGAATTATTCAATGCAAGTCAATGGGGAGTTAGACGTTTCAAAACCTACTTTAGAGCCTGGCTCAAAATACGGCTTTGGTCTCAAACGTTAGCTTACGGCTCTGTGACAACGCTGAGGGGGGTGAATTTTTTTGAACCAGGCTGGTTTAGCCGCTGTGATTTTTTAAAGTTCATGCATATCTAATGAAGAAGGCGGGCTTTACGCGCCGGAAATGTCAGGGCACAGCCATACACCTACGAGTGGGCGGTAACTATAGAGGCTACGACGGCAGTACGTCAGCAAAAGGCCGCCCCAAAGTCGGCCTCTCCCCGCCTCCCCACCGAGGGGGGAGTGGTGGGGGCTAACCCGCGGCCATTTTGAATTCTCCATGACTGAGCCGCATTTTCATGAATGGGGCGGAGTGACGACAGTCTGTCCATTATTTTTTATGTCTATGGTCCCACCTCAGCAGCGATGGAGAGAGGCCCTGCTTATGCAGCTCAACCACCTTCAAAAAGAAATGTTTTTTTTTTTTAAATCTACATTTTTGCTATGTTTTTGCTTTTAAAGGCATGTGGTCCTAAAGTTTTGCTCAGCTGCTGCCTATTTCAGTTTAATTGTTTTTCTGAAAGACAGAAAAGTTTGAATAAACATTTTATCTCACTTGCATTTCTTGTTGCGTATTGAAGCTCTATTTTGGAACCTTGTTAAGATCCAACCATGAAAATGTGACTTTATCCATTTATTCATCTGGTCTTAAACAGTCCTGATCAAAAGTTTGTGTAATTATGGCAACTTTACACATAAAATGCCTTATTTCAATATAAAAACATTTTTTTCCTGTTCACCTGCAGCGTCTCGCCTTTTTTGGTTCAAATCCGGAATTCCTGGTGTGTTTGCTCCGTCTCGTGTCCAGTATTTTCCTGGTGAACATGATGAACTGTCTTGAGTGCAGAGAGAAGGAAATCCATGTTTGTTTTGTGACCGTGTTGGAAGTTCCAGCAAAGCCCTTTTAGCTGCCATTGTTTGAAACCGGACACAGATCATGATCAAGAAGCGGAGGAGGCAGAGGTGCCCGGAATATACTGGAATAAGCCTTTAATGACGGGAAAGTCCCGATTAATGAAGCGTAAATAAGGACTCAGGGGCAGAAAGGTGTCGCACAGTGAAATACAATTGAAGTGTTGAATAAATTTAACTAAAGGAGAAAGAAGTGGAATTAATGATTACTTTAGAGTTCAACAGTCAAACCATTATTTCTATTGTACACTGGGACAATTCAAACACATATTTAACCAAATAAAGATTGATTTAAGGTGACTGAAGGCTCCCAGATGGAGAATATTTTCAAATCTGAAATGGTGAATAATTTTGATTTAATATTAGGGCTGCAACAAATCAACAAGCAGTGTTTTCACAGGGCATTCAAAGTCAATAATGAATTTTGGCAAAAACAAGGCCTAACATGCATTAAAAAGGATTAAATCTAAACTTAAAATAAATATAAACATGATTAAAAATAGGGCAAATAATTATCTCCCCAGAGCTGTGTCAGTCAATCAGAAGTGCGTGTCCAGGACAGTAGAGTTTACTTTTTAATCCCAGATGTAGTGGATTTTTTTAATCTAGATGTTAACGGTTGAGATCAAACCATGTAAAAAAAAAACTGGGCTAAAACATACATTTACATGGTTTAGGTTTCATGTATATTAGCTTTTTGAATATTATAAAGTAGTTTATTATATTCTCATCATTCTACTGCCAAAGGAACTGTTACAAGTCAGAGGTTTGAGATGATGAAAGCGTAAAGTCTTGTTTTGACACTGATTATGGCATTAAAAATCATGAAATGTGGCATTAAAAGGATTACATTTGATTTAGTAAAACCTGCATAAACTCACAGGTTCCAAAACATGCCATGAGCTGAGAAAAAAACTGGTTTAGTCCTGGTTTAGACCTGGCTCAGTCCTGGCTCAGTCCTGGTTCAGTCCTGGTTTAGTCTTGGTTTAGACCTGGTTTAGTCCTGGTTCAGTTCTGCAGACGTTTAAGCCTTTTGTGTTACTTTTTTTCATATTTCAAAAGTGTTAGACACGTCTCTAGCCCCAAAGACAAAACAATTTGAAAAATCTGTCCCTCTGTAAATACAAAGTTGAATTGTCCCAGGGCTGCAGCAAGTTAATCAATTAATTGCAACTAATCGATTATAGAAATGTCAATTAAATAATCGTTAACAGGTCTATGCAAAGACTCAAACATTCTGTGCTGAAAGAGGAGCAAGAATGACACAAAAACACACAGGAAACAAGTCAATTGTGTGTTTTTTATTAAAATCCTTGTTCATCTGTAAATATTCTCCTCCAGGACGTCGTCAAACACCTTCACTTCAGCTTTATCTGCGTAAAATTGAGTATAATTCTCATATTCAAGGCTCTTTCACGCTCTAAACAACTCATCGATTAATCCAATTTACCGAAATGATCGTTAGTTGCAGCTCTAAACTGTCCTGTTCTGTGATAAAAGAGCAACACTAAAAAACCTTCATATTTTGTTCTTTATGATTAAAATTTCCTTTTGTGATTATTCAGACAGTCGTTGCGAGACAGATCTGTTCTTGTGCAAAGTTAATGTCACAATAACACTCGGATTGTGCCACGATCTGTCCGTTTCCACATCAGTCGTTGATAAATGTTACTCAAGGAGGAAGAAGTGGAATTAATGATTACTTTAGAGTTCAACAGTCAAACCATTATTTCTATTGTACACTGGGACAATTCAAACACATTTTTAACCAAATAAAGGTTGATTTAAGGCGACTGAAGGCTCCCAGATGGAGAATATTTTCAAATAAAGTGTATTATTCATGAAAATCTGAAATTGTGAATAATTTTTTGACATTTTAATTTAATATTAGGGCTGCAACAAATCAACAAGCAGGGTTTTCACGGGGCATTAAAAGTCATTAAATGGATTTTGGCAAAAACAAGGCCTAACATGCATTAAATCTAAACTAAAATAAATGATAAAAATAAGGGCAAATAATTGTCTTCCATGAGCCGCTGTATCATCCAATCAGAAGTGCGTGTCCAGGACAGTAGTTTTTACTTTTTAATCCCAGATGTAGATTTTTTAAATCGAGATCAAACCATGTAAAAAGTAAAAAACTGGGCTAAAAACATACATTTACATGGTTTAAGTTTCATGTATATAGTAATGAACTAATCGATTAATCCAATTTACCGAAATACTCGTTAGCTGCAGCTTTAAATTGTCTTGTTCTGTGATAAAAGAGCAGTAAAAGACCTTCATATTTTGTTCTTTATGATTCAAATTTCATTATTATTCAGACCAGTCGTTGCGAGACAAATCTATTCTTGTGTAAAGTTAATAATGTCACAAGAACACTCTGTGCCATGGTCTTTCAGTTTCCCACATCAGTCCTTGTTATAAATGTGCGGTTGCCACAACAAACCCACATTTTAACCTTGAGAAAACCCTTTTGTGATTCATTTTCATTTGATTTGCTGCAGCTCTTCCTGTTTTCGTGCCCATTTTATCGAGGTTAAAGGTGGCAGGATCTACAAACTTTAAATCGTGCTTTCCCGGACAAAGAAACACAAACCTGGAGTCATAAAACCACAAACCTGGAGTCATTTTTCTTAACCGGACAAAAAACACAAACCTGGAGTCAAAAAAACACAAACCTGGAGTAAAAAAAAACACAAACCTGGAGGAAAAAAAAAACACAAACCTGGAGTCCTTTTTTCTTAACTGGACAAAAAACAAACAAACCTGGAGTCAAAAAAGACACAAACCTGGAGTCCTTTTTTCTTAACTGGACAAAAAACAAACAAACCTGGAGTCAAAAAAACACAAACCCGGAGTCAAAAAAACACAAACCTGGAGTCATTTTTTCTTAACTGCCGACCAAAGTACTAATTATCTTTTTGTAATGTGTTTCTTTTTGAACATTTGTTGCGAAACATCGATTACGCAACCATAGAATCGACACAAAGCTTGTTGATTCCAGATTGTGTGGCTCTGATTAAATAAACTTTTCGAAATGATCTTTAATCCCCTGAACTTTTAATAGAAAACAGACTCCAGCCGATCCACAAGAAACAAAAACTGGCACAAAACTCTACGTCTTCCGTCAGTGTAAATGATCAAAAGTGAAATTATTTGTTCACAATCGCCTCAAAGTGGTGCAAAAATGAAACTGCAAAGACAAGATTGTTTTCATTTGAAGAGACTTTAAGGTGTACATTTGAGATGGCATGGAGTTAATCCCAAAGAAAGAGTGATAAAGTTCAACATTTGTGAATCATAAGTTTGGAGATTTCTTTAAAAAACAGTGAATTTCCCAGAGTTACATAAATGCTTTGAAAGTCTGTGTCATCAGGAATCTGGAGTATTACAGTCAACACATCTGATTACTAAGCATATACAAGCTTTTATAACAAAAAATAACCAACAGTTTTTATTTTATAGGGCAGACATGTCAGTTTGCTTTTCTATTACAAATTATGAAAAAAATAATTGTTTCTAAATTCAAAATTGTATTCGAGCTTCACAAAAGTGTAAAGGTAGATGAAAACAATATTACAGGCTCAACATTTGAGAGAATTTATCCAGTAAAACCTAAAAATCACTGCTTTCTTTATCAAAAATGCTAAATGTGTCGTCATCTTCCATGAAACAAACTATTAATGTAAAACACAATGTTAAATGTTAAAGCAGCTCTGTCACTCACGTGCTTTTTACAAAACCACCTAAATTCTTCATATTTTGTGATATTCAGAGGTTAATCCCAGTTTCTTAGTGAAATCACATGTTCCACTTCAGTTTGAGGTTAGGGTTATTTTTAAGTTTAGTTTGGAGTTTTCGTAATGTCTAAAATGTTACTTCCTGGTTGAACATGAGATACAAATATGACTGTTAGATATGACCTAGCAACCGTTTTGAAAACAAGGGCCAAAATCCGTATACATTACACTATAGTTATGATTTGACAAATAATAACTTTATTTTGTTGAACGATGGTTGAAATGGTCAGAAAAATGTTTGTAAATTGTGTTTTCAACGGTACGTCTCTTTTTGATATCGCAGAGGGATTCGGTTTTATAACTCGGCACTACTTCTAGTAATTTAAAACTTTTATTTTTTAATTCTTCACAAACTACAACTTCACAGATGTAAAACTATAATATTTACCACAGGTGCCCTCCCACCAAACTAAGTCAGAATTACAATACACACTGTTTTATTACAGAAATATCAACCACAAACTCCGGCTGCAATGATTAATCAACTTTAATAATTGATAACTGGACGGTACAGACTCTAAAATACATGTCAAAAGAACTTTTATAGCAAAGACAGGTACATTAATACATCTAAATGTCAAAAAAGAATAGATTATTGCAGATTTTTAAAATTAATAATACACTTTAATCATAAATATTCTGAAATGTGGGACTGAAGGCTTCAAGACAACCTTTTATTTGTCTGATAATGTGTTTAAATATACAATAAAAGTAATAAAGTAATCGTTTGACTAGTCGACTACTAAAATAATCGTTACTCAAGTCAAAAAAACAACTGCAATCTGACAGTTTAACAGTGAATTCTACCATAAGGTCAACAGCCTCTACACTTACTTCTTTGTTCTTCCCGTCTTGGCTCCTTCAGTCCGTGTGACCTCTGTGCCCGTCTGTGTTGGACAGGAGCTGGCGAGCGCTCTGCACCTCCACGTGAGCCGCGAGTACCTGGGTCAGCTGATGAAGAACAACTACTCGTGCAAGAACAGGAAGCACGAGATGGCGGCCAAAAAGATCCGAGAGCAGTGGGGCGAGCTGCAGACGCTCTTCAGGAACATGGTACTCACACGGGCTCGTCTTTTCCAGCCAGTGTTTGTGTGTCTGTTTGCATGTTCTGCCTGCGGCTGGGGTGGGTTTCTTTAGGGTTCTGCATCGACCTAAACGTCCTTACACGAATCTGCTCCAAAAAGCACTAAAAAACACAGCACTACACACAAGACGGTAGTGAAAAAGAGCTCAAGCAGAGTTTAGGACTCAGCTCGTACCTTCTCCTCAATAAAATGTGTTTACACTCGAGCACAGCAAAAAATGTAAATCTATCAGATCTTAAAATGACTTGAATTTATCATTTTTATCTGGATTGCATAAGTTTTGACTCGATGAGATTTAATTGCTGATGTGGTGCAGAATATTTAACTGGTTTCAAGGGATTTCTGACTGATCCTCGTGATAATTTTGCTTAAAATAAGAAAATACATTTGTCAATGGTAAAATGATCTTAACTCACTGACAGATAATGTGGACTGAAGTAAGAAATAATGTACAAGTGAGAAACTGATTGAAACAAGTGAAATAAACTAGTTCCATCAGATAAAGTCTCCTCTGATCTTAACGAGTCAAAACCTCTGAAATTCAGATTAATATCCTGAAATCAAGACATTTTAACTCATCTAGAACTTCATTATTTGCAGTGAGCACAGTGTAAAGTGTGAAGTTTGTATGGTGGCCCAGAAGGGCAAAACACGCACACATTAACACAACATGCACCCGACATAGAAAACACGCACTCAAATCAAATCTGGGCGCGTGATATGAATTTGGGTGCGTGTTTTCTCATTCTGAATTCAGAACGGAGGTAAAAGTGAAGTGGAACATAATGTGATTTAACTGGATAAACTGGGATTAACCTCAGAATATCACAAAATATGACAAATGTAGATGATTTTGGAAAATGCAAACCCCTCAGACACATGTGAGTGACATCAGAGCTGCTTTAAACATTTATTATTGTATTTTACATCATGTTTCAGGAAGTTACGATCAAGTCGTTGCATCTTTGATGAAGGAACAATCCAGATTTATGGGTTTTACTGGAAAAATACTCCCAGAAATGTTGAGCCCACAATCATTTTTCATTTTATCTAGATATATATTAGATACTATTCTATAAATTAGATTCTTTTGAAGCTAACATACAATTTTAAGGCTAGGAAACTTTTATTTTGGTTTGTTATAGAAAAGCAAATTAATCAAATCAAATCAAATCAATTTATTTGTATAATGCCCAAAATCACAACAACAGTTGCCTCGATGGGCCACAGGTAAAAGCAGTTCAGATAACTGTCCCAGAATGCCCCTGTCCTTTGACCCTCCTTCGCGGCGAGGAAAAACTACAAAAAACCCCATGGGAAAAAGTAGAAACCTCGGGGAGAACCACAGTGAAGGAGAGATCCTACTCCCACGGACGGACAGGCTGCAGATGAACTAGGACTGACGCATCCACTTGGACTGTGGAGCCAGAACCACTCAAGAGGGAGGTGGCTTTAAGAGTTCCTCCAGGCGGACGAGGAGCAGTCCACCAGTGTAGAGAGATCCTCCAGCAGTAGATGAGGAACAGTTCATCTAAAGTAGAAGGAGTTCGTCCAGGCAGACGAGGTGTGGCTAATCCAGCTGTCCAGGCGGGTGGCGCATAGATCGTCCAGACAGGTGGGGGTGATTAACTGATCTTTCTACTCTGGAAATTTAAATGTGCTGCTTTTTTTCCAACACAAACATTTAAAACCAGTAGAATTTACATCTTATCTGAGAGAATCATTGAAAGTCACCTCCAATCCAGAATTTGATGACGTCACATTTTAAAGGGTCTATACTTTCTCTACAGAATAATTTAAACAATATAGAAGTAACTGTTCGTGAGTTCAAGGATTCGCCAACTAATGGTTATCATTTATTTCCTACGCAGCTGTGTTGATTTTACTTTGTGTGTCGTTTCCTCAGGAGTCGTGTCATGAGTGGCTGTATCCTGTGGGTGGCGCTCTGTGCGACATCATCGGACAGAAACGCGCCTCTGAAATCAAGAACCACCTCGAGCCCATCGTACAACACTGTCCCGACTTTGGGTGAGACTTCCTCTTGTGTGTGCTAATGCTAGAGCTAATGCTAACGCTGGGATTTCCCCGGTTGGATAATGACTCACTTCAAACAAAGAGTCCAGAGATTAACCAGCTTCAAGTGTGACTTTTGGAATCTTTTATCAAGGGCAAGTCGTAAAGCAGCAAGAGTGTGCGACGTAAAGCCTCACTGCGTAACATTTCTATGATCTACAGCGGCGGTTTGTAGTGAAGGTTGTACTGAGCCCTGCAAGGAGCGTAGGTGGTAATACATTTAACAAAATCTTGAGAAAGTATTTAAGTTTGGCGAAAGATACAACACAAACACCTCGCACTAAATATGATTATCTCCAAAAGCCAAAATCCATATAAATTACACAATAGTTATGATTTGACAAACAATAATACCTAATAACGCCTTATATTTTTCTGACCGTTTCAACAAAAATAAGTCAGTTGTGTGGAAACGGTCCCTCTATTTTCAATGGGACGTCGCTTTTTGATGACATCACAGACTGACCACGGTTTAGAACTCTGAGCTACTTCCTTTAATTTTAACCTTTTAAGCTGTGTCCAAATGTCCTCACTGTTCCATCCATCCCTGTTCTATCAGGAATTATACAGTGGTCACGCCATTTTTAGTGCTGCCCGAATGTCCAGCAGGTAAAAAAGTAGTGCACTCAAAATTTCCCATAATGCATCTTGTAAAGTAGAGCCCAGCGACTGGAGGTCAATATTAACCACTGTTCATTGCTAGAGTCGAAAAAAACTACAGCAACAGTGACAGGTCTTTAACCCAACAGACTGAATGAAGCAGAAAGAGCTGTTTAAAAGAACTGTTGAGTCGAGAGTATGAACAAAACACTCTAAACATTTAGCAGCAGAGTCGCTAGCGTTAGCCACTTACCTTAGCTTGAGATGTGAGCAGATCGCAAATCTCCAGCAAAAAAAAAATAATAATCCAGTCCGTTTGATGTTTAACGTGCGATCCATGATGAATAAAATGTGTATGATGATTATCAGTCCATATGTGAGTGTCAGGCTGATTAGACCCATATTCACTACAAAAACACATTTTTACCCTCACACCCTTGTGGAGCTCTGTAGAGTCACAGAACAATGTGTTAGGGCTGTAATCCTTGAGTAGTTGTCGATTGTCGACTTATTAGTCAACTAATTTTTTTTATTCAGATTTAAAATTATTTATTTGACAAAAAACAGCAAAAACAAGAAGATATGGACAGAGTCGGCACAAGATTGTGTATTTTAATCTAAAATGCAGTATCTTTGACATATACACAACTAGTGCTTTTCTGTGTAAATAGGAAAGGCAGGTTTATTTGTACAGCACAATTGTACACAAGGCAATTCAAAGTGCTTTACATAACAGGAAAATTGCATTAAAATCAAAGACATACAGAATCATAAAAAAGCTTTAAAAGAAAAGAGTGCAGATAGATCTTCCAGTCTAATCTAAACAGAACTGTTTTTAGCCTTGATTTGAACATTGTCAGAGGAGGCCTGTCTCACATCTTCAGGGAGACTGTTCCAGATGTTTAGTCCTGACTCTGGCACCAGCAGGAGGCCGGTCCATGTTTAGTCCTGACTCTGGGCACCAGCAGGAGGCCGGTCCATGTTTAGTCCTGACTCTGGCACCAGCAGGAGGCCGGTCCATGTTTAGTCCTGACTCTGACACCAGCAAGAGGCCGGTCCATGTTTAGTCCTGACTCTGGGCACCAGCAGGAGGCCGGTCCATGTTTAGTCCTGACTCTGGGCACCAGCAGGAGGCCGGACCATGTTTAGTCCTGACTCTGGGCACCAGCAGGAGGCCGGTCCATGTTTAGTCCTGACTCTGGCACCAGCAGGAGGCCGGTCCTTGAGGGGCTCAGAGTGTGAGATGGTTCATTTGGCTCTCACATGTCAGATGTGCTTTGGAGGGACATTTTCTTGAAATGTGCATTATTAATAAAATATAATTATAAAAGTCAGTTTCATATTACAGTGAGAGTCTCAGGGCTATAAATGACCAAAGACATGCTTTTTATGTTGAGAAGTCGATTAAAAAGGAATGAAGCCTAGTGCTAGAAGAGCTCTCAAAACTGTTTAGAATTGACATAACTCCTTGTATCTGACTCAAAATGCACACAGATCATAAGATCGCAGAAGTTCACCGAGAAACTTCATTTATTTAAATAAAGTGGAATAACTGGGTCACTCCAAAAAACCCAGTCAACTTTGGCTTCTGCTTTCTAATTTAGTCAAAAAAGTCTGTATAATCCCAATAAATGAATGTGTTTGCTAATAAAAAGTTTGAGAACCTCTGATCTACAAAAGCCTGCATTAAGAAACAGATTCGTTTTGGTTTATTTTATTTAATTTTACTCAGTTTGACAACTAGTTTATTTATGATCTTGGACCACTTTTAGTTGTTTAGTCACATTCTTTGTCGCTGTCGTGTAACTATTAGTTGCGCTTTTGTCCCTTTTTTAGTAGCGTTTTGTCACTGTTGTGTTTTTGTTGCTTTTAGTCATCGTTCCGTCGTTTCTTGTTGCGTTTTTGTTGGATGTTATCGGATCATTCATTTTGGTTTACAGTGATCCCTCGTTTATCGCGGGAGTTGCGTTCCAAAAATAACACGCGAAAAGTGAAATCCGTGAAGTCAGTCACAGCTTTATTTTTTATAATTTTACAATGCAATACTGAACTATGGAATGAAACCAAAAATCAAAACCTGTTTTAAAGCCCAAAATTTGTTTAAAACAATAATTTTAATATAGTAATACAAGGTTGGAAACATTGTCACTGCAGATTTCACAGTCCCAGTTCGTCCTGACTCCGCTCCGCTGTAGCCTCTGTTTCTACTGAAGGCGCAGTCTCGGAGTCTTTCTCCGAGAGAAGAACATTGTTATGGGGAGTTGTTGGCGCTCTTTCTTTTTCTGAGCAAGAAGATTTTTATAAACGGATATGCCACCTTCGATTATATTTGAGAACTGCAATGAACGACTCAAAGGGTCCGTTCTTGTGCGTGCGCTGAAGTTCAGTGGATGCACTGTAAAAATATCCGCACTGTAAAAAAAATCCGTGAAGCAGCGAAACCGTGAAAGATGAAACGCGATATAGCGAGGGATCACTGTATTTAAACTTTTTTTTTTTTTTTTTTTACAGTTAAACAGTCCGAGGAACTTTCAGACTTTGGTTCTGAAGTTATTTTTAACACAGTGACGCAGCTCTCATACTTTTGTTGTTATCTGCAGAATATAAACGAAAGCACGGGGTAAAGTCAACACGCTGAGGTCAAAATTGGTTTAAAGGGACTTTTCAATGAACCGTGACCTTTTTTTAAAATCATAAAAACAACCAAAACACAGCAGTATCTGAGCGGGAAAAGGTAAAATGAAAAGTAAAGTTTGACGTTCAGAGGGAAAGACCTGAGTGAAGACAGAGCAACCTCAAAGTGACACGTGTTTGAGAAATGAAGGTTCCTCTTTATTAGAAGTTAGACCTGGAGTCCTGAAGTGACATGTTTCAAAATCAGGACTTTCTAAAACAAAAATGTAAACGGAATTGTGGTCTCTTCTAAAAACATAGGTGGGGTTTTTTGATGGAAAATACATGTACTTTGTGTCAATGTTTTATAGAGCTAAACAATTTAAGAGAAATGACTAATTGCGATATATATATATTTTTTTGACGAGTTTTGTGATTGTGATTAGATTTGTGACTTCTGTTCAAAGGTCACAATAAGCACAACCAAGTGACAACTGAAATATGAACTGAGACTAATGAATCATGTGTTTCAAAATATGTTTGATGTGTTGTCACTTAATTACACTTTTGTAGTTTTTAAGTCACATTTTTGTCATGTTTGTTGCTTGTAGTTGCATTTGTCGTTTTTAGATGTTCTTTCTAATCAATCATTACACACAGCATAGTATTTAAAGGGGTTGTACCTGTAAATGAGAAAACTGAACTAGTTGATCATTTATTTTTACTGACCTTTTATTTAACTAGATTCAGAATCTTTGAGGGGAGTCCTGGCCCCAGAGGGAGGAGCCTATTGTACAAGTTTTTAGGGGGGGCCGGAGCAGCTGGAGCAGGGGGTGGGCTTATGTTTTCATGGGGCCACATCAGAAACAGAAGATCTTGTGGAGGGCGGGGCCAAAAGGCTCAACTCAATTCTACAAAATATTGTTTTCTTTATGAAAAGCAATGAAAAAGTGAGGTTGCCTTACAAAAAATTTCATTTATTCAATTAAAAAAATAATCAAAATATTGCAGCACTTTTTACAGGGGCTTTTAATAGCTTTTTTTGCCCCTTTACACTGGAGTTCCTATTTGCTGATAACTCAACAAAAAGCAAGCGCGAGGCTGTGAGGACAGAGGGAGTATTTTAGGGGGTTTAGAGCCTTCATTCCTCGACTCTACGTTTACAGCCGCAGTGCTTCTGTCACACAGACCTGTCTGTAAACAGAAGTGTAAAACGCACGTGCTTCCAGCGTGCAGGTGCGCACCCGCCCAATGGCTGCACGCTCGTGGAGCATCTCCCGGTGTGCATTACCTTTACTATGACATCAAGACGTGGCTCTATTAAGGCCTCCTCCGTGCCTACACCAAGGATTGTAAAGAACAGCTGCTTTTCCTACAACATGTTTGTTTACTCACCACGTCTTCACATCGGCCTGACACAGATTAAAAGTGCTTCAGTCAAACAGTTCTGCCCTGGTACAGCTCCATTTGGAATAAAAGCGGTCCCAATAGAGGCTCCTAAAGCTTCACCTCCATGAGTTCAGAAGCACTTTTCACCAGACTCTAAGCCCTGAATACTGAGCCTAAGAGCAGCTTTACAACACATCTGTACTGAGGCAAACTGCATTATATGAAAAAATAAATGGTTATAGCCTTAACTTTCCTTTAAGCCCAATTTAGAGTTGCTTTAGTCTTTATTTACTTCTGGTTAAATCCTGGTTTGGTCCTGATTTTGAGGCTGGATTCACACACAACGCATTAAAACTAGGACTAAACCATAAACTAAACCTGCACTAGACCAGTACTGGACTAGATTAGAACCAAACAAAGTCTACACCAGGATCTTCAGCATTTACACTGGCTCTTTGTCCTTGTCTCCAGGAGGAAGCACCTGGGGGCCGTCCTGTGGTTCCGGGGTCTGGTTCGAGGCCGAGACCATCGCCAAATTCTGCAAAAACTGTCGGAGTTGAAGAAAAAAGCTCCAGCGCCCAACAAAAGACGACTTTTGTTCAGCGAGATGCAAGTGACTGTGAACCAGGACTGTCTCCCCAACCTGCCCCTGTCCTGCCTCAGCCTCTGCTCCCCTGGGAACTGAGACGAGTCTGGGTTTAGGCCAGGTTTAGTCCAGGACTGTTTCTCCAATTTGCCCCTGTCCTGCCTCAGCCTCTGCTCCCCTGGGAACTAAGACGCGTCTGGGTTTAGTCCGGGTTTAGTCTTGATTAAATCCTGGTTTAATCACATTTTAGTTCTGGTTCTATCCTGGTTTAGTCCTGGGATGAGCTTGGTTTAGTCTTGAATTAGTCCTGGTTCAGTATTAGTTTAATTCTGGTTTAGTCCTGCTTTTAGTCCTTGTTTTGTTCTGGTTTAGCTCTGGTTCTAGCTTGGATTAGTCTTGAATTAGTTCTGGTTTTAGTCCTGGTTCAGTTTCAGTTTAGTCATGGTTTAGGCCCTTTTTACACCTGGTTTAATCCTGTTTTGGTTTAGTTCTGGTTCTCTCTTCATTTAATCCTAGTTTAGTCTTTGTTTGGTCCTGGTTTAGTTCTGGTTCAATTTTGATCGTGATCCTTGTTCAGTTTTGTCCAGCTTTGGTCCTGCTTTACTCCTTAGTTCTGTTTTAGTCCTGTTTAAGTTGCAGCTCATTTTACCTCAATGTTTTATCCACCACCTCCTTTGTTTAAAAAAAAAAAAATGATTTAAATATGGTGCAATCCAAAGTAAATGAACAGAAGTTTTGTAAATTCACGCTTTTTAAAATGTAATATATTCTGTTTTTGACTAAATGTAATATTAAATAAATATTACTCAGGGCATTTAGGTACAAATAATTAATTATGTATATTATCTGTAAAAATAAAGTTATTTTACTTCTATGTTTCTTTATTTTATTTATTTAAGGAAAGGGGGAACAATGCATATTAATGAACATTTACACAAATGTAAATATGCCAGATTATAGCCCAAGGCTAATTTCCATCTGCAGACCCCCTGGCAGGTTAACAAAGATAACATACAGTACACTTCAGTTGGGCAGAGACAGGAAAACAAGGTTTTGTCATGTTAATACAACTACAAACATTCAACAGAGCAAGTCGAAGAGTACAGACAACAGTTAAGACACATATCTGTATTGCGTACACCCTTATATTGCACTGATCTCTATTGCATTTTGACTTGGAGATATAGTTAAGCGTATGTTGCACATGAGTAAGTTTTAACATATTTGGGCTCACACATGATCACATGTTTGTCTCTCTCTCAACCATGCTTTTAAATGTTTCTTAAAAGTAGGAAAACTTGTGCTTTCCCTCACTGAGAGTGGTATGACCAGACATTTTGGGAGAAGGCAGTTCGCCTGAACGGTAGCTCACAGTCGCCTCTGACGGTGGATCGAGTTATTCTTGATCCAGCAGAGCTGACAGATTTTGGTTTGATAAAATCATTCAATGGTGGAGGCGCCATACCATGTAGGACCTTATAGATCAGACAGGCCGCTTTAAATTGTTTAAAGTTTACAAAATTTAAAAAATTATATTTATCAAGAATTTGGCAATGGTGGTAAGAAAATGGTTTATCTAGGATTTTCAATGCTCTTTTATAACATGCTTCAATGGGTCCAATAACAGAAAGACTTGTATAGGACCAGCTTGTGATACAGTACTCAATATGAGACAGTATCATTGAGTGCAAAAATGTGACTGCTGCTTTATCAGTTAAGGATGGCTGAATGTTTAAAATTTCGAATATTAAAATTGATAGTTTTTCCAATTTTTCTTACATGTTTTCTAAAGGGCAGTCTTGAATCTAGTACCACTCCAAGGTATTTAAATTCATCAACATTTGTTAATTCTTGTCCTCCCAGGTATATTTTCGCTGGGACCAAGGTTGTTGTTGCTTTGGTAAAGAACACAGATACTGTTTTTTTTACATTAAGGCAAAGGCATGAATCATTCAGCCATTTCTGTAGGTCATCTAAAGCTAAAGAGAGACGATGGGCTGCCTCATGAGCACTTTTAGCATGTGTAAAAATGACTGTGTCATCAGCATTTGCAAGCATGTGTGTCAACATTTTTGCAGACACTAGGCAGATCATTACCATAAATCGAAAATAGAAAGGGGCCTAAGATTGAACCTTGGGGGACCCCTACTGAACACTGCAGATAGGGCGACTTACTATCTTGTATTTGAACGCATTGATGTCTGTCTTGTAAATAGGACTGTACCCATTTAACAGTATGATTACTAAAGTTAAAGGCACAGAGTCTGGCGAGTTGCTTAACATGATTCACTGTATCAAACGCACGTATAAAGTCAAGAAAAACAGCAGCAACATGTGTGTTTTTATCTAAGTATGATTTAACCTTGTCAATAAAGACACAGACAGCCGTTTCAGTTGAATGATGGGACCGAAATCCAAATTACATGCAGTGTAGGCCCAGGCCACCATTATTAAGATGTTCAGTAATGGATTTGGCCATCCACTTTTCCGCTATCTTTGAGAAGATAGGTAATATGCTGATGGGTCAATAGTTAGCAGATATTCTTTGTTGATCTGACCAAAATCCAGTTTTTGCAGGATTTCCTCTTTTACAGTTTGGACGTAAAAAGAGCTCATTCAGAAAGAAATAATTTAATAAATCATAATTACAAAATGCCAAATCCTGCATCTACAGATAAGAAAACAGGTATTCTCGCCAAAAATCAACATTGAAAAACACAAGTAGCATTTTTGATTTGTTAAAATATCTGTTCTGTCTGCACTTCCACCATTTTGCAGACGTTTTTTTTAATGCCGTTTTTGTCTCGCCGCCACCAAAGAAATGTGTTTTGAATTCCAAACAGACGCTGTGGGCCAAACTGAGCTGGATCCAAGACTCTGACTTGGATTCTGCTCTGGTTTTCGTCCTGAAATTAACTAACAATCGGTTTTGAAACAGGTTTGTGCTCACAGCCTGACACACAACCGTTTTTTCTCTTTCAGCGACTTCTAGTGGACTGAACCAGGACTGAACCAAGACTAAACCAGGACTCAACCAGGATTAAACTGCTCTAAACCAGGACAAAACCAAATCCAACCCAGGTCTAAACTAGGACTAAACCAGGACTAAACCAGTATTGAACCAGGATTAAACTGCTCTAAACCAGGGCAAAACCAAATCCAACCCAGGTCTAAACTAGGACTAAACCAGGACTGAACCAGGATTAAACTGCTCTAAACCAGGGCAAAACCAAATCCAACCCAGGTCTAAACCAGGACTGAGCCAAGACTGAACCAGGACTAAACCAGGACAAAACCAAATCCAACCCCGGTCTAAACTAGGACTGAACCAAAACTAAACCGCACTAAACTAGGTCTAAACCAGGACAAAACCAAATCCAACCCAGGTCTAAACTAGGACTGAACCAAAACTAAACCGCACTAAACTAGGTCTAAACCAGGACAAAACCAAATCCAACCCAGGTCTAAACTCGAACTAAACCAGATCTAAACTAGGACAAAACCAAATCCAACCCAAGTCAGGACCAGGACTAAACCAGGACTGCGAGGATTAAACCAGGACTAAACCAGGTCTAAACTTGAACTAAACCAGGACAAAACCAAATCCAACCCAAGTCTAAAGTAGGACTAAACCAGGACTGAACAAGACTGAACCAGGTTTAAACCAGGACTTAACCAGGACTGAATGAGGATTAAGCCAGGACTAAACCAAGACTAAACCAGGATTAAAACCAGGACGGAACTAAGACTGAACCAGATCTACACCAGAACTAAACCAAGACGAAACCAGGTCTAAACCAGGACTAAGCCCAAACTAAACCAGAACAAAACCAAATCCAAACCAGGTTTACAGGTCTAAACCAGTTGCGCTTTAGTCCCAGTTTAGACCTGTCTTAGTCAGTTTAGGGAGGTTTACTGCGTTTCCGACCTGGACGTGATTTCACTTGTTTTTACCGTCAACCGCTCCTTAATAATCCATAAGACGTTTATCTTCGAGGGGGAAACACCAGTGTTTTTCCTCAGTTATGACACACGACAGAATCAAACAAACCTGGCCAAGATTAATGAACATTAGTCATTCTGGATTTCTTTCTTATGAATCCAAATGTCCAAAGGTTTAGTACGATCTTTAGTTACAATCAAAAGTCCTCTGCAACCACACAAAACAAACCACAAATAAAGTGCTCATTTTGATCCATTATGGAAAGTATCTCTGCTCTTATCAGCAGCACAAAGAACTTAAATGTGACAAAAATATATATAGTGTGTCTAAAAGGAGTGCAAGGAAGTAAAAATGTATCTAAAGCCCCAACTATTTAGCCTGCTTTACACCTGGTTTAGTCCTGCTGTGGTTAAGTCCTCTTTTAGTCCTGCTTTAGTCCTGCTGTAGTCTTGATTTAGCCCTGCTTTATTCCTGCTTTAGTCCTTTTTTAGTCCTGCTGTAGTCCTGTTTAAGTCTTGGTTTAGTCCAGCTTTAGTTCTGCTGTAGTCTTGCTTTAGTCCTGTTTAAGTCTTGGTTTAGTCCTGCTTTAGTCTTGTTTTTAGTCCTGGTTTAGTCCTGCTGTAGTCTTGTTTTAGTCCTGCTGTAGTCCTGGTGTGGTGTTGTTTTAGTCCTGGTTTAGTCCTGCATGTTGTTTGTGTTTATCTGCACAAACAATGTATAACATTCCACAGTTTGACATTAAACTACAGGAGAATGTTGGAGTGGTTCAACTTTCCATTTCCACTGAATCCTCACCTTTACACCTGCAGAAAGTGACAGCGTCACATTAACCTCATCCCTTTTTCTATTTTCCAACCAGTTCTTTCACACTTCCTCGTTTCCTAATAATTCAAGTAAAATCCACAACAAAGAACTGCTTTGTGCTTTGAAAAACACTTCACACCGATCGATATCTGGACATCAAGTCAATGAGAAGGTTCTGATGTTTGTCTAACGACTTAGGTTAGTGGAAGGGCATCTGTGGTAAATATTTATTATAGTTTTACATTTGTGAATTTACAGTTTGTGAAGAAATTTTGAAAAATTAAAAGTTTAAAAACCAGGTCTAAACCAAGACTAGGGCTACAACTAACGATTATTTTGGTAATCAATTAGTCCAGCGATTATTCCTTCGATTAATTGAAGTTGTTTGAGCGTGAAAGACCCTTGAATAGACCAGTTAACGATTACTTACTAAACCAGGACTAAACCAGGTCTAAACCAAGAATAAACCAGGTCTAAACCAGGACAAATGCCCTTTTACAAAATGAAAGGTTTATAAAATCAAAAGCTGCTAAATTTTGGCTTTACATTAGGACTAGAACAAGACCAAAGCCAGGTCTAGATCAGGACTAAAGCCAGAGTCTAAAGTGCCAGGCCTGATTCTCATTCAGACCAAACTGCTCCCACTCTTTTACTTTCACTTTCACTCTTTCTCTCTTCCCTCGCTCTTTGTGAACTCTGTGGTTTGAGCTGAGGAAATGAGCTCATGGCAGCGGTTGAGTCAGTCTGGAAACAGTCTGCATAATGTCTTTATGTAAAAATACTGGACATTTTCAGAAGTGAATCTACTTCTAAAAGTGGATGTGTTCACCTTAACCTTTCTGTCGTCTGCACGTTTTCACTTGTGCATGACCTCCCCGTGTGTTTATGTAAGTATCTGGAGAGGAATTAAACCATTAATCGTGGAAATCTACACAACATTTAGAGCCAAGACAAAGTGCAGCATCTCTAAAGTGCTTTTACAAACAGTTTAATTTATACAAAGACAAAATAGAAGAATAAGTTCATGTTTAAAACCAACACAAAATGACAATATTAAAATAGACAAGTTAAAAGTTATTGCATTAAACTAAACTTGGACTAACCTAAGATCAAAGACCAAAACATGGACTAAACAAAGACGAAAACTAGGACTAAACAAAGACGAAAACTAGGACAAAACAAAGATTAAACAAAGACCAAAACTTGGACTAAACAAAGACCAAAACTTGGACTAAACAAAGATTAAACAAAGACCAAAACTTGGGACTAAACTTGGACTAAACCAAGACCAAAACTTGGACTAAACCAAGACCAAAACCTGGACTAAACCAAGACCAAAACCTGGACTAAACCAAGACAAAAACTAGGACTAAACAAAGATTAAACAAAGACCAAAACTTGGACTAAACTTGGACTAAACAAAGACCAAAACTTGGACTAAACTTGGACTAAACAAAGACCAAAACTTGGACTAAACAAAGACCAAAACTTGGACTAAACAAAGACCAAAACTTGGACTAAACAAAGACCAAAACTTGGACTAAACTTGAACTAAACAAAGACCAAAACCTGGACTAAACTTGGACTAAACCAAGACAAAAACTAGGAGTAAACAAAGATTAAACAAAACCAAAACTTGGACTAAACAAAGACCAAAACCTGGACTAAACCAAGACAAAAGCTAGGACTAAACCAAGATTAAACAAAGACCAAAACTTGGACTAAACAAAGACTAAACAAAAGCCAAACAACCTCCCACCGGGAGGACACACTGGAGGTACTATGTCTCTCTGTGGCCTGGGAACGCCCCGGGATCCCTGCTTAGACTGCTGGCCCTGGGACCCGGCTCTGGATAAATGGAAGAGGATGGATAAACAAATATCAAAACTCAGACTAAACAAAGACCAAAACGTGGACTAAACTTGGACTAAACAAAAACCAAAACTTGGACTAAACAAAGACCAAAACGTGGGCTGAACAAGGAGTAAAACAAGACCAAAACGAGTATTAAACAAAGAACAAAACTAGGACTAAAGAATGACAAAACCCAGATCAAAACATGGACTAATCAAAGACCAAAACATGGACTAATCAAAGACCAAAACATGGACTTATCAAAGACCAAAACATGGACTTATCAAAGACCAAAACGTGGACTAATCAAAGACCAAAACGTGGACTAATCAAAGACCAAAACGTGGACTAATCAAAGACCAAAACGTGGGCTGAACAAAGAATAAAACTAGGACTAAACCAAACCATGACCAAACTAGGACTAAAACTAAAACTGGGACAGAAGGACTAAATCAAAGCAAAAACAAGGAATAAACTAAGACCAAAATTAGGACTACAGAAGGTCTAAACCAGAACTAGAACTAAAGGAGTAAACAAAGACCAAAACTTGGACTATTTAGACTTACTTAACTCAGCCTGTCTTGTGGTCTCCGTGTGTCAGATCAGAAGTCGAACCCACGACTTCCTCAAAAACAGGTGGAGGGAAAAGTGAATGCAAATTACACAAACGAGGTTTCACTGAATTTAAATTAAGAGTAAAACCACTTCCTGTCTTTGCTCTTATTGTTTTCAAAAAGACAAACTTATCGTCAGTGTGAGTTCAGCTGTAGCAGATACAGGATGGGCTCGACGTTTAGCAAAAACGGTAAGAAATCAAGTTAGATTTTTAGACTAAAAGAAAAATCTGGGTTTTGTAGATAGTTTCAGATTGGTTGAAACTGATTAATCGCAACTTATCAAACTACTTGGTGATCAAATAATCATTTTTTTCTTAACTAATCACAGACGAGTTTTTAAGACAAATAGTAATTAACTAGAAACATGTCAAATGAGATGAAACAAAAAAAATTACATTTTCTTTCTGGATGTTCTCAAGCGGCTTCTCTTTAACTTCATATTTCAGTCAAATGTAGTAAAATTTCTTATGCGATCTTCACAGTAAATTTTGGTCTTGGTTTGGTCCTCGTTTTGGTCTTGGTTTGGTCCTCGTTTTGCTCTTGGTTTGGTCCTCGTTTTGCTCTTGGTTTAGATCTTGTTTTGGTCTTGGTTTGGTCCTTGTTTTGGTTTGGTCCTTTTTTTGGTCTTGGATTAGTCCTCGTTTTGGTTTAGATATTGTTTTGGTCTTGGTTTGGTCCTTGTTTTGGTCTTGTTTTGGTCCTTGTTTTGGTCTTGTTTTGGTCCTTGGTTTGGTCCTCGTTTTGGTCTTGGTTTGGTCCTCGTTTTGGTCTTGGTTTGGTCCTCGTTTTGGTCTTTGTCCTTGTTTTGGTCTTTGGTCCTCGTTTTGGTCTTTGTCCTCGTTTTGGTCTTTGTCCTCGTTTTGGTCTTTGTCCTCGTTTTGGTCTTTGTCCTCGTTTTGGTCTTTGTCCTCGTTTTGGTCTTTGTCCTCGTTTTGGTCTTTGTCCTCGTTTTGGTCTTGGTTTAGACCTGGTTTTGGTCTTGGTTTAGACCTTGTTTTGGTCTTGGTTTAGACCTTGTTTTGGTCTTGGTTTAGACCTTGTTTTGGTCTTGGTTTAGACCTTGTTTTGGTCTTGGTTTAGACCTGGTTTTGGTCTTGGTTTAGACCTGGTTTTGGTCCTGGTTTTGGTCCTGGTTTTGGTCCTGGTTTTGGTCCTGGTTTTGGTCCTGGTTTTGGTCCTGGTTTTGGTCCTGGTTTTGGTCCTGGTTTTGGTCCTGGTTTGGTCCTGGTTTGGTCCTGGTTTGGTCCTGGTTTGGTCCTTGTTTTGGTCCTGGTTTGGTCCTTGTTTTGGTCTTGGTTTAGACCTTGTTTTGGTCTTGGTTTGGTCCTTCTTTTGGTCTTGGTTTGGTCCTTGTTTTGTTGTGTGTTTTTTATTTTTTTGGACAGGTTCAGACTTGGATTGAGAAAAACTCAAATACCCACATGTGAAGACAATAAAAACAGACGAAGAATGCAGACGTCAGAGAGTTCAGGAACTTGACTTTACTGTAACTTCAGTCATTTTGGACGTCGTAGATTCACTGTTTCATGGTTTTTACTGAAATAATGGAAACAGTAGTGGAAAAAAAGAACAGATTGTTTTGTTTTTACTTAAATAAAAGTACAGATAAAAAGCCCAAAATATACTGTAAAATTCGGACCATAAGCCGCTCCTTTTTTCTCATGATTTCATTTGCGGCTTATACAGCGATGTGGCTAATTTATGTATTTTTACGGGAACGGCCTCTAGGGGCACTCTAGCAGGAAGCACAAGAGTTGGACAGACGTGAAAGAGAGAGTGGAGGAATACACTACTTTGACTGTGTTTTGAACAGTCAGTTTGCATCACGCGCTCACCATCATCACAGAAAACACGAAGAAATGCATATGATGCAGCTTTTAAGTAAAAAGCGATCGATATGGAGCCAAAGAAGGAAACAGAGCTGTTGCCGTGAGCTCGTCATCCATGAATCGATGGTGAGACGTCAGAGGTGACAGTGAAGAGCGACTGCCGTGTTACAGGTGCTGATTGGAAAAAGGCATGTGTTCAATTCAAACTCTGCGTGTTCCATCCTTCTGTGTAAATGTCTCATGTTAAACGTGGACACCTGCCGCTTATAGACAGGTGTGCCCTGTATATGTACAAATGTGTTTTTCTTTGTAAATATGGCTGGTGCGGCTTATACTCAGGTGCACTCAACCGTCCAAATTTTACGGTACTCAAGAAAAAAAACAAATTATTGAATATCTGTTAAAAAAAAAAAAGCTGAAACTTGGATTCAAAACTGTTAAACAGGATGTTGCGGTTCATGAATGTGCTCATAATAAAAACAAACTGAGAAGCTCTCAGATCATTATTGCATTGCATCATTCAGGTTGATTTTCTACACAAATTCTCCCAATTTAAATTGAAGCTGTTTCTGTCCAACTCTGGGCACAGCAGCAGTTGGCTAAGCTAACTGTTTCTCACAGCTAATGCTAACTTCTGTTAAAATATAAAATAAGCAACCAATTACATTTTAAAGTAAAGACTTTGTTGCATCAACAGTAGTATTAGCGTTAGCCTGAGCTAGCGAGTCCTGTTGTGCACTCGCATCACGCTCAGAGAAGAAACAACCACACAAACAATGGGCAAAGATTAAGTTGTTTCAAAAACAAACAAAAAAAATATAGCAGCAAGCAGCAATGATCGGCCTCACCAGTGCCACATCGGCGCCCCGCTGCGCAAGATTATTTTTCTCCTCATAAAACACCTGCTGCTGAATCCGTGACACCTCCTGCTCTTTACACATTAACACATTATATTTGACTGAAAATGTCTAAAATTTTGACAAAGTTTGTGGCTGCGCTGCACAAAGACTAAATACTTGTGCTAAAGTTTTGATAACTTTTGGTGTCCCATTCCTCAAGATCGTTTTCACCAAGTTTGAACTCATTCAGGCAAAAGCCCAGGGAGGAGTTTGTAGAAGTATCAAATGTTAACCACTGGCAAATTTCAGAGATTTTGCAATTTTCCCATAGGAATAACATTGGGGGTTTCCATGGTTGCTATGGCTATCGCTTTGGTCTCATTTGTTTTTTTGATGGGGAGACCAAAACTGAGTTTGGATAACTTTTGATGTCCCACTCCTCAAGATGATGTTCACCAAGATCATTCAGGCAAACGCCCAAAGGAGGAGCTCGTAAAAGTACGAAGACAAAAGTGTGAACATTTCGGCTATTTGGCAATTTTCCCATTGGAATAACACAGGATGTTATTCTACGGCTTTTCTGTAAGAAATATGACATGGGTCTGATTGGCCAAAATAGAATATGGTGGAAAATTTCCATACATTTTTTGCTGCCCATGATAAAAAGTGTTGTTTCACATTTTTTCTAGGGGAGCGTGGACTAACCCAAGACCAAAAGTAGGACTAAAGAAGGACTAAACCAAGACCAAAACTAGGACTAAACCGGGAGCAAAACTGGAATTAAACCAAGACAAAGACTAACACTTAAGTAGGACTAGACCAAGACTTAAAATAGGGCTAAGAAAAGACCAACCAAGACCTAAACCATCACTAAAACTGGGACTAAAGAAGCTCTAAATCATGACCTGCAACTAACCAAGTCTAAACAAGGTCTAAATCAGGCCTAAATTAGAAAATAATAATACAAATAAATAAGGCTGTAAACTTTTCTGAGGAAGATAAGAGTCAAGTGTTTTTGTAAAGAAACTCCATGATTACAAAAAGACAAAATTAACTCACGTTTGGAGTGGGAATGCTATAAAAAGATGTGAGAAAAGGAGGGAGAGGAAAGAGGGAGGAGAGAGCGAGGAAAGAGGGAGGAAAGGGGGAGGAGAGAGGGGGAGAAAAGGGGAGGAGAGAGGGAGGAGTATGGAGTTTCCAGTGTGTGCAGAGCATAAAAACAGCTGTGACTCAGACAGACCCAGACAGAAGAGCCACACACTGTGAGTAAACCAGACCCTTCTGAGTAAAACGGCGGCAGAAAATGTTTGATTATGAGGATTGATTAACGGTTTTGTGCTGAGTTTACTGCTGTTTATCTAATGTAGGTGGTTTAGTCCTGGTTCATGTTCGGTTTTAAACTTCTGCAGAAAACGTTAGGCAAATGGTGGCATTTAGAAGTGTTTATTATCTTGATTCAGTCCTGGTTTAATTTTGTCATGATTTTGTCCTGGTTTTGACCTGATTCAGTCCCGGTTTAATCGTATTTTAGTCTTGATTTAGTCCTGGTTTAGTTCTCTCGACTCCTGGTTTAGTCCTGATTTAGTACTGGTTTAGTCCTGGTTCTTGGCTTTGTTTAGTCCTGGTTTAATCCTGGTTCAACCTGGTTTAGACTTAATCTAGACCTGGTTTAGCCCTGGATTAGACTTGATCTAGTCCTGGTTTAGACCTGGTTCTTGGTTTGGTTTAGTCCTGGTTCTTTGCTTTGTTTAATCCTGGTCCAGTCCTAGTTCAGTCCTGGTTTAGACTTTGTTCAGTCCTGGTTTAGTCCAAACTTTTGTGGCTCATTGATTTTTCAGAGTCTTTGTGGGGCATTTTTATAATCTTTATCAATAATATCTTATTTTTGCCTTTGTAAAATGATTAATTGTTTAAAGTTATTACTAAATGACGCACACTCTGCATCCTGTAAAAACGTACTCCAATATTTACTTGCTGTTAAGATTTAAAATGTTGCGTAAACCTGAAAATATATAATGCTTTGATTGTTAAAAATGACAAATATTCTAACATCTACCTTTTTTCCATCTATATTCCTGCTATTTATTCAGCAGCATGTAATGTGATTACACTTGTGATTACACATTTTTTTACACTTTAATGCTCAAAACTGGTGTAAAAATGTGGAAAATTCAAAACAGATGATGGGATTATTGTGAACTCTTCCTCCGTTTTGCAGTTTCTGTGCCTCATCTCCAGAGGAATCTCACACTGGAAATAGACAGTTTGCGTGAAACATAAACAGGACACTTATCAAATGTAATTAAAGGATAAATATAGAACAGATGAGAGGCGGAATATGCAGTTATTTACAAAACTTTGAAATGTTACAGATGTGTGCAGAGACAATTATTACTATAACAGGCCTAAATGTTGATTATTTTGTCATATAGAGCTGCAACTAATGATAATTTTAGTGGTCAACGACTCAAATTATTATTTCTATTCTACTTTTAGACATTTAAACACTTTATCAACCGAATAAAGTGACTGAAGGCTTCTAGATAGAGAATAATTACATATAAAGTGAACTGTTGATGAAAATAGGAAATTGTTGAGTCCTTTTTGACATTTTGGTTTAATAATAATGCTTTTGTCATTGTTATAAATGGATGAGTTTGAGTTTATATAGTCCAGATAATTATTTTGATAAGAGATGTCCCCTTGTTACCACGAGTACAGTTTGTGTTTGTCGATCCTGTTATTACCATGCTATTACTAGTAGTCGAGCGCTAATCTAAAAATAACACTGTGACCCAATTAAAAGACTTGCAATGAGTGAATATTACGCAAAATTAACATAATCAAAAACATACCTGGAATTGTATTTAGCTTCACTCACGCTTGTTTCAGTTATCTTGTTGAGCCTCACAAAACACTCAGTTTCAAACACAAGAAAATCTTGATCTTGCATACCGGTAGTTCCTTTGCTCGTCAGCCTTCACAGCACATCTATAGACATACAGCCAGTATTATTTATTTTTTAACAATTCATTAACATCTGCTTTCATCATAGTAGATTCCCAAATTTGTACATCATTTGTGACTAGGGCTGCAACAACTAATTGTTAACTGAACTATACAGACTCTTAAATACATGTCAAAGGACCTTTTATAACAAAGACTGACATTAATACATCAAAATGTCACAAAAGAATAGATTATTGCTGTTTTGATCAATAATACACTTAATTCATAAATATTCTCGATCTAGAAACCTTCAATCCTATATTTAAATCTTTATTTGGCTGATAATGTACTTCAAAAGTTTAAATGTACAATGTAAAAAATCGTTTGACAAGTCAGCTAATTGCAAAAATAATCGCTACTACTAAAATAATCATTACTGACAGCTCTGTTTGTGACGTCAAAGGTAAAGATCTGGAGGTTTGTGCCGTTTTTAAATCCACAAATTGGCTTTTCTTCCTCAAATCACCTTCATCACAACTGCGTGCTCACGTTAGCATGTCGGGGCAAGCTAGCTTTTGTTCTGAAGAGGGAACACCCGAGTCAGAGAAAGTCGTGTGTTTTTCAATGCACTTAAAGACTAAAAAAGTATGTCGGGGCAAGCTAGCTTTTTGTTTATTTCCCCCTTTGCTGACAGTAGATGTCTTCCTAACACAAATCCTGAAGAGGGAACACCGAGTCAGACAAAGTCGTGTGTTTTTTAATGCACTTTGAGACTAACACCGTGTTCTCGCTCGGTTTGTCGTGCAGTTGGCGCTCTAGTCCGCTGCCCCCTGGTGTCCTGTCCGTGTACAAACATGAGGCTTCGTTCGGGCTCCGCAGACTCTAACGGCTCGGCAAACGGGTCCCCCTTCCTGTCCAGCGGGGGCGGAGTCAGAGGTCGCATCCAGAAGTTCTTCAGAAGGGGAAGCAAAAGTCCAACGAGCCCCGATCCGGCTGTGACTGAGACGGCGCTGGACGGAGCTCTGTCCATGAGCGAGGAGCCTGAGGGTGAGTGGAGTGTCCTGCTCAAGGGCACAAGGACAGCTGCAATATTTGTGTCCCGGTTTAGTTGCAGATTTATCTTGATTTTTGTCCTGGTTTAGCTCTGGTTTAGTCATGGTTTTATCCTGGTTTTGTTGTGGTTTAGACCTGGTTTAGGTCTGGTTTTGTCCTGGTTTAGTCCTTGTTTAGTATTAGCTTAGCATTGGTTTAGTCCAGGTTTAGTCCAGGTTTTGTCAGGACTAAACCAGTTTAGATCTGGCTTAGTCCACTTTTAGCACAAATATAGTTCTACTTTAGACCTTGTTTAGTTCGAGTTTAAAACATAGTTTAGTCCCGTTTTAAGTCCTAGTTTTGTCCTGGTTTAGGCCTGGTTTAGTCCTGCTTTAGTCTTTCTTTAGTCCTGGTTTATCTAAAAATAGTTCAGTCTTGGTTTAGTCCTGGTTTCAAATCCTCAAACATTCCCTCTCTTTCTCTTCAGACATCTACACTTTCGAGGACTACATGGAGCAGCAGCATTTCTCCGAAGCGTGCCAACTCCTCATCGACCGAGAAAACCACCTCTTTCTTCGCTCCGACGAATCCGACCGACTCGACGACAGGGACCGCGATGTCGACGAACTCCAGAAACAGCGCCAGCAGCTACGGGACGCCGTTCTGAAAGCAATCCGCCTCTCCCTGAGCCCCGGCGAGGTCAGTCCACAAGCCTTAACCTCTGCCGTCGACGCCATGTGCAAAGAAGAGGAGCGGGACGAGTTCTGGACGCGAGAGGAACGGGCGCAAAAACCAAAATGGCGTCCCAGCCAATTGCGAAAGGTGCACGACCGTGAGCTGTGGGGGTTGGTGGGGAGTAGACTGGACAGCCCCGACGCCCCGTGCACGTCCCCCGAATCGCCGCAGGCCTCGTCGATTCAGAGCGACGTCCTATGCATGGGTCGGCAGCTGAAGCAGGACCTGGAGACGGTGGTGGAGTCGGTGCGGCTGTGTTACCCCGAAGAGCTGGACATCTGCAACGTCTACGGGCGGCTGTTCCATAATGGCCTGGCGGCGCGGGTCAGGAAGGTCTGCGAGTACGGGCTCGACGATAAAGACACTACATTTATGCTGCGATGGGTCAACGAGTACTATCCACAGTGAGTGTTTTTGTTTAGTCTGACGGTCTTAACAAAGTCTTGATTTTGGCCGTTAGCTCTGATTTATGTCCGGTTCAGACCTGGTTTAGTCCTGGTTTGGTTTTGTGGTTTTGTCCTCATTTAGTCCCGGTGTAGTCCTGGTTTAGTCCTGGTTTAGACCTGGTTTAATTTTGGTTTAGTCCTGGTTTGGTCCTAGTTTAGTCCTGGTTTAGTCCTTGTTTAGTTTAAGTTTATGTCTGCTTTTGTCCCGGTTTTGTCCTAATTTTATCCTGGTTTTGTCTTTCTTTAGTCCTGGTTTTGCACTGACTTAATTTAGGTTCTGGTTTAGCCCTGGTTTAGTTCCGGTTTTGTCTTTGTTTAGTCCCGGTTTAGTCCTAGTTTAGTCCTGGTTTTATCCTGGTTTTGTCTTTTAGTCCTGGTTGTGTCTTGGTTTTTCCCTGACTTAGTTTAGGTTCTGGTTTTGTCCCGGTTCAGTCCTGGTTTGGTCTAGGTTTAGTTCTGGTTCAGTTTTGTCTTGGTTTGGCGTGGCTGAAGAAAGTCTCAAGAGTTCAATCTCGACGATAAAGTTGGTGCTGATGGTGTTGTTGATGATGTTGTTATGTTACATCTTTATTTTTTGGTCAGTTTTCTGTCTCAACATAAAGTCTTTTATGTGGAAACAAACGTGTCCATCCAATCTGCTCCTGAAGAGGTTTTATTATTTCATTTAAATCCAGATCTAGGTTACTCAAATACTAAAAAATAAATACAAAATTCCCTCTGTACTTGTTTATATAACTACATTAAAAATGAACAAAGCCAAGACATTTAAACCTGGTTCTGTCCATTTTAAAGCATTAAATGTCCCAAATGTGTGTAATTTTGGGCATTTTTCCACATAAAATGCCTTATTTCTACATGAAAACATGACATGATGAAAAACTTGTACATTTATTCTTACATTTATGAGCATAAACTATAGGAGAGGTTACAGAGAGTTTAGTGAGAGTTTATAAGAGTTTGCTGTTGGAAATCACACTTCCCTCACCTCAGATTAACAGAGTATCGCACTGCGCTCTTTGATTCTGTAGAAATCCACAAAGTTTTTCAGTTCCTGTGACATTTGTCCTCGTAAGCACCGGGTTTGTTTCGATACGGACAGACCATGTATGTCCCTGATTGGCTGATCCACCTGTCAATCTCGTCTGAGCTCAGTGACCAGCCTGAGTGACAGTTTTATTTTTAACCCTGTTCTAACAATGTTCCATCATCAAAAACACACCTGGAGTAGCATTCAGCTGCATTCACACTCTTTTGGGGAATGTTTATCAGAAAATCCACTCCCTCCGGGCGTCAAAAACACAAAAACACTTAACTGAGGTAATAAATTGCAAAATCAGACAAGTTTTATTTCCATTTCTATCCTCTCTTCGATGAAATGGTGCAACATAAACCAATGAAAAATATAATAGCAAAATATAAGAAAGAAAACATGCATAAAATAAGATGTTGGCACAAAACAGACCGAAATACTTTGTGGTTTCTAACTCTGAAGCCAAAACTTTATGAACATTGTTTGCGTGTAAGATGTTTATTTTTGTTTGTAATGACGCTGTTTAAAATTATTATTGTCTTATTTTTTGTAGGATTCTTCAGAAACTGTCTGAACACATCGACGTCAACAGTTTGGACAAATTCATCCCTTGGTGTTTAATGGAGCCAATGGAAGAACAATACCTCGCCAGACAACAGGTACAAGCAGCACCTGACTCCGCCCCTGTCAAAAAACGCACCTTCTTAGTTTTTAAATGTGTTTATTCTGTTGTTTTATGTTGTCTTATGTTAATATATAGTTAAAGATATAGTTAAACCTGATTTTTACAGTTTTTAAAAGGACAAATATTATACGAAATTGACTTTTTTGACCATGTTCCAACACTGTTCCGTCGTCAAAAACACACCTGGAGTTAGGGCTGGGCGATATGTCAAAAATTATTACCACGATTTTCTTGGGGCCAGATCACAATGTTGATTTTCTCACGATTCATGTTCACTTTGTATTTTTCCATTGTCTATAATAGAGCTGCATGATTTAGGTAAAAAATGTTGATAACATGATCTAATTGTGATTTTTCTGACCAGTGCGATTGTGATTAGGTTTGCGGTTTATGTTTTAATAATAGAATTGTGTTCAGATTCACATTTTAAACATCATTTTGTCACTTTACTTCACTTGTGTTTGTCATATTTAAACGCGTCTGTCACTTTTAGTCGTATTTCTGTCATTTTTAGTCGTGTCTGTCAGTTTTACTCACAATTTTGTCATTTTGGTGCATTGAGTTGCGTTTGTTGTTTAGGCACGTTTTTTGTCGCTTTTGAATTAATTTTTATTGCTTTTGGTTGCAGTTATGTCTCTTCTTTCAGAACATGTTTGTAACAAATCCAAACTGCAGTGTTAGCAGTTTTTATTCAAATCAAAGCAAGACATTTTGTTGTTTGTGGAAGAAATTATTGCACTTAGAACAATATTTTCTCTGGCCTCTTTAATTGCTAAACGTCAATATTGTTTTAGTTGCGCAATTTCTCAGACGTTTATCTTAATATTGTTTAATTTTGATCTTGTTAATAAGGTTTTTTGATCGTCTCACTCAGCAGAGTGAAGATTTCTGTTTTTTTTAGTTTTTAAACATTTTAAACACACTCTTCAGTTTTACTCCTGATTTGTCGGCTCTGTGTCTGAGCTTGTTATTTATGGTTTATTTATTGTTTGTTTTCCAGAATGACATTGAGAAGTTCATCAATAAAGTGTTGAATGAAGCCAAAGAGACATGGAGCGACGGAGAAATGCCCAAAATAGAAGACGGCTGCTACATCAGTGACACGGCCTTCGACGTCATCCAGGTACAAGAACTGTTGCTTTTTTGTTGCTTTTAGTCCATTTTTTTTGGGTTATGCTTTTAGTCCATTTTTGTTGCTTTAAGTTGTGTTTTTGTCACTTTGCCTATTTTTGTGAAGTTTTTATTGCTTTTAGTTTTTATTGTCACGTTTGTCACTTTTGGTTGTGTTTTTGTCACTTTGAGTTGTGTCTGTCGCTTTTTGACAATTTTAGGCTTTTTTTTTCTCGCTTTCAGTCACTTTCAGTTGTGTTTGTGTCACTTTCAGCCGCACCGTTGTTGCTTTTAGTCATGTTTTTGTTGAGTTGTCGTTGATTTGGTGTGATTATCAAAGAAAAAAACAGCATTATTCAACTCTATTTATCCAACCATGCGACGAATGCTGATTAGCAATGGATATTCTAGTTAGTTATCTGTTGCACTTTTGTCGCTTTTACTCGTGCTTTTGACCTTTTTTAGTATAATTTTTGTCACTTACAGTCGCGGGTTTGTCACGTTTTGCGATTAGATTGCTATTTATGTGTTAATAATGGGATTCTGTTTCACACTGATTCACATTTTAAACACAACCAGGAGAATTGAAAAAAGACGTGTTTAGGAACTTTTTTGACACTTTCTGTCAAGTTCTTGTTGCTTTTAGTATCGTTTTTGTCTTTATTTGCATACAAGCTTTTTGTTGTGTTTTTCACTTATATCACTTATAGTGTCGTTTTTTTAAGTTTTGTGACATTTGTGGATTTTAGTTGTGTTAATCATTTTAAAATCGTACTTTTAGTTGTGTTTATCACTTTTAGTCATGTTTTTGTCCCTTTTAGTCATTTTTGTCGCTTTAACTTGTGTTTTTGCCATTATTAGTCATATTTTTGACGCATTAGTTGTTTTTGGTGCTTTTAGACACGTTTCAGTTGCATTTTTTGGATGCCAAATCTAAACTACAGGGTCTGCAGTTTCTTATGCAGAATAAACAAAGTATTTTATTGTTTGTGGAAATTATTGCTCTTCAACAATTACACCTTTGAAATGAGCTGAACTGGCTCCATTCAATTGCGATTTCAATTGCTTCTGCAGCGCTAGTGTCACAGTCCAGTGTTTGTGAAAGCGATGAGGAGGAGGATTTGCTTTGGTGAATATAAATGAGTCTCTTTTATATCAGAGTCACTCATTAACAACAGGAACCAAACACACAGGACAAAGTTTTCTGGAAAGACCTTAATGCAATGATTAGTAAGTGAGAAGAGAAGATCAACATTCAATCATTCATTCATTTTCTACCGCATGTTCCCGTTTGGGGTCACGGGTGACTGGAGCCTATCCCAGTGACTTTGGGCCTTAGGCGGGGTACACCCTGGACAGTGGCCAACTCGCCCCAGGGCTAACACGATCAACATAGTGGCTCAATATAAATATCAGGGAATTGTTTTAGACTCTGCTCTAACTTTTAAGGAACACGTTAAGTTACTCAAACAGTAAAATTAAATTTAACAAATTTTAGATATATCAGAGACAGTCTACATCAAGAAGCTGCCAAACAATTTTAATTGCTATGCCACATTTGACCTATTGTATCACCATTGGTCACAGGGCGGTAAGACGTCACTAAAGCCAATACACTCTTTACAATCAGGCTCTAAAAGTCTAAGACAAGAAACCTGTCTGCCATCATCATTGCAGTATCTTACTTAAATATAAACTATTAAATTGGGAAATCGTTGTAAACTTTCATGATTCAAACCTGTTTTTTAAGATCTTACATGGGCTGGCTCCACCACCACTTTCCAATTTCTTTAGTCAAAATAGTGGACATACAGTACCAGATCTGCAGCCTCCAAAAATTTAGCTGTCCCCTTGAAAAAAAGTGCCTTCAGTCAGTCAGCTTTGTCAGTACGAGCCGTTCAGTTTTGGAATAAAATATCATCCCACATACGCAATACTGCTACACACAGAAGTTTAAAACAATATGTTGAAAGTGTGGTTGCCTGTAATCACAGTTAAAATAATAATCTGCTGCTCTTGTGCTGCTGTACGTCTGTGTCATGTTTGTCGCACGTTTGTGTTGTACATATGGATGTTGTATGTCTCCTACAGAATAATGTATATACTCCATCCAGTTATTCTGTTTTTATGTAGACTCTTAATCTCTTAATATTTTTTCTCTAACCTTAATTGGCCCGAGCCAGTAAACTGGCGAGGGACATTGTGTTTCGTCCGTTTCGTACTTATTCTTATTACGCCTTGTTTTCATACTCTTCGCGGCCCTTTTGACCCAGTAAACATGCACGAAAAGTCTTCAATGGGGGTATAGTTAAGCGATCGGCCGGAAAAAAATTTACGTATTTCCGCGTTTTGAGCGTCCGACCGGCCGAGCGAGCAGCACCGGCCGAATCAAAACCCTATGAAATGGGACGAGCAAAATTTTGCCGATAGCGCGCAAGCTTCGGAGCAGTGATAGAGAACAGTGAACCGAGTAAAACATGACATTGGGCGCGGCCCTCGGACCAAGCGCCGCAGCGACCATATTGGGCGGAAGTCGCCCACGCCAGTTTGACTTTTTTTTTGAGCTCCGATGAGTCCTACAGTTTTGGCCCGACATGGGTCTGGCATATCGTGGGCGATCTACCGGAGTTGAAATTCAATAGTTATCCGGCGTTTTTCGGATATCTCAAATGGTTTAGCGTGGCTCGCCATCGAAGAAACGCCTTCGTTTCCTGTTTTTCACGATCGCATGTCCCAGCTACGCGCTTGGACTGACAGAGCTGTAATTTCAGTCACGAGTGCGTAATTATGATCTGAATGTAATGCATTAATAAAAATAAATAAAAAGTACTCGCTAGCGCCCTACCTATTAAGTCAAACATCGACTTTGTCCGATTTGGATGAAACTTGGGAATATGTCCAGTGCAGGGCGCCATGAAAAAACTGAATTAGTGATATGGTGCATTTATCACCGTTGGCCACCAGAAGCGAGTGCTCACCAAATCATTTCAATAGCTCCTGCACGCACATGCATACTCCGATCGACATGAAATTTGAAACATAAATCAGCGTAAAGCTGCTTAATCCATTTATATCGCACAATAACAATCAACCCTACGGCGCCACCTGTAGGAGCGCACTAAATTACAATGGGGGAGAAAAACAATTACTTTGACTTTTATTAGTGAAAATTTGCAGACAATTCTAAACGGCCTCCTGATCAGAAAAGCCAAGGAGACCCATAGCCTATTTTTCACACTTTTTGCCTCTAGAGGCCTCCAGGAAACTCCTATTCATTGTCTATGGGACTCAGACTGTCTTCACACAAGGCTGCAATAAAAAACAACTAAAACCTGCAGGACAGCCACCAAACTCAATACAGTGACTCCTTTTAAGGGACATTAATGGGTCATAACCGTATGTTTACTGAAAGCAATAAACAGCCTCTACAGCGCCACCTTTTGGGTGAGGCCTATGGAGAGAACACATTTACTTTGGAGGAGGCCCATAAAATTTGGCAGAGTGATAGTACACATAAAAGCACCCTAAAAACATAATTGGTGCTCAGTCGTCAGACCAACAGCATAAGCTGACCATATTGATTTTTATTTCTACGCCACTTTAACTTCTTATTTTCCATTGAGAACTTGTCCTAGGGTTTTGGGCCTAGATCAGTCCAACATACATTTTCCTGATCAGGGCACATTGAAATTCAATAAAAAACCAGTTTTTGGAGATATCTCTTAGGGTTCTTGGCGTGACTTCCTTTCAAATATCGCCATCATTTCCTGTTTTTGTGCTTATCCCTCAGAGGCACTTGGACTGTGCCTACCGAGTCCAAATTGCCACCAATGATGGAGAATTGAATATTACACAAAACAGACCAGGGAGCACAGGACCACTAATAACTATAGCGCCCCTACAGTTCACTTAAAGTGTCCAGATTGTCCGATTGACACCAAATTTGGGGACATGATTCTTTGCTATATAAGATGCAAAAAAAGTCAATGAGACCCATGGCCTATTTTCACACTTTTGCCTCTAGAGGCCTCCAGAGCTCTATTCATTGTCTATGGGACTCAGACTGTCTTCACACAAGGCTGCAATAAAAAACAACTAAAACCTGCAGGACAGCCACCAAACTCAATACAGTGACTCCTTTTAAGAAAATTAATGGGTCATAACCGTATTTTTCCTGAAACTAATAAACAGCCTCTACAGCGCCACCTTTGGGTGAGGCCTATGGAGAGGACATTTACTTTGGAGGAGGCCCATAAAATTTGGCAGAGTGATAGTACACATAAGAGCACCTAAAACATAATTGGTGCTCAGTCGTCAGACCAACAGCATAGCGGCCATATTGATTTTTATTTTTAAGCGCTACTTTAAGTTTCGTTTTCCATTGAGAACTTGTCCTAGGGTTTTGGGCCTAGATCAGTCTAACATACACGTTCCTGATCAGGACGCATTGAAATTCAATAAAAAACCAACTTTTGGAGATATCTCGTAGGGTTTGGCGTGACTTCCTGTCAAATATCGCCATCATTTCCTGTTTTTGTGCTTATCCCTCAGAGGCACTTGGACTGTGCCTACAGAGCCCAAATTGCCACCAATGATGGAAAATTGAATATTACACAAAATTGACCAGGGAGCACAGGACCACTAATAACTATAAGCGCCCCCTACAGTTCACTTAAAAGTGTCCAGATTGTCCGATTGACACCAAATTTTGGGACATGATTCTTGGCTATATAAGATGCAAAAAGTCAATGGGACCCATGGTCTATTTTTCACAGTTTTGCCTCTAGAGGCCTCCAGAGCTCCCATTCATTGTCTATGGGACTCAGACTGTCTTCACACAAGGCTGCAATAAAAAACAACTAAAACCTACAGGACAGCCACCAAGCATAATACAGTGACTCCTTTTTAAGAGACATTAATGGGTCATAACCGTATTTTCCTGAAACTAATAAACAGCCTCTACAGCGCCACCTTTTGGGTGAGGCCTATGGAGAGGAGGCATTACTTTGGAGGAGGCCCATACAATTTGGCACAGTGATAGTACACATAAAAAGCACCTAAAACATAATTGGTGCTCAGTCATAAAACCAGAGAAGGCGGCCATATTGTTTTTATTTTAACGCTACTTTAAGTTTTCGTTTTCCATTGAGAACTTGTCCTAGGGTTTTGGGCCTAGATCAGTCTTACATACACGCTCCTGATCAGGACGCATTGAAATTTTATAATAAACCACATTTTTGGCCTGTCTCATTCGGTTTAGTCATGACTTCCTGTCAGAGTCGCCTTCACTTCCTGTATCTTAAACTTATTCTCAAGCCACAGGCATTGCCATACAGAGCACAAACTGTAACCACAGATGCAGAATCAAATATTAAACAGAACAGACTCAGGAGCACATGAGCACTTTTCACTATAGCGCCCCCTGGTGGTCATGTAAAAGTACCAACATTTTCGGATTGCCACGAAACCTTGGAATCTGATTTTAAGTGTCAAAAGCTGCAAATAAGTCAATTACATCGATGTCCTATTTTGGATCGTTTGCCCTGGGGGGCCACGCATATTCCCCATGCATTTCCTATGGGACATGTCATAAGTCTATGGAGGCCAAAATTATTTCGAGCAAAGTCAGTGAAACTCGGCAGACGCATTATTTAGAGCACTCCGATAGAAAAAGTCAATTACATCAGAAGTCAGGTTTTGGCGGTTTGCCACTTCTGGAGAGCAGTGCCCGCCAATGCACTCCTATAGGGCGCCACCCGGTGTGAGTGGGGAGGGATCACGGAGGCCCGAGTGACGCTCAGAGGAGGAGGACGGGACACCGGGGCGGTTTGGGACCGGCCGAGGCCGCGTGGGAAGGCGGTCGCGCGCGGGTCGAGGGCCATCATCGCCGCTTTTGCGGCTTTAATTGTATTTGTAATTCTGTATATAATGTAAATGTACTGATGGCTTTTTAACATCTTGCCTGCTGGGACTACAGTTGGAAAGTAGCTTAAATAGCTAATACTGGCACATTTAAATACGGTTTTAATAAAAGTTTAGACCAGATTTAGCCTCAGTTTAGATCTGGTTTGGACCTGGTTTAGTCCTATATCTTGGACCTGGTTTAGTCCAGATTTAGTTTTAGGGTTTGGACCTGGTTTTGTCTAAGTTTAGAGATCATTTGAACCTGGTTTGGTCCAAGTTTAGACCTCATTTGAACCTGGTTCGGACCTGGTTTTGTCCAACTTTACTGGCACATTTACAGTAATGTCTATTAAAGTGCATTGTCCCAGTTCAAATAAACCAATAAATAAATAAAAATATTCAGGTTTAGATTTTATAACAAAAACAAAAGATTTTACCACATTGTTTAAATTAGTGACGAGGTCCATTATCTCTTTATTCATCCAACTACAGCACACCTTCTGCAGATTAACGAAGAGGCATTTGACCATTTTACATTTAAGACTTTGCAGTGATTCTCAAAAGTTCTAAACGTGTATTTTCTCTGACGCTGATGTGTTTTAGGTGGTACGCGGTGCAGTGACTTCAGCGAAGATAGTTTTGGACGATCTGACCAAAGCTCAGAGCCTAACGAGCCTCTTCCAGGAGCTTCTGCAAAGGTGAGGAAACAAATGGTGATAGATGTGCTTTCAACGGCGAAGGTTTTTTGTTGTTTTTTTAAGCTTTTATTACATTTTTGTCGCTTTCAGATGTGTTTTTGCAGATCTAAGTCACTTTTTTGTCACTTTGAGTTGTATTTTTGTCTCTTTTAGACAATTGTAGTCATGTTTTTGTCACTTTAAGTTGGGTTTTGGGGCTTTGAGCCACTTCGAGTTGTGTTTTTGTCACTTTCAGCTGCATTTTTGTCGCTTGTAGTCATGGTTACTCAAGTTTGTCGCTTTTTGTCGAGTTTTTGGTGCTTTCCGACGCGAGTTCAGTATGAAAGGGAGCAGATAAGAGTAGATGAAGTCAGATTTGTTCAGTGAATGGACTGAAAATGCAAATAGTTGGACACGAAGCCTGGAGGAAGCTTTCTGCCATTTTCATTTGTGTTTTTGTCAGTTTGAGTCGTGTTTTGTCGTGTTTTTTACCCTTTGAGTCCATTTTAGTCAATTTTAGTCATGTTTTTAAATCGCTTTAAGTCCTGTTTGTCATTTTTTGCAGATTTTAGTCACGTTTTTGTCACTATTAGCTGTGTTTTTGTCATTATTAGCCGTGTTTTCGTAGCTCTTAATCATGTTTGTCACTTTGAGTCACATTTTTTTCGCTTTTTGTTGCTATGTGTTGTGTTTTTATCGCTTAAAGTCGAGGTTTTGTCGCTTATAGTTGTGTTCTTTTTGCTTTTAGTCACATTTTTGACTCTTTTAGTCATGTTTTTGTCACTTTGAGTCGTGTATTTGTCTTTTTGTTGCGTTTTGTTGAGTTTGTGTCACTTGTGATCATGTTTTTGTTGCTTATTGTTGTGTTCTTTTTGCATGTAGTCATATTATTGTCACTTTTAGTCATGTTTTTGTCACAGACTCACTTTTTGTTGTGTTTTTGTTGTGGACTAACGAGGAGGTTTAAGAATGTATGTTTATTTTGTAACATTTTTCTTGCAGTTATAAATCTTTTATGAATGAAGTCATCAGGAGCAACAAATCAAACCGTGTTCCAACAGTAAAAGCCAATCTCCACTGCATTCAACAGTTTATGTAAGTTTAATCTGCAAATAATGGAATATCTGGTCTGAAAATTAGTTGAATCCAAAATGATACTCAACCTGATAAATTTAGATTTATATATTTAATCAAATTTAGATTTATACATTTAACTCTAGACACTTATTTCCTCTATCGGAACAATGTTTGTAGAGTTAAAGAAGATTACGTTAAAATAAAAAATAGCAACGGTTTTCAGTGTCTTTAAATTATTGTTCATTTTATCAAAACTCATAATTTGTGGAGTATAAATGTCACTTTCCCGTGTTTTATATTTCATCGACATTAGTTACTTTTTTTATGTTAATGCTGCAGTTTTACCAATATCAGACTTGAGAAATACATTAAAGTTAGTCATAAATAATCTTTTCTATTTAAATTGATTAATCTAATCTACTTAAATCACAATTAACATAACAATTCAAGTGTTTGTATCTCACAGAAAGTATTTTTTGCTGTGTGGTCAAAAAATTGAAAGGTCAAAATCTTACATAAAGCAACAAAACAAATCTAAAATTGTAAATAATTTGCAGTGAAGTGCTGGAGACGAAAAGCGACTTGTTTCCAGAGGACGTGAAAAGTGGATGTCTGGATCTTCTCAAAGACGTGCAACAGTCGGCTCAGAGTTTCCTCCTCGGTCCAGTCCACGCCGAGCTCAAGGTCAGAACGAGGAAAGATAGAAACATCCTGAGCACAGAGACCAGGCTTAGTTCTAGACCTGGTTCATATGTAAACTTATATCTTAGACCTGGTTTAGTCCCAGTCTGGATCTGATTTTGATCTGGTTTGAAACTGGTTTAATCCTATAGATCCTTAGACCTGCTTTTTGACCCGGTTTAGTCCTATAGTTTAGACCAGATTTAGCCTCAGTTTAGACCTGGTTTGGACTTCGTTTAATCCTATAGTTTAGACCTAGTTTGGGTCTTGTTTAGTCCTATAGTTTAGACCAGATTTAGCCTCAGTTTAAACCTGGTTTGGACCTGGTTTAGTCCTATAGTTTGGACCTGGTTTAATCCTAGAGTTTAAACCTGGTTTGACCTGGTTTAGTCCTGTAGTTTAGACCTGGTTAAGTTCCAGTTTGGAACACGTTTAGTCCATGTTTAGAACCCATTTGGTCCCGGTTTTGTAATGGTTTTCTTCAAGTTTAGACCTTGTTTGAACCTGGTTTAGTCCTATATCTTAGACCTGGTTTTGACCTGGTTTAGTCCAGATTTAGTCTTATGATTTAGACCTGGTTTTGTCCCAGTTTAGATCACGTGTAGAACTGGTTCAGACCTGGTTTTATCCAACTTTGGACCTTACTTGGACCTGGTTTAGTCCAGATTTAGTCTTATGATTTAGACCTGGTTTTGTCCCAGTTTAGATCACGTGTAGAACTGGTTTAGACCTGGTTTTATCCCACTTTGGACCTTACTTGGACCTGGTTTTAACCTGGTTTGGATCAGGTTTGGGACTGGTTTAGTCCAAGGTTAGACCAGATTTGGTCTTAGACCTGATTTTGTTCAAATTTAAACCATGTGTAGAACTGATTTGGATCCGGTTTAGTCCAAGTTTAGACCTAGATTGGAACTAGTTGTGACTGCTTTAGATGTTGTTTAATGGATTGGATCTGGTTTAGGCCTGCTTTAGACCTAGTTTAGCACAGCTCTTGTTCCCAGTTCTAAAATACATGTCTTGTTGTTGTTTGCAGCCTTTGTTCAAGAAGCTGAGCAGTGATTGGCTGAAAGGAGCTCAGTTTCAGAATATCTTGGAGAGAATTGAATCCAAAAGCGTGGAGGATCTGCAGGCTCTGTATCCCACATGTCACAAGGTAAGACACATTTACGACTTCCGTGTTCCGTACCAAAGCCTGTGCCCGTTTAACGCGTTGGTGTTCGAGCAGGAGCTGATGGGTCGGCTGCACCTGGACGTGGCGGTGGAGTACGTGAGGCGGCTCATCAAAGGCGACAGGTTCAGAGACGCAAACAAACAGCAGGAAGCTCACGACGTGGTCCAGAGAGACGCCGAGGAGCTGCACCTGCTCCTCTGCAGAATGGTGAGCTCCTCTGCTGCTCCTTTGATCGAATGCGTTTGATTTTAAACAGACCGGGGCAGGGTTTAGTCGCATCTTGTCGTTTCCTCAAAAGGGTCGCACGGCGTTTGGGTCACAAGATGTTGAAGTGCATGTCACAGGATTTTATGACTGTCTAATTTCCTCTTTATTTGGTGTAAAAATACCTGTTGTAGAAATAAATGATAGTTTCACACCAATCAAGTAGCTGTTTGTGGAGAAAAGTTGAAAAGTCTGTAGAAAGTTACAGTAAGTAAAACCGATGACGTCACACTGAGGTTATGCATAATTTATTAACCCTTATAGAGTAATTCAACAAAAAAGTTGTTCACATGTATTTTTATTTGTAACATTAAAAAAAATAAACCTGTGACTTTAGTTGGTTTGGTTGTTATGATAATTTCCTATTGTGAAGTCACCAAACAAAAAAACTTTAAAAAAGCTAAACCGGGAGAAAATCTGTCAAGTATTTTAGCAAAATTTGAAATACATTTATCTAAACTGTATTTTAGTGAAATGAGCAGTCCAACCTGTCATTGGCACTTTGAGGTCACTAGGGCTGTGGTCATTTTAAGAAATTCTTGGTCGACTAAAGGCCTGCCCTGTCGACCGATTAATCAACTGAAAGGGGGTGTGGCAAAAATATATCAAAACTATAATAATAAAGTATTTATAAGTATTTCCATGTATTTCACCCAAACTGCACTCAAAAGACCACAACTGCAGTGGAATTCATGCAAAAACAACAATTTCTACAGAAATGCACAAGGAAAAAGTGTATTTATATATTGTACTCCAAAATCTTAAGCAAACTCACTCCAAATCTTCCTGTTTTTGCCATATAAATCCTTTAAAACTTAATAATTATTTAGTCGACTAGTAAAAATTTTGGTCGACTAAGACACTATCGACTGATTAATCGACTAAAGGATTACAGTCCTAAGGGTCACGTCGGCTGATTTACACTTGGTTTGGCCTTTGTCACGAAAACAGTGCCATCTGCAGTTCTGACTGAGCATGTATCGGGACATTAAAGGACAAATATTATGCAAATGAACTTTTTTGGCCCTGTTCTAACAACGTTCCGTCATGAAAAACACACCTGGAGTTACATTTGGCTTCATTCACGCTAAAATCCTCTCCCATCGAACGCCAAAAACACTTTTTTACATTTTTTGATAACTGATGTCATTTATTCGAGAATGTTTTAATTCCATAAATCATCATCAGACTCTGAGCATCTCTGCCATCTAAACATAGCTATGTCAATATGGCGTCTCCCAGGGCTGTGATAAACAAAAGAAAAAAGAAAATGTATTTGGTAAAATCTTAGAACGAATTACCCTTTTTGAAATCTCTGCACCACTGGCTCACTAAACCAGGACTAAACCTGGCCTACACCAGGACTAAACAAGAACTAAAACATGACTAAACAAGGACTAAAACAAGAACTAAACCAGGACTAAACCAGGACAAAATAAGGACTAAACCAAAAACTAAAACAAGAACTTAGCCAGGACTAAACCAGGAACTAAACAATAAATAAACCAGGACCAAAACAAGAACTAAACCTGAACAAAAATTAGGACTAAACTAGAACTATATCAGGAACTTAACAAGAAATAAACCAGGACTAAAAGAACTAAATCAGGACTGAACCAGGAACTAAACAAGAACTAAACCACGTCTAAACCAGGACTAAAACAAGCAGTCTAGGTCCAAACCAAGGACTAAACTAGATCTAATCCAAGTCCAAACCAGGACTAAATGCTAATGTTTTGTGTTTGTTTCCCAGGGTTCTCAGAAGGAGTGGTTGAAGGACGTTTTGATCAGAATCGCAGAATTACTCAAACTTCATGATCTCGCAGCGGTTCAGATGCACGTGGCCTCAATGGGAACCTGCTATCCAGATTTCAGGTACTTTACATAGACTTAGACCTGGTTAAGTCCAGCTTTAGTCCAGGGATAGACTTGGGTTTAGTCTTGGTTTTGTCTTTAATGTGTTTAGCCCTTGTTGATTCCGAACATGGCCCTCATTTAGTCTTGGTTTAGTCGTAGATTATACTTGCATAAGCATTGGTTTAGTCCAGGATTAATGGTTTAGTCCTGGTTTTGTCCAGGTTCAGTCCTGATTTAGCCTTGGTTCAATAGTTTAATTCTGGTTTAGCCCTGGTTTATTCCTGGTTTAGACAGGGTTTTGTCCTGGTTTATTCTTGGTTTAGCTTTCATTTACTCCTGGTTTAGTCTCAGTTTAATGGTTTAGTCCTGGTTTAGTCCCCTAGATACCTTGTTTTAGTCTTAGTTTAGTCTTGATTTAATTCTGATTTGACCCCATTCAGTCCTTGTTTAGTCTTATTTTTCTGCCTGGTCTAGTCCTGGTTCAGCCCTGATTTTGTCCTGGTTTATGTCCCAAATGTAGTTTTTTTTTTTTTTTTAAGCATGATCTATATTAATAAATCTGGATCAAATGGGTGTGTTTTCTCGATCAATATCTTATTCTGATTTGGCGGCTCACAGTTTGACAGACTTTATCAAATCAAATCAATTTATTTTTATAATGCCCAAAATCACAACAACAGTTGCCTCGATGGGCCACAGGTAAAAGCAGTTCAGATAACTGTCCCAGAATGCCCCTGTCCTTTGACCCTCCTTCGCGGCGAGGAAAAACTACAAAAAACCCCATGGGAAAAAGTAGAAACCTCGGGGAGAACCACAGTGAAGGAGAGATCCTACTCCCACTTTATGCTGCGTTCATTAAACTTGTTAAACCTCGAGCTGTTATCGTGTCATGACTCCGGACCGTATCACGTCTGAACAGGAAACACAACCAGAAGTGGCCTGTCACTTCCTGTTTCCTTTTCCAAACAGTTCCCTTACATTTTTATGAACTAAAGCTGGACTAAACTATGATTAAACCTTGAATAATATACAACTAAACCAGGACCATACAGGCTGAGCTAATCAAGGGCTAAACTAGGATTAAACTAGGACTAAACTAGACCTAAACCAAGTTAAATCCAGATGTAAATTTGCACTAACCCAGGACTAAAACAAGACAAATTTTTAGGACTAAACCAGATCTTAACTGTAGGGCAATGCAAGGATCAAACCAGCTAAACCAGGACTAAACTAGAGATTAACTGTAGAGTCATATAAGGATCAAACCAGGACTAAACCAGGACTAAACTAGAGATTAACTGTAGAGTCATACAAGGATCAAACCAGGACTAAATAAGAACTAAACTGGAGATTAACTGTAGAGTCATACAAGGATCAAACCAGGACTAAATAAGAACTAAACTGGAGATTAACTGTAGAGTCATACAAGGATCAAACCAGAACTAAATAAGAACTAAACTGGAGAATAACTGTAGAGTCATACAAGGATCAAACCAGGACTAAATAAGAACTAAACTGGAGCTTAACTGTAGAGTCATACTAGGATCAAACTAGGATCAAACCAGGACTAAACTAGGAGTTAACCAAGCCAAAACTAGGACTAACCAGGGCTAAATTAAATTCGGTCTAAATCAGAGGTAAACTACAAGGCTATACTATGATCAAACCAGAACTAAACTAGGATTAAATCATGACTGAAGTAAGTCCAAACCAGGACTATACTAAAGCTAAACTAAGTATAGACTAGGACTAAAACAGGTCTAAACCCGGACTAATTTATATGGCTACGACAAGGACTAAACCTATACAAGCCAAGTTGACATAAACTTGGTCTAAACTAGGTCTCATCTACGTCTAAAACAGAACTAAACCAGGACTAATCTAAAGGCTATACAAAGATCAAACCAAAGTCTGAACCAGTACTATATACTATGAATAAACCGCGGCTAAACCAGGGCTTAACCTGGACTACACAAGCCATGCTGAACCAAAGCTAAACTTGGACAAAACTAGAGCTAAACCAGGACTAATCGTCTAAAAAAAAAAACAGATCTGAATATAGTGTAAAAGTACATTTCAAACACTACCTTTATGCAGTTACTAGTATCGTTTTTTATGACATTTTTCTGCTTTGTTGACAGTTATTTCACTTATTTTTCTGCCTCGTTGTTCCACAGTGAGAAGCACGCTTCTGCGATCCTCAAACTCAAGTCCAACTTCACCAAAGCCAACAGACAAATCGTGAAAGAGACGCTTCAAGAGACGCTCAGCGAAACCACATCTACTTCCAAAATTACCTTTTTCTCACTCATCCCTGTTTAGTTTGTCATTTTAGTCTAAATTTGATCTATTTAATGTATACAACTTAAGCTGGTCTTTAAAGGTTACTGATGTAAATAAGCTAATGTTACTGATTTAAACGGTGCTGTTTTAATTGTATATTTTGCATTTTAACGTGCAATACAGAGCGAAAAGAATATATATAGAATGTATGCAGATTCATTCAAGTATTATGTAATATATGTATAGTTTTTATCACTGAAAATAAAAGAAAATATCTAAAATTTGTCTATTTTATGATTCAATGTAGCTGCTCACAAATAAGTGGATTTTTGGGGTAATTTTGCAGATGTACAAAGTGGTTGAAAATAGTACAATAAACAAAAAGTAAACCCAAAATAAAATAGAGCTCTTTCCCCAAAAACGTGATTAGAGTTCAGTTTGCTCATGTGTAGTTCTTTAGCTGAAACTGTTGACTGCCCGGGGAGTGTATGTATTTGTGTCTTATCTGGAGCCGATCGGAAAAGAGTTCCGTCTAGGATTTCCTGCCGAGGATACTTCAGGCTGGCCACACCGTTCACCGTCACCGTGGGCTGGGCTCGCCATCAGAATTTGAAGATCTCTATAAAACCAATCTACACAAAAGGTGCAAGTAAATATTCTGTTCCGATTCTAATCATAATGAGACCTCACTGAATACATTTCCTTTCTCAATATATAAATTTACTATCCAAATGTTAATGACATTGAATCAAAATAAATGAATAAATGTACACTTGAGTACTTAATCAAAATGTAATCACAAATACTTACAAAGTATGATGAATTACCATGATTTTAACAGTAACACAAATTAAGGTATCAAAACTGCAATGAAATACAATTTTTAACAAATAAAATAACTGGATAACATTAACATAAATTAACCAAATCAAAATCAATTTTAAACCTTGTTGGCCTTCGAATATATTTAACAATAACAATGAAAATTGTTTTTTTAACAGAATGTACATGACATATGATTTTACAACTATAACCATCTGTGAAGGGCTTATAAATTTATTTTTAACCACGAAATGTCAATATCTCTACCAAATAAATACTTTGCAGTCAGAAAGCACACGCTTTCTCAAGAGTAGCACTAATCCAGGGCTAATTAAGCCATTAGCCACATTAGCATAGCAGCTAACGCTAGCATTTGCGCGCTACATTTTCTAGTAATGAAATACAACGTGCACAAATTGTATCAAAGCAGGTAAAACATTAACACACAATCGTGTAACTCCAGATTGGCTTTAGAAAATGATAACTGACAGTGTAATTATGTAATTTCCAACTCATACACAAGTCTAGCTCCAGCTAACAAAAAGCTAACGGTGGACGTGTTTGACACTCACCGGGAAGTTATTTCTCAACAAGTCACCTCTATGGCTCACGGCCGTTCATCGGGGTGTAAAGCCCGTTTGCAACAACAAATGAGTGACCATAAACCAGAATATGTGATGTTCTTTCCCGATTTCCTACTTACTCGCTCCGTTCAGCATCACCACGAGGAGCGCGCTTAAATGACAGTGACGCGTGGCGACAGCGCACTCTACTGGCCACTGTTATATCACATATACAGAGCGGATTTTGGATTTCTTATTTAGTTTTTGAATAAGCCAAATCTGACAGGAAATTGGCCTAAAAAGTCAAATTTCGGGCAATTTTTTTACTTAAAACTTTAATAACTCGGGTTTAGAATTAGATACCAATAAATCCTTCTGTACATTTCGTCTTGTTGAATCTTGTTGAGTCCAGATTGTACAGTGGATTAAATCAAATAATAAAACATATTTTGGAGCAGATTGGACACGTTTGTTATTTGAAATGAACATGCTTATAATGAGACTTTGAAAAAATAGGGAAAAAATGGGTTTTCCCTTTAGTTTCTCACCTTAATTCACCTTAAAACTGAAACCATATTAAATAGAATTAACAAGTACTTTGAGTTGTTTTTTTCTTGCATGCTTTTACTTCAGTACAATTTTGGCAGCTGTACTTGTAATTGAGTCCGTTTTTAGCCATGTAACTGTACTTTTACCTCCCACAGGTTCTTTAAAAGTGTTAATGAGCTGTTTTAATGCAGTTTGTGGTGCGTCTCCCACACAGAGCAGCCGACAATGGAAGGAAACCATTTGAATTGTTTTCGGAAGTTCAGAAACAGCCAAAGTGTGATTGTTTACTACCACAGCAGAAAAACGGGAGCTTTTTCAGGATCTACAGAGCTGCGGGTGGCACAAGTGATTGGTCAGAGCACATGTGCCCAGGGTGTGCAGTTGTGAGGAGGAAAAGGGCTTTGAGTTAGACTGATTGTGATGTTTAGCTTTATCATTTTAACTGGTTGAAGTTGCACTATATGTTCAGCCCTGAAGGTGGCGCTCACAGACAAGCCACATCTAAGACACACCAGTAAAGATCAGAGGTTCCTCACCTTTTTAGTCTCAAGTTCTGCTTATATTCTTTAAAGGGGATCCATAATAAAGTAAGAGTAAAAGTAGCTCAGTTTTGGCTCAGTGTTGAATCAGTGTTGGTCCAATTTTGGTCCATTGTTGACCCAGTGTTGACCCAGTATTGGCCCAGTGTTGTCTCAGTGTTGGCCAAGTCTTGGTCCAGTGTTGACTCAGTGTTGACTCAGTGTTGGCCCAGTTTTGACCCAATGATGGCCCATTGTTGGCTCAGTGTTTGCTTAGTTTTGGCTCAGTATTGGCCTAGTGGTGACTCAGTGTTGGGCCAGTGTTGGCTCAGTGTTGGTTCAGTGTTGGCCCAGTGTTTGCGCAATGTTGGCCCAGTTTTGGCCCAGTTTTGATCCAATGTTGGCCCAGTGTTGGCTCAGTGTCTGCTTAGCTTTGGCTCAGTATTGGCCCAGTGGTGACCTAGTGTTGGGCCAGTGTTGGCCCAATGCTGGCCAAGTGTTGGTCCAGTTTTGGCTCAGTGTTGGCCCAGTGTTGGTCCAATTTTGGCTCAGTGTTGAATCAGTGTTGGCGCAATGTTGGCCCAGTTTTGGCCCAGTTTTTGTTGCTTAGTTCAGACTAGTTCAGTGCAGCTGGTCATGATCTCACAGAGGTGTTTGGGACCTGCTTTAGTCCTGGTTTAGTCCTGGGTTGGACCTGGTATAGTACTGGTTTAGACTGTTCTGGTTTAGACCTGGACCTGACAGTAATTACACGACTTGAACATGTGTTTTTGTGTCTCTTTGAAAACAGGAAGGAAGTGGCATTTTCCTGAAACAGTTGACAGATGTGAGTTCAGTCAGAAGATCCTCCACAAAACAAGTCAGGACATCGTTTAAGATGAAACTACAGGGGGGGTGTTTTATTTTTCCATTGAATCCACTTGAGCCATAGATTTTTAAGATTGAAAGGTCCAAAATATAAATATGTGCAATTTTGGCTGTTTTTACACTTAAAATGCCTAATTTCTACATGAAAACATCAAATGATGAAAAACTCGAAATACATTTTTTTCTTACATTTATGTGAGTAAACTACAGGAGAGGTTTACAATTGACGTCTTTAAATTAAATATTTTGTCCTATCCTGCAGCGTCTCGTATAAAGTTGTTTTAAACTACATTCACTGAGCTCTGTCCAATCACAGCAGGCGATGTAGTTTTAAGTACTTGTCGTAGGAGCAGTAACTATGGACTTATATGCCAAAGTTTTACTAAATTACAAGCACAGGTTCTGGATTAAAAATATACAACTACCCAAAAATCTACACAATTACAGTAACATATATTTGTAATTATCATTAGTTATTTTTTCTTTTGTTAGTGGTTTGGTTTATTAGTACAAATAAATACACAAACGAGTTTAACAAAGTTTATTTTCAACATTATTCTCCCTTTAAAACTATAAAAACAGCATTTTCCCTGATTTTTATCATGATTATTACAAGGTCCATGCAAAAGTCAAGTCAAAGCAGCTTCCCTTAAATCACCAAAAATAAAAAATAGCAAGAAATCAGTGCATTAACAGCTTCATTAAAACGTAAAAACTGAATGAATCTTCTCTTGTCTTTTGAGAAATAAAAAGATCTTTGTGTGAAATGTCTTGAGTCTGTGGCGCCCTCTAGTGCTCGTTGGGTCGCATTGCACACATAAGAAAAAGCAGTAACTTAATGAAACTCAGCAGGAATGAAAAATATAAACAATGTTTATGAAATAACACAGGATGTGACCGGAGGAATGGCCAGGTTTGCTTCCACGCCTTTTAAAGATTCCAGGACTTTTTGGATGTTTCGTCGAGACAAGCCTTTCCACTTCAACAGGTCAAGCAAAGGTATGTCCTCTGAAAGACTGAAACAGACAGAGCTCAGGAGTCAAACCCACAACCTCCACTGACAGGACAGAGGATAACCACACACAGCTTACCCATTCTCTTTGTATTTGTGCAGCGTTTTAGCTGTCAATACTTTGATGGCATCTATGTCGTTGGTTTTCAACAAATCACTGATAAAATGCAATAGAAAGTTCCACTCTTCCACTCCAGGGCACTGAGGACAGATGTAAAGTTTAGAATGGACTCTTAAATGCCTAAAACAGGCACAAGGCCGGTTTATTTTACCAGTTTGTTCATGGTATTATGAATGAGCCGTGCGTCGACAAGCACAGAGAAAGCCACGTCTGAGTCTGCGCTCCAGCTCTTCTCCAGTTTGTCCAGTTTGTGTTTGCTCACGTGTTTGACGTAGACGAGAACTATCAGTTTGTAGCATTCACCCATTGTGTCCTGAACAGAGAAACATCATCACAGACATCACACACCTTACTGTCCCTGTGCTCAGGACCCCAAAGCTTCACAGGGACCCAGAGCTCATTAAAACAAACAATGCCAAAGTAAGACTGCGTTTACTCTTTTTATTTAAATGGTTTTCTTCTATAGAATATTTTACAATAATAAAGTTCTGCAACATCTTTATTTGCCATAAAACTGTGGCTGTGGCAGTAACTTAACACCAGATGTGAAGGTCTGATGTGTGATGGAATACTTTATTATCCATCCATCTTCTTCTGCTTGTCGCGGGTGCAGCAGTCTAAGCAGGGACTCCCAGACTTCCTTCACCCCAGACACTTTCTCCAGCTCCTCCGGGGGGATCCCGAGGCGTTCCTAGGCCAGCCGAGACACATAGTCCCTCCAGCGTGTCCTGGGTCTACCCCGGGGCCTCCTCCCGGTGGGGCATGCCCAGAACACCTCCAGAGGGTGGGATCCAGGAGGCTCCGGAACAGATGCCCGAGCCACCTCAGCTGCTCCTCTCGACGTGGAGGAGCAGTGGCTCTACTCCGAGCTCCTTCCCTGTGATCTGATACACCGATCTGTCAATTTCACGCTCCATCCTTCCCTCACTCGTAAACAAGACCCCGAGATACTTGAACTCCTCCACTTGGGGCAAGGACTCTCCACCCAGAGAGGGCAAGCCACCTTTTTCCGGTCGAGAACCATGGCCTCGGATTTGGAGGTGCTGATCTTCATCCCAGCCGCTTCACACTCGGCTCAAACCGTCCCAGAGCTGCAGGTCCTGGTTTGAAGAAGCCATCAGGACGACATCATCTGCAAACAGCAGAGATGAGATCCTGTGGTTCCCAAACCGGACGCCCTCCACGCCCTGACTGTGCTTAGAAATTCTGTCCATAAAAATTATGAACAGAATCGGTGACAAAGGGCAGCCCTGGCGGAGTCCAACATGCACCGGGAACAGGTCTGACTTACTGCCGGCAACACAGCTCCTGCTCTTAGCAAAGGGCCCCGGACCCCATACTCCCGGTGCACCCCCCACAAGGCTCCCTGGTGCCAGGGGAGTAGACGGGGGGACAAAGAAGTCTGTTGTCCTGGGCCTCGGGGTCTTAGGGGCCCATGGGCAAAACCACAGGCTCCTCCTGAATCCGAGGTTCGACTATCGGTCGGATTCTCCTCTCCAGTCCCTGGAATAGACCTTACCGGGGAGGGAGATCCCCCTGTGATTGTAACACACCCTTCGGTCCCCCTTCTTATACAGAGGGACCACCACCCCGGTCTGCCAGTCCAGAGGTACCGTCCCAGACCGCCACGCGATGCTGCAGAGACGTGTCAGCCAAGACAGTCCCACAACATCCAGAGACTTAAGATACTCAGGACGGATCTCATCCACAGGAGCCACCAAGGAGCCAACAACCTCAGTGACATCAACCAGAGTGATGGACGAGTCCGCCGCCGAGATCTCAGTCTCTGCTTCCTCCTCGGAAGACGTGACAGTAGGATTGAGGAGATCCTCAAATTATTCCTTCCACCGTCCGACCACATCCCCAGTCGAGGTCAACAGCTCTCCACCAACACCGCACTGATTCCCCCTCCTGAGGCGACTTTGAGGCCAACGGATAGTCCTCCACCATGGCTTCTCCAAACCTCTCCCAATCCCAAATTTTGGCCTGCGACCGCACGGCTGCGGTACACTTGGCCTGCCAGTACCCGTCAGCTGCCTCAAGAGTCCCACAAGCCAACAAGGCCTGATGGCTCAAGAAGAAGTCTTGAGCCAGGATCGGGATTGTTGCCACGACAGGCATCAGAGACCACAGCTACGAGCCGCCTGGAAGAGGAGAACATGGTCCACTCGGACTCAATATTCTCCCCCAGAGCCATTCTAGGACTGCTTTGAAAACTTGGAGTTCTGTTTTACTATAGCCACTTTGACTTGAGAGTAAAGGAGCTCACCTTGTGTTCCTCGAAACTCAGCCAGGGTTCTGGTCCAAACAGCTTCTCCAGGTCCGTCATCAGGAAGCCATCTCTGTTGGATTTGAAGTACTTTTTAAAGCCACTCTGGAAAAAGTTAAAACAATGAATAGTAAAAAATGCAAACCCTAAATCCTTTGTACAGTTGAAAGGTCCTTCTGTACCTCGGCAATATCCGTCACAGTGTCCAGTACAACATTGAGAGTAAAGGTTTCTGTATCTCTGAGTAATGCTTCGACTTCTTCAGCGATGTTCTGGACTTCACATCGTCTGTGCTTGGTCTTTGTGAGGTATTCCCTGTGACAAACATCATCTAAACATGAGAATATGCCTGAGGTGAGAAGAACAGCCGAAATGTATACTCTATTGAGAGTAACATTGATCCGATAAAGTTCATCAACAGAGGCATCAGAGTGCAGCTGAAACATGGCAGGGTTGGATACTCAAATATAGGTCTGATTATAACAATATTAAACTTATAGAGAGTAACATTACTTCAGAATGATATTACTAAAGCAGAAGTATAAAGTAGTGGTTCAAGCTTTTGTCACTTGCAGACTTACTCACGGTGGGAAGGCTAACCAAAATGTTAGTTTTATTCTGTACAATAGGCCTCTATTACTACGCTAACTATAAATAAATGCATAAACGTATTGACCTAACCTGAGCTCTTTCAAGAATTTCAGAGTCCTGAAAAACTGCTGCATTTGTTGGTCGGACGTTTTCTTCTTCTTCAGTGTATTCAACCACTCGAACCACTGCTGTTTGTAGCTGCAAAGAAACACATGTAAAGCTACAGTAACTGAGACATTTTAACTCTGTCTATTGGTACAACCTAAAGGACAAATGTTATGCAAAAGTTACTTTTTTGAGGTTTTAGCCATGTTCTAAAATTGTTCCGTCATCAAGTAGCATTTTGTTTTTCATGTTTGTTTGATGCTGATTTGTAAATCCTCTCTCTCCAACACTGTGTTCTGAACTTCATGTGTGACGTAGATGATGCTGACGACACACTTTGCTGTTTTAACTACAACTTTGTCAAATTCACTGCATACTGCAAAGCATTGTGGGTATATATTTACATTTGTGTAATCGCCTCTACAGCCAAGAGATGGAGCCAAAATGGCAAAATGGCATCTCTCAGCACAGTGATAAAGTTAAATATTTCTTTGTAAAAGCCTTTTATTTTTAGTTCTAAAACATGACATGTCAACTGAAGACTGAAGAGCTGGTTTAAAGGCCAAAAACAATATGAAAATGCATAATATTTTCCTTTAAATAAAAAAGACATTTAGAAACTGTATATAAGCCTTATTACAAAATGCCCAAAAGTCTCCAGTCACTCATGACCCTAACGGGAACAAGCAGTGGAAAATGAATGAATATAAAGCCATGTGACAACTAGAATGATTAAAAGCTTAAGTCTGTTGAAGTAGGGGATGATCATCAGCATGGTTTCCGATTCGAGAAAGGTGTCTTGCTCTCTGCAGCTGGAGAGTCCTTGTCTCATGTGGAGGAGGAGTTCATGTTTCTTGGGTTTTGTCCAGAGTGAGTGAAGGATGGAGCGTGTGATTGACAGATGCAGTGTCTGCAGTGATGTGGACACTGTATTGGACTGTTGTGTTGAAAACTGAGTCAAGAAGCAAAGCTCTTGATTTACTGCTCAGTCTACACTCGTACTCTCACCTGGTGAACCTGCAGCAGAGGGGCTAGCACTCTTGCATCAAAGCAAGAAGGTTTTGACTCCCAGGCCAGACGGGGCTTTTCTGAAGTTTGTTCGTCCCTGTGTCTGGGTGGGTTTCCTCCGGGAAGTACTACTTAAAGAGTAGTGTCCAGCGCTGGTCATCAGACCGGTCAATATAGACCGCAATGCAGCAGGACTTTCACTGTAAAGGTGGTTAACATGAAGAATGCAGCGCGCTAACAGACTGCTCAGGGAAAACTTGAGAGCAGTGTGTTACATGCAAGCTGTTCCTCTGCAAATCGCAGCTGTTACAAAGCCTTTCACAAATATTTGGACAGTTTATAACAGCAACAATGCAAAATTGTTGAATTTAGAATGTTTTACAGTTTAGAATGTTTTTTTTGTTTTTTTACTTTGTTACAGACATACGTCTTCCTGCAACTGCAGCACTTCAAAAGAGCTTTATTGCTCCAAAGAGCAAAACTGTGGTTTCTCATTTTGTTTTTGCACTCAAGAAACATGTGTGTTCAGACACCACATTAATAGTTTTGCAAATCATTACTCAATTGTGACTTTATTGTGTTCTAAACATAAAACGAATGTCCTCATATGTGGACATCATTTTCTTATAAACTACATCATGTAAAAATATAATTCTTTGTTTTTACACTTATCAGGTCCCAATCAACCCAAATAGCCAAGAGAAATTAATAATGCATGCAATGCAAGAGTGCGGGTCCTTAGGAGGTTCAATGAGCATCTTTCCCTGTTAAAACTATACACTAAAACTAAAAACATTATTTGACTAATTTGACTAAAACTATAGATAATTTTAGTGAAAATATAAACATATATATTTTTTTTGTGTGCAGAATATCTGGTGTTTAAAAGGTGAGTAGTTTACCTTTCAGTGAAGGAGAGCAGCAGGTCCAGACAGAGCAGAGAGAGCTTCAGAGAGAGAGACGAGCTGAAGGTCTGAGCCTCAGAAGGAGCTGCATCAATGCACTGGACACAAGACACAACACACACAATATATATGACCTATTTACAATGATAGTATATTAATGCAATTACATTAGAATGTCTTACATTCCAGTAATAAATAAAATGATTAACGTTATCACTAGAAAAGTAAAACGCCACTTTTAAAGTCTATATGACTGATTTAACGACACATTTCATTAAAATGTAGTGAACATGATTATATTTAAGATTTGACTAAACATTTTGCCTATTTATCCCCAGTTTGACTGTTTTTGTAATGTTTATAATGTCACTTCCTGTTGAGCACAAATATGACACAGTTAGAGGTCATTCCACAGCTGTTACCATAGCAATCGGCCTGTAAACATGGGGCAAAACCCATATAGATTACACAATAGTTATGATTTGACAAATAATAATACTCGATAACAACTTTATTCTGTTGGATGATGGTTTAAACTGTCAAAAAATTGTGTCAGTTGTGTGTAAAGGGTCTCTGTATTTTCAGTGGTACGTCGCATGTTGAGGGATTCAGTTTTAGAACTCAGCACTACTTCCTGTAATTTTAAACCTTTATTTTTCAAAACTCAAAACTGCCCCGCCACCAAACTAAGTCAGAATTAGAACAATTTGAGAACCTGTCAAATAGACTTCCAGCATTTATTGTTAGGCCCGAGCGCCACAAGCTGGCGAGAGGCCTATTGTTTAGCGAGTGCCGCATAAGCATCAAGGCGAAAGTGCGCGACGGCGCGCACGAATCAGCGCCAAGCGCCGCTCGCTCCAAACACTCACCAACGATTCCCAAACTCATTAGTAGTGGGAAAATTGAACATTATCGCTGTAAACGGGCGAAGCCCGGCGCGAAGAGTAGTAAGACGGCAAAGATTTCAAACGAAGTTTATGGGGATGACGCCGCGGCGTCGCCATCCCCACGAAAGCGCCGTGTGCGCTGAGTCGCCCAGTAATGCGTTTCAACTCATGCACGCCTGCATATAACAATGTAATGTAAAAATGGAACATTACTATTGTAAATAGGGCCAATAACAGAAAGTGGGCGGAGCCTACTAAAAATCTCGAAAGTGTCTCCCAGTGACCAGGGACCCATACCAAAACGTAGGAAAGCGCTGCGGCGCTCCGAAAATGTATAGTTTGTGAACTAAAAAAGCGGAAACATTGTTTTCCAGTGATCGAATATTATTAGGCCCGAGCTCCTACAGGGCGAGGGCCTACAGAGTCGCTCGCAACGATGCCGAAGGCATCGTTGTATTACCCGGCTAAACTTTCAAGCACGCGCGCGAAAGTTTGGCAGCCTAGTCGGTTCTATGGTCACACAGTGAAATAGCCCATGCCGAAGGCATGGGACCTGCATATTTACTCCTGCTATGCGAAAGAACCCTATCAACTGTCTTGGCGAACTTTCGCACAAGAGCGAAAGTTCGCCCTCAAACGCCCCAAACATTGACAGTGAACTGTCCCACACTCTGTGCATCAAGCCCTACTCACCAGCCATACTTGTTCCTGCTAAAATACATGGAAACCAATGGGGAGCCCATGCACGGCCCGACTGAGGAATGACGAGCCACGTAAGTCAGAATCCAAATTTGACCCCATGGCGACCTGGGGAAGGGTCAGAGCTTTCAAAAACGTATAATATGTTGTTCCCAGTAAAACGGATATATTGTTTTTGCTAAAAATATTATTATTATTTTTTTATTTTTTTATTTTTCTTCTTTCTTCTGCTCTTGAGCTCTAATTTGACCCCTGAACATGCTCAAAAACTCACCAAATTTTGCCCAAAATTCAGAATCGCGAAAAAAATTTTGTTTTTTATAGGTGTCATGTTTGGGGAAAAAATAATGGCGCCGACAGTGCCACCACAAAAGTCAAAATACATTGCGCCTATGGAGGCGTCCCGACATCAAGTTTGTCGTACAGCCACGTAAAATTGAACACGCATTCTCTCCCGAGGACAAAAAAAATATTATGGCCACGCCCCTGACTCACCGTATGGCCGCCATATTGATTTAAAGTTCAAACGCTGAGTCAGCTGCTACCACCTCGAACTTGAACGAACTCGCTCCTAGGGCGTTTGCCCACGGCGCCAAAATCGCTGCACAGGCTCTAGACAAGTGGGGCATCTAAAGTTATCCACCCGTTAAAATAACTTTTACCGTCTCTGCGCGGCGCAGCCCCAAAGTTGACCGTACGATTTCTTTCATTTTCAAAATTTAAAAATGTTCTGCTTTGGCAAAACGAGTCCGATTATGCCCAAATTTTAATAGGTTGTAGAACTTTCTTGCCTGACCTACTTTAGGTGTAATTTTTTCATTTGGCGCGATAGCGCCCCCTACAGAGTGAAAAACTTTGTATGAGCAAAAATTTACTTTTTAGATTTTTGAAATTTTGCACAAAATTCCATTTTGGCCTACCGATCAAAAAAAAGCCAATCAGACCCATGTCAGATTTTGTACGGATAAGCCGCACCAATGACCGAACATTCTATGTTATTCCTATGGGAAAATCGAAAATTGTCTCAAATTTGGATCTTTTTTTACTAATGCATTTTAACGAATCCTCCTCGGGCGCAAGCTCACGGACTGACCTGAAATTTGGTGGACATCTTCCTGAGGAGGCACCAAAAGTTATCCAAATTATCAGGATAGGTATTATGGTCTCCATGGCGAAGCCGCACATTTCGCAAACATTTTAGAGAACACGGAAAAACCCCATGTTATTCCTATGGGGAAATCTCAAAGTCGCCAAATTAAACTTTGTACTTTAACGAACTCCTCCTCGGCAAGCCCGACCAACCTGAAATTTGGTGGACATCTTCCTGAGGAGGTGACACCAAAAAGTTATCCAAATTATAGGGATAGGTATTACAAACTTCGGCGGTAAGCGCGGTTAAAATTGCCCAAACTTGAACAAATGACAGAAACAACCCATGTTATTCCTATGGGAAAATCGCAAAATCGCTCAAATTAAAATTTGTACTTAACGAACTCGCCCCTCGGCGCAAGTCCCGACTAACCTGAAATTTGGTGGACATCTTCCTGAGGAGGTGACACCAAAAATTATCCAAATTATCAGGATAGGTATTACGCTCTGTGTGCGGCTTAAGCCGCTGAATTTCACCAACTTTACAAAAGACAGAAAACCCCATGTTATTCCTATGGGAAAATCTTACAATATCTCAAATTAAACTTTGTACTTTAATGCAGACTCCTCCTCGGGCGCAAGCCCGATCAACCTGAAATTTGGTGGACATCTTCCTGAGAAGTGGGGCACCAAAAGTTATCCAAATTATTAGGATAAGTACTACGGTCTCTGTGCAAGTAAGCCGCTAAACTGCCCAAACTTGAACAAATGACAGAAACATCCCATGTTATTCCTATGGGGAAAATGCAAAATCACTCTAATGAAACTTTGCAGAACTCCTCCTCGGCGTTGAAGTCTCGATCAACCTGAAATTTGGTGAAAATCATCTTGACGAGTCTGACATCAAAAGTTATCCAAATCTTCAGGACAAGTGTTACGGTATCCATGCGCGGAGCCGCAACTATTTAAATTTGTGCTCATTCATAACAGCACTTTGGGGACACAGCTTTGTTCCACCACAAAGCCCCAGTAAAGCGAAAGGGATGAGGGCGCCATTAGCGCTTCATTTGCAGCGACTTTGCGAGAGCGGAGTATGACGCGCCGCGAGGGGCCGCTCGATGCCGCTATGCGGCTTTAATTCTTCTTTCTTCTTTCTTCTTTCTTTCTTCTTCTTGGGACCAACCCCTATTTTTCACCCAGTGAACATTGACGAAAAAGTCAGGAAAATTTGCACACCTCTAAAAATCGTGCCTCTCTACATTCTGGCTATTTCCGATTTCCAAAATTCAAAAATATGGCGCGTCAGCACCCCAAGTGTACAAAAATGCATTACGGGATAGGAAAGTGCCAAAAAAATTTGATCGAGAATCATGAAATTTGGAAGAGAGGTAGATAGTGACAAGAGAAGCAAAATATAATTACGGCAACGCCGTCTACCAACCAATTGTCGGCCATATTGGATCAAAATTAGCTAAACCTGATTCAGCGCTTTTTAAACTTAGTACTTTCACTTAACTCCTCCTATGCTTGTCTTAACGAGCTGAAATTTGGTCAAAATGAAGTTGAGGAGTGTGGCATTAAAAGTTATCCAAATCAGGAACCCACGTTTACGGTCTCAGCGGGCGGCCGCAAAATTCTGCCTACAATTCCCTGAAATTTTAAAATTTTTAATTTTGCTCCCATTTCCACATATAAAGTCCGAATTGCATCAAATTTGAATCAGTTGTTAAACTCCTGCCTGAAACCTACTAGAAGTGAAATAATTAAATTGCTGTTAGCGCCCCTACAGATTAAAGCAAACTTTTATATGGGGAGCAAAAATTTAGTTTTTAGATTTTTTTAAATTTTGCACAAAATTCCATTTTGGCCTACCGATCAAAAAAAAGCCAATTAGACCCATGTTTATATTTTGTACGCTAAGCCGTACTAATGACAAAAACATCCCATGTTATTCTTATGGGAAAATTGAAATTTGCATATTTTTTTTTTACTACGCATTTTAACGAACTCCTCTCGGCGCAAGCACGACCAACCTGAAATTTGGTGGACATCTTCCTGAGGAGTGGGGCACCAAAAGTTATCCAAATTATTAAGATAGGTATTATGGTCTCCGTGGCGTAAGCCAAAACTTTGCCAACATTTTACAAAAAGACAGAAAACCCCATGTTATTCTCTATGGGAAAAACTCAAAGTCGCTCAAATTAAACTTTGTACTTTAACGCACTCCTCCTCGGCGTAAGCCCGACCATCCTGAAATTTGGTGAAAATGATCTTGAGGAGGGGCCATCTAAAGTTATCCAGGATTTTAGCACAAGTATTACAGTTCTTGTAGCGCAGCCGCAAACTTTGACCAATTTTTACACATTTTCAATGAAATATGAGCAGTAGGAGGCGCGTAGCGCCACGGATTCGCAGCAGGTATTTTATGAGGAGGGAAATTTACGCTATGGGCGGCGGCGTGCTGGCGAAGCGATCATTGCCGCTATGCTATATTTTTATTTATTGTCCATAAACCATTAACACCCATATTCAGTAACGTTCTGTGTACAGAGATGTTCTACCTGGATCACGTCCACATAAGCTCTGACGTACTCCTCCTCAGTGTGACAGCGTGAGTGCCCATTCTCTCGTTCCAGGATGTGATCCAGCTGAGATCTAACTTCATCCTAAAACACAGAGCCAGCCTTAGAACGTCCCATCACACAAACTTAGAACTATTGGTAAACACGGTCGTTTTCTAAGGTTTACCACCACAGAAACCAATGTTAATTACAGGTTTAAGATGAAAATAATCTGTAAATGAGCGTGCTTAAAACGTCAGCTTAATGGCCCACGGTTTAACATTAACCATACTGTTTACATACAAGTTATTTCAGTTGGAACCTGTAATGTTCAAGTGTTCACTGTTACCTGGAATGCAGCACATATACTTTTTTATACTCTTATTTGTTCGTTTTTAAGACAAAGTTGGTGTTTTAACTTGACATGGAAAAGTGGAAAGTGGTAAAAGGTGACACAGAAGTCGGATGACGCTTCTGAGGAAAGTGACAGATGCTCACCGAAACATGTCCAGGTGAAACAAAATACTACTTTGTCTTAAAAACGAACAAACAAAAGTATATAAACAGAAGGCACGATGAATTTCATTACTGGGTAGCATATTTATTTGGGCCTTAAAACTCCTGCCATGGAGAAAATACACTGATACCTTTGGAGCATTCTGGCAGCAGGGAAGGGACATAAACAGAACCAACAATCAACGGCTGGACACAAATAATAACTGACTAACCTTTGGATCAAAGTTAAAAATAGACATATTTCACAGACTTTGGACTCAAGGGACATTTATGGGCATTTATGCCTCGTGTCCTCTGCACTTGCTGAGTCACAGGTGAGAGGAGCTGAGGAGGCAGTGTACCTTCAGACAGCGCAGCAGCTCGTCCTGAGCCTGTTGGGTCCAGTCACTCAGCAGAACCAGGTCCAAGTGCTGGATCAGGTCTGAGCTCTGGAGGTCCGGGTGCAGGACCAGCTCCTGACTGAGACACACATCACACAGAAGTCAATGGGCTCTGGGCTAGTGTCACTCCAGTTCAGTGTATGCAGAGGCACTCTACAAAGCTCACACAGTGAGCTGCAGTCACTAACGACATGTTACAGAGACAAACTCTCTCTTGGACAGAAGCTTTTTGGATCTACACATTGGACACATTAAGTTCCAAAGAGGTCAATGAGGATTTCAATTCAAGACCCGTCTTGTGATTTCGGATCATGTTGGCATCAGTTTTTCAGTATTTGTACTCTATTTACCTCATACAGTACAGTTTTGGTGTTAATGTGTCTCCTAATCAAGCTGTGGCCACAGTGTGACGTATATAGATTCAATGAGCTTAGACACATCTAATATTTAATTGCAAGACTGTGTGATGGTTTTCCCTTGATGTTTTACACTAATTTGCTGTGCACATAATTTTGTATTGATTATTGTATATATAACTGTATATTATGTGTGTATTTGTATACATTTAGTGTGAAATGTTTGTAACCGGATCAGGTGTCACTCTGAATACTATTAAAATGCAGGTGTTTATGGTTCTTCATGTCAGATGGACTGACACCCAAAACGTCACTCTGTGTGCAAATAAATAAATTGGGAGCAACAATACCTAAGGTCTAGAGTGATATATTTGTGTTGTACCTCAGGTCTAGAGTGATATATTTGTGTTGTACCTCAGGTCTAGAGTGATATATTTGTGTTGTACCTCAGGTCTACAGTGATATATTTGTGTTGTACCTCAGGTCTAGAGTGATATATTTGTGTTGTACCTGAGGTCTAGAGTGATATATTTGTGTTGTACCTGAGGTCTAGAGTGATATATTTGTGGTGTACCTCAGGTCTACAGTGATATATTTGTGTTGTACCTCAGGTCTACAGTGATATATTTGTGGTGTACCTCAGGTCTAGAGTGATATATTTGTGTTGTACCTGAGGTCTAGAGTGATATATTTGTGTTGTACCTGAGGTCTAGAGTGATATATTTGTGGTGTACCTCAGGTCTAAGTGATATATTTGTGTTGTACCTCAGGTATGTGGTGAGAGTCCAGTGGAGCAGCTGGAGGCAGGTTCTGCTGGAGCTGGTCTTCAGTAGGTCCTTCATGTGAGTGAACAGAGCTCGGTGGTAGCTCTGAGTCAGAGCTTTCATGAGTCCATGGCGCTCCAACAGAGGGTTCAGTCTGAGCAGCTCCTGCAGCACTGTGCTCTGCACGGCCTGTAGGTGAAGCTGCAGCTCTTTCTCCTGGTCTGAGGGCGGCTGTGGGAGGTGAGTGCGCACAGACTCCTGAATCAGGACCTCAATCTGGTCCTCGTCCAAGTCCAGACCAGACCCAACCTGGACCACATCAGGACTAACCCCCAGGGCTGCACACAGACTCTGCAGGTCCAAGGACTGAGGGCTGGACTGGTCTGGTCTCTGATCTGGTGTCAGGTCTGGCCTCTGGTCTGGTCTCTGGTCTGGTCTCTGGTCTGGTCTCTGGTCTGGTCTCCGGTCTGGTCTCTGTTCTAGGACTCTTAGATTGTTGTCCACTTCGGTGGAGTCAGAGACTGAAACACAAAAGGTTGATCAGATTCAGTGCTGCGCACATGAGAGTTTGAGGAATAAAATCTCATACGGGACATGGCTTTGGAAACACTTGTTTGGAATTAACAAAAGAAAAATATGTTTACATTGATGCACTGGGCAAGGCAAGGCAAGTTTATTTGTAGAGCTCAATTCATACACAAGGCAATTCAAAGTGCTTTACACAACAGGAAAAGTTGCATTAAAATCACAAAACACAAAAAGACACACAGAATCATTTTAAAATAAAGCGCTTTAAAAGAGAAGAGTGCAGATAGTATCTTTCAGTCATTTGCACATCTAAAAAGAGCTGTTTTTAGCCTGGATTTAAACCTTGTCAGAGTGGAGGCCTGTCTCACATCTTCAGATTTTAGCTGCTAAAAACTGAAATGCTGATTCCCCATGTTTAGTCCTGACTCTGGGCACCAGCAGGAGGCCGGTCCATGTTTAGTCCTGACTCTGGGCACCAGCAGGAGGCCGGTCCATGTTTAGTCCTGACTCTGGGCACCAGCAGGAGGCCGGTCCATGTTTAGTCCTGACTCTGGGCACCAGCAGGAGGCCGGTCCATGTTTAGTCCTGACTCTGGCACCAGCAGGAGGTCCTCAGAGTGCGAGATGGTTCATATGGCACTGACATGTCAGAGATGTACTTTGGTGCTTGGCCGTGGAGAGACTTGAACACAAGCAGAGCTGCTTTAAAGTCTATTCTCTGAGCCACAGGAAGCCAGTGCAGAGACCTTAGCACAAACTAATGTGATGGTGCTTCCTGGTTCTTGTCAGGACCCGAGCAGCAGCGTTCTGGATGTACTGCAGCTGTTTTACAGCTCGTTTGGAGAGGCCAGCGAGCAGGCTGTTACAGTCGTCGTCAACCTACTGGAGACAAATGCATGGATAAGTCTCTCCAAGTCTGGTTTAGACACAATACCTTTAATTTTGGCAATTTTTTTTAGGCGGTAAAAGGCTGTTGATGTTATTGATTTGATGTGGCTGTTGAAGTTCAAGTCTGAGTCCATTATTACCCCCAGATTTCTAACTTGATTTGTCGGTTTTAGAGCGAGAGACTGGAGGTGACTGCTGACACTTTGTCTCTGTTTCTGCGGCCCAAAGACGATGATTCTTGTCTGAGTTTAGGTGACCTATATTTGAGTTGGCCACAGGGGGGCTAGGGTTAGGGTTAGGGCTAGGGTTCTCTATATTTTTTGCCATCCCTTCTTTCCATCCTTCGTCACACTCTTATTTTGGTTCTGAACGACTGCATTGATTATTTTTGCAAACAATACTTGACAACGTGACTGTCTCAGCCTGAGCATTGAAGCGTTATACCCGGATCCCTCACACCCCGACAATAAAATGTTAGGACCAAGCAGTCGGGACAATATAAATATCTGGTTGTCAAAGTGAGCTCTATTCTATTCTATCCTCTATTCCTCTTTTTCAGAGGAGCTCGGACCTGAGCCGCTGCTCCTCCACATCAAGAGAATCCTGCAGGAAGTATTTGGGGAGTGGGAAGTATAGGCCAAAGGGGCAAAGGGTCGAGAGCTAGAATCAGAGAGAGAGAGAGACACAGAGAGAGAGAGAGAGAGAGAGAGAGAGAGAGACAGACAGACAGACAGAGAGAGAGAGAGACAGACAGACAGAGACAGACAGACAGACAGAGAGAGAGAGAAAGAGAGAGAGAGACACAAACAGACAGAGAGAAAGAGAGACACACACACAGAGGGAGAGAGAGAGACAGAAATAGAGACAGACAGAGAAAGAGACACACAGAAGGAGAGAGAGAGACAGACAGAGATAAAGAGAGACAAGGGGGAGAAGAGAGAGAGAGAGAGACAGACAGATAGAAAGAAAGGGAGAGCGAGAGACACACAGAGAGAAAGAAAGAAAGAGAGAGACAGAGAGAGAGAGCACATAATCAGAGAGAGAGAGAGAAAGAGAGACAGAGATAGAGAGAAGAGAGGCAGAAAGACAGAGAGAGAGATGGCCCTGGCATAAACAAAAGACAGTATTAGTTACTGTAGTTCAGTATGAGTTAGAGAGACTTTGACACGTGTGAAGTTTATAACAATTACATTATTGTGAGTGAGTGTTATAAATGTCCATTCTTGTTACTGAGGATTACAAGTTTGGGCATCATTTAATCACACGTTTTCCTGTTAAATAAATACAAGTAAACAAAGAGCAATAAAAGGAATAAACTTACAGTTCACGGCGTCATCCTTCTGTGTCAGAGGAGTTCTGCTGCTGCTGCTGCCGCTGCTTCGGTTTCTACTGCAGTTTCCCTTCTTTACAAACAATCTCTTTATTCTCTTCATGTCTTTGGAACAATCCTTTCTTTCAGATGATCCTCTCTAGATTAAGGAGCTGATCCAACCGTATACTTCTGCCCGTGGTCTTCGAGACAAAGCCTGCAAATGGAGACAAGTTTTAAAACTCGAGGAGACAGAGCTTTTGAAGATGCCTCTGGAATGAGTGCCTTTAATCTGGACTCTGAAGGATTTATAAAAGCAATTTATGACTCACTTTTTCAAACAAGGATCCTGTTTTACTTCTGTCTGGGCAACGAGCTGCACAAATTAAGTTTACTTTCTCACGTACTCTTCTCTTCATCTCCTCTTCTGCAGCCTGGCGTGTCTGATCACGTTGACAACAAAGGCATCATTTGCATTTTTAATTTTACTTTCACTTTCACTTTCACACATAATCTTCCTTGTAATGCCGTTCTGCCCAGTTGTGTGATCGACAGTGAGGAGGACGTGGATTAGACTCCTGATCTCACCAGGTGAACAACGAGCAGGACTCAACACGAACAAAATTGCAGTTAAACCCTTGGAAATTCAGCCGTGATTTCTTTGCACCTGCATTCTGGTGAACAGGAAAAGGGAGGGGGGTGGGGTGGTTTGTGGCAAAGCTACGTCTCCATGGAGACCAGCTGGTACTCTCTCACAAACTCCTACTGAAAGGTTTTTGTCTCATCAGGTGATGGCCTCTTCTGCAGGTTTAGTTCATTTGTTGGTGGAAGTGGGACGTATTTACACTCAAAAAGTGATTTAATTCTCAATCAATGAACGAAGCACAAACTCTATGAACAGGTTGCGTTCACGCGACATTCCATCAGCCGATGATATTTAATGCAGACGGTGGGCGGCTTAAATGAATACTGTTAAAGTGCAGACTTTATAGTACAGTGAGTTCTTTCATCAGGTTCAACATTTGTCAATTTCCCTTTGAGATATTTCATGGTAAAGTCCAAAGTTATCAGCAGGAAAAGTGTCTCGCGCTCCATCTGAGGTTATGACATCATCACATTCTAGAGCATGAATGAAACCTGAGGTGAGAAAGGTTTGATTTAGATGATTCTAAAAGACAGATGATCAATGAGCACCATTAAAGTAAACCTGTGGCAGGGCGGGCTACAGCAAAGTCACAAGTAAAGAAGGATTTTCATTTGAGTTTGTCTGAATAAAACATATTCTGCACAAGTAGTTTGTGATTATATAAAGCATTAGCTGTAAGTTGGATTGTACATTCATCATGCGGCTCCACAGCGCCCTGCACTGGCTGCACTCACACATATCAGACACTTATTGTCTGTCACTACATGAGGAGATGCCTTTCTGGGACCACAACCTTAGGACAGCTGAGCCTTTACTAAGTGAAAGTGAAAGAAAACATTGTGACAAACTGTAATTTGAACTAAAGAAGTGTCAAAAAGAAGAGAACTTCCACTAAAGCCAATCACACCAGGGACTGTGGAATTATTATGAGAACTGAATGTGAAGTAACTCAATATCACAAACTACAAGTAAAATCACATCAAGTTTTATTGAAGAAAACCACCACAGAATGTAAGATCCCCGATTAATTATAACCAAACAAGTTCAAACAATGTAAAAACAAGATAAAAACAGGAAAGCTACAAAAAATATTCTACATTCTATATCATGTAACACATTCGCATTTTAATATTTACAAAAAAGTACATAAATAGTCAATAAAAATAAATGTTCATGCTTCATATTATAAGAGGGATGTCTATGACACTATTTAGTGCTAGTTTTATTTATGTTTGAAGTTCGTATAAGTATAAATAAAGTGAAATGTGTTTTTTCATTATACACTGCAAAAAAGGCCTATCAAAAAATAAGAAAAATAAACTCAAAATAAGATCTTTTTACCCTAATTTAAGTGAAATTATCTGCCAGTGGAATAAGATTATTTTACTTATCAAGTTTACTTAAAACAAGTCAAATAATGTCAATTTGATGTAGTCCTGTCAAGTGAAAAAATCTTAAAATTGGACTTTTAAGATTAATTTGCTTAATTCAAGTAAATTTAACTAAGTTAGATAATCCCTTTAAACAGTATAACATTCATGAATTACATAGTGTTAAATATTAAATCATGTTTTAAATGTACTTTTATCAGACTACCCAGATACTTTGGGACTCACTTCCAAAAATAAAAAAGTGCAAATATTCACTTAAGAACTGACTGGTCCCTGAGTCGAAGTTTATCAATTCAGCAACTTAAGGTTCAAGTAAAAAAATAAACTCACAATAACAATCACTCATTTATATTCAACGAAACTGCAAAATGTAACGATTAATTTCGCTTTTATTTATCGTATTATCTTTATATACAGTATGTTACAGCGTTCAGAGCGCCCTCTTGAGGTGAAGCAGAAGAGGTGCGTCAGTAGCAGCCCATGCACCAGGTCTTGGGTCTGACCTGGTCCCGGTCCTGGTCCTGGTCCTGGTCCTGGTCCTGGTCCAGCAGCGAGAGTGAGAGCAGGACTTGTTTGGTCTCGCTCCGGGACAGTCCGACCCAGAGGAGGAGGAGCTTCATCTGCGGCATCAGCTCAGAGCAGCTGCAAAGTCAAACCACAAACAATCCATGAAAGAAAGAGACATAAAACTCTACAGGGCACAATAAAACTGTTCTGTTCAACTTTATTTTCAGATCGTTTGGTCGTCGGGGCCAGAAAATGCTTTTGAAACACAAAAAACAAGTAAAAGGCTTTTAACAACATCTGCAGAACTGAACCAAGACTAAACCAGGACTAAACCAAGAATAAACCAGGACTAAACCAGGACTGAACCAAGACTAAACCAGGACTAAACCAGATCTAAACCAGGACTAAACCAGGACTAAACCAGGACTAAACCAAGACTAAACCAGATCTAAACCAGGACTGAACCAAGACTAAACCAGATCTAAACCAAGACTAAACCAGATCTAAACCAGGACTAAACCAAGACTAAACCAGGACTTAACCAAGACTAAACCAGGACTAAACCAAGACTAAACCAGATCTAAACCAGGACTAAACCAGGACTAAACCAAGACTAAACCAGGACTAAACCAAGACTAAACCAGATCTAAACCAGGACTAAACCAGATCTAAACCAGGACTAAACCAGGACTAAACCAAGACTAAACCAGATCTAAACCAGGACTAAACCAAGACTAAACCAGATCTAAACCAGGACTAAACCAAGACTAAACCAAGACTAAACCAGGACTAAACCATATCTAAACCAGGACTAAACCAATACTAAACCAGGACTAAACCATATCTAAACCAGGACTAAACCAGATCTAAACCAGGACTAAACCAAGACTAAACCAGGACTAAACCAGATCTAAACAAGGATAAAAGCTAGAGAGATGGTTGTCATGGTAACCGACCGGTCCAGTTAGAAAAATTCTACTAAAGAATTTACACAAACTAATCGAGCTGCACTTTTTGAGCATAATTTTCTATTAAACTCTTTGCTGTTGGTGACTTTCTGATTCTAGACTGTGATGACGTCATACCCCTGAATGGAGCAACACCAAGAAACTACTTTCGCTTTTTACCTTATAAAGTTGATTAGACAAAAAACAAAAGTTCCACGGACAAAAATTAGGCCAAAGAAAAGCAAAGAAACTCATTTGATAAGTTTGTTCTATCTATAATTCTGCCACTCGAGCTGAAATGTTGAGGAGCACTTTTCGAATAAAAGAATAACTTTGCATAACCTCTGTTGCTTCGCCAGTCGCAAGATGGCCATCACAATTACCACGGCAACAGAACCCACAATCTCTCTAGCCTTTATCATAACACTTTGCTAAAAAATAATATTACATGGATTTCCTCTGACTTTCATTGTGTAGTTTTCAGATGTTTTGTAAAGTTTTTCCGGATCATTTCTGTCGTGTCTGAGGGAACAGAGGAAGCTTTACCTTTTCTCGCTGCTTTCTTTTTGAATTTGAGCTGAGATTAACTTCCGCATGTCGAGGTCTGACGTCTCCAACAGTTCACTGATCTGCTCCAGTAACATCCATTTTTCCACGGCCGGACACTGGAAACACACAGTTTCACTTCAATCAAGAGACATGACCCAGCCCTCAGCCATATTCAAATATGGAATATAAATATAGAATACATATTATCTCTTGTTATCGGTTTAGACCTGGCTTAGTCCTCGTTTCGTCCTAGTTTAGTCCTGGATATGTCCTGATTTTGTCCTGGTTTAGACCTGGTTCAGCTTAGACCTCTTTTAGACCTGGTTCAGTCCTGGTTTAGTCCTGGTTTAGTCCTGGTTTTGTCCTGGTGTAGATCTGGTTTAGTCCTGGTTTAGACCTGGTTTAGTCCTGGTTTAGACCTGATTTAGTCCTGGTTTAGTCCTAGTTTAGTCCTTGTTCAGTCCTAGTTTAGTCCTAGTTTAGTCCTGGTTCAGTCCTGGTTTAGTCCTGGTTCAGTCCTGGTTCAGTCCTGGTTTAGCCCTAGTTTAGACCTGGTTTAATCCTGGTTTAGTCCTGGTTCAGTCCTGGTTCACTCCTGGTTCAGTCCTGGTTCAGACCTGGTTCAGTCCTGGTTTAGACCTGGTTCAGTCCTAGTTCAGTCCTGGTTCAGTCCTGGTTTAGCCCTGGTTCAGTCCTAGTTCAGTCCTGGTTCAGTCCTGGTTTAGCCCTGGTTCAGTCCTAGTTCAGTCCTGGTTCAGTCCTGGTTTAGTCCTGGTTCAGTCCTGGTTCGGTCCTGGTTCAGTCCTGGTTCAGTCCTGGTTCAGTCCTGGTTCACTCCTGGTTCAGTCCTGGTTCAGTCCTGGTTTAGCCCAGGTTCAGTCTTAGTTCAGTCCTGGTTCAGTCCTGGTTTAGCCCTGGTTCAGTCCTGGTTCAGTCCTGGTTTAGCCCTGGTTCAGTCCTGGTTCAGTCCTGGTTTAGCCCAGGTTCAGTCTTAGTTCAGTCCTGGTTCAGTCCTGGTTTAGCCCTGGTTCAGTCCTAGTTCAGTCCTGGTTCAGTCCTGGTTCAGTCCTGGTTCAGTCCTAGTCCAGTCCTGGTTCAGTTCTGCCCATCTTGTTCAGGTCTTTCTTCTTCCAAAGCCTTGTTTCTGGCTCTGGTGGGACACAGTTGCAGGTCCCTGATTCTGGACTTCTTCAAACGCCTCAGACCAGACAGACTCAGCGTCGTGTCTCACCAGTTTGTTGAAGATGCTGTGGATGAGGTGTGCGTCCTCAGACACAGACGACTCCACGCTCTGGCTCCAGCTCCTCCTCAGTCTGTGCACTTTGAAGCTCGTCAGGTGTTTGGCGTAAAGCGACACGATCAGCCTGTAGCTCTGGGACATCACATCCTGGACAGAGAAACTAAACTTCAGCATATTTGTCCATGTGCTGGCATTATTTTACACATATTACACACTATTTTTTCTGAATTTGTTACTATTCTATTTGCCATTTGCCATAAACTGAACATGCTAAACTGAAATTATGAGATTTAAAGGACAAATATTATGCAAATTTGACTTTGTTGCTCTTTTATCCATGTTCTAACATTGTTCTATCATCAAAAACACACCCGGAGCAGCATTAGTTTGGTTCATGTTTGTAAATCCTCTCTCTCCAACACTGTGTGCCTTCCATGTGTGATGCAGATCAGTGGTTCCCAACCTTTTTTGTCTAGAGTACCCCCTAAGCTTTGTCTCACACTTAAAGTACCCCTTAAGTTGAGTTTCAGGCAAATAAATGGGTTTAGTAGTCGCATATTGTCAGTTATTACTATTATCTATATATTTTCTATTTGATTTATGGTCCGAGATACTCCAAAAAGATGCTAAATTTACAAGTAATAACACTTTTTAATTCAGATACAGTACATTTCATCTTCTATTAAATCCTGAAACCATTCCGAGTACCCCCTGGTAACTGTTCATGTACCCCTTGGGATCCCTGTACCCCTGGTTGGGAATCACTACATGTACATATATACATGTGTGTAATTCCCTCTGCAGCCAGTAGATGGAGCCACAGCTGAATCAAAATGGCATCCCCCAAAGTGATAAAGTTATGTTTTTCTTTGTAAAAGCATTTCATTTTTAGTTCTAAAACATGAGACGTCAAACTGAAGACACTCGAGCAGGTTTAAAGGCTAAAAACAACACAAAAATGCACAATATTTGGCCTTTAATCCATGTTGTAATGGCATTCTCTCAAAGTTGTATTTCAGTGTATTCCTGCATATACTACAAGTACGAGTCAGGTTTGTGGAGATGCAAGCTCACTCACAGCATGTTTATCTAGGGGGAAAAATGTGACCATTGTGTGTAAATTGTCACTTTTTGTTGCTTTTTGATGACATCACAGAGGGTTTTAATTGCAATATTATTTTTCAAATTAAATTAATGTAAATGTATGATGTCATGTCAGCTCCAAGCCTCCTCTCCACCTCAGCAGCCTCTTCAGCCTCTCCATCTCCTCCTCTTTAACTTAATATGATCACTGTTACTTATTTTTCATTAGTTATATAAAATAAAGTGGTGTGGAAAACTCAAGTTCACCTCGTGCTCCTCCAAAAACAGCCTCAACTCCAGTGTGAAGACTTTCTCCAGTTCAGTGATCAGGAAACTGCTCGTGTGGCTGATCCTGAAGCACTTCTTCAAAACGCTCTGAAACAAAACAGGATGAATTTAGACAAAACATAAACATAAATCATGTCTGAGAGGATCTAAAACTGTGGCTCTTTTACCTCAGTGAAGTCAGACAAAACTTTGAGAAACTTTTCCAGTGTAAAAGTTTCAATTTCTTTGAGCAACGATACAATTTCCTTAACGACACTCAGATTTTCCTTGTCATATTTGTTCTGGACGTATTTCCTAAAACAAAAAGAGTTTAAATTCAAAAATTAGATTTAATTAAAGAACATTTAAAGTCTATATATATTTAAAGAATTTCCCCTTGGGGATAAATAAAAGTAATTCTGATTCTGATTCTGATTCTGATATGACAGCTTAGACGACACAGGATTATATTTAAGGTTTTACTAAACATTTTGCCTGTTCATAATGTTACTTCCTGGTTGAACAAATATTAGAGGTAATTCCACAACTGTTACCATAGCAACCAGACAGTAATCAAAGGCCAAATCCATATAAATTACACAATAGTTATGATTTGACAAATAATAAAACCTAATAACACATTTATTTTGTTGAACATTTAAACTGTCAGGAAAAAAATGTGACCATTGTCTGTAAATTGTCACTTTTTTGTCGCTTTTTGATGACATCACAGAGGGATTCCATTATCGTATTCAGCACTACTTGCTTTAATTTGGTTTCTGTCAACTTTTATTTTTCAAGATTTCTTCGTAAACTGCAACTTCACAAATGTAAAACTATGCTAATTATTTACCACAGGTGCCCTCCCACCAAACTAAGCTGTAATTAGAACATTTTCTGAACCTGAATCATACAGACATTTATAAGAATTATAACCTCACTCACTTAATTTCTTTGCAGGTTTTCAGAATTTTAAAAAATGTGACGACCTCTGGCTCAGACCGTTTCATTTTGCTCAGACTCTCAAACCAAAGTGTCTTGTAGCTGCAAAAGAAAAACATTATTCTCAAATCTCTGCAACGCTCACACCAAATAAATAAACCATATGTATCCAGAACGGAGGCGACTGGAGGCAAAATTAATTTCTCTGTAAATGTTTCAATGATTGTTGAGTGTTTGTGTTGGAAAAAAAGCAAAATGTTTGAATTTCCAGGGTAGAAAGAGCAGTTAGTTTGCTTTTCTATAACAAACCATGGACAAAATACAGTTTTCTAGCCTTAAAATAGTATTTTAGCTTAAAAAGAATCTAATTTATGGAATAGTTTCTAACATATCTCTAGATAAAATGAAAAATGATTGTGGGCTCAACATTTCTGTGAGTATTTTGGATTGTTCCTTCATCAAAAATGCAAAGAGTTTATCATAATTTCTTAAACATGATGTAAAATACAATAATAAATGTGTTTAAAGCAGCTCTGATGTCACTCACACGTGTCTGAGGCTTTTACTGACACTAAATCATCTACATGTTTCAATTTTTGTGATATTCTGAGGTTAAATCCAGTTTCTACAGTGAAATCACACTATGTTCCACTTCACTTTTGCCTCCATTCTGAATTTAGAATTGTTTTGTTTACACACTTTTAAAGGGTCCATTTATTACCTTTCAGTGAAGCAGAGCAGCAGGTCCAGACAGAGCAGAGAGAGCTTCAGAGAGAGAGACGAGCTGAAGGTCTGAGCCTCAGAGGGAGCTGCATCAATGCACTGGACACAAGACACAACGCAAACTATATTTACAAGAGGTAACGGCATGTTGCCTACATTCTTAATATTAAAAAAAGACTTCAATCATAACTGTCTAGCAATTTGTCCCAGTGTTAGGTGTTTAGTGTTTAGAGTTAGGGAAACCAGAGCACTGGAGGAAACCTACGCAGACACAGAACATACACTATCCACACCGAAAGGCCCAGCGCAGGAGTCAAACCCAGGACCTTAGTTGTGATGCCAAACCTAACCTCTGCGCTATTGTGCCGCCTTAGAATCATTTAGAACTGGCAACGCAAATGAAAGACTCATGTGAGACTCTGATTTCTGTTTAGAATCGATCAAATTATTACAACAGTAAATAGTTATTAGTAAAAGCTATATTTGATTAAAATATGTTTACCTCATGTCTGGGACACAGAGAGGGTCATGTTTAAGGAATTTCAAGTCTAAATGTTACTGTTTCTATAAATCTCATGAAAGTCTGAACATTATGATCCTAATGCACTTATAATGCTCAATAATACAGTGCTTTTTAGTGACTCCCCGTGAAAATATTGAGAATACTGACAGACGTTGTACCTGGATCACGTCCACATAAGTCCTGATGTAGTCCTCCTCAGTGCCACAGGGCGAGGCCTGTTTCTCATAGCTCAGGATTTGTTCCAGCTGAGACCAAACGTCAACCTGAAACATTGAGTTAGCTTAAGACCACGTGCAGCTCCTTCCACTCATGCACAGGAGGCAGTGTACCTCTAAATGGCTCAGCAGCTTGTCCTGAGCCTGTTGGGTCCAGTCACTCAGCAGAACCAGGTCCAAGTGCTGGATCAGGTCTGAGCTCTGGAGGTCCGGGTGCAGGACCAGCTCCTGACTGAGACACACATCACACAGAAGTCAATGCAAAGACAAAAGAGTCTTTAGTGTTTAAGGACGCCACAGGAACATGAGAAAGACAAATGTGTTTATTAGGACCACATTGACCATGAATATAACCCTCTGAATGTGCTCAACACATTCATCTGCTGCTGCACGAGGCGTGAATAACAGAACCTTTAGCTGTGGACAGTTTGGACAGTCATCTAACTTCACATAAAACAAGTCCTGCTTCTGCCTGTCATAAATCAAATGTCCCAAAGACTTCACCTCCTCTAGAGACTCCACTGCAGCCTGTATCTGCTTTAGAGGGCAATACCTGAGGTCTAGAGTGATATATTTGTGTTGTACCTCAGGTCTAGAGTGTTATATTTGTGTTGTACCTCAGGTCTAGAGTGATATATTTGTGTTGTACCTGAGGTCTAGAGTGATATATTTGTGGTGTACCTCAGGTCTAGAGTGATATATTTGTGTCGTACCTCAGGTCTAGAGTGATATATTTGTGTTGTACCTCAGGCCTAGAGTGATATATTTGTGTTGTACCTCAGGTCTAGAGTGATATATTTGTGTTGTACCTCAGGTCTAGAGTGATATATTTGTGTTGTACCTCAGGTCTACAGTGATATATTTGTGTTGTACCTGAGGTCTAGAGTGATATATTTGTGTTGTACCTCAGGTCTAGAGTGATATATTTGTGTTGTACCTCAGGTCTAGAGTGATATATTTGTGGTGTACCTCAGGTCTAGAGTGATATATTTGTGGTGTACCTCAGGTCTAGAGTGATATATTTGTGTCGTACCTCAGGTCTAGAGTGATATATTTGTGTCGTACCTCAGGTCTAGAGTGATATATTTGTGGTGTACCTCAGGTCTAGAGTGATATATTTGTGGTGTACCTCAGGTCTAAGTGATATATTTGTGTTGTACCTCAGGTCTAGAGTGATATATTTGTGTTGTACCTCAGGTCTAGAGTGATATATTTGTGGTGTACCTCAGGTATGTGGTGAGAGTCCAGTGGAGCAGCTGGAGGCAGGTTCTGCTGGAGCTGGTCTTCAGTAGGTCCTTCATGTGAGTGAACAGAGCTCGGTGGTAGTTCTGAGTCAGAGCTTTCATGAGTCCATGGCGCTCCAACAGAGGGTTCAGTCTGAGCAGCTCCTGCAGCACTGTGCTCTGCACGGCCTGTAGGTGGCGCTGCAGCTCTTTCTCCAGGTCTGAGGGCGGCTGTGGGAGGTGAGCGCGCACAGACTCCTGAATCAGGACCTCAATCTGGTCCTCGTCCAAGTCCAGACCAGACCCAACCTGGACCACATCAGGACTAACCCCCAGGGCTGCACACAGACTCAGCAGGTCCAAGGACTGAGGGCATGACTGGTCTCCGGTCCGGTCTTCGGTTTGGTCTCTGGTCCAGTCTCCGGTCTGGTCTCCTGTTTGGTCTCCGGTCCAGTCTCTGGTCCAGTCTCCGGACCGGTCTCTGGTCCAGTCTCCGGTCCAGTCTCTGGTCTGGTCTTCAGTTCTGAGGTTGATGGAGTTTTGACAGGACGGGCTGTTGAAGTACAGACTGTGTACTGAAACAGAGAAAACACTCAGATGTGGTGTATATAATACAGAGTGACATAAACCAATGTGTTTGATGTTTAAAACATTAAAAATACATCTCTAAAGCTGGCCAAACATATTGTCACTGCGTGATTTCAGCATTCACCTCAGTCCAAAACAAACAACCTAACTCATGTTTCCAAAAACACGTGACTTAAAGTAAATAAAACACCAGCAGCAAAAGCAGGCTGTCGATCTGGTTCATGATGAAATTAAACCTGAGCAAATCTGGTCCAATCAGAGAGCTCCACGCGCCTCTGGATGACCTCACCGTCCTGGGAGCACGACGGGGAATCCCTCTTCATGGAAACTTTCACTAAAACTACCTCACGCTCAAAGCTGACGGTTATGTAAACAAGGCAGAGGCGGGAGAGCAGTTAGATTTACGCAACATTAAACTTAAAATATAATAAATTCAATTTATTATATAAAATTGTACTTCAACTGAGTGGTTTTCTATCTATCTATCTATCTATCTATCTATCTATCTATCTATCTATCTATCTATCTATATATATGACTTAGTTTGGTGGGAGGGCACCTGTGGAAAATATTTATCACAGTTACATCAGTCAAGTTGCAGTTTGTGAGGACATTTTGAAGAATAAAAGTGTAAAATTGCAGGAAGCAGAGCTGAATTCTAAAATGGAATCCCTCTGTGATGTCATCAAAAAGCGACGCGCCATTGAAAATACAAGAACCATTTAAACATAACTGACACATTTTTCTGACAGATTTAACTATCATTCATCAAAATATAGGTCTTATCAAGTATTATTTATTGTAAATTCCTAACTACTGTGTGATATATAGTGATTTTGGCCCTAGATTTACACTCTGGTTGCTATGGTAACAACTGTAGAATTACCTCTCTCTGTGTCAGTCATATTTGTGCTCATGTTCAACCAGGAAGTAACATTATAAACTTAATAAAAACTGTCAAAGTGGAGACCACTGGGCAAAATGTTTAGTAAAATCTTAAATATAATCACCTCATTTTAGCGAAATGTGTTATCAACCCTGTCATGTCGACTTTAAGCAAATTTCAGTCCTGTTTGGTCTTGTTCTAGTCCTAATTTAGTTCTGTTTTAGTCCTGGTTAAATTTCTGTTCTAGTCTTAATTTAGTTCTGTTCTAGTCTTGGTTAGTTCTGTTCTAGTCCTGGTTTAGTTCTGGTTTAGTTCTGTTCTAGTCCTGGTTTAGTTCTGTTCTAGTCCTGGTTTAGTTCTGTTCTAGTCCTGGTTTAGTTCTGTTCTAGTCCTGGTTTAGTTCTGTTCTAGTTCTGTTCTAGTCCTGGTTTAGTCCTAGTTTAGTTCTGTTCTAGTCCTGGTTTAGTTCTGCTCTAGTCCTGGTTTAGTTCTGTTCTAGTCCTGGTTTAGTCCTAGTTAGTTCTGTTCTAGTCCTAATTTAGTTCTGTTCTAGTCCTGGTTTAGTTCTGTTCTAGTCCTGGTTTAGTCCTGGTTTAGTTCTGTTCTCGTCCTGGTTTAGTTCTGTTCTAGTCCTGGTTAGTTCTGTTCTAGTCCTGGTTAGTTCTGTTCTAGTCCTGGTTTAGTTCTGTTCTAGTCCTGGTTTAGTTCTGTTCTAGTCCTGGTTAGTTCTGTTCTAGTCCTGGTTTAGTTCTGTTCTCGTCCTGGTTTAGTTCTGTTCTAGTCCTGGTTTAGTCCTGGTTTAGTTTTAGACCACAAAGCTGCAGATTAATCTAGAGCTTTCAATAAATTACACTATTTATGAAAAACAAAGGTGCTGCTGCTGCTCGTACACATAATATTAACCCACACAAATAATACTCCACAGCTGGTCACACCTTGCAGCTCAAGTATTGCACCGTCATAAATAATTCTGCGATTTGATCATTCCACAATCAGAACAAAAGCCAGTTTGTCCACTTGCACTAAAATGAATCTTCTGTGGTTCAGTAGCAAAGTGTAATGTGATGCCATTATTATTATTATTATCAGTAGTATTATTAGTACTATTACCAAATAATAATAGATAGAGAGATGCTTGATTTAAAGTAAATATATGAAGTAAATAATTTAGTCATTCTGCTACAGAATATTTTACCAAACTATTGTAAATATGAGCTTGTTCTTGATAATGTATCTGTGCAAACAAAGGTTACTTAAATTAAACCCATTAATGTTTTACCCAATCCATTTAACGACTAATAAGACAAATGTAACACACATCTGCCCAAAATACTTTTACTTTCTACTCTAAAAGTAAGTACAATTTTAAACATGTACTTTTACTGCATGTGAGATTTTCCTTTGTGTTGAAGATTTGGGGATAAAAAAGATCTAGAAATTCTAAAAAACAACATACATTTAAACGCATAATGTGTAAATACAAGTTGATTTAACCACATAACAGCTAATATAACTCGACGATGTATAAATGAACTATTATTTGTTCTAAATATTGTGTGAATACTTAACCAAATCACTTCCCATAAACATTGCTTCACATTTCTCTGATATCTACAACAGTAAATGAACAGTACAGTTAATTGCACTCACTGTCAGGAGTATCTTGGTTGTTGTTATCTTCAATCAGAGGAGTTTTGTCTTTGCGACTCTTTCTGGACCAGATAATGTTCATCTTGATTTCCGTCGCAGGTGTTTTTGTCCTTCTGCTCATCGCTCGTTTGTTTTCTGCGGCCGAACCTCGCCGCTCTGATCCTTTTATCCCACGACGCAGGGAGTTTCCTCCAGAGTTTTGTTTTACAGCAGACAGAGGTGAAAGTGAAAGGGAAAGTGTTGCCATGGCACCATCCAGACGAGGGAGATCAGGAATGTGGCTTTAGCACTGGAGGGGAATATACAAACAATAACCAGAATAAAGTAAAAAATATGTACTGCTTCCTAAAATGTGCGTAAAGTCTACATGACAGGTTCTAAAAATGTTCTAATTCTGACTTTGTTTGGTGGAAGGGCACCTGTGGTAAATATTTATCATAGTTTTACATTTGTGAAGCTGCAGTTTGTGAAGAAAGTTTGACAAAATAAGAGAGTAGAGCTAAATCCCCCTGTGATGTCATTAAAAAGCGACATGCCATTACAATTAACACGCGACTGACACATTTTCTGACTGTTTAAACCATCATTCAACAAAATAAAGGTGTCATCAAGGAGTATTATTTGTCAAATCATAACTATTGTGTAATTTATATGGATTTTGGTCCTTGTCTTCAAAATGGTTGCCAGGTAACAGTTGTGGAATTACCTCTAACTATGTCATATTTGTGCTCATGTTCAACCAGGAAGTGACATTTCAAACGTTGCGAAAACTGTCAAAGTGGGGACAAGCAGGCAAAATGTTTAGTAAAATCTTAAATATCCTCATGTTCACTATGTTTTAGTGAAATGTGTCGTTGAACCCGTCAGAGACATTTTAAAAGAGACATATTGTGCAACTTTACTGAGCTTTAAAAATTGAAGAGCAGTGTTTCCTCGTCATTATTTTACTAAAAGTCTGTATTTGATTGATTCCTGCATGTGTGAGTTAAACTTGTTATGTAGGGAGGCTCTCCAGTGCTCAGAGAATTCCTGTCTTCACCTACCCCCTATCCCCGCCCACATCCTGTACTTACTGAAGCTCAGACTGCACGCGGTGCCGCTAGGGATGTATTAAATGAACTGGATAAGACACGCCCCCTCTGTCCGTGTCCCAGATTGATTAGTGGCCGTGTGAGGTACTGCAGCCTCTTGGGCCCAGCCTTTTTCTAAAATTGCACATTATAATTGCAGACAGGACTTAATTATTAATGTTAATTAGATAAAATAGAAGGAAAGGAGCCGCGAGGACAAGCCGCGTGGATGATACAAACAGAAGCACGTGACATGGTTATACTAAAGACACCTGTAAGTTGTATTTTATTTCATTTCAGACGCTTTCACATTTGATCTAACATAAAGAATACAATTACAATCACACAAGCTAACGCTGACATAAAAACTTGCAGCTGCGTGGTTGCTCATGTTGCTCAAAGCATCATGGGGGATTGTGGTCACGTGGTGCCCCTAAAGCAAAGATGGCCGCCTCCGTATCAGGAAGTAACGCGGAAGTAAAGAACTGTTTTGGGGTCATGCGCCAATGAACACACGCCACAGGGAGGAACAGGGCGCCATTTTGAGTTCATCTTCCAGTTTTAATTATAGTCCTACGGGTGCCGCTCGAGCACATGTTTTCTGTGTAATTAACAGTAACAAGAGCAGCTCGAATCGCGTGGTGTCCAGAGCATATTTTTGAATTGAGTTTTTGCCTGATGCTGAGCCCATTTTCCTCCATTGATGATTAGTTATTTCGTGAGCATGTCTGAGAGCAACGGTCAAAGCCTCAGCCACAAGAGCACGCTGCGCGGTGTGATCGTTTGAAAAAGTGAGCAGGAGGTTTGTTACAGTGTAATTTAGGCGGGGCTTATCAGTTCTGCTGTTTTGAGCAGGTAGTAAATTAACCTGTAAAGTAGATAAGCAAACATAAAGACAAGCAACAAGGAGGACTGTGTCGTACCCAATTGAACTTAACGCCACTGACTGCTCAAGAGTCACCTATTGTCCTCATTTGACTTGTAACCATCTTGGAAATTAACATTTATTTTGCTTTAAAGTGACCGGTTGGACGACTCTTTTAACTAAAATGCAGTAAAGATAAAGATATTTCAAATTCTACTAAAATATTTACACATTTTACCCCAGTTTAGCTATTTTTTTAGGGGTTCGATTTTACTTCCTGGTTGTAAATGATGACATCACACTAGGAAATGACCAAGAAACATCCTGTACACTGCACCAAAACTCATCTAATGTCACAGATTTATTATTAATTGACAAAGAAAAATACACATGAACACCTTTTATTGTTGAATCAATGTTTAAAGGGTCAAAAATGTAGTTTTGTTTGTGTAAATGATGCATAACCTTTGTCTTCCCAGTGTGATGTCATCAGTTTGTTTGTCATTTTCAAAATATTTTTCAGCTTTTCTGCACAAACAGCGACCTGATTGGTGTAAAACTATCATTTATATTTACAAGAGGTATTAATACACTGAAGAAAGTCAAAATTAGAAAATCACAAAAAGATTTCATACTTTAACTACTTTTTACGACATCATCATCAACTAAATCTGTGTTGGTTTATTTTTCCGCCAAACCAAAAGTGAAACTGGAATCGAAAAATCCCTTCAAAGTTAAATCAATAGAAGCTTTCAGCCGCCACTGTTTGCTTGCATCAGTCGCCGCTGCAGGGTTTATGTTTCAAATCAAACACGTGCTTAAGTAAATATTACATCAGGAATGAAACGTGAGCTGCAGATGGCACTGATTTGAATTCGGAAGGTTGTACAGTTTGAGGAGAGACATTACAGACCGATTTTCTTCAGTTGTTTGTCTTTTGTTCAGTTTGCTCTCTCAGTTTAGGACATTCAGCAACAAGAATGATGTCAGATTTATGAACCAAATCACAAACGAAAATGATATGGGTAGATATTCTGCTCGGGGATTTCCTTCAAAAGCCAAGAACCACATTCTTAGACGAGACGCTGCAGGTGAACAGGAAAAAAATCTTACAGGACAGATATTCTGCTCCAGTGACTTTTCAGTTTTTAAACCTGTTCTAACAATTTTCTTCATCAAAAACAGACCTGGACTATCATTCAGTTGCATTCACACTGTGTTGAGGAATGTTTATTAGAAAATCCTCTCCCTCCGAACGTCAAACACATGTCCTGCTGAACTCCCTCGATTGCTGAGGTTTTTTCAGATCATATACGTAATTTATCCAAGAATCTTCTCCTGTTTTAAGTCTTTAAATCATCACAGACTCGTTGTGAGCATTTTTCCCTCTAAACATGATAACTGCTGCTTCTAACCTGCATCACAGCGTCCCTTAAGTGCTAACATAACTAAATTACATATAACGCTAGCGCCATCTGCTGCTTGGATGCACGCATAAGGGTTGTTTCACACAGTCTGATAAATCCTTTCATTTCATCCATAATAAACATTTAGAATAATAAACTTTTGTTTCAAAACATGAGGCAAATTTAAGGAAGAGCATGTTTAAAGGCTAATGAGGAAAAACATTTTTTTTTCTTACATTTATGTGACTAAACGAGGAGAAGAAGTTTACAATTGATATATTTCGATTTTAAGGAAAAATATTATGCAATTTTCATATCATGTTATTACGTTATGTCATGTTTTAGAAATAAGGCATCTGCCAAAACTGCAAAAATTGCACATATTTTGGACATTTCAATCTAAAAAAAATGGACAGAACCAAATGTTCTAATGTTCTAAACCAACGGTGTATATCTTGTTGAGTCCAGATTGTACAGTTTGGTGTAGGATCTACTTTAAGGCTGATCTTTATGTCTCGAGGGACAAAAATGCATTTTAAGAAAACTGTAACTTAAGTTACAACGTCCCAGAGAAATCTATGAATGAAGTGGATTAAAAGAAATAATAAAACATCTTGCAGTGCAGATTGGATAAGTTTGTTGTTTCCACATGAAAGTGAATATACGATAATTTGAAGAAAACAAAAGCAAAACGGACAATATGCAAGCCAAAAAAGCCAGTCAGTTGTGCTGCTATAATTCTGACACTCAGTTGAATGTGGAGTGGTATTTTTTCATTTGTCGGTGCATAACTTCATTGGGACGGTAGAATATAGAGACGTCACATGAACCCGGTGTAGTATCGGTGCATTCTGGTGTCGCTGCAGAGCCGTGTTTGGACTGGAGTGAAAGCTGATTCTCTCACACACTCGGGGAGGTCTAACTTTACACCTGAACTAAAGCGAACTGCACACGGCGCTCTTCACATGCAGCCGGAGACACGCAGGGCACGTTAGCATCACTCCTTACACCTGTGGACGGAAATTATGAAGAAACAAGTGACGTTCGCTCAGAGTCGCCCCGAAAACAAGCTGCTAAAGCACAGGTGAGAAGATAACACACTAAACTGATGAAATACTAATGTACTTTTGCATTTTTAAATAGTTGGTTGATGATAGGGATCGAGCGATAAACAAAAATATCGTTAATTGTGATAAAAATGGCTGACAAAAATCGTTTGCAGTACATTTTGTATAATCCAACATTTCGACAATCCAAGAAAATTGCCGTAATACACCAAATCGGCGCCACATATCAATTCTAGAGTTAAATTGCAGATGGTCAGAGACATATTGTTTCTACGGGAAGCGACGAGTGTCTGCTTTTTGTACTTTGCCTTTTTATAAACACAAAATTGGGTCACAAATGCTGCCTAAAAATTGTTGTTTTTCACAGAGCAGATATCGGTGCTTTTAATCTGCTTTTTCTTTACACAGACAGGGAAATGTCTCACCTCTAGAACATTATATAAAGTAGATTGATTTTTTGTTTTAAAATGCAGCTGTACTTTTGGACGATGTAAAATTGTCAGAACCACAGCTGACAGTGAAGATCAGGACTGTTTTAATATATGAACAGTTTTTGCAGATTTTCTTTGGAGTTTACATCATAGAACTATAATTAAAACTGGAAGATGAATCCAAAATGGTGCCCTGTTCCTCCCTGTGGCCTGAGCTCATTGGTGCATGACCCCAAAAAAGTTCTTTACTGCCGCGTTACTTCCTGATACGGAGGCTGCCATCTTTGCTTTAGGGGCACCACGTGACCACAATCCCCGCTTTGAGCGACGTGAGCGACCACGCAGCTGCGAGTTTTTGTGTTAACGTTAGCTTGTGTGATTGTAATTGTGTTCTTCATGTTAGATCAAATGTGAAAGCGTCTGAAATTAAATAAAATACAACTTACAGGTGTCTCTAGTCGAACCTTGTCCACGAGCTTCTGTTTGTATCGTCTGACACTCGTTCACGCGGCTCACACATGTTTGTGGTGACGTCACTTTATATAAAAACAGTAATTTAGGTGATTTTAGAAACGGTATAAAGGAACATTTCCTTCTATTTTATTTAAATACCGATAATAATTCAGTACTGTCTGCAATTATAATGTGAAATTTTTGAAAAAGGCTGGTTCCAAGAGGCTGCAGTACCTCGCACGACCACTAATCAATCTGGGACACGGACAGAGGGGGTGTGGCTTATCCAGTTAATGTAATACATCCATGGAGTTAAATTGCAGATGGTCAGAGACATATTGTTTCTACGGGAAGCGACGAGTGTCTACTTTTTGTACTTTGCCTTTTTATAAATGCAAAATTGGGTCACAAATGTTGCCTGAAAGGTGTTGGTTTTCACAGAGTAGATACCGGTGCTTTTAATCTGCTTTTTCTTTACATAGACCTTTAACTGACACAGACCTTATAAGCACTGAAAGCTCAGAGTCACACAAAAACTTGATTTGTATTTAGTGCAGCACTTTTCCCAAACACACACAAGGCTTCTGACACTTACGAGTCATGTTTCAGTTGTTAGAAGATTTCCAGGAGTCCATTTTTTTAAACTACTTTTGCCTCTTTTTATGTCTGTGATTCGCACTCTTGTAGTAAAGGGACTTACGGTTTGACGCTAATGGTGTTCGTGCAAATGGCCAACGAGGGAAAAGTCTCTCGCTAAAACATTAACGGCTTATTTTCTGTTGAGCTCGTCTGCCCCGTGTAAACTACAACAGAAACAAGATGGCGGTGCCCAAGACAACTTCCGGAATAATGTGAATACCCAAATGCTAATCATTTATTAGCATTTTCTACATAACTCGCTTCAACAAAGCCACGTTGCGATCAGAACCAAGATGGTCCCGTGTCTGACAGGAACCGATCGCATAGATGTGTGTTTGAGTATGCAATGTTTCCATCTTTAAACCTTCAGCCATTTACATAATTATGATACTATCGTTAATTGCAGTCCTTTTGGCCATGATAATTGTGACACAAAATTTTAATGTTGACCTGATAATCAAATTTCTGGAGAGTTCTAACTGCATGAAAGTCCACAAAGCACTGGGACTTCAACAAACACCGCAACAACAATATGTTTTACTTTCTGTTTCACGATTTTTACTTTTAAGATTTCACTTTGGTCTGTTCTTTTCACAGTCTTGGTTGTGTCATGATTCAAAAGTGCTTTCACATTTGCAAAATAAACACATCAAAATTGGGACCAGAATTAAACTAAATAAATAATGTCTTCATCAGGACTCAAACTGGGCCAAAAATGGAACCAAGTTGTTTTATACTTTGGTGTTCTAATGTTTTTTTGTTAAAACTCGCAAACAAAACAAAACAACAACTATAAATAAATAAATAAAGACATAAATAAATAAAATGTTAATTGAAAAAATAATAATAATGATACTCACAACTACAAAAACAATAGTAAATATTGATAATAAAAAAACTAAAATAAATAAATAATAATACAAATATTGCAAGTAATCGTTTCAGGAAATAAAATATTTCAGCAGTTCTGGATGCCTGAAAACTGAAAACTCCCTTCATGTTTTGATGTTGTTTCCTCCTTTAAAAAATCCCCGGCAGTGTTTTTGTTGAACCAGCTCCACAGCTCATGTGTTTAGCCTCATTCAGACTGATTTACTCCTCAGCCCTGTTTTACTTTCTTGTTTTTCGTGCACAAATTCTTTCACAAAATAGTTCATATGTTTAAGAAGAGACACATTTTTTGTTTTTTGGTCAGTTTTCACTCTCAACATATCGTCTTTCATGTGGAAACAACAAACGTGTCCAGTCTGCTCCTAAAGATGTTTTATTCTTCCATTGAATCCACTTCCTCCATAGATTCCTCTGGGACACTGTAACTTCAAAGGACGTTTTCTTAAAATGCATTTTTGTCCCTCGAGACATAAAGATCAGCCTTAAAGTAGATCCTACACCAAACTGTACAATCTGGACTCAACAAGATTTAGACCAAACGGACAGGGAAGAGGGATTTTTTGAAGACTAATTCAAAAATTGATTTATTAAAGTTTTAAGTAAAAAAAAAAAAGGCAAATTTTTAGTACAATTTTCAGTCAGATCTAGTTTACTCAAAAACTAAATAAGAAATCCAAAATCCCCTCAGTACATTTTTTGTCACTAATATTTGTACAAAATTAACCAAGAAATTTAAACCTGGTTCTGTTCATTTTTCAGATTTAAATGTCCCAAATATGTGTATTTTTGCCATTTTCCACATAAAATGCCTTATTTCTACATGAAAACATGACATGATGAAAAACTTGCGATACATTTGTTTCTTACATTTATGTGACTAAACTACAGGAGGAGTTTACAATTAATATATTTAAATTTAAGATTTTTTCCTATTCACCTGCAGTGTTCACCTTAATAATATTGGTGGTAAATACACACCATTGTACACTACTTAAAGATGCATTGTGTCACTTTTGTCTCAATGGAGATGGGATTGATAAATGCTCAAAATGTTCCACAATATGGCTTTAAACATATAGACCTATATAATGTGCATTTATTCATTTACAGGTGTTTTAATTGTTGAAAAATCCTGTTCTCAAAGGGATATAAATATGTCTAATGCCATACTGTGGGATATCCAAAGCAATAACATCTCCATGGAGACAAGAAGGTTTGAAACCCTTGACTAATAAGTTACATAGTGCACCTTGAATAGAATTTTTTTTGTTGACGTCTTGATTTTTCTGTTTCAGGTTTTCTCTTCCGACTGAGTCCAATTTAGGTAAGTTTAAAGTTTTGTGTATTTTGTGGAGATTATTTGTTGAAAGATTTCAGTCCAGTCTGAGGTGTCGGTGGTCGTAATGTTTTGGCCGGAGATTGTAATGAATGTTTCATTGGATTTGTGTTCACGGCGGTTTGATCGTGTCGTCTCATGTTTGGGAAATGTTCTGTTCCTCTTTAAATAATCACCACATGCACCGGGTCAGAGCGTAAAGTGAGAATGAGGGCAGAGAGAGAGGGAGAGGGGGGGAGAGGGAGCGGGGGAGAGAGACACACAGAGAGAGAGAGAGAGAGGAGAGAGAGGGGGGGAGACAGAGAGAGAGAGAGAAAAGAGGGGGGAGAGACAGACAGACACAGAGAGGAGAGAGAGAGAGAGGGAGAGAGAGGAGAGAGGGGAGAGAGGAGAGAGAGGGGGGGAGACAGAGAGGGGGGAGAAAGAGTGGGAGAGAGGAGGGGGGGGCAGACAGACACAGAGACAGAGAGCGAGAGAGAGAGAGTCAGACAGACAGAGAGAGAGGGGGAGAGAGGGGGGGAGAAAGAGACAGACAGAGAGAGAGAGGGGGGGAGAAAGAGACAGACAGAGAGAGAGAGAGGGGGGGAGAAAGAGAGGGAGAGAATAGAGAGAGGGGGAGAGACAGACAGACACAGAGAGAGAGGGAGAGAAAGAGAGAGCCAGACAGACAGATAGAGAGTGAGGGGGGGCAGACAGAGAGAGAGAGAGGGAGAGAGAGTCAGACAGACAGATAGAGCGAGAGGGGGGGAGACAGACAGACACAGAGAGAGAGAGACAGAGAAAGAGAGAAAAGGGGAGAGAAAGAGAGAGGTGGCGGAAAAGAGAAGGGAGAAGAGAAGGAGTAAAGGAGGGTTAGGAAGAGAGAGGAGGAGAGAAAGAGAAGGAATTTAGGAGAGAGCAGAGATGGGGAGAGAGAGAAGAGAGAGAGGGGTGGAAGAAAGGGAGAGAGGGAATAAAGGAGGGTTAGGGAGAGAGAGGCGGAAAGAGAGAGAGAGAAAGAAAGAAGGAATTTAGGAGATAGGGAGAGAGAAGAGAGAGAGAGGGGGAAAGAGAGAGAGCAGAGATGAAGAGAGAGAAGAAAATGAGAGGGGGAGAGAGAGCTATAGAGAAAGAGAAAAGCGAGAGAGAAGAGAAGGAGTAAAGGAGGGAGAGAGAGAAAGAGAAAGGAGAGAGAGAGGGAGCAGGAATAGAGAAAGAGAAAAGGAGGAGAGGAAAAGAGGGGGAAAGGATTGAGAGAGGGAGCGAGAAGGGGAGAGAAAGATTTGAGGGCGGCAGAAAGAGACACAGAGAGAGAGAAAGAGGTGTACGAAGAAGAGAGAAAGAGGGGAGAGAAAGGAGGAGAGGTGGAAGAGGGAGAGGGAAAGAGGACATAGAGAGAGAAAGAAGGGGAGACGAAAAGAAGACGGAGAGGACGGAGGAGGAAGAGAAGAGAGTGAGAAGAAGAGGGATGGAGACAAAAGAGAAGAGAGAGAAAGAGGAGAAGAGAAAGGAGGGAGAGGAGAGACAGACAGAGCGTAGCAGGGGAGGGAGGGAGGGATAGAGGGAGGACAGTGAAGAAAGGAGAGAGAGAGAGAGGTGTGAGAGAGAGAAGTGGAAACAACAGGAGAAACGTGACACCTGAACGCACCACGACACCTGAACACATCACGAGCTGAGGACAAACGGACAAGAAGCAGCCTCAAGTGGCCTCGTTAGAGAGACAGAAGAACATCATTAACTAAAGAGAGAGAGAGAGGGCAGAGAGAGAGAGAAGAGAGAGAGAGATAGAGAGAGAAAGAGAGAATGAGAGAGACAGAGAGATAGAGAGATAAAAAGAGAGAAAGGACAGAGAGATAGAAGAGAGAGAGATAGAGAGAGAAAGAGAGAATGAGAGAGACAGAGAGGGGGGGAGACAGAGGGAGAGGAAAGGGAGACAGAGAGAGATGGAGAGAGGGGGACACTAACTAAAGAGAGGGGGGCAGAGAGAGAGAGAGATAGAGAGAGAAAGAGAGAGAGTTAGAGACAGAGGGAGAGGCAGAGGGAGACAGAAAGAGAGAGAGGGGGCAGAGAGAAGAGAGGGAGACAAAGAGAGAGAGTCAGAGAGAGAGAGAGAGGGAGACAGAAAGGAGGAGAGAGAGGGAGATTGACAGAGAGCGATGGAGAGAGGGAGACAGAAAGAGAGACAAAGAGAGGGAGGCAGAGAGAGAGAGAAAGACAGAGAGGAGGAGAGAGAAAAGAAGACAGAGAGAGACAGACACAGAGAGAGAGGGAGACAGGGAGAGAGTGAGAGAAACAGGGAGAGACAGAGAGAGATGGAAGGAGGGAGTGGGACAGAGAGCGAGAGAGAGACAGAGTGAGATAGAGAGAGACAGAGACAGACAGAGAGAAAGCGAGGGGGGGAGAGAGACAGAGTGAGAGAAGAGGGAGACAAAGAAAGAGTCAGAGGGAGACCGACGCACAGAGAGAGAGACAGAGAGAGAGAGAATGAGAGAGACAAAGAGAGCCGAGAGACAAAGTTAGAAACAGAGAGAGAGGAAGAGACAGACAGAGAGAGGGAGGCAGAGAGAGAAAGACAGACACAGAGAGAGAACAAGGAAACAGGGAGAGACAGAGAGAAGAGGGAGACAGAGAGGGGGAGAAACAGAGAAAAAGGGGAGACAGAGAGGAGGAGAAACAGAGAAAAAGGGGAGACATAGAGGAGGAGAGACAGAGAGAGAGACAAAGACAGAGAGAGCCAGTCGTGGCAAACAATTGAAAACAAAATATTACATCTTTTGAAACGACAAAGCTCCTCAAATATCATCGATAAACAGGAAGCAGAATCCTACGAGAGAAAAACAGATTCAAGAAACAAGAAACCCAAAGCATTCAGTACAAACAAACCACACAAACTGACTGAGAGCACAATATTATTAATTCATTCAACAATTCAAGTGTCTGTTATAGTTTAATTAAATCGCTTAAAGACATACATAGCACTTAACATCTTTATCCAAATGAAAAAAATACCTGGAAAAATGGTAAAAAACTCAAAAACAAAATAAGTAGTATAAGTAAAATTATTATGACACCATTTTCAAACAAACTAAGGTCAACGCAACAGATGAAGGTAGAAAAATATGTTTGGGAATTATGTTAAAATGGCGATCTTTCAGGTGCCAAAGATGAGGCCTTTTCTGAGCAGATTTTCAGACGCTTCTCGACGCCCAGTGACCGCAGGGCGACGGTGCACATCCCCCGGAGCATGGCCACCGCGCCCTTTCTCAAGGTACAAAAAACACAAGTATTTCCTGTCTCGATTGTCAGGAGTGAGAGTAGGTTTCGCTTAAAGGTTCGTTCAAACATATTCGAGAAACAGTGACAGTGAAAAGTGTCATAATATTAGAAAAGGAAAAAGCAAACGCAAATTACAGTTAGTCTGGAGCTGCAACTAACGATTATTTTGGTGATTGATTAGTTTAGCGATTATTCTTTAGATGAATAGATTAGTTGTTTAAAACGTGAAAAATTTGTGATAAATTTGAGATTTTTACTCAATTTTACTCAAATAAAGCTGAAATAAAGCCTTTTAATGACGTCCTGGTGTAGAATATTTAAGTAAGTCAAGTATTTTAATCAAAAACACACAGTTTACATGTTTCCTGTGTGTTTTTTGCATGATTCCTGCTCCGTCTGAGTCATAAAACCTCTTCTTTCAGCTCATGTTTTGGAGTCAAGTTAACCAGTTAACGATTATTCGATTATTATTAGTTGACAACTAGTTCTATAATCGATTAGTTGTGATTAATCAATAACTTGTTGCAGCCCTAGTTTAGTCACAAATTAAGTCTCAGAATTCGTTCAAATAACATTCAAATGTCTCTCTGGGTGGAGTTTGCATGTCCTCCCCGTGTTACCGTGGGTTCTCTGGCTCCTCCCACCGTCCAAACACGTGACTGTGTTCAGGTTCATTGGTAAATTAGAGAATGAGTGTGAGAGTGAATGGTTGTCTGTGTCTCTGTGTTTGCAGCGACGGTTTGGCCCCTGTCCAGGGTGTGCCCCGCCCTAGAGAGGGGGAGAGAGGGAGACCGAAGAACGTCGTTAACTAAAGAGAGAGAGAGACAGAGAGAGAGAGAGAGGGATAGAGAGAAAGAGAGAATGAGAGAGACAGAGAGAGAAGGGGAGACAGAGGGAGAGACAGAGGGAGACAGAAAGAGAGAGAGGGGGCAAAGAGAGACAGAAGAACGTCGTTAACTAAAGAGAGAGAGAGACAGAGAGAGAGAGAGAGGGATAGATAGAGAAAGAGAGAATGAGAAAGACAGAGAGAAGGCAGAGAGAGAGAGAGAGACCGGCACAGAGAGAGATGGAGAGAGGAAGACAGAAAGAGAGAGAGGGGGCAGAGAGAGAGAGAGAGAGAGAGACAGAAGAATATCGTTAACTAAAGAGAGAGAGGGCAGAGAGAGAGAGAAGAGAGAGAGATAAAGAGAGAGAGAGAGACCGGCACAGAGAGAGATGGAGAGAGGGAGACAGAAAGAGAGAGAGGGGGCAGAGAGAGAGAGAGACAGAAGAACATCGTTAACTAAAGAGAGAGAGGGGGCAGAGAGAGAGAAAAGAGAGAGAGATAGAGATAAAGAGAGAGAGAGAGACCGGCACAGAGAGAGATGGAGAGAGGGAGACAGAAAGAGAGAGAGGGGGCAGAGAGAGAGAGACAGAAGAACATTGTTAACTAAAGACAGAGAGGGCAGAGAGAGAGAGATAGAGAGATAAAGAGAGAGAGAGAATTAGAGACAGAGAGAGACAGGCCCAAAGTCACTGGGACTGGCTCCAGTCACGCGACCCCAAACAGGAACAAGCGGGAATGAATGACTGAATGAATGAGCATTCAAATGATGAATGAATGATGTCAATCCAACAGAAATGTGTGAAAACATGTCTTAGTTGAGGTTTAATTATAAGACAAAAGTGAAATGTCTGTCAAATTAAAAAGTGCAGAAATATGAACATATGAAGGAACATCATTTTTTTTCCTTTTTATTTAAACTCAGCTAAACACTGTAGTCAAGTCAAATGTTCAGGTATCTGTAGTTTAGTACTTATTAACTATTTTTTATTTGTATGCATTTGTACTTTCTACTCCACTACATTTCTGTCGCTCAGCACTCGGGCCTGACTCCGGCTCAGAGGGAGTATCTGTACAACGTGGCCTCGTCCCACAGCGGAGACCGAGTGCGGGACATCATCAGCACGCACTACATGAACATCCTGCACCGCTGCATCCGAGCAGGTCAGAGGCCACGCCCCCTCTGCTCCAACACAAACAACAAACACGGCTTCTCTCTGTGAAACCTCAGAGCATTGTTTTTCAACCTTTTTCAAGCTGCGTCACATTCTTTAGGTTTAAAAGAAGCCACGGCACACCACCTACAACAAAAACATGACCAATTCAGACCATTTAGTTAATAAAATATGGCATATAATGAGCCAAATCATGCTTGTGCTACTGTCTGGTGCTTTAGATTTGGCAATAGTGGTGGTTTTACATTATTGTTTGGTGCAGAAGTTGCACTCAAGACAATCCGAAAAGATAAATGGGTTATTTACATCCGCATTTGTGAATGTGTTAACTCAAATTGGACGTTTTTCCAGGTGTGCCTTGAAAAACGTCCAATTTTGAAAAACGTCCATGGCACAAAGGGTTGAAAATCAAGGCCTTAGAGAATGGATTTTCAACCAGTGTGCCATGACGTTTTTCCAGGTGTGCCTTGAAAAATATTGAAAAAAATTCCGATTTGAGTTAACGGGTTAAAAATGTGGATATAACTGACGCATTTTTCCATTTTGGAGTTTCCTGAGCAACTTCTGCATCAAAAAGAATGCAAAATCACTGCTGTTTCCAGATTTAAAGAAGCAGACATTATTTATTTCATTATATACCATGTTTTTTGTTTTTGTTTTTTTTTACTAAATGGTCTGATTTGGTCATGTTTCAATAATAAATGGTGTGCCCTGGTATTTTTTAAACCCAAAAAGTGTGCCACGACTCGAAAAAGGTTGAGAAACACTGCAAGTTTTCCATTTTGGAGTTTCCTGAGTAACTTCTGCATCAAAAAACATTGCCAAATTTAAAGAACCAGACTGTGACACAGACATTATTTACCTTATTTTAAAGCTTTTTTTTTTCTTCTTTACTGAATGGTCAGATTTGGTCATGTTCCAGTAGTAAATGGTGTTCCATGGCATCTTTTTAAACCCAAAAAGTGTGCCACAACCCAAAAAAAGGTTGAGAAACACTGGACAACTTTACCATTTTGGAGTTTCCTGAGCAACTTCTGCATCAAAAAACAACCCAAAACCATCACTAATGCCAAATGTAAAGATCCAGACAGTGGTACAGACATTATTTACCTCATTATACCATATTCTTTTGAACTAAATGGTCAGATTTGGTCATGTTCCAGTAGTAAATTGTGTTCCATGGTATTTTTCAAACCCAAATTTTGTGTCGTGACTCAAAAAAGGTTGAAAACACAGGACAAGTTTACCATTTTGGAGTTTCCTGAGCAACGTCTGCATCAAAAAACAACACAAAACCATCACTAATGCCAAGTTTAAAGATCCAGACAGTGGCACAGGCATTATTTGGCTCATTTGTCTCAATTGTAGTTGGTGGGTCAAAAATTGTTCGGATAGTTCACCAAACGACACTTGTGTTTATAAACGGACGCTAAATCTACTGTTGAGGCATACTTTTATGTTTCCAAATTAAAACAAATTAAAATTACAAACTAAAACAATCTTCACATAAAAACAATCACAGTCTCTTGTTTTATTTATTTATTTTTAAGCTTTTTAATATTTAACATTTAATAAAAGTTAACATTAGCTGGGAGAAACAGTTGGCTTTGCGATCTGCCTTTGCTCGAGGATCTTTACAAATGCACACGTTTAAACCGAGCCCTTCAAATATGGCGCCCTTATTTATTTTTGAAGCAACTCAAACTTTTTAGTTGTTTTTTTATTTCATTTCACAGTGTCTAAATGTTTTAAAATACTTTCAGTGTTGTTTTGTTAGCTCTTTTTTACTCTGTCTATTGTTTGTTTATGTGGTTGTTTCACTTTAATGTTTTCCGATGTGGTTTTAGTCAACAAATCCCAACTAAACGACACTTTCTGAGCCTCTCTTTTTGTTTTGTTTTTCCAGGTCACACGGTTGACAATGAAAAAGAGTACATATGGGCTCCGACGACGCTGCCTCAAATGGTCGAACCTCCACAAACGGACGACGCAACTCAAAACCAAGCAACGGCATCGAAACACAAAGGGAAAAGCAGCGCGGCAGCCAGGAATTATGGGAAAACCACTCTGCCAAAGATCAACAAGAGACAGCCGCGGTGAGTCTGTACGAGGGTGGAGCAAAACTAAAAAAAAAAAAAAACAACAACATTTATATTTCAACGTCAAGCGTCGAGATATAAAAGCAAGTAATGTGTAAATGTCTTAGTTTAGGTGTTGTACAAGAAATAATCCATCTAGAAATCTTTTTGTTTCTGTCTGTTCTTTTAGCAAATTGATCAAAACAATCATTTGAATGATATTTTGACTAGGGCTGCACAATATATCGCAAAAGTATCGATATCGCCACAAATAAAATATATATTGCAGCGACACCAAAGTCTTCATCTGATAGAAATGTTCTGTTTTTGAAATGAAAACGCTGAAAAGGGAAAAGCATGAATAAAATCTAGCTTTCTCAAACTAAATTAGCCTCGGTTTTGTCGTTATTCCCTCAAAAACAGGGCTGCAGCCATCAGTAGAATAATCATAGTCGACTAAAAATCATAATTGCAGTCGTGTTTTGAGACTCTAAAACACAAAAGTAAAGACTTTTATAACAAAGACAGTGACATTATTGAAGAAAAATGGCAAAAAATAATAGATCATTTCTAATTTTCCTCAATTGTACACTTTATTCATAAATATTCTCTCTCTGGAAGCTTCATTCACAATATTTCAACATTTATTTGGTTAAAAATGTTGTTCAAAGTCTCAAGCTACAATAGAAATAATCGACTATTGAAATAATCATTAGTTTCAGTCTTAGTCAAAAAGTGTATTTAAATATCACAATAATATCGATATTGCAGATCTTAATAGCCGTATCGCAATCATTTACAATATCGTGCAGCCCTAATTTTGACAATATTTTCTTTTGCAGACGTGTTAAAACCCCAGTGTCCAAACAGAGAAAGAAAGTGGCCACTCCACCAAAACCGACGAAGAAAAGTCCAAGTAAGTCTTTTTGCATTTATCGATGGCTGTTTACTTTGCTTTAACCAATGTTTAAAAAAATAGGGCACAGTAACTGTGTGGTGTTGGGAAAATGTTAAGATTTTTGTAGAAAATCTTGCAAATTTAATCTCAGGTTGGCATTTTTTTATTGTTTATAATTCCACTTCCTGATCGTAAATGATGACATCACACTAGAAATGCCATAACTGTCACCTAGCAACCATGTTTTATACTGGACCAAAGGACTCTAACGTCAGAGAAATTGTTATTTGACTGAAATATAAGAAAACATCTTTATTCTGTTGAATTAATGTTAAGGATACAATAAAATAAATGGTCACATGTTTTTGCTTTAAAGGTGCTGTACCTGATTTTTACTGTTTTGAAACGTGGAAAACAGAACTAGTTGCTGTTAAAGTCTTTACTTCAGTCTCATGTGTCTCTCACTTTCCAAATGCAGTCCCAGCATCATAAATATTCAACGCAATAAGTTTAGCACTTTTCACCAGTCTCTGAGCTGTTAGTTGCGTTTTTTTTCCACTTTTAGTCACATTCTGTCGCTTTTAATCACGTTTTTGTCACTTTTAGTCATGTTTTTGTCGCTCTTAGTTGCGTTTTTGTCACTTTTAATCACGTTTTTGTCACTTTTAATTACGTTTTTGTCACTTTTAATCACGTTTTTGTCGCTTATAGTTACTTTCCTGTCACTTTTAATCACGTTTTTGTTGCTTATAGTCACTTTCCTGTCACTTTTAATCATGTTTTTGTAACTTTTAATCACGTTTTTGTTGCTTATAGTCACTTTCCTGTCACTTTTAATCATGTTTTTGTCACTTTTAATCACGTTTTTGTCAATTTTAGTCATGTTTTTGTCGTCATCAGTCACGTCCCAGCATCATAAATATTCAACGCAATGAGTTTAGAAGCACTTTTCTCAAATCTCTGAGCTCAGAGAGTCATGGACCATCCCGGGTAAAGCTAACAAACATTCTGAAGGTGGGAAGGCAGGAAGGTGGTCAGTGACCCGACTCATATTCTTCACAATCAATTTGACGCCATCAGGGAGAAGGTATAGAGTCCCAAACGGCAAACTGAACAGATTTAAGCATTCATTGATACCATTTAGCGACCAATTTGCTGAATTCTGAGAGTGCAGTCAAAAAATTAATGAATTAATATAGAAGAGTGACAATTCAGGTGTTTTGCACAAAGGCTTAGGGAACGTGCAATCACAAAACTGCACACAGGCTACGGAATGTGCAAAAGGCCCAGGGTATGTGCACTTGAGTAATTAAATGCATTTAAGACTGTGATTGTTTTATGATGTTGTGAGAATGTGAAGGATTATCTTATCTTATTAGCATACAGCACACTTCCTGCTTCTCGTAGAATAAAACGCTCTATAAACAAAGAGAAAGTGCTGGGGTCTAATTTTCACCCGAATAGACGCTTTTACATTATATCTGTGCTGGAGCAGTGCAGATTTTACTTTATTACATGCAAAAGAATCTGGCACATGAAATAGTTCTGTTTTTCACGATTCAAAACAGTAAAAATCAGATGCAGGGCCTTTAAAATGATGCCAAACATATGAACGTCTTCCAGGTCTGAAGTCTTCAGAACTACTTCCTGTAATTAAAACTTATTTTTACAAGTTTTCTTGACAATCTACTACTTGATGCAGGTTTGAAATAAAATAAAAACGAACTAACAAACTGATTGGTGCGAAACTGTAATTTAAAAGTTGTAGAATAATAAAAACCCATCATAAGCACTTTGAGGTACTGGCTGACAATTTTGGAGATAAATGTCAAAATCGAATTAAAAAACAGTTTCAGAAAAAAAAATGTATGCCTGATGAGAGCACAGCGCAGATAATTTTAAAATGACTGAAGAAATTGTGTTTTTTTTTGGACGTTTTAGACAATATTTTCTATAGATCTTTATAGAATTGTTCTGCGCAATCACTGGAAAAATGTGACGTTCAAGTACCAGTATTATTTTGTATTACATTCACCACTTTGTACCAGTTCTTGTTGTGTCCTTGAGCAGCGCACCTCGTCTGTTCCAGGTGTTCCCGTGCGAGCGATGAGCCCCGACGAGGACGACGAGGACGACCTGGAGGCCTGGCTGAAGGACTGGGAGGAGGGCGAGGTGAAAGCGGGGAGCGAGTGGAGGGAAGAGGCTTTGAAGGACGGAGTCAGAGACGGTTTGTCCTCTCTGTCGCTCACAGACTGGGACTCGCTCTCGGACTCTGATTCATGAACAGAACAACGTCAGCGTCATCATACATTATACGCTAAATGTACAAGTCGTGCTTAAGAAGAGCGTCTGTAACTGTCCATAAGCTGCACGTCCTGTTCAGCGCTCTGACCTGGAGGTAATGTGTAACTTTCCTCTCATCGATCAACATGACATACATCAAATGGAAAACAGAGACGCTTGTTTTAAAGACATACTACGCTTTTTTCCAGATACTTATTTACTGAACTCAAGTAAGTCGTAAAGTTTTGTTTATTGTAAATTGCATTATTAAGCTATAAAAACTTGATGATAGAAACAGGTTCAAAACTGCCGAACGGATAAGCCCCGCCTCTTCAGTGTGATAAACCATCCATCCATCTTCTTCTTCTGATTATCCGGGGCCGGGTCACGGGGGCACAGTTTAAGCAGAGACTCCCAGACTTCCTTCACCCCAGACACTTCCTTCAGCTCCTCCGGAGGGATCCCGAGGCGTTCCCAGGACATACAGAGACATAGTCCCTCCAGCGTGTCCTGGGTCGGGTGGGACATCTAGGATGCTCCGGAGCAGATGCCCGAGCCTCAGCTGCTCCTCTCGACGTGGAGGAGCAGCGGCTCTACTCCGAGCTCCTCCCGTGTGACTGAGCTCCTCTCTGTCTCTAAGGGAGCGCCCAGACACCCGAGGAAACTCATTTCGACGCTTGAATCCTCGATCTTGTCCTTTGGGTCATTACCCAGAGCTCATGACCAGGTGAGAGAGGAATGTAGTAGATTGATGATAAATTGAGAGCTTTGTTTTTGGACTCCCGCTCCACAACAGTCCGAGCGCACACAGCGAGCGCATCACAAGACCCTGAGATACTTGTACTCTTTCACTTGAGGAAAGAACTCTCGTCATCTTTAAAGGGCAAGCCACCTTCATACGGTCGAGAACCACGGCCTTGGATTTGGAGGAGCTGAGTCTAATTTGCTTATTCACCTTATTCCTGAAGTTGCCGTATGCACTGCCGTCTTGTTTCCGTTGTAGTTTACATGGAGCAGACGAGCTCAACAGAAAATAAGTTCTACATGGACTAAAAAGACGTTTTCAGGCCTCAGGAAATCGTTGCGTTGTTGACTTGTTGCTCATGTTCATTAAACATTTTACACAAATCAACCTACTTTATGTAACATTTTAGCGGCGAGACTTTTCCCTCGTTCATCATTAGGTTTAACAGAGTTCTCGTCAAACGGAAGTGCATTACAAAAGTGCGTATCTGTGGCAAAAAACTGTTAACGCCACACCCCATTATTATGATAATCCCCGCCTCTTCATAGTGATAAGCAATTAAATCTGTCCTGGTCAAAACTACTCAAATTATGATTTATTTATTATATTAGTGGACATATTTTATAAGTCAAGTCATTTTAACTAAGGGTAGATCTAAATTTTTTGTAGAGTAACATGATTTAACCTGTTTTTAGACCTACAGTAGTTCAACATGTTTTTTTTGCTCAGTTTAGTCCAGTTTTAGACCTGGTTAAAGTTAAGTCCTGGTTCAATTTTAGTCTAGTTCTGATTTAGTCCCATGTTAGGTATTGTCAAGTCTTAGTTTAAGCAAGATCTGATTTAGTCCTGATTGCCTTCGACTTGCATCCAGATTTTAGTCTTAAGCCTCTGGTCTTTAGCGCTGGTTCAAGCCTGGTTTAGTCCTGGTTTGATTCTGCTTCAGTGCTGGTTCAGTCTTAGTCCTGGTCTAGTTCAATTCAGTCTACACGTAATTGAGTTCTTCATAAAGACAAACATGTTTAAAAGTAAAGTTTGGGAACTAAAATTGCTTCCAAGTCTGTGTTTCTCCAGCATTTGTTCTAAAATGAGATAAAATACTAATTCAAAATGTAAAAAACTCCACTTGGTAATAAAATGCTCTGATTCTTTCACACATTTCCTGTATTTCGCACTAAGCACTTTACTTTTTCATTGCATGTATTAAACTTTCTGAAATGTAACTATGTCGTGCAATAAAAAATACAAAACTGGAGTGACATTAGTTATTTATTGTGAAAAGATACAATATAATCTAAATGTAATAGGGCTTTTGTTATAAGACAAAGAGACAAACAGGAAATGGCACCAAATAATAATTCATTTAAACAAATAAAGTGATGTTAAAGAGCCTGAGCAGAGGGACAAACGAACAATGTATAATACAAGATTTAAATGTGAAAATGTGGTTTATTATTGCTGCTTTTACGTGGACAAGTATTTGCTTTTTACTTGAATTAATATTAATATTTGTACAGGACATTAACATTGTTCTTAATTAGTTCAACAGGGAAAAACTAAAGGTAAACTTATATTTTTAAATACTAACTACTCTGCAAGAAGTAAGATCTAGGTGTTTTTAAGTAGATTTAATTTAATAAGTAAAATTATTAGTGGAATAAGACTTTTTGAACTTAAAATAAGAAAAACACAACTCATTGCAGTAAAATTTGGAAAAATCTCATGATAATTGTACTTCATAATAATACGTTCTTCATTTAAGTCTTTTTAACTTCCTTTTTGCGGTTTATCTAAATGTATTATAAATGACCAATTAGACAAGTTTAAAAGTAAAAGAAAGTTTAAAAAATACTATCTTTATTATAAGAGTTTAGATTATAAAGCTTTCTATTATCTAGAGCTTTCTATTATTAATTTAGTTTAATATCAGTGTTTGCCACTAGTTTTGCAGTGATTAATTGGTGAAAGTGTGAACACAGCCTAAAACTGAGACTAAACTGGAACTAGAATCCCGGAACTAACTTGGACTAAACCAGGACTAGAACAGGACAAGTGTGAATGCTTAGTCCTGGTGTAATCCTGGTTTAGCCATGGTTCAGTCTTCATTTAGTCCTGATTTAGTCCTTGTTCAGTCTTCATTTAGTCCTGATTTAGTCCTGATTTAGTCCTGATGAAGTTCTTGTTTAGTCTTCCTTTAGTCCTGATTTAGTCCTAATAAAGTCCTTGTTCGGTCTTCGGTTAGTCCTGATTTAATTCTGGTTTAGTCCTGGTTCTGTCATGCTTTAGTCCTCCCGTTTTAGACCATATTCAGTCCCGCTTTAGTCCAGCTTTAATCCTGGTTCAGTCTTAGTTTAGTCTAGTTTTAGTCCTGTTTTCATCACATGTGACTTCTAGACCTGACTTAGTCCAGTTTCAAACCAGTTTTGGACCTGGATCTGGTTCAAATCCCTGGGAAAGACTTTGTCCACGTAAAAGCAGCCGTGTACAGTAGATTCTGAGGCTGCGCTGCCCTCTGCTGTTACAGGAATGAAACGACACTTCCTCCACCTCCTGGTTTTTTTCGTTTGCGGTGAATTTGTTGTTGTTTTGTTTTTTTTATGACTTTTTGTACTCGATGCGCTCCACTTTGACGTCGTCGCCGATCAGCTGATACACGTACGTCACCACAGTGGACGCCTGGATGTCCATCAGCACGAACGAGGGGATGATGTTACTGTGAAAAGAGAGAGAGAGAGTCATTAGTGAAAGACGAGAGGAGATAATCGCAGAAACACAAGAACATATTCATCAGGACAAAAGGGTTTCAGCAGAAATAAGTCACTGTGAAAGAGACGGAGCCGTGTCAATATTTAACAGAGCTTTTAAAAGACGCCGGGTCAAACCACAGCAGGACTAGGCGACCTGAGCGCAAGGACCGGGTCACAGTGAGGGTTACTCCTGCCTCACAGCCACGAGGTTCCAGGTTTGATTCAAGCCCCAGAACGGACAAAACGAGGCCTGAAACGGGCGACCACAGCTCTCTGCGTCTTGTCAAAAACAGACGTGGTACGAACGGCTCAGAGATTTGTCTCAGAGGCAGAAGAGCAGAGAGGGGAGAGTCTGAGGGAGTCAGGTTTGGTGGAAGTTTGAAACACAAAAAAAGGCAAACTGTGAGTATTTATTCACAAGCGTGTGTGAAGCATACACAATTTATGTGCTGCAGTCATTAGAGGCATAAGAGGGGATTACCATATAAACAAAAGCTAGACAAAAGCTAGCTATGGTAATGTAAGTGCTCAGAACAACTGGGAATGATGATTTAAAATCAGCAAAATAATATTCATAATATGTGTCCTTTAACTAACACGGCTCACACCAGATTGATAAGTGCAGCTCTGAATTGAGTTCTACACATTTATCAATCTGGAAAGTTATCAGTGAAAGCGATGACATTGAAACAAATACTTCTCACTGATTGGTTGAAGCGTCACAGCAGCTGAACAAGCACAGACCTCTTAAAAAGCACAAAGCTTCCTCAGCTGGTTTTTAAAAAAACTAAATAGTTCATATTTCTGCTCAAATAAGCCGGAGTTTGTCTATCGGTGTCGTTTGTTTTGGTTTGTTTGAGCGCTTCACCTTTGGCTCCGCCCCAAACCACAGTGCTGCGCTGTGACTTTGTAGTTAAGGTGAATCCACAGGTCTCACCTCTCCAGGGCGCTGTACGCTCCTGTGGCCGACCCCGGGTTTATGTAGAACTTGTTTTCATTTTCAAACGCCTCAAACTTGTGCGTGTGTCCCGAGATGAGAATGTCCACGTCCAGCTGCCTCTGGAGCAGAGCCAGAGATGCCATGTCGCCCCACGGGATCACCTGCAAGAGCAGAGGTCAGGCCTGGTCCTGGACTGGTCCTGGACAGGTCCTGGACTGGTCCTGGACTGGTCCTGGACTGGTCCTGGACTGGTCCTGGACTGGTCCTGTCATGATTTCGTTTAGTCCTGGTTTGGTCCTGGTTTGGTCCTTGTTTAGCTCTGGTTTAGTCCCGGTTCAGTCCTGATTTAGACCTATTTTAGACCTGGTTTAGCTCTGGTTTAGTCCTGATTTAGATCTGGTTCAGTCCCGGTTTAGTCCTGGTTCAGCACTGGTTTAGCCCTGGACCAGGACTAAACCATGACCAAAACAAAACAAAAGTAGGACCAAACCAGGACTTTATTGTTACCTGATGTCCGTGAATGAGGCCGATCTTAAACTGTCCCACAGTTACGACTTTCTGCTCCGGGTAGTTCAGGTTCTACACAAAAAAACAAAACAAAAAACAGAGAGAATCACCAAAGATTTACTGATCAGGCAAAGCTTTACGAACGGCTTCAGCTTCAGAACCAATATTCACAAAAATCTCACACTTTTTCATGAAATGTGAACCGGCAGAATGATTCCTGTATATTGTAAAATGCAGTCTTTGCCAGGGGAGGTTAGTACGTGCTTTTTTTTACCTTTCAAAGACATCATTCGCATAATTCTACTTTGTTTGAAATAACAGTACTCTTACTTACTTGTGCTAAATATTTATAATACGTTTGTATATGTGAAGAAATGTTTAAAAATAAAAGTCTAAAATAACAGAATCCCTGTGTGATGTCATCAAAAAGCGACGTGACATTGAAAATACAAAGACAATTTACAGACAACTGACACAATTTTTGCCAGTTTAAACCGTCATTCAACAAAATAGAGTTATCAGGTGTTATCATTTGTCAAATCATAACTATTTTGTAATTTTTGTGGATTGTTTACCGTCTGGTTGCTTTAACTTGAACACATTTCACTCTCTACCACCTCAGGTCATCTCTCAAATGTGTACTGCTCCTGGATGTGTTTATAATTTTCACTCTGGACTGAATATTCAATCTCAAAGTGTCATTTCGAGAACCCTTGCATTCTCTTGGCGGTTTACCTCATCGAAGTCTCCCCTGACGATGTGCACGTCTCCGGCCAGGGTCTTGAGGTAGTCGTAGCTCTCCTTCGTGCACAGGTTCCCGGTGCAGAGGATGTGTTGGATCTTCCCCGGGACCAGCAGCTTCTTGAACTTTGCCGGGAGCGAGTTGCATCTGTGGGGGATGTGGAGGTCTCCGAGCACCAGCACCAACTGAGAACCACCACAGCAGGTTTAACGTCGTCATAAAGTGGAGGAGGAACCAGGTTTTTCAGTGCAAGGCCCTCAAAATAAACACTAATAACCCTGAACCAATCGCTAAAATAGGAATAAATAACCCTCCCAAGCCTTGAGGAGAGTCTGCCACCTGCTGGTTAAACGTAAGGCGAGTTGCTGCAGGTGAATAAACGTCTTAAATTTAAAGCTATCGATTGTAAACTTTACTCACACAAAGGTAAGAAAAGATTTATTAAAGGTTTTTCATCATGTTGTGCTTGCATCTCCACAAATCTGACTCCACCGGCTTGTTTCCATGGAAATATTGCTCCTTAGTCAACAGACCCTTTAAAAGTTTGTAAACAAAAACATTCTAAATTCAGAACGGAGGCAAAAGTGAAGTGCAACATAATGTGATTTCACTGAGAAACTGGGATTAACCTCAGAATATCACAAAATATGACAAATGTAGATGATTTAGTGTCAGTAAAAGCCTCAGACACATGTGAGTGACATCAGAGCTGCTTTAAACACATTTATTATTGTATTTTACATTATGTTTAAGGAAACTATGATCAACTCTTTGGCATTTTTGATGAAGGAACAATCCAGATTTATGGGTTTTACTGGAAAAATACTCACAGAAATGTTGAGCCCACAATCATTTTTCATTTTATCTAGAGATATATTAGATACTATTCCATAAATTAGATTCTTTTGAAGCTAAAATACAATTTTAAGGCTAGAAAAGTATATTTTGTCCATCGTTTGTTATAGAAAAGCAAATTAACTGATCTTTCTACTCTGGAAATTCAGATGTGTTGCTTTTTTCCAACACAAACACTTCAAACCAGTAGAATTTAGATCTAATGTGAGACAATCATTGAACCATTTACAGTCAACTTCATTTTGCCTCCAGTCGCCTCCGTTCTGGAATTATGATAACGTCACATTTTAAAGGGTCTATTATTCTCTACAGAGTGGCACAAAAAGGATCTATCTCCATGAAGAATTTATAAGCACAGATTTAACGTTCTATTTCCATGGAATTGTGCTGATGTCAACTAGAGAAAGCTACACGATGTTACTTTAAGGAATTGTAATGTACGTTTATTTTGTAATTAGGGCTCTGATAATTAATCACCTACATTTTGATAATCGTAATAATCATAATCTTTACTTTGCAAACTCTACAATGAATATGATAAGTCCTTTAATGACATTGAATGAAAATAGACTATAAATCAACACATAAGAATCACAGAATTTTAATCAATAAATCCCTTTATTTGTAAATATTCTCTGAGTCGCCATATTTTCACTGCTTTTTAAAATTTTAATTCTACTTATTTATGTCTATTCTATGGTTTTATGGTTTTGATTTGACTGTTTTTAGTAAGTGATAAGATCAAATTGAGCAGTTATTATATATTTTGTTTGTTGTTTGATGTTTTATGTCCGTGCTGCACTTCTGTTTATAAAATGTACTATGTAAATAAAGTAGATTTGGATTTTTTTGTTGATAATACATTTAAAATTTCTGTATTTCTGTGTTTGTCTGTAAAATAATCGTTAATTGCAGCTTGGTCTGTAATGTTTTGGGTTACAACACCACACAAACACACACACAGTATTAATTTATCAAAAATAAAAAATCTAAAGCTTCAAACCAGAGACAAAAGCTTAGTCTGAAGTATTTTTTTGTTCCGACACTGACACGTATCGACCTCTGAAACCACTGCAGTTCATTCTTTAGCAGAGTTGAGTTAGTAAAAGTAGATTTAGTCAAAAGCTGTGAGTTTCCAAACAGTTAATTGTGAGTATGTCAGCGTTTTAAAGCAGAACGCAGCCCCAGTGAAGTGACTTACCCTGTGCCCGGCCTGGACCAGCGCAGACAGGAGTGAGAGAGGGAGAGGAGTGTGACATGAAGCAAAAGAAAAACAACACAAGGACAGTGATAAAGAGGAGAAACTGAAATTAAAAAGTGCATGGGTTAATAATAATAATAATCATTCAAAACAAAGAAACATGGTGTGGCTGAATCAAACGTTAATGTGGGCTGTTAGTGATTAAAAAAATAAATCAAAAAGCCTAATAATAACGTGATTGAATGAGCAGGCAAACTTAAGAGTGAACATTCATGACAAAACAGAATCAAAATCGTTGCTGAAATTGAAATAAATTCTTCAAATAAAGACAATTCAAAAGAAAAAACAAAGTGAAATGAAAACAGACAACGGGATAAAACTTTGGTACGAATCAGAACGACCCAGTTGTGTTTAAGTCTTTAAGTTTTCACAAAATATCTACTCTTGCTGTTTAATTGGCGCTGTAGATGTTGAGTTTTGGGTTTGTGCTGGAAATAAAGCTGCAGTCAACATATGATACGGCAATATATCGTTATGGACTTCTTGGTAATCCGTGTATCCATAAGAAAAGTTGTATCGCGGTGCGCTAAGACATTGTTAATTCATTATCAATTGTTGGGTTATAAACTTAAGCTAAAAAGTAAGTTGGTCATAAATCAATTGTGTTATCCAATTGCTTTGATAAAGTAATAAAAGTCTAAAGGAATAAATTCTAAGTGAATGCGACAGTAGAAGTTTTCTATCAAGTCAGGTTTAGCGGCCGATAAGGTATTCCTATCTTAATCAAAACACTATACGCAATTCAGTGATAACCTAGTAATTGTAAAATAGTGGTCTGCGAGTCTGCCACAAAGGGGGTAGAAAACGCGCCTGCAGTTAATGCTAACACTCGAGGAAGGATTTTCCATTTACAATCTAAATTAGCCTTGATTTAGCATTGATTCTCTCTCAAGCAGGTCAACGTGATGCCCTAGTTTTGTTATTCAGCACAATAAAAACATAATTTTTGTAAAGACTCTTATTTGTGCCTGAATTCAGATACACATCATATTGTGATGCACTTGGCAAGACCCAGTCATATCTGATAGTACTGCTTTGTTTGCCAAATTTAGAATATTTTGCAATAGTAATGAAATTTAATTAATTGTCAAAACTCATTGCATTACACATTGTGGTTATATTGTTGTGCTGTAGAGTGAAGATGGTTTATAATCGGGTGACAAGAGAAGACATTTAACTCAAAATGTACTAAAACAAAGGCCACCCGATTTCTTGTCTGTAGCCCATTTTACGTCAAATTAATGATCTGCAAATTAAATTCATATAATTTACTATATTTCCTAAGAATTACAACCAAACCAGACCCAGACCATTAGACTGTAGCATTAGAATGAATGAAAAGCAGTTACACACCACGTCTAACTATTAATTTAGTCAATACTCAAGTCAGAAATGATTGTTTAGGCATAACAAGTGCCTTCATTGATCTATTAACATGTAATAACAGTAAAATAAATAGTTAATACAAAAATATCTGTCTTGAGGAGAAGTTGCTCTTAGCTTGTTAGCATAACGAGCTAAGGTTGTAGTCACGAGTCAACATGTAGCTCTGTCAATAAAACAAAGTTAGATATTTGTTGTGCACAGAATGAGAAAAGTAACAGCAAACGTGTGGAATACGAAGAGTGGATTTGATCGACTTATGAGCTTGTTTATTAAATAATTGTGGCTAAATCGTTCAGCTGTCATGTGATCACTTCTGCACCCCGGAGTGGAGATTCGTTCAGAAGTACGTCAAAAATCCACGCTAAAAACACGCACAGGACTTTAATTCACGTCCATAACACACCCTCGGATGATCTACTATCTCGCCGTTTCCTGAAACAGTTTAATAATTGCAGTTTTCGTTATTTTATACTCACCATCTTCAATATTTTGCTAGAGCTGCAAAGGAGGAAGTTGAGATAGCGCGTCAGCCAATCAGAATCGAGAACCTCACCGGATCTACAGCTGCGTTTCAGAATAAAAGTAAAATGTTGAGAGAAAAACGTTGAGCAAAGTCAGAAAACGTTAATTAATGCACGCAAACGTTGGTAAAAGTGTAACTAATAACATGTACAATTATTAGGACACGATTAGTAATTAAATACTACGTTTAAATATATTTGTCATCGAGTAAAAGAAGCATAAACAGCAGAAAGTTGACAAGATTGAATCAAGATAAGTAGTTCTGTAACAAACTAATATTGTTCAAATCGTTAAGTCCAGTCAAACGATTATTTCTTTTGTACATTGGAAACTTACATATATTCAACCAAATAAATGTTGCAATATGGTAATTCAAGTTTCTAGATAGATAATACTTACAAATAAACTGAATTATTAATTTAAAACAGAAATAAATATTGTATTCATTTTTGATTCAATAATGCCACTGTCTATGTTATAAAACGTCTTTTTGTATGTGTTTTAGAGTGTGTACAGTCCAGAGATTTATCCAGAGATTTCGGTATGATGACAAATTAGGAAGGTTGCCATAGTGATGAAAATTTTAAGATAATATTATAACGTCTGAATATGAATGAAAAAACTGGGATTAAACTCATTATCACAAAATATGATAAATTGAGATAGTTTTGGCAAATGAAAAACACTCAGATACATGTAAGTCATATCAGAGCCTGGTTTAATAGAAAATAGTGTTTTTCTTTCGACATTTTGTTTTAGGAAAGCGAAATAACTGACGTTTGGGACACTGGGAATTATAAATTGTTGTTAAAATCTAATATTTAAAAAATACATTACGATGTACTTAATTTGGCCTCCATTCCAGAATTTTTAACATCTGGTGACATAACATTTTAAAAGGTTTATTGAATTTAAACGGTTGATTTTAGTGACTTTTATTCTGTCTTTCCGCCCAGTTTACACCGGAAGTGGAGGCGTTGCGCACGTACAGTCGCTTGATGCTCTTCGCCAAAACGACCTGTGCTTCTCCGCTTTTCGCAGGACATTCGAGAGGTAAGGCCCGAAATCACACTTACTTCCACATTTTACACGTCCACGCATCAGTTTAAACGTTTAAGAACTCGACTCAACCTAAAAGACGACGCTATATGCTCATTTTAGCCGAGTTATTTAATCGATCGTCACAGCTGGCTCGGACTAGCTTCTGGCCTAACAACTACGAAACACGATTTTAGCTTCGTCATTTTTTCACGTAATGTCTCATGTAACATATCAAATTACAGCTAAAACGCATAGTCTACATTTCTAATTGTGTTTTTATTATAGTCATACACAGTTTCTGTCGTTATTCTGCCTGTACTTTCCACGTTTGCGACGTAATTTCTGATGTAACGTGACTGGCAACCACGCTTCTCGTAACTTGACCCAGCTGTCAGTCTCACATCTTCGCGGATAATTGCTGTTTTTGGTAATATTTCGCTAGATTTGAGCTTAGATTCTTCGACACACCACGTTAATTTTAAACTCGCAGTCTCAAATCGATTACACATTTGTTTATTTTTGATTTCCTAACAGGTCTCCAGCTCTTGGGACACGTCTCCTCTGTCTCCGACTCCGACTTGGACCACATTGGCACCGTTTTGACGCTTTAGGTGTTGAACTGTGCATCTTCAAATCCGCCAAAATACCTTCTTTAACAACAAGACCCCTTGCTGTAATCAATACGACGCCAGCATCCAGCCAGCGACTCCGTTCACTGCGGCTCTTGGACGACCAGTGTTGGGTTTATGTCTTTGTTTTGCGAAAACGGTAAGTGCGCCCTCAGTTTTACGCACGTTTCGCTCATTTCCAACGAGTTTCGCACGCTTTTGGCTGTGTTTCCCGTGCGTTAGAGGCGGGATGTTGTGCAATACGTTTCGGGTTTTTGCTCCACAGTATCAAAATGGCGTCTCCCAGTCCCGTCACTCGTGTGCAAGGCAGTGACGCACAATGCACCAAGAAGACGAGCTAAAGCCGAGCCAGTTAGCGTTCTCCTGAAATAGTACCGACCCCGTTGCCTCTCGTAACCCGCAGATTTGAGACCACCGCGCATTAGAGAGTCGTGTCGGGTCAAGGGAACCGGGTTTTTGTTCGTGAAATCCGGTCGAAATCGTCGGTTTTTGTGCGCCTTCGCTGTTGCGGGCCTGAGCATATGCAGCACCGCACGCAGGATATTAAAAATGCTAAGGGACAAAAACAAGCCTGACAAGGGGATTAAAGCCCAAGTATTAAATAACACCACTTGTCAATCTGACTGGGAGACGTTTAAGACGATCCGAGGCGTGCGTAAGCGACGTCCGCGTTGACTTGTGCCGCCATTGAAATGAATGACAATGATTGTATGACGTAAATGACACGGACTGCGATATAATGGTCACAAATAATGTAGATACTCGAAAAAGAGCTGTCATTATTGATTGATTTAGTAGCCGACTAGCCAAACTATTGATTTTATTGTTTCTATTGAGACTTTTAAATACATTATCAACCGAATTAAGCTTGAAAAACGACGATTGAAGGCATTTTGATTGAAAATATTCGTGAATAAAGTATATTATTGAGGAAAAGCAGAAGTAGTTTAGTATTTTTTTGACCTTTTGTTTGAATAATGTCATTGTCTCAACATTTTTAGTAGTTTTTCCCATTCAGAAGATGTAATATTCAGGTTTAAATGGTCAATCACTATGGCAGCGGTCCTAATTTCTCTTCATTCTGTACGCCATGAATTAAATCTTTTTCCGTGTGTTTTTAAAAGTCTGAAGTTCAGATAATGATAACAATTATCAAAATACAAATAAGATGATCATTCTATTGTTGACTTGGCTTGATTAAGTAATTAATCATTGCAGCTCTGTTTACTGTGGTCTTTAATCATTTTATTGACACTAATGACATGGATTCTTAGAAAAGGTCAAAGGAAAAATGAAGTGAATAATATTTGAATGAGGCTGTTATATGATCTGTACAACAATAAATGTTCGGGCTGCACGGTTTTGGAAAGAAAGTCTAAACGCAATTTTTCTGCCAGGTTTTGGAATTAGATTTGAAAAGTAGGATTCAGTTCACATTGTAAACAACTCCTGGATGATTAAAGTTGGACTACAACAGGTTAATCGAACAAACAGATTATTGAAATACTCAGCAACAAATTTACCAATCGAATAATCATTAACTGATCTGTTCATGAGTTTCAAAACAGGCCATTAGCTGAGAAAAGACGTCTTATGACTCAAATTAAACTGCAATTGCATGAAAATTATATGGGAAATGTGTAAGCTGAGTATATTTAATGAAAACTAGGGCTACGACTATCATTATTTTTGCTATTTGATAAGTCTAGCGATTAATCGATTAGTTCTTCAGATTGTAAAGGTCACCATGACGAAAATATTTGTACTAAATTTGACGAGACAAAGCTGAAGTGAAGCTGTTTGAGGACCTGGTGAAGTCTTTAAGGACAAAATTGTGTGTCTTCGTTTTTTTTCGACAAATACACAATTCACAATTTATTTTCATGCAATCACAGCTCAATAAGAGTCATAAAACTTCTTTTCTCAGCTCATTATATGTTTTAGAACCTCTTTATTGACCATTTTACAATTATTCTAGCTATTAAATTAGTTGACAATGATTTCAATAATCGATTAACCTGTTGCAACCCAAGTGAAAACACTTATTTTGTCCACAAATATACTCCAATAGGTCCTGAAATGGCTTAATTTCACCGTCATCAGGGTCAAATTTGAGTAAAATATTTTCATCACGTCACTCTTGCGTTCTAAATACATCAATTAATCAAAAGAATAATCGCTAGACTAATCAATTATAACGACTGTTAGTCCCTAGAGTAAAGTGTTCTTGACAGGTTTTTATGCTTTTTGTACTTTACGTGATGTGTCGTTACCTTTTTGTAAATATAATGATAGTTTTACACTTATCAAGTTGCAGATAGTTGATGACATTACGCTGTAGAGACTCGTTATTACATCCAAAAGCTTAGCACAATTTCCAACAAACACATTTTTCCAACCCTTTTAAACAGTAATACACCAAACAAAGCCAATATTTTTATATTGGTCAAACAATGATTTCTACGACACTAGAGGGGTTTGGTGCACATCATGGTTGCTAGGTAACAGTCGTGGAATTTCCCAGTGTGATGTCATGGATTCCATTAAGGAAGTATAAGAATAAACCTTTTAAAAGAATGCTCAAATGTACACGTTATCCATTCTTTTTTTAACAAAATCTTAAATGTAATAATCTTGGTGGTGTTTTTATAAAATTAAGTCGAACCTGTCAAAGGCTTGGACTGTTTAACACGAGAAAAGACTGAAATTCGAATCGCTAAACCAGGTCTGGGCAAACTTTTTGACTCAAAGGCCACATTGGATTTTGACACTTCCCCAGGGGATGTTGTTGACTACATTATATCACACACACGCACGATTACACATAGACTTAATGCCTAAAATACACAAAAACTACAACAGAAGCAAAAATCATTACCTTTATTTATTTTAGTGGCAACAGTGCTGGTAGTCATTCTTTTTAGTCAAAGCATCAAAGTTCAGTGTCATTCTAGTGGTGGCTTTTCTCAAAACTGATCTATAAAAATGACAAATATGCCATACTTAACTTTTATTAAATCAAAATGCCAAAAGGGCCGCATGTATCACCCAAGCCTTAGTTTGCCCCCCTAAAAGAAGAATTTCATGCATTTCTGAACATGTTTGTAGAGGTTTAAACTACTGGTGCAACAAGATATCTCTACAAAGTTTGTTTTTTTTTCTAAATAATTGTACTCTTTATGATTTGATAATTGGTTTGACTCAAATTTCAGTTCAGTATAACAGCGATATTACTGGACGTTTAGTAAAAGTACTTCATTTTAAGTAATGTTTTGGTCAACATGGATATTTGATTATTTGGTTCTGCCTGGTAGAATAAACATAAACCAGTACCACTATTTACACTTGGGAACGTCGAGATCATTTAGTTAATTGATCGTTTTGATAATTCAGGTCACAGTACAATCGTAAGAACTACAAAAAAAAGGAAACGTGATCATTTCAGAAGCAAAAATAATCCTTTTTCTAATGCATCTTTACTCGGAAAACATAAAACACTTTACATGTAGGTTCATCTGGCTGTTTTTGTTACATTAATTTGACTTTATCATTCAGAAAGTTTGATTTACTAAAGCTGGCAACAAAGTGTATTAAGGATTTCACTGCTGTTTGGTTGTTATGTCAATTATCTTTAACAAAAATATATAATATTTTGACATCCTTACTGATTATATGGTTTGTTTTACCCTTTTACAATCTTTATAACATCCACTGCCACTAAAGAAGGTGAAACAAATAAAACATTTGATATAAATGTTGAAGTTGTACTCTTAAACTAACACGTAGCTGAACCTGTGCTGGACAGAGCAGATTTATATACATTAAACCCGTTTATAGATGCGTTTCTGGGGGAGTGTCGTGTGCCTGGGTCTAAATAAATATTGGTAAAAGGCCGAGTTTATGCAAATACGACCCGCGTTAAACCCTCGTCCTTCAGTCAAGGCTCTCAGAATGACGCACTGCAAACGTAGATTCAGAAAAGGTCAACACCAAATGGTTTTCCAAGCGCTTTAGAGAAACCTTCACGACGATACTTTTACAACATTTGATTTGAACACGCGTTTTATAAACGGGAAGCATTTTTTTCAAGGGGAACTTAATGTTTCCTGCAGCTCTAGACTCCACGTCTTACTCATATTTGATTTATTTAACTTGTATTTTACCAGAAAACACATTCAGAAATTATTTGCAATGTTCGCTGTCCGTCCTTTGTGCTTGACCTACGATTTAAACATAATTCACAGTAGTTCATTTGTACAAAAAATATATATAAAGTAAATATAAGGAATGGGTGATATATATTCCTGTTTTCATCAGTATCTGTATCAGCAGATTTCAACCAGTTTTCACCAATTTTCGTTTCAGCAAAAAGTAATGAATACGTTTTTTCCAATTTTTTTTTATTTGTCAAAGGATTATTCTAGTGTACCTTGAGACTTGAATAGGGCTGCAAGAAGTTAATCGCTTAATCACAACTAATCGATTATAGAAATGGTTGTCAACTAATTAAATAATCGAGTAATTGTTAACTTGTTGATACAAACTCCAAAGCATTCTATGAACTGAAAGAGGGTTTTATTTCTTATTCGTAGCAGGAATGACACAAAAACACACAGGAAACTGCTATAAATTGTGTGTTTTTGATTAAAAACCTTGTTCATTTATACGTATTCCCCACCAGGACGTTGTCAAATGCCTTCACTTCAACATTGTCCGGGTAAAATTGAGTAAAACTGTTATTTTTAAGGGTCTTTCGTGCTCTAAACAATTAATCTTAGGAATAATCGATTACCAAAATAGTCGTTTGTTGCAGCTCTAGACTTGAATACATTTGGTGACTGGGGGCTTCTAGATGGTGAATATTTATGGATAAAGTGTATTATTGATAAAAATCTGAAATAGTTTATTCTTTTTTGACATTTTCACTGGATAATGCCATTGTCTTTGTCATTGAAGTCTTTTAATTTGTGTGTTTTAGACTCTAAAGTAGTGCTGGGTCATGAGCTCGTCCCGGTGACAATCTGCTATTTTTGTGAAATCGTGGTTTCGTGATTCACTGTTTGTCTCTTTAATGCACACTATTCCTCCTGTTCGTCGACGTAATCCCTCATTCGTTCAGGCGTGTTCCATCGTAGAAAAGGTTACAGGGGTTGTCATCTGATCTTTAAACAACGTCCGGATGACAACCCCTGTAACCTTTTCTCCTGTTGTTGAGCCTCTGAAGCCTCTGAGCAGATGACTTTATTTACCTCTTAAACCAAACCAAATCCAAAACCACACAAAAACCCAATTTTAATGGATGCAATTGGCAAATCACAAAGGCTGCAGCGGATAAAGTGCAATAATTTATTCCACAAACGATGAAATGTCTTGCTTTGATTTGAATAAAAACTGCTAACACTGTAGTTTGGATTTGTGCAAACATGTTCTGAAACAAGCGACAAAAGCGTGATCAAAAGCGATAAAAATGTGTTCGAAAGCGACAAAAACGTGCTTATAAACAACAAACGCAACTCTATGCACCAAAACGCAACTTAAAGCAACAAAAATGTGACAAAAAAAAAAAGTGACAAAGGCAAACGAAATGAAATGTGACAAACACAACTGAACATGATAAAAATTCATCTAAAAGCGACAAAATTGTGTTTTAAAATATGAATTTGAACGGAATCCAATTATTAAAACATAAATTGCAAATCTAATCTCAGAAAAATCACAATTAGATATTTTTCCTAAATGGTGCAGTTCTGTTAAAGACAATAGAAAAATACAAAGTGAACATGAATCGTGACAAAATCATGATCTGGACCCAAGAAAATCGTAATCATTTTTAGCCATATCACCCAGACCTAATACTGTTAACAATTATGATCATCAAAATACAACTTTTTCCTGTTCTAGTCGCAGTTCATTAATCGTTGCAGCCCTAATAAACCTTCAGAGATAAAGTTCTATTGATTGATTGATTGTTTAAATCTGGATCCGTGCTCGGAAAGATGAGCGGCTCACTGAAGAGTTTGAGGGCGTCAGGGATGAGTCACAGCAAGAATGCACGTCCTCACCTGGGAATTAACTCTTTGCAAGATCAGAATGTTTAATGTTGGGCTGAAACAAGTTTATCGCAATAATAGAGGATCTGCGAATATCCTCAACTAATTAGTAATCGAGTAGTCGTTTTCTATAACAGACTTCAAAACATGCCACGTCCCGAGAAGAGGGTTTATGACTGATAAACACGGAAAACATACATTTAAGGTTATTGAGCAAATATCTGTCATGATTTTATTATTTAATTATTTTAAGAATTGTTTAATAGAACAATTGTGATTATAAAATACTTCATATGAGTAATTAAAAATACAATAAATAATAAAAGCCAGAACACTTTTGTACGTAATAATTAGTATAAAAGTTACTTTTTCAATTGCCTGGACAATTCAGAACGATGTCTCTTTGTTTAAACAGATCAATATCCGTCTGGTCGCTCCGTAATCTCTGAGAGTTCAGATGGGCGTGACTGACAGGGAGATTAGCCAATCAGGGACAGGCATGATCCGTATCAAAACAAACATGGCAGGAAAAAATATCACAGGGACGGAAAAACATCACAAATTTCTGTGGAATCCAAGAGTGAAGCATAAAACCCAGTTAATTTGAGGTGAGAGGAGTTTGATTTTGTTCTAAAACATAGATGACAGATGAACTCTTTGGTTTCACAAGCGTCACAGAAATAAACGCATCTGATCGCACGGTATGTTTTGGATTTGCCTCGATGCTTGTCAGAGGTCAAAGTAAAGAACTCTTTGTAAAGAAGTGAAGTGTGTGTTCTGGATGCCAGGCAACTTTTCAAGTGTCTACAGCTCAAATCTTTATCATGCTGCTATAAATACATTCTCAATTTGTGCAAAAGACAAGCACACGATCAATATTTTGCTTTCTATTTTTCGATCGTTTGATTATTCTGACAGGTCTAGTGTATTTTGTCTTATGTTTGAGTGTGTTTTTCTCTCTCCTTCATATTGTCCAAATAAATTCATTCTTTCAAGATATTATCAGACTCAAACGTACAAACCGCACATTCTTCGCCGGCGCTCAGTTATTTAAAACCTGTGTATTTGAGTTGTCGCTGCTCCGTGGGCCTCCGGTGTTTGAGTCGGGAACAAGAGAAGTCCTTATGTGGCTAAAGCCCCTGAAACAAAGCTGTTTTTCAGACTGGCGCAGTGCGTTCAGACTCTGGCAGCGAAAACAGGCCGCTCGCTGCTCGACTCGCTCCACTGCTGACGACGGAGGATACGTTTCATTCACAGGATATGAAGCCGTCAGCAGGATTCTCTGAGCGGAGGCCGGTTCAGCTTCAACACAGAGAAAGGAAAACGAGTCACGATGGATTTAGGGCCGAGCGATGCGGTGATAGAAATCGAATCGTGGGCTCGACCCGGTGACAATGTTGTTTTTGTGAAATCGTCATATCGTGATTGAACAGACTGCATTAAAGAAACAAATAGTCAAACACACTTTCTCCTGTTGTTTAGCCCCTGAAGTCTTCCTTATTACAGTCTGTCTCGTAATGTGACAACAGCTCGTTACCCGTTTCTTCTTCACACCAGACACTTCAGGACTGTTCGGGTTCACACACAAAAACTGATTTGAGTCGCATTTTATTTGCAACGTGAACCGCCTCCAAAAAAATCTGATTTGGGAAAACATCTGAATTGAACATCAAGGCCTGCAGTGTGAACGTAGCCTTAGTGTGTTTGTTGCTTTTAGTCACATTTCTGTCGCTTGTTTCAGAACATGTTTTAACAAATCTAAACTTTTGGGTTTGCAGTTTTTATGCTGATTAATACCGGATATTTTGTTATTGCACTTCACAAGTAGAGATGGGACAATAAACAATAATATCGTTTATCGTGATAAAGAGGGAAGACACTAATCGTTTGTGCTACATTTTGTTTAATCGTGATAATCACCAACAAAGACAGTTGCCATTTTGTACCAGATTGTGCAGACAAAAACAACTTACCCTTTATGTTCTCCTCTAGATCATGTTTAGTTGAGTATTGTTCATATCGGGGGTTTAGTTGATTAATAAAGACACTTTATAAGTTAAGTTAAATGGGGTAGACATTATATAGAGCTATTTTATTTTTATTTTATATATATCTTATATTGTTTTAATACTTACTGTCTCTAAGGGTCGGTTGCACATGTAACGAAAAGAATTTCCCCTTGGGGATAAATAAAAGTGATTCTGATGTTTATTTTCACTTAATAAGATAATAATAATAAGAAAGTAATGTCTTTATATGTCACATTTTCAAACTGTAAGCAATTTTAATAACTATCGTGATATTATCGTTAATCTCACTTATTTTGGCCGTGATAATCGTGACTTAAAATTTCAATATCGCCCCGTGCCTATTCACAAGTTGCAGCCTTTGCGATTCGGCACTTGCGTCCGTTCAAATTCCGATTAACTGTGCAGCTGTAGTATAACGCGTAATATTTCACTTCAGTTTCTTTTGTTTTCATCTGTTTGTTCAAATGGCCAATAACGTACAGAACCTCTTGTAATGTGTCCCCTCTCCTCTCGTCTCGTTGCAGAGCTGTTGCGCAGCCGTTGGATCCTGTGTGGTGGAACCGTCGCCTTGAAGCCCTCAGCTCGCGGCCACAGCGGCACAGCGTTTTTCATGTCAGAGACCGAGCTCGCTTGCACTCGTTTATGTCATCCCCTCTTTTCCAGACAGAAGATCCCGAAAAGTCCCCAAAGATCCTCTTATCTCACTGATAGTGCTCACAGCCGCCATCCAACATGTCTGTCAACGTCAACCGCAGCGTGTCGGACCAGTTCTATCGCTACAAAATGCCCCGTCTGATCGCCAAGGTACGCACCGGGAATGTCATTTGATCAGTAGAGCTGCAATCCTTCAGTCGTTTAGTCCATTAATTGGTCGATGGCGCCCATTAACGGGATTTATGTGGTTAAAAACTTCAAAAACAAGAAGCTATAGAGTGAGTTAGCTGAAGATTTTGTAGTAAATCATGAGTTTAATCTAACTTTTAGATCGCTCACATATAAATACATTGTTTACTCGAGCTTTTCTGTATACATTTTGAGTGCAGTTTCAGATACATACAGTTATATATAATACTATTGATAGATTTTTAGCCACACCCCCTTTTAGTTGACAAATCTGTCGAGAGGACATGTCTTTAGTCGACTACAGCCCTATTAATCAGTTATATCAGGTATAAAATGAAGACAAAATAATTCTAATGTTGGAATTTAGACGTTTGACCAATTCACTACGTCTTAATTCAGATTTGGAACCAGAGCTTGACAGAGCTATCAGTTAGCCGATATATTGGGCTTATATTTGCACTTTTAGGTTATCACTATTAGCCTTAAATCATTTTGTTTGGATCAACCACAGGCCCAAAGAACCCACAAAGCTTTATTTAAACACTTGAATACGAAAAGCGAATGGCACAAACTTGACCTACACCGCTCTCTAATCCGGTTTGTAGTAAAACAGGTTTTTGGAAAGGTTTTATCCAGAAAGCTCAAAGCTCCCAGTTTCACCTACCCCCCATCCCCGCCCACTGCTCTATAATTACTGGCCTTTATTTAAAAGAATCAGACTTCAGATCATACAGGAGGAGGTTTAAAATGTTCTGTAGCTTTTTCTCAACAATAAACGCATACATGAAAATCTGCTGCTTGTTAGTGAAATGCCACTGTGAGGAGGCGGGGCTTATCAGGGTTTACACGGGGCATTAAAAAGCATTAAAAGTCATTAAATGGATTTTGGCAAAAAAATAAGGCCTTAAAATGCATTCAAAAGCATTAAATTCATTCCCCACAGGCATTAAATCAAAAAAACTATTTGACAAAGATTTATGTATCAGAAGAATCAATGAACATAAGAGCAAATAATTATCATCTGAAGTGTGTGTCCATGACAGTAATTTTAGTTTAAAATTTAACATTCGAATATATTTTTAATCCCAGATGTACTGGATTTATTGAATCTAGATGTTAATAGCTTTAATCAAATCATCTAAAAAGTAAAAGATAGGATTCAAACCTACATTTCCATGATTTAAAGCGCATATAAATTTGCTTTTTGATTATTATAAAGTAGTTTATTATATTCTTGTCACAATGGATTGGTTAGAAGTCAGTAGTCTTGACACGATAAAAGCCTAAATGTCTTGTTTTGTCGTTGGTTATGGCATTAAAAATCTTTAATGTTGCATTAAAACCCGCTTAACCCTGAGTATGGACCTGTTTGTAATAAGTATTTTAGAGCAAAATTGCCGTTTACAAGGAACAAAATGTAATAAACGATCTAAACATGTTATAGTTTATAGTAAATACTTGAAAAACAGCTTGGTGAACAGCATACGTCTCCTTTAAGTGTAAATAAGTTAACATTGTTGTTTGTTTTCAGGTGGAAGGCAAAGGGAATGGAATCAAGACGGTCATTGTCAACATGGTTGATGTTGCCAAGGCTCTGAACAGGCCTCCGACATGTGAGTCACACCCTGAGGATTCAGACATGAACAAGGCCAGAACACGAGTCACACAGCGTTATCTGACAGTCCTTTACTCACAGCCGCAAACAAAGGAAGGGAACACATTTAGGTTTGGGTATTTAATGGATTACAGCAGTAGTTTTTAAACGATTAATCACCTTCATGATAAATTTAGCTGGTTAAGTACCATCAGGACAAAGAAAAACTGGACAACTGTTTGGCTCCTGTTTGGTTTATTTTGATTTATTTTTTGTTTGGTCAGTTGGACACACTTTAACTTTAACAAAAATTTGAATTAATCAACCAAAATTAGTCCATAACCACCAAAAACCACTGCACAATAAATGAACATACGTCAAATGTGTACATAATTCATTTGAAACCTTTTATAAGAAGTGGTTTGCTCTTGTTCCATGAAGACTTGTTTTGATCCTCTTCTAGTCCTGGTTTAGGTTTGGATTGAGTTAAAATGTTGTGTGAAAGCACAATCTGGTCATAATCTGGTCCAACCTTAATGAGAGTCTCCTTTTTTAAAGCAGGACTAAAACGATGCGGAAAATTAAGCATTAGAGCCGCTGTACCTGATTTTTACAGTCTTTAAATGTGAAAAACTAAATTAGTTCTAACTCTTAATAAAATCAGGCAGATTCATTTGTCATTTTCAGTCATATAAAGGCTTTTACAATAAATCTGTAGAGCTGCACAATTAATATAAATCAGTTTGAATGGACGCACTTAGGAAAGGCTGGGATTTTGTGCAATCATTTCCTCCAAACAATAAAATATCCTGTTTTATTCTGCATAAAAACTGCTAACCTTGTACTTTTGATTTGTTAAAACGACTAAAAAGCGACACAAATGTGACTATAAAAAGGGACTGAAACAACAAATGAAACACGTGATTCTTTTTCTTTCTTTGTCTTTTTGTTTTGTCAATTAGTATTTTTGTCAGTTTGTGTTTAAAATGTGAACAGAATCCCATTATTAAAACATAAATTGCAAATCTAATCGCCAAACTGGTCAGAATAATTGCAACTGGCTATTTTTCTCAATTCATGCAGCTCTACAAAACAGATTTTGCTTTTATTACATGAAGAAAATCGAGTACAATCCCTTTTTAAACTAATTGAACAAAAATAAAGTGCTGCCCAAGACCGAAAACGCCAAAAGAATCCAGAAAAAAGGTTGAATACGAATAATTTTTATAACTAAGTCTATTTTATATTTTTTCAAGCCCAAATCACGTCAAATTGAGCTGCTGTTTTGAGATTTTTAACAAGATATATTTTTGTACAAACCCAAATCTCAAATCCCACACTTCTTTGTCGTCTTAATAGCAACATTCTCCGTCTTTTCTTTCAGACCCGACCAAGTTTTTTGGTTGTGAACTGGGCGCTCAGACCCAGTTCGATTCCAAAAACGACCGCTACATCGTCAACGGCTCCCACGAGGCCAACAAGCTGCAGGACATGCTCGATGGGTTCATCCGAAAATTTGTGCTGTGCTCCGAGTGCGACAACCCCGAAACTGATCTGGTACGAAACCTCGACTTTAACCCAAAACGTTAGACTTCTGAAGGTCGTCTGCAGGGCTGGAACGAACAGAGCTGAAAAGCACAAGTTGGATGGAAAATGTATCTGTTCTGTTGTCTGTACTGGTGATTATTTTAATGGGAAAACATACATTTAGAGGTTTTGCGCACATTCTTTTATTTGAAAAATGCTCCTCCACATTCCGACTTGAATGGCAGCACAAACTGATAAAATGTATTTCTTAGCTTTTTTTAACCGTATTTTGTGTCTGTGGAGCTTTTGTTTTGCTCAAATTAGCTTTACACGTCAAAACATAAACATAATAAAAGTAGTTTCTCGTCGTTGCTCCAGCTGTGCAGAGCTTAACTGGCTAACGAAATCTGATTTTCTTTAAATATCAGGTACAAACTCAATATTTATCAGACTTGAAAACAAAAATGCATCTTAAAGCAACAAAGACAGCAAAAAGCGACTATAAAACACACACACAACTAAAAGTGACAAAAAAGCAATTAAAAACGCTTCTTAAAGCAACAAAGACTACAAAAAGTGACTAAAAATGACTAGAAGTGATAAAAACCTAGCTGCAGTGTTCCTGTCCATCTGGTTTTCCACATCTGTTAACTTGATTTTCTTTTTGTCATCAGACTATAGCAGCCTTTTCACATTTCAGTCGTGTTTTCAGCTTTTACAGGAGAAAATGTCATTGCTCGCTTGTTTTTTTTTTTAAAATGTCGCCTGATTAACCCGTGCCGTCTTTGTTCCCGCAGCATGTCAATCCCAAGAAACAAACCATCGGCTCTTCATGTAAGGCCTGTGGATACCGCGGCATGCTCGACACCAGACACAAGCTCTGCACCTTCATCCTCAAAAACCCACCAGGTACTGAACGAGTTTTGCTACAGAATTCTACTCGCGCTCCACGTTTCTTTATCTGAAAATGTGGCTCTCTTGCTCAAACGCCGGCGGTCATTGTGTTTCCAGAGGCGACAGAGAGTGGGTCGGCTTCAGTGAAGAAAGAGAAGGAGAAAAAGAACCGGAAGAAGGACAAGGAAAACGGCTCTGGAAGCGGAGAGGCGGGAAGCAACGAGCACATCGACGCTCCGGAAGCCGTGGTGGGTTTTTTTAGATCCTCCTGCTGCGTTAAAGGCCCTCTACCTGATTTTTATTGTTTTGAAACGTGAAAAACAGAGGTCGTTGATGTTAAAGTCTTTACATCAGTCACATGTGTCTCTCACTTTCCTAATGCAACCTCCAGCATCATAAATATTCACCTCCAGGAGTTTAGAAGCACTTTTCATGAGTTTTTGAGCCCAGAAAGTCAGAGACCATCCCGGGTAAAGCTAAAAAAACATTAGCCTACTAACTGCGCACTCCCTGCATAAATGGATCATTTTGACTTGAATAGATGCTTTTACGATATATCTGTGCTGGACAAACACAGATTTTACTTTATTTCATGCAAAAAAATCGGAAACATGGACTAGTTCTGTTTCCCGTTTCACAACAGTAAAAATCTGATACAGCCCGTTTAATGGTGCACTGTGTAGCTTTTCTGGTGGAGGGTGTGTCACTACTTGTTGCTAAAATGCCTTGGAAAACAGAGCTGAACAAATGCAACTCCATGATGAGGAAAAATTGGGTTTCATGTTTTCCTTATAGAATATACTCCAGTCGATTGATCTTGAATTTTATGTGTGATTTCCAAAGACTGTTTCGGTTCTGATTTTATGCCTCGAGTTGTTGTCTCAGTATCTCTTTGCGTTTTAATGTTAGTCTGTCACAACATCAGAAAGAAGATGACATTCACATGAAAGTTGGCATTATAAATGGTATAAATAGGCCTGCACAAAATCTCATTTCAGGATTGGCGTGTAATGTTTTCTCCTGCCAAGTCCATCTTTATTTTATGTCTTATTCCTGAAATGTTAAATTTAGTAAAGTAAAACAGTTTTCGGCATTGGATTCATTCTCAATAACAAGACCATTTAACACAAAATTGGTCTTAATTTCTTATTAAGTCTGAACTCCATTTAAAATCTATCCGTGACTATTAGACATGACTGAATCTCTATTGAAATTCGACTCATTGCCCTGCCCTAGAGGACCTTTTAGTTTGACTTTTTACCGCGTTAGAATGTCAACTCATTAATAACCTGGAGGCACAATTAACAGATGGGCAGCTCCTGCAAACATTCAGGTATTTGCTCCAACACTCGCTCTTTATGTGCGCTCGTGTGTGTTTTGTAAAGGTGGGAGTGCAGTTTGTGCAACTCCTCAGTCGCCCAGGAAGGTTAAACGGAAACTAGGCCTGTGGTCGAATGAAGACATTTTTGGTCGATTAAAGAACTGCCCTATTGAGATATATATATATATATATATAACGACTAAAAGGAGTGGCAAAAATACCAAATTATGACGTATCTCAATGTATCCGACCCAAACTGCACTCAAAAACTACTACTTATAGAGAAAAGTACTAGGAACCAGTTTCCATAAAAGTCTTTTAAATCTAAAAAAGATTATTAGTCAACGTATAAAAATGTTGGTCGACTAAGACACCATCGACTGATTAATCGACTAAAGGATAACAGCTCTAATGAAAAGGTTTTTACTGTGAAACATTCTAAGCAAAGAGACAACAACAAACTATGATGACAGATGATGACACTTTTTAATTCTGATTTTTAAGCTTTACTGGACAAATAGTTACAGAAATGTTTGTCACAATATTGTTTTTATCTACAGATATATTACATACTTTACCACAAATTGTTATTCTTGTGACGCTCAAATACAGTTTGGAAGCTAGAAAATAGGATGTTTTTCATCCTTATGTAATGGAGAAGCAAACTAACTACATGTCTACTCTGAAAATGTAAAACTGTTGCTTATTTTTTTGTTATAAAGATTCTAAACCGATATCATTTAAATCTGATGTTGGTTAAATATTGATGCGTGTACTGCTCTACTTAATTATGCGTAAAATCTGACCTGACGACACCCAAAAGTCTCCGGAACGACGAGCGAGGTCTTGACGTATGCGTTTTGCTCCAGGACGGAGACGACGACGACGAGGACTGGGCCGAGGAGACGACGGAGGAGGCGCAGCGGCGCAGGATGGAGGAGATCAGCGACCACGCCAAAGTCCTGACCCTCAGCGACGACCTGGAGAAGCCTCTGGAGGAGCGGGTCAACCTGTTCTACAACTTTGTCAAGGTGAGAAACCGACCGTCAGAGCGCTCCACGAGGACTTCTGACCTAACTGCACAGAGAAACTCATTTGACGTAAATAAATGTTAAAGGACATGCATTCTGCATTAATTGTATTGTTGTCTTCTAAACTTGCTCTTGAGTAATGTTACTTTGGCATCTCATGTTTTAGAACTTAAACGTATTGGAAACCGCACGTCACTTTCTCAGGACGTGTTAGTGCTCCATCTGCTGGCAGCAGAAGGAACTACTGTGTGGAAATAAACAATCTGATGTATCCACGCAGTTGTAATGAAGATTATTTGATTCCGAAATGTTCAGCCTGATTTATGGACTTAAAAACTGCACAGGAGACCTCCAGATCTCTACTTTTGATGTCACCGAACAGGGAAATTTGAAACGGAGTAATGTTATGACCGTTCAAATCTCATAATAACTCATAATTTAGTAATCAACCAATATTTGGACAATTAACCAACGCTGAAGTAAACACATTGTTTAACAGTGAGAACAGTGTGAAATGACTTGTGTCACATCTGCTGCTCATTTTTAACCAGGAAGTAACATTAACGTCACCAAATGGGCAGAATGTTTAGTCAAATCTTAAATATAAATCATGTTCACTGTTTTGGTGAAATGTTTTGTCTAACCTGTCATACCTTTAAAACGTATTCTGCTATTGTGACTTTTTTTTTTTTAACCTTTAAACCATGTTCTATTATTGTTCCGTCATCAAAAACACACCTGGAGTTGCATTTAGCTTCATTCACGCTTGTTTGATGAATCTTTAGTTAAAAATCCTCTCCCTCCGACCGTCAAAAACACTCCGGTGTGTGACGTGTCTGAGGAGAGTCAGTGCTGTTTTTAAGTCCTTATATCCTTGTCGGACTCGTTCTGAGGATTTCTGCCATCTAATCACAATCCCTACAACTGCTAACCGACATCTCTAATTTCTCTGCAAACTCATTATTCCTAACTTGTGGAGGCGCCATGCGGCCAGCAGATGGCGCCAAAACTCAGTAAGTGCGTGAGAAACAGCAGAGATACAGATGTTCATTTTATGTTTGTTTGGTTTGGTTTTTTTTGTTGTTCTAAAACATGAGATGCCAACCTTAAGGCAGCATGTTTAAAGACTAATAACAACATAAAAAATACATAATATTTTCCAGACAGACGCCGTTGTGAGATTACTTGTGTCACATTTGCTGCTTGAAAAATGGTCAAACTGCACGAAAAATGGGCAGAATGTTTAGTAAAATCTTAAATATAAATCATGTCCTTTTCGTTTTAGTGAAATGTAAGTCTAACATGTCATATTGCAGTTTAAATCACATGATAAACATTTGCTAAACCTCAAAGTTTCCTGTGAAATTTTAAACTGACATCCAAGGCGAGGCAAAAAAATTTTTTTTTGTTCAGTTTTCTCTCTCACATGTCGTCTTTCATGTGGAAACCACAAACGTGTCCAATCTGCTCCTGAAGATGTTTTATTCTTCCATTGAATCCACTTCATCCATAGATTTCTCTGGGACATTGGAACTTCAAAGGACGTTTTCTTCAAATGCATTTTTGTCCCTCGAGACATAAAGATCAGCCTTAAAGTAGATCCTACACCAAACTGTACAATCTGGACTCAACAAGATTTTGATAAAGCGTACAGAAGGATTTGTTTATCTAATTCTAAAACTGATTTATTGAAGTTTTAAGTTAAAAAATTGAGGTGAAATTTGAATTTTTAGGACAATTTTCAGTCCAATCTAGTTTACTTAAAACTAAAAAAGAAATCCAAAAAAATTCCCTCTTTCCATCTTTTTATAACTAATATTTGTATAAAATGAACCAAGAAATTTAATTTCTGTCCATTTTTCAGGCTTAAATGTCTCAAATGTGTATTTTTGGCCATTTTTACACATAAAATGCCTTATTTCTACCTGAAAACGTGACATGATGAAAAACTTGTAATATTTCTTTTTCTTGCATTTATGTGAGTAAATTACAGGGAAAGTTTCAAATTGAAATCTTTAAAGTTGTTTTTTTTCCTATTCAACTGTCTCACCTTAAAAAACTTTGTTGGTGTGAAATGCGGCTCAGTTAAACTCACGTCTGCCGTTTGTGCGTCCGCAGCATAAGAAGGAGACCGGCACGATCGACGCGGCTGACAAGGAGATTCTGGCTGAAGCGGAGCGCCTGGATGTGAAGGCCATGGGGCCCCTGATCCTCAGCGAGCTCCTGTTCGACGAAAACATCCGAGAGCAGATCAAGAAGTACAAGCGCCACTTCCTCAGAGTGAGTCCCGCCTCCGACCTCCGACCCCCGTCTGACCACGCCCTGCAAAGAGAACGAGCAGAGGTTTACAGAGGTTTAACACGGGTCCTGGTTTGTATCGTGAAGTCGTTATGTTTAGTCAGACGTACACAAACTTTATTGATCCACAAAGGAAACTATGCAGACGAAGTAGCTTTGTTCTTAATGTTTTGCCAGGGAAAATAAAGGTTGGACTCCAATGTTCATTATGGTCTGTAGTTATATCCACAAGACAATAAATGAGTTACTTCCTGAGGCGTGGTCAGGTCAATCCGTCTCATAATTGTCTTTAAGAAGAACATAAGTGTGGATAGAAGGTTGGGTAAATAAATAAAAGGCTCACACATGATAATATGATACAAGTTTCACACAGAAATCGTACAGAAAAGGTTTAAATTTCTTGGGTTCATATTAATTATAAAGAAATTTACAGAAGGGATTGTGGAGTTCTTGTTTAGTTTTTGAGTAAACTAGATCTGACTTAATATTGGCGTCAAAAATTCAAATTTCGTCTCATTTTTTAGACTTTAAATAAATAAATCTGGCTTGGAATTAGATATCAACAAATCCTTCTGTGTGTTGTGTCAGAATCTCGTTGAGTCCAGATTGTTCAGTTTGGTGCAGGATCTACTTTAAGACTCTTTGTCTCTGTGGGAGAAAAATGCATTTGGAGAAAATTACCTTTTAGAATTTGTGCTTTTAGTTATGGTTTTTTGTTTGAAGACTTGGTTTGTCACTCTTAGTAGAGTTTGCGTCGCCTTTTTGTCAGGTTTTTGTCTCTTTTTATGAGTCAAATCCCTCTGTTCGTTTTGTCTAAATCTTGTTGAGTCCAGATTGTACAGTTTGGTGTAGGATCTACTTTAAGGCTGATCTTTATGTCTTGAGGGACAAAAATGCATTTTAAGAAAACTGCCTTTAAAGTAACAATTCAAAGGCCGTCTATGGATGAAGTGGATTCAATGAAAGATTAAAACTTGTCCAATCTTCCCTGAAAGCTTCCATATGAAAGCCAATATGTTGAGAAAGAAAACTGACCAAGAAACAAAACATTTAAGACTTTTGCCTGCAGTGTCACGCCTTTAAAGTAGGAAAAAAGGTAAATCCTGTACTAATCCTTGTCTAGTCCTGGTTTAGGTCTGGGTTCAGTTCCAGTTTAGTCCAGTTTGTGAACGTACTCTTTTAACTGGACAAACAAGACCAATCCAAAAGTGAAATCTAAAATAAATAACTCTAAAATGTGACATTCTGACATGTTTATTACTCAGTGTTTTCCGTTTTAGTTCTGCCACAGTAAAACATCTCGGAGCGCTCTCTCTCTCTCTCTCTCTCTCTCGTCTGCCGTCCGTGATGATTAAACCCGGTCTGTTTGTCTTCCAGTTCTGCCACAACAACAAAAAGGCTCAGAAGTACCTGCTGGGAGGCTTCGAGTGCGTCGTGAAGCTGCACCAGGTCCAGCTTCTGTCCCGAGTCCCCATCATCCTCAAAGACCTGTACGACGCCGACCTGCTGGAGGAGGACGTCATCTTCGCCTGGGCCGAGAAGGTGAGCCTCTAGAGCCGGCGCTACACTTTTCAGAGACGTTAGAACCCCGGACGAGCGCGCCATAGTCAGGAGTAGATATTTATTTTAGATCGTTCTCAATAGGTCTGGACGATTCGGTGATTAAAAATGGAATCGTGAGCTGGTCCCTGTGACAATCTGCTGTTTTTGTGAAATGGTTTGTCTTTAATGCAGCTGTCTGTTCAAACACACTTTTTCTCCTGTTGTTTAGCCTCTGAAGCCTCTGAGCAGATGACTTTATTTACCTCTTATAGGCCAGAGCTGCACAATTAAACCAAATCCACACAAAAATGCAATTTTTATGGATGTAATTAGCAAATCACAAAGGGTGCAATGTTTGAAGTGAAATAATTTCTTCCTCAAACAACAAAATGTCTTGCTTTGATTTGAATAAAAACGGCTAACACTGTAGTTTGGATTTGTGAAAACCTGTACAAAGCCACAAAAGCGCAACCAAAAGCGATAAAAATGGTGTTCAAAAGCGACACAAACGAGCCTACAAACAACAAACATCGCTCCATGCACCAAAACATGACTAAAAGTGTCAAATTTGTGTTTTATTTTTCTAAATTTCTTCACAAACTCCACCTTCACAGATGTAAACCATGATAAATATTTACCACAGAGGCTTTCCCGCCAAACAAGTCAAAATTAGAAAATCATTAAAACCTTCATTTAGACTTTAAATGAATTTTGGCACACAAAAAAAGCTTTAAAATGCATTAAATCTAAAAAAAAAACATTAAATTAAAAAGATTTATCCTTGGAAGAATAAATATAAACGTAATAGAAATAAGAGAAAATAGTTATCGTCTCCCCAGAGCCGCTGTATCAGATGTGAACAGCTTTTATCAAATCATCTTTAAAAAATTTAAGTTCAAAACATGTGCATGGTTTAAATTTCAGGTAAATTATCTTTTTAAATATTTTGATAATCGTTCTCTGGACTAAAGACTAAAAACACACACCAAAAGACTTTTTAAAACAAAGACTGCAGCGTTATTAAATCAAAATGTCAAAAAAAGAATAAACCATCTTCTTTTCATATTTTCATGAATAATACACTTTATATAAATATTCTTATCCAGAAGCTTCTGTCGCCAGAGTTTAACCTTTTATTTTGATGGTGTATTTTAAAAATCAGTATAGAATAGAAATTGTTTTAGTCGGCCGTGAAAATAATTGCAGCCTTAATAGAATCTATTTGTTTGTTTAGGTCTTATTTAGCTATTTTACCCTTTTTGTGAGTAAGCAGCTGGTTTATTTTTCTTTTTTAATATTGATACATAAATAACCTATGTAATTGTTAGTCAAAGGCCTGTAGCTCATTTATTTTTAATTCTAGTTCAGAAAAACATGTTTTACTCCAAACGGTGAATTGTAAAAGCCTCAATTTGCGAAAGAAAAAATGAACTACACATTTGATAAAGGATCATTTGTTTATTTATTGAATTGTATTGACGTGGATGTGTTCAGCGAAATGCAGCAAATGGTGAAAGTCTGACTCTTTGAAAGTAAAGAGTGATTAAAACATGAATCAAACTGGTTAACCGTCTGTCATTGTTTAGGTCTCTAAGAAGTACGTCTCTAAGGAACTTGCCAAAGAGATCCACGCGAAAGCTGCTCCGTTTGTGAAATGGCTGAAGGAGGCGGAGGAGGAGAGCGAGGGCAGCGAGGAGGAAGAGGAGGAGGACGACGAGAACGTGGAGGTGAACGCACAAACACACCATGGATTCATACATGACGTACACTCAGCGATCATGACACGTGTCCATCAGAAATGTGGCTGTAAATGTTTCTAAACACGATCAGAACAATTAACCCAACAGTGCAAATGTCACATTCTCTTTGTTTTATAACATTTCATGACAGGTTTGTTATATTATTCTTAAACTGCTTTTTTGATAATCATACTCTACTCAACAATTGCTATATTTATCTCAACATTTCTCTCACGTCTGGAGGCCCCTGAACGCCTCGTTAAATGGAGTAAAGCTTTCATTAAAGGAGTCTTTAAAAGATTTTTTAATACATAACAAATGCTTGTATTAAAAGTTTTTTGTTAGTTTTACAACATGAATTGGTAAGTGCTTTGATCAAAGCAACTTTTAAGGCAGGTTTATTTGTAGAGCACAATTTGTACACAAGGCAAAGTGCTTTATATAAGAGGAAAAGTGCATTAAAATCACAAAACACAAAGACACACGGAATCATTAAAAAATGCTTTAAAAGAAGAGTGCAGATAGATCCTTCAGTCGTTTGCACGTCTAAACAGAACTGTTTTTAGCCTGGATTTAAACAGTCAGAGGAGGCCTGTGTCAGACTGTTCCAGGCTTTAGCAGCATAGGCAAGATTTAATGAACCTTTAACTAAAGGTTTTCTTAAAACATTTTTGTAGAACATTTAATTAATAATTTAGTAATAGTTTTAAAAAGTACATTTAGTAAAACAATCGCTCAATCCTTTTATAAATCCTTTTCTGTTTGTTTCTGTGTCTCTCCTGGTTTTGGCGACGACCTGGAGACAAAAGTTAAACAGGTCAAACACTGAAGTTAAAGAGGTTTTCCTCCAAGGATTTATAAATGAATAAAGTTTGTACAAATCCATTGAACTGTGTTTTATAAACATTTTAAATTAATAAAAGCTTTTGTTAATCAGTTCATTAAATAGTCTTGAGTCTATTTTTAAACATTTACAAATGTATGAAGTCATGTTCAACCTGAGCGCTGACCTGTAGTTCCCTGGTCGTCCTGCAGGTGGTGTACTCGCCCTCCGCTCGAGAGCTCAAAGTGGAGACGGTGAAAAGTCAAACTCCAGAGAAAGAAGAGGACGACATCGACATCGACGCCATTTAAACACCGCTTCTGTTTGAACCGCTCTGTATATGACCTTATACTAAACGCCTCCCTTTTACCCACAATCCCCCTCTCTCTCTCGTTCCCTTCACCCAGAATCCTCTGCTTCGTGGCATGACCTAATGTTAGCGCTTCACCTGCTGCTCACTGATGTTCAGAGTTATTGATTAAAATTGAGTTTGATGAAGTTAAAGTGTTGGGGTTTTAATCATGGGTGTGTTTTTGGGAGATTAATTGAAAATGCACATTGTTCTTTTTTGGTTTTTGCTTTTATTTTGTCCCTATATTTTTCCAATACAATAAAAGATGAATGTTTTGCTATCCACTTCATGTCTCAGTGGACTTTTTTTTTTAAAATCAATGACACATTATGATGTTGTATTTACTGCTTTATGATGAAAAACTCTATTGAAACTTCTTGAGTTTCAATGTAGTTGAGTTGAAAAGGAGCAAAATCCCTGTAAAATGTTTTCTAATTGAACCATAAATAAAACCTGAACTGCAGCAAATGGCACATTAAAATACCGCAGTAAAATTAGGTTCATTAGGTCTTGATGTTTTAATGAGTGTTAGTTCTTTTAGATTCACGTGTTCGAGCTGCATTTAAGGTGAGACGCTGCAGATGAACAGGAAAAAATCTTAAATTTATAGATATCAATTGTAAACTTCTGTATTTTACTCGCATAAATGTCAGAAAAATGGATGAAGTAATGAAGTAATTATAAACTTTACAAAAACTGCGGAAAAGATCTTAAATTTAACCATGTAGAGTATGATTCTATGAAATGTGTCTAACCTGTCGTATAGACTTTAAGCACAGTACTTTTACTTTTGGACGTCGTTACTTTCCATCTCTGGAAGAAACTCACACGTTCAGGTCTGATCTCAGAAGAGTCCAAACATTTCCTCTGTGTTCTGAAACGTAAAACCAGCCACAGACGACGTGACGATAAGTGACTCATTAAGTGTCACACCTGACGACGCTTTGGTGGTTTAGGCCTCACCCGACCTCACCTTTAAGGCTCCAACGTTAATACTCGTTTAGTTTAAAGCCAACATGACGGGTTTGACGTCACATTTTACTAAAATGTTGTAAACAAGATTATATTTAAGATTTGACTAAACATTTATTCCCGTTTGTCCACAGTTTGACAGTTTTCATAAAGTTTATAATGTTACTTCCTGGTTGAACATGAGCACAAATATGACAGTTACAGGTAATTCCACAACTGTTACCATAGCAACCAGACTGTAAACAAGGGACAAAACCCATAAACATTACACAATCGTTATGATTTGACAAATAATACATGATGACACTTTATTTTGTTGAATGACCGTTTAAACTGTCAGGAAAACTTGTCAGGTGAGCGTTAACAGTCTCTTTATTTACAATGGAGCGTCGCTTTTTGATGACGTCACAGAGGGATTCCATTTTAGAACTCCGCACTACTTCCTGTCATTTAAAACATTTATTTTTCAATTTTTTTTCCATAAACTGGAACATTAGAACCTTCATACAGACTTTAAGGATCACAATGGCCTTTTTTTACTGTAAAAAGTTGTATTTTTGGTTGTTTGGGCCAATTTAGGGTTAGATTGGTGTGAGGGCCACCATTGTTTGGACCCTTTGGCCTCGGTGCAGACCTCAGTCGTCCAGGTGTGGTCCACGACAAAAGAAATGTTAATTCTGTCGACTGAAGTTATTTGAAGTTAGTGAAGATATTTTGCAGCTCATCAAAGAAGCAGAGCAAACGTCTTCACTCTAAACTGAATTCTGTCAACCGGGCCTTCAACAGAAATGTGGGGCCCGGGGCAAGAGGACTCACATAGGCCCCGTTTCATATGAAATAATAAGAGGGTCCAGTGCTGGGCCCCACAGACCCTGAGGCCCGGGACACAGACACAGAGGCCCGGGACACAGACTCTGGGCCCGGGACGCAGACCCCGAGGCCCGGGATGCAGACCCCGAGGCCCGGGACGCAGACCCTGAGGCCCGGGACACAGACACAGAGGCCCGGGACACAGACACAGACTCTGGGCCCGGGACGCAGACCCTGAGGCCCGGGACACAGACACAGAGGCCCGGGACACAGACACAGACTCTGGGCCCGGGACGCAGACCCTGAGGCCCGGGACACAGACACAGAGGCCCGGGACACAGACACAGACTCTGGGCCCGGGACGCAGACCCTGGGGCCCGGGACACAGACACAGAGGCCCGGGACACAGAAACAGACTCTGGGGCACGGGACGCAGACCCTGGGGCCCGGGACACAGACACAGAGGCCCGGGACACAGACACAGACTCTGGGCCCGGGACGCAGACCCTGGGGCCCGGGACACAGACACAGAGGCCCGGGACACAGACACAGACTCTGGGCCCGGGACGCAGACCCTGAGGCCCAGGATGCAGACCCCGAGGCCCGGGACGCAGACCCCGAGGCCCGGGACGCAGACCCTGAGGCCCGGGATGCAGACCCCGAGGCCCGGGACACAGACCCTGGGGCCCGGGACAGCACTCTGTCTCTTCTGCTGGAACTGAATGTTTCACGTCAGATTAAATTTACAGCATCCTTTCACAGACGTCATAGATAATGGTGACAGTTACATGAAGCCGAGTGTGAATCTGGTGAGAGTTTGTCTGAGGTCGATGGAGCAGATTAAGAGCCTCTCCTCCATCTGTCTGTCCCAGGGCAGCTGTGGCGACAACAGTAGTTTACCACAACAGAGAGTGAAAGAATAACACAGCATGAAGCGTCTTTGAGTGAACAGAGAGTTATAGTTTATATCAAATGATTATTAGATGAACCGTGAATGTGATTATTATTATTAAAGTGAGACTCCACAGGTAAAACTGTTTTTTGGTCAGTTTTCTCTCTCACATATCGACTTTCATGTGGAAACAACAAACGTGTCCAATCTGCTCCTAAAGATGTTTTATTCTTCCATTGAATCCACTTCATCCATAGATTTCTCTGGGACATTGTAACTTCAAAGGACGTTTTCTTAAAATGCATTTTTGTCCCTCGAGACATAAAGATCAGCCTTAAAGTAGATCCTACACCAAACTGTGCAATCTGGAACTGATTTGGGAACAAGATTTTGTTGAAACGTACAGAAGGATTTGTTTCATACACAATTCTAAAACTGATTTATTGAAGTTTCAACTTAAAAAATGAGGTGAAATTTGAATTTTTTGGACAATTTTCAGTCAGATCTAATTTACTCAAAAACTAAATAAGAAATCCAAAATCCCCTCTATCTAATCCCCTAAATATTTTTGTAACTAATATGTGCAAAATGAACCAAGAAATTTAAACCTGGTTCTGTCCATTTTTCAGGTTTATATGTCCCAAATATGTGGATTTTTGGCCATTTTTACTCATAAAATGCTTTATTTCTACATGAAAACATGACATGATGAAAAACCTGTAATACATTTTTTTCTTACATTTATGTGAGTAAATTACAGGAGAAGTTTACAATTTATATCTTTAAATTTAAGATTTTTTCCTGCAGCGTCTCACATTAAATATTGAACTTCTCTCGATCGTCTGGATTTTCTTTTAAGGAAAGTACAGCCGACAGATGCTTAAAATCTGGTGATAATTTTCTTGCTTTATTAATGTTATGGCTTTGAAATCTGACAAAACTCACACGTGTTTAAATAATATTCCTCCCTCTGATACATTAATGGATAAACATTTCAGTGAATTCTACTGACAGAGACAACAATAACACTTTTGTTCCTGTTTTTGTTGAACTTAAACGCAATTCAAAAAATACAAACCCAGCGGTGGATGAAGTACTCCGTTTTGTTTCTCAAGTAAAATCACAGATACAGCAGCAAAAAAATACTCAAGTAAAAGTAAGAGACTCACATTTTAAAATCTACTCAAGTAAAAATATTAAAAATGTACTTTAACGGAAATATGTATGAAAGCATCAAATTGCTTCTGTATTGATTTCTTCTGTTGAGTTTTGGTCGTTAAAGGCAACTCTCCAGGTTATTTTTCTCTTTAGAGGCTTTTTGTTTGATCAAAGGGAACGAGAAAATAAAAGATGAGCTAAAAATAAACCCCTCAGTCTTTTCAGCTGGTTTTAAAAAATATACTTTTACTTTTCAGTCCAGATAAAAAATGTAGTGATGTAGTAAAAAGTACACGATACACGCTCTAAAATGTAGAGAAGTAAAAGTAAAAAATAAAAGTGCAGATATATAAAAAATGTACAGTACTTTTACTTTTATACACTGCACAAACCACAGAGAATACAGACTTTTTGCATTATGTCTCTAACTTTAACTAAAGATTCATAAATAAATTCATAAATTCTTAGTTTTCTGTCTCTATTTTAAACTATTACACGTTATCTTAAGTCTCCAATCAAACTATTTAACCCTAAACTCAAATATTTAAGGAAATGTTATAAGAAAAGCGTGGTGAATGAACAATAAACAATAACTTTTCCAGAGAACAAGAATGTTTTAGTGTGTAGCGCCCTCTATCTGCCAGCAGTGGAAGTCAACCACAGCCCCGGATTCCACTTTTTTATAAATAACTGCACAGTATATTTGTATTTTATTCTGGTATTTTATTTAAAAACGCTGAGATTACATTCCCAGTTTGTCGTCAGTACATATTTAGTTTTATTCACTTTATAAACACAAAGACACAGACTTCGCAAAGGATGTTTTGTTGAGTTTGGCCCCAAAAATACAAACTCAACATCTGAAATACAAACACACTCGACCTACTTAATGTTCTCATTTTAAAAGGTACAACAGACAACGGGGATTATACGTCGTCGAATCCGAACAGCACTTTGTCGAGGTTTAAAACTCCAAATCCAACATCTGTGGAGTTTATTTACAGACGGAGCTCTCACTCTTCTCTTTTTGACCCTCTTTATCTCCCTTTAGACCTGGTTTAGTCCTGGTTTAGACCTGGTTTGGTTCTGGTTCTGTTCTTCTGTGGGACTTTCTCTTACGTAAACTGCATTGATTACTGTATTTAGCCTGATTTAGACCCGTTTTAGTCCAGGTTTAGTCCGAGTTTAGTCCAAGTTTAGTCTGAGTTTACTCCTAATCTTACTTGAACTGCAGTGTGCTTGAATCAGTCCAGTCGGGGGTGGACCTCGTTAAGTCCTGGTTTAGTCCTGGTTTAGTCCTGGTTTAGTCCTTGTTCAGACCTTCAGTGCTCCGTTCTCTTTCTTCCTCTCGTCTCTTTTTCCTTCTGCACATTTTGTATTATTTCTGTGTTTTATTTAACACCACATTTTTTTGTTTTATTCCTTATTCTTCTTTCTCTCTGTCTCTCTCGTTCCTTCTCTCTTTCTTTTCTCTCTCTCATTTAACATCTCTCTCTCTTCCTTCTCTCTCTCTCAGTCTTCCCTCTCTCCCTCCCTCTCTCTCAGTCTTCCCTCTCTCCCTCCCTCTATCTCTCCCTCTCTCTCTTCCCTCTCTCTCTTCCTTCTCTCTCTCCCTCCCTCTTTCTCTCTTCTTCTTCTCTCTCTCTCTGTCTCTCTCCCTCTCTTCCATCTCTCTCTCTCTCTTCCTTCTCTCTCTCTGTCTCTCTCTTCCTTCTCTCTCTCCCTCTTCCATCTCTCTCTCTCTCTTCCCTCTCTCTCTCTGTATCTCTTTTCCTTCTCTCTCTCCCTCTTCCCTCTCTCTCTCTCTCTCTCTCTCTCAGACAGGACACAGAGCTCAGCTGGCCTCACACTTCAGGGACAGTAGGAAATAAAAGCACTCTCTAGACAGTTGCACTAAAACTGTAACTTTTCTGTCTTTGCCTTGTCTCCATGGAGATGCTTTGCCTAGAATGTTTTACATTATGGCATTATAAGTATCCGTCTCCATGGAGACAAGCAGATGACACCACACACAAACAGAAAACGGTTAACATTTCAAAACTACTAAACACAACTATGAAATCAACACATTTTTGAGTCAATCCTGAAGGAGCCACCTGTGTGTTTCTGTGGAAATATTGTTCCTTTGGCCATAATGTTCCACAGTGTGGCATAAGTGAAAGCATAAAACGTATTTATCTCAATGAAGAATGTTCAGGAGTATAACTTTCTATTTCCATGGAATCATGCAGACGCGCCACCTCCAGAAAATGACATATAGTGTTACTTTAGTAAACATGTAATGTAAAATACAATAACTCTTTAAACCAGGCATAAACTGATATTTTTGGGTCGATATGAAAGGCCAATTTTTATTATTTTTCCAAAATATATAATTTGAATTGACGACAAACAACAAACAACTAATGTCTATACAAGCCACTGCTCTGCATAAGAAAAGCATAAAAAGGAAGAATTATATATTTTTCGACACGCACAATCCGGTTTTCTAATTATTCCAAATTGGAGCTATTTAATCACATTTTGTGCAGTGCCCTCTTTGCACCACAACGTTAAAATAAACATTATGCTTTCGGTAAAGCATAATGGAGATTTAAGGCAAATAAACACATCGACCTGATACATCGGTTTTCATTTGTTTGAACTATTTCTTTTGTCAAATATTTTCCTCTTTTCAATTTTAAAATATGAAACAAAAAACATAAACACTTGAGACAAAATTAAACATTATTTTGAGATATTCAGTTCAAGTTCATCCGGTGAAATCACAATATGGTCCACCTTTTTGTCTCCGTCCATCTTAGAACGTTTCTGTTTTTAAATTTTAAAACATTTTTAAAGGGCATGTCACGTTTCACTTGTTTGTCGTCGTGATACTGTTTTGGCCCACGCTGCCGCCGGTCCGTGAACCCGGCCTAATCCAGCTCCAGCGCCGAGCGGCCATTTTGGTCCCACCTCGCCCCGACACAGCAGCGCCACTTCGGCCCCACAGAGATGGATCAAACCGAGCTCTGGACCTGCGATTCGGCCTCACGTCTCCTCTGAAGCCCCCCAGCGAGCTCCGGCGCCTCTTCCCGCACGTCTGGACATGTTTTTGGACCCACTTTGGAGCGATTTTCTCCGGAAAGCGTCCACCGACAGACATTAACTAGTCCGCCGTAGTTCTTCTCAAGCCCCGGATAGAGAGGCGCACAGTGATTTTTACAACTCGTAACTAAGGTGATGAGACGCAAATCCACCTTCTAAACATTTATGCCACTTTGTATTCGCTTGTGATTTGAATCTATACAATTCTGGAGCGTTAACAGTTGGGAAATTCGGCTAAAACACGTCCGGTGTTGCGCCGAAATTTGCACCCCTGCTTAGAGGCGCGTCTCCTCCACGTTCAGATAGTTTTTAAGGTTTTTTGAGCTAATTTTACAATCATATAACGTTATAATGGTATAACGTTTACAATCATATATTTTCATCCACACCTTATTTAGCTATTCTTCATTCTAATTTATCGTTTTGACACGATAATGCTTTGCTTTTGTTGAAGAAGTGGATATGTCTAGTATTTTGGGTTTTTTCAGACAGTTTTTCTGGTTCTTTTACAATCAAACGCCGTTGTTAATGTAATATATTTACAATCGAATGTCTTTGTCAACACCTAATTTAGCTGTAATGTATTTTAATTTCATTTTCGATAGGATAACTCTCGGTTATAATAGAAAAGGTGCATAGATATTTTGACGTTAGTTATTTTTTTCAACCATTTTTTGGTCTTTTTACAATCAAATGTCGTTTTTTGTTGTCATTTTACACTAAATTATCATTGTATACACTTAACTGGGCTATTCGGTATTCTATTTTAATCGTTTTACTGGATAACGCTTGGATTTTATATGTTAACGTCAGGTACCTTTGTTTTGACAATGGTTTCACTTATTATTTTATTTTCTAACTAAATATTGAACACTGCTTGCTTGTGTTTACAGTCCTGTGCAGTTTTAAGCGCTAATTTGTCTTTTATTTTCGCAGTTTTTTGCTGTTTGGAGCCAAAGGGATGTTATTGTCTTCTGGGGAGCACTTTTTGTTGTAACACCGGGTCCACCGCTTTGAAAACTGGTCCATGCCGAGGCCGTTTCCCCGCACAAACCTTTCTTTTTTCGGCTGTCGGACTTCACGAAGAGTCGGTGGAGTTTTGTGTCTAGTTTTTGGGATTTAAATCTTCGAAACAAACACGGGGAAAGATGTCAACCAAAACGCCTTTACCGACTGTGAACGAAAAATCGACGGAAAGTGTAAGTACAATGAGTTTTTATCGCCTTATATTAATCTTTACAACTTAAAACATTGCATTTTAACTTTATCCAAGTCTCATATCAAGTTTAAATCAATATCGTGGCTGTTTTTGTCAATGATTGTTAAGTTTTCCTTGATGTATTTTGTACTTTTGTGTCTGTAAACCGTAAACAAGCATATCCTCTTGGCTAAACACGCCCTAACTGAAGTTTTATCGCATTTATCGCGTCCAACTTTGATTAAAAATAAAGATTAAACCATTAGCTTTGTCACAGATGCATCACGTATTCGTCGTTTGAAATAAAACAACTTTAATTTAGGCTCAAATGGAACAAAACTCTCGCTCTTTGCCTGTTTCTTTCTGGCAGGCAACAGTAGTTTATGTCCCGTGCTCTCATTGGCTGGTGCGATCTGTCATTCATCGCTTTCAGCCGTTCAGTGTCCAAATATGGGCGCATTGGTCCCGCCCCCGCGTGACTCCAGGTTAAAGCATAGACGGTCAAACAAATGGCGCTTCCGGTCTGAGGTTTTCAACATAAACCCGCTGTTTTTGTGGCGCAATTCTGTTACTAATCCCGTGTTCTTGCAATTTGGGACTTATATAACAGCCGAAGCGCCAGAACACAGCAATATAAAGCCACGTGTCCTGCTTCTTAAATGAAAACTGAATTGCATAAATACATTTTTTTCTCCCCGATGAGCCTTTTGTGTTTAAGTGATAGTACTTTTGTCAGTTAATCTGTTGATGTTGTTTTGATTTTATTAATTTTTTGCATAATGGCAGAAATGAGAAAGCATGAGCTGATTTAGTTGGAGTGCTGGGAGTTTTAAAATGTAGTTCTTTATTAAATAGACAAAAAATTAATTAAAACAACACATTTTAGGTCAATACACTGCAGGTGAAAAGAAAGAAAATATTAAATTTTGAGGTACATGTTTGAAACTTTTGTAGTAGTTTACTTAAAGTGAGGCACTACAGGTGAATCTTAAATTTAATAACAATAACAATATGAAACTTCTCCTGTAGTTTACTCACTTAAATGTAAGAAAAACAAATATTACAAGTTTTTCATCATGTCATGTTTTCATGTAGAAATATGGCCTTTTATGTGAAAAAACAGCCAAAATTGCACATATTTGGGACATAAAAATCTGAAAAATGGATAGAATCAGGTTTAAATTTCTTGGTTCATTTTGTAACATATTAGTTATAAAAAACTTTACAGAGAGGATTTTGGATTTCTTATTTAGTTTTTGAGTAAACTAGATTGGACAACTTTTTTTTTTTTACTTCAATAAATCAATTTTAGAATTAGATATCAACTAATGTCTCTGTGGGAATTTTTTTTAAGAAAACGTCCCAGAGAAATCTATGGATGAAGTGGATTTAATGAAGTAGTAAAACATCTTTAAGAGCAGATTGGACAAGGTTGTCGATTCCAAGTGAAAGACGACATGTTGAGAGAGAAAACTTACCAAAAAACAAAAAAATTAACAGAAGAATTGAGTTTTGCTTGTAGTGTCTCGCCTTAACTACTTAGATTTATCATCTTGTAATGTTCTAATGTTAATATAGATGTAATTTTATGTCTACAAATGCATGAAGCAATATTGTATTATTGATATTTTTGCAATATTTTGTGCTGCAGTGATAGTTGCTCACCACCTTAATTGAATGCAATTTATAAAACAAAACAAAACATGGAATCACAATTTTCCTTACAGTTTTGTGATTATATTTGCATTTTTTGTTTTTATATCAGGTTTCATGTCACAGTACACATTTTAAAACACATCCAGGAACTTTAACAGTTGAGAAAAAACTGAAATACGAACTTCTAAACTAATAAAATAATCCTACGCATTCCAGAACGTGTGTGTAGAAGTCTAAATCACAGGGTTAACATCTTTTACAACAAATAAAACAGGATATTTTGCTGTTCGTGGAGGAAATTGCGTTACTGCCTGTGCTATTCTCCCCTTTCAAATTGTGATTTCCATTCAATTGTGAAGATTATAGCCGTAATCAGAACTAGAACACGATCTAAAACGGGACTGAAGTTGCTTATTTGAACGTTTGTTAGTTGTTTTTGTTGCTGAAGCTGCTTTTTGTTTTGTGGCAGTGTTGAATAAAGATGAAGGGGAATCATTTAAAGATGTAGAGCTGCAGCAATGAATCGACTCATTGAGAGAATACATACAGAAAGGCAACAAGTGAATCGATTAATCGCAACTAATCGATTGTAGAAATGGTTGTCGGCTAATTAAATAATCGAGAAGTGGTCTATGCACGGACTCCGAAACATTCTGTGTGCTGAAAGAAGAGGTAAAATTGTGTGTTTTTGATTAAAATCCTTGTCCGTCTGTAAATATTCTCCTCCAGGACGTCGTCAAACGCCTTCACTTCAGCTTTGTCTGCGTAAAATTTAGTAAAAATATCATATTCAAGGGTGTTTCGTGCTCTAAACAACTCATCAGTTAATCGAAGGAATACTCTCTAGACTAATCGAGTACCAAAATCATCGTTAATTGTAGCTCTACTTGCAGACAAAACTCCAATCTTACTTATTTCCTGCGTTGTTTTGATATAATTCTCACTTTATCATAAACTTAATCTCTCAGGAAACGGATTTAGAAACCTGTGTGGCTGAAACTGAAATAAATAGAAACTAAGATGAAGATTTAAGATTATACTACTGTAAATAAATCTGGCAGTATTTTTTTCAGTTTCCAAAAAGCCTTTGAATATGAAACATTAAAGTGTAAAGTCTAATTCCGACTTAGTTTGTTGGGAGGGCACTTGTGGTAAATATTTATCATAGTTTTACATCTGTGAAGTTGCAGTTTGTGAACAAAAGTTTAATTATAAAAGTTTAGCGATTAGATTTGCTATTTATGTTTTGATAATGTGATTCTGTTCAAAGCAGGAGAATTGACAAAAAGACTGGAATATGAACTGAAACTAATGAATGAATAACGTGTTTTGACACTTATCACATTTTTATCGCTTTTTGTCACGTTTTTGTTGCTCGAGGTTGTGTTTTTCTCATTTTTAGTGCAGTGTTTGATACATTCAGTGGAATTGTTGTCCCTTTGTATCGTTTTGTCGCTTTTATACCCGTATTTGTCACTTTATAGCCACGTTTTTCAATTTTTAGTTGCGTTGCGTTTGTCAATTTTTAGTTGCGTTTTGTTGCTTTTTTTGTTGTTGCTTGTTTCAGAACATGTTTTAACAAATCTAGACTATAGAGTTAGCGGTTTTTATGCAGAATAAAACAGGACTTTTTTGTTTGTGGAGGAAATTATTGCAGCCAGTCCATTCCAGTTTTGATTAGTTTTACAGCCCTACGCTACGTTTTAGTGTAATGTTGTTTCATATGCACTTTAAACTTGAAGACTCAATCGTTTTTTCAGTTCAGACACTAAGTATTCATGTTTCCTGAGTAATTCTAGCTCTGTCTTAACCCTATTTTCTTAGAACATGGTTGTGAAGTCTGCCTAAAGTCCAGTTAACGATTACTCGATTCTAAATTAGTCACCGATACGCTGGGTGATACGGTGATAAAAATGGAATCATGAGCTGGTCCCTGTGACAATCTGCTATTTTTGTGAAATGGTGGTGTCGTGATTCACTGTTTGTCTCTTTAATGCAGCTGTCTGTTCAAACACACTTTTTCTCCTGTTGTTTAGCCTCTGAAGCCTCTGAGCAGATGACTTTTTATTTACCTCTTAAAGGCCAGAGCTGCACGATTAAACCAAATCCACACAAACGCAATTTTAATTAAAGCAATTAGCGAATCACAAAGACTGCAATGTTTGAAATGCAATAATTTCTTTCACACAACAACAAACAAACAAACAACAAAATGTCTTGCTTTGATTTGAATAAAAACTGCTGACACTGTAGTTTTGAAAAACTAACATGTTCTGAAACAAGTGACAAAAGTGTGACCAAAAGCGATAAAAATGTGTTCAAAAGCAACAAAAACGCGCCTACAAACACAACTCAGTGCATCAAAAAGTGACAACAACACGACTAAAAACGACAAAGACGCATTTATATGTGATGAACACAACTAAAAGCGACAAAAACACTTTTAAAAGTGACAAACACAACTGAATGTGACAAAAGCATGACTAAAAGCAACAAAAACATGACTAAAAGTGACATGACACAAACACGACCAAAAGTGACAAAAAACGCGACTACAAATGACAAAAACGCAATTAAAAGTGACAAAAACACAGCGATAAACGACAGACGCAACTAAAAACGACAAAAACGCTGTTAAATATGACAAACACAACTGAAGCATCAAATTTGTGTTTTAAAATCTGAATTTGAACAGAATCCTATTATTAAAGTGACAAAAAAGTGTGACCAAAAGCGATAAAAATGTGTTCAAAAGAGACAAAAATGCGCCAACAAACACGACAAAACGGGTGACAAAAGTGACAACAACACGACTAAAAAGACAAAAACACTTTTAAAAGTGACAGACACAAGTGAATGTGACAAAAGCACGACTAAAAGCAACAAAAACATGACTAAAAGTGACAAAAACACGACCAAAAGTGACAAAAAAAGGCGACTACAAATGACAAAAACGCAATTAAAAGTGACAAAAACACGGCGATAAATGACAGACGCAACTAAAAACGAAAAAAGACACGGTTAAATATGACAAACACAACTGAAGCGTCAAATTTGTGTTTTAAAATCTGAATTTGAACAGAATCCTATCATTAAAACATAAAACACAAATCTAATCACAATCGCACTGGTCAGAAAAATCAATCAAATAGAAAAACACAACATGAACATGAATCGTGATGAAATCCAAATCCTGATCTGGCCCCAACAAAATCGTGGTCGTCATGTTTTCCCAGTCCTGGTTGTGATGGTTTTGGTCGCGGCCCGTGTGTCGTCCCCTCGCCGCGGCCTGCCTTTGTTTTTATGGCGGCGTTGAATCCCATGACTCCGGCCCGTGGCTCCGGCCCGTGACCTAAATGTGACTGCAGCGCGCTCTGACCCACGGCCCGTGTGTCGTCCCCTCGCCGCGGCCTGCCTTTGTTTTTATGGCGGCGTTGAATCCCATGACTCCGGCCCGTGACCTAAATGTGACTGCAGCGCGCTCTGACCCACGGCCCGTGTGTCGTCCCCTCGCCGCGGCCTGCCTTTGTTTTTATGGCGGCGTTGAATCCCATGACTCCGGCCCGTGACCTAAATGTGACTGCAGCGCGCTCTGACCCACGGCCCGTGTGTCGTCCCCTCGCCGCGGCCTGCCTTTGTTTTTATGGCGGCGTTGAATCCCATGACTCCGGCCCGTGGCTCCGGCCCGTGACCTAAATGTGACTGCAGCGCGCTCTGACCCACAAACGCCACACACGCCTCCACACGATCACTGGCGTCTCATCTGCGCCTCATTTGGGCAAACATCACACGTGCGTCTTGTTCTTTTCACAACACGATATTCTCCTCCTCGCGGCGTTAGATTGTTTTCTGGTTCTCTCTCTCCCACGCCGACTTAAGCCGAGACGTGGGCAGATTATGTAAATATGGACAGAATTGTGAGGGTTTTCGTAAATGTATTAGAGTCGTCAAAAGTATCAATAGCTGGATGTTAAAGTGCGTATGACGGGTTTTTACGATTTTTTTAATGTTGACTTTCTTCAGTGTATTAATAGCTCTTGTAAATATAAATTGTAGTTTTACACCAGTCAGGTCGCTGTTTGTGGAGAAAAGTTGAAAAATCTGTTGACAATTACAGGAAGTAAACAAACTGATGACATCACACTGGGGAGACAAAGGTTATGCATAATTTACACAAAATAAACTACTTTTTTGACCCTTTAAACATTAATTCAACAAAATAAAGATGTTCACATGTTTTTCTCTTTGTCAAATGAACAAAATCTGTGACATTAGATGAGTTTTGGCCACTGTACAGTCTGGTTGCTATGGTAATTTCCTAGTGTGATGTCACACTTTACAACCAGGAAGTAAAATTTTAAATCTAAAAAATAGCTAAACTGGGGTAAAATTTGTAAAGATTTTAGTAGAAATTTGAATATATTTATCTTGACTGCATTTTAGTTAAATGTGTATTTTAACCTGTCATTGGCACTTTAATCAAATCCCAGGGCTGCTTAATCGATTAATTGCAACTAATTAAGCAATCAGATAATCGCTGAATGATCTATACAGACTCCAAAACATGCCATGAGCTGAGAAAGGGATTTTGTTCCTCAGACGCAGCAGATATCGCTCAAAAATGACTCGGGAATTGTGTACATTTTGTGTTTTTGATGACTGTTCGCCGACATAACGTCATCAGTTTCACTTCAGCTTTATCTGGGTCAAATTGAACAAAAATGTCATATTTACGGCCTTTCTCGTTCTAAACAACTAATCGATTAATCAAAATAATAATCACTAGACTAATCGATTACCAAAATAATCGTTAGTGGCAGAAATTAGATACTTATACTGAGGCTGAGATTATTATTGTATCGAAAACAAGAAGGATATGCAAATACAAATAAAGGTATTCAAATTATATGTTTAATTTGATCATTTTTAGGGCTGCAAAACTGGAATATTTCTATCGGGATTCATTTATGTCAATATTGACCTCAGTTACAGTAATTAATTCAAGGCTGTTGTTGTTCTGGTTGGGGACATATTTATATTTTAATTATATAATTGCGTAAAAGTGTTTGTTATTGTGAGAACTGTCTAATAAAAAGCAGCATTGTACATTTTGATGATGTTTAGCATAAATGAATTAAAGATATGTATTTGTACCATTGACATTTGCTGGTTTAGTTTTCAAAGAGGGTCAGTGTTGAGGAGAAGATGGTGTGTTTTAACCCTTTAACGCAGCAAAAAAAACAACCTCTGAAAACACGACTTTAAAAAACCTGAGACAAGGTGATTAAAATAAACTGGACACTGAATAAAATCATGACTCTTTAAAAAAAAAAAAAAAAAAAAAAAAAACTGGACTCTTAAAAAACAATTTACTCTTAAAAAAATTGATTCTTAAAAAAAAAAAAACCTGGACTCTTAAATAAACGGACTCTTTAAAAAAAAAACAAAAAAAAACATACTATTATAAAAAAACAGACTCTAAAAAAAACAAAAACAAACTTACCCTTAAAAAAGGACTCAATAAAAATCAACTCTAAAAAAACAATCAGAAAAGGTTTATTGCCATTGTCAGAGAACATAGACACTTGCTTTGGCATAAGAAAAACCTGACTCTAAAGTAAAAAGACTCTTTAACAAAAAAAATAAATAAATAAAACCTGACTAAAAAAACAACTCTATCAGAATCAGAAAACGGTTTATTGCCGTTGTCAGTGATCAAAATTCACAAACATAGGAACTTGCTTCAGCGTGAGGTGCAACATAAAACAATGAATAAAATATAATAAGATGTATAAAAGAGGCATGCATAAAATTAGAATAAAAGAGACTAAGATAGACTAAAACTATATACAGAAATGTACAGTTGGCAAATGTGGCTAAAAAACAACTCTAAAAAAAAAACTAAAACTAAAAAACAAACAGCCTCTTAAAACAACAGCCTCTTTTAAAAACAACCGCCTCTTTACAAACCTGACTCTAAAAACAGCCCTCACAAGTGACACTGACTCTTTTTAGTCTCGTTGGCCGTCAGTGTCGAGCTCCGTGCTCTTGTTTTGAAAAGCGGGCACTTCCTGTGGGCGTGTCCTGGCTGGCTCCCTCTGACACACACGGAGCCGTTTCCTCTGCGCTCGCCTCAAACTCAGGACAAACTAGAGAGACCCGCACCTGGGCTTTTTTATTCATGGGAACATTTAAAAAAACGCAACGAACCAACTGTGGATAATACGATTTCAAACATGACGGGGGCTCAGTCCAACAGGAGACACCGCAGCTTTGTGAGTGAAAGTGACATTTGCACTTTAAATTGTTGTTTAAGATCAGGTTTTGTTTGTGGTGTTTGAGCTGCAGTGACATTTACCAAGTTTGAATTTAGTTTCTGCTTAATTTAATATAATTTTCTGCATATTTTTGTTGTTTTTAATCAGGATTTAAGAAAAAGCAAAGTCTAAACTAAGACTGAAACCAGGCTGGACCGAGAATAACAATAGAGCCAGTCATTAAAACAGGTTTGACCAAGAACTGCTAAACGGAGGACGAGTGTAGAAGTAAACTCCAGTGAAAATGTGCAAAGTCAACACTGAAACTTTCCCAAAAACTAATAAACAAAGACTGAAAGGGTCTAAGTTCGTTTTTTGTTCAGCAAATTTCACAAATGAAACCGACGCTAAGCCGCACTAAACCGATTAGAACATTAATTACAGTTGAGTCACTAAAGTCATGTCAATAGTTTTTTTTCTAAGTGTTGTGTTGGGCTGATACAAGTTAATTGATTAATCACAACTAATTGATTTATTTAGGTAATTGTGAACTAGTTTAGTCATTTAAAAATTGTTTTCTGGACTTGCAAAGGTTTCATGGGTCAGAAAAAGCAAGATTTACTTCAGAAAACGTTTATATTTAGTGTTTCTGCAAGTATAGTCGATCAAAAAATGACAAAAATGATGTTACTTAAGCTTTATCTGGAAAAAAATTACAATTTACATCACTTTTAAACGCTGAAATAAAGTGTTTTCTGACTTGGTCCAAAAAAAAACAAGGACAAACCCAGGACTTTTTCTTCTTTTTGTCCTCTAGCCCGGAGTCTGTGTTCTGACCTCATCCCACTTTTTGTCGGCCGTATTTTTATCCCGGATCAGACTGAAACGGCCTTAATATTCAGTTTTCTAAAAATACCGCGCGCAAACATTTCAACGAAAACACAGTTGGTCGTTCACTAAAGCTGCGTTTGACCTTGTTCTTTAAAGTTACTATTGTCTAAAAATAAGTGGCTTTTGCTTTTTGTCTGAACTATTTTTGCATCAGGGACTAAAACATGGAACTAAAATGAGAACTAAACCCATGTTCTGATGTTTAAAGCTGGTGTAAACTTGAAATAATTGTGTCTTTGTTGTTTTAGCGGGTTATTTTTGACAGATTATACGATTGACAGAGTAGTTTTGCCTTTTTTTTTTTTTAATACTGTTTATAACGATTAAATATAAGAGGTTGCAGGTTTGATTCCCAGACAGTTTTCGAGGTTTTTGTTTTGAGTTTCTTCTTCTTTCTCCTATTTCCTTGTAGATGTTATTTGAATTAAAAAAAAACAACAACTTTACATCTTTAACTTTAATTGTAAAACAAAAAACAACAGACACTTAAATACAAAAGACAGGACTCTTAAAAAAAACAACAGACTAAAAACAACGTGCAAAGCTTTTCCTCTTGTTTTGAAATCCCGTCTTCCTCTGGGCGTGTTTTTTTTTTTTAAATATAATTAAATATGAGAGTTTGTAGGTTTGATTCCCAGACACTTTTGATGGTTACATGTTCTCTTTTTTATGTGTGAGTTTCTTCTTCTTAAATAATAAAGAGAAAAAAACAATGGACACTTAAATAATAAACAAAAAACAATGGACACTTAAACGATAAAAGAAAAACGCAATGGACACTTACATAATGAAACAAACACTTAAATAAAATAAAAAAACACAGGACTCAAAAAAAAAAAACAGGCCTAAAAACAAGTGTGCAAGGCTTTTGCTCTTGTTTTGGGCATGTTTTTTTTATTAGTACTGTTTATAATGAAAATATAATATTAAATATAAGAGTCAGCAGGTTGTAGGTTTGATTTTTGGAGTTTACATGTTTTGGAGTTTACATGTTCTCTTTTTTTGTTTTGCTTGAGTGTCTTCTATCCTAGTTATTAGTTACCTATTCTATCTAGTTTCAGTTTTTCTGGAGCTAAAATGTAATTCCTTGTGGATGTTAAAGACGGCATAAAAACATCATAATGTCTATAAATCATTGTCAGATCTAAACTCAAGATAACGGACTGTATCAACATCAAAATGTGTCTTTTCGTGAGCAATAAAAAAAAAACCTAGGGTGGGACGCTTACAGCAAACCTTTTTTATTGCATTTTTTCTGATAAGCGTTGTGATTACATTTGCAGTTAGTACTTTAATAGTAGGAGTAAGTTCAAAGTTCACATTTTAAACATGTCCATAGGCTCTAACATCTGAGCGAAGATAAATATGAACTGCCCGACATTACAAGAATAACACAATATGTTTGTAAAAGCCTGAACTGCAAGGTTAACGACAACTTTTACACACGATAAGAACACGGGACATTTTGTTGTACTTAAACAATTGGAGTTGCTGCAATTTATTGTTTGTGGAATGTATTGATACCTAGTTTAGTTTATTTTAAAAACAAAATAGAGTATTTGGTCCATAAAAGACCCTCCTTTGATGTTTTGAACAGTTGAACCTGATACTTGTCTAAACACTCTATCAAATTCATTTTAACTGAGCAAATAAAAAATTATTTTGTTGTTTGTAGACTGCACCGACACATTTTTGTTATTTATTCACCTTATTCCGCCCACTTTTGCCTCTTTATGTTAATGATTCGCACTCTTGTAGTAAAGGGACTCCCGGTTTGACGCTAACGGTGTTTGCGCAAATGGCCAACGAGGGAAAAGTCTCTTACTAAAACATTACATAAAGTAGACTGATTTGTGTAAATGTTTAATGAACACGAGCAAAAACAAGTCACAACGCACCGATTTCCTGAGGCCTGAAAATTTCTTTTTAGTCTGTGTAGAACTTATTTTCTGTTGAGCTCGTCTGCCCCGTGTAAACTACAACGGAAACAAGATGGTGGCGCCCACCACAACTTCCGGAATAATCATCACACAACTGTCTATATCAGACTTCAACCTCAAGTTTCTAAAGTTCACTTATTGTAGGATTTTGTGGCACTTGGTGAAACAAAACATACATTCCATTGTCAAACTTAATTTTAATCATAGGATTCTGTTCAAATACACAATTTAAACACAATTTTGTCACTTCTAGTCGCCTTTTTGTCGCTTTTAATCGTGTTTCGGTGCATTGTGTTGCGTTTGTTGTTCTTAGGCGCGTTGTTGTTGCTTTTGGTCGCGCTTTTGTGGCTTGTTTCAGAACATGTTTGTACAAATCCAAACTACAGTGTTTGCAGTTTTTATTCAAATCAAAGCAAGACATTTTTTGTTTGTGGAAGAAATTGTTGCACTTCAAACATTGCAGTCTTTGTGATTTGCTAATTGCTTTAAATAAAATTGTTTTTGTTTGGATTTGGTTTAATTGTGCAGCTCTGGTCTTTAAGAGGTAAATAAAGTCATCTGCTCAGAGGCTTCAGAGGCTAAACAACAGGAGAAAAAGTGTGTTTGAACAGACAGCTGCATTAAAGACACAAACAGTCAATCACCATTTCACAAAAAACATCAGATTGTCACAGGGACCAGCTCATGATTCCATTTTTATCACCGTATCGCCCAGCTCTACCCGTGAATAAACGCCCCAGTGTTGTCGTCCCGTTGTTTTTGTTCTGTTGAGGTCACTCGCAGCTGCAGTTAACGAAGCCACAGTCGATACAGACTCAGCCCTGCCGCCCCTGTCGCTCCTGTCGCTCTGATTCAGGCCAAACACTGGAGCCTGAACCCGATCGATGTGCCTGCGCCGCCGCTGCCAAAGTGCCATTTAAAAATCGACACGTTTGTGGCTTGAAACACGTTTGGAAAAGGTGACTCTGCTTTTTCTGAATGAGCTGTCGACGGGTCGTAGAATGTGAGGAGGACGGAGCAGGAGCCAGAGTTCTGAAAGATCTAAATTCTCCTGGTTTTAAGTGTTTGTGTTGGAAAAAAGCAACACATTTGAATTTTCAGGGTAGAAAGAAAAAAAAAAGTTTGCTTTTCTATAACAAACGATGGACAAAATACAATGTTCTAGCCTTGAAATTGTATTTTAGCTTCAAAAGAATCTAATTTATGGAATAGTATCTAATATATTTCTAGATAAAATGAAAAATGATTGTGGGTTCAACATTTCTGTGAGTATTTTTCCAGTAAAACCCATAAATCTGGATTGTTCCTTCATCAAAAATGCAGAGTTTATCATAATTTTCCCAAACATAATGTAAAATACAATAATAAATGTGTTTAATGCAGCTCTGGTGTCACTCACATGTGTCTGAGTGTTTTCTATTTTCCAAAATCATCTCAATTTTTCATATTGTGTGATATTCTGAGATTAATCCCAGTTTCTCCAGTGAAATCACATTATGTTGCACTTCACTTTTACCTCCGTTCTGGATTCAGAATGTTTTTGTTTACAGACTTTTAATGAGTCCATTAGAAATATCGAAACGGAAACTCCACAAATGTTAAACCTAATCACAGAAAAACTAAATTGACAGATATTTATTATTTTTGCAATCCAGAAATGTGCCAAAATGTGTTTGAGACTTAAAATAAACCACATTTTTACATCAAGGACTAAAACATGGAACTAAAACCAGAACTAAACCCATGTTCTATTGTTTAAAGTTGCCTTTATCTGTAAATAATTGTGTGTTTTGTTTTTTGAGCTGGTTATTTTTTACAGATTTCCATTTCAAGAGTCTAGTTTCGCCATGTTTTTTTGTAAATATAAGATTAAATATAAGAGTCAGCAGGTTGTAGGTTTGATTCCTAGACAGTTTTGGAGGTTACATGTCTACCTAATCATAGAAAAACTAAATAGACAGATATTTATTATATTTACAGTTCAGAAATGTGCCAAAACTGTCTGTGAACGCCTCGGTTGCGGTTCAAGTATTGCACGATTGAGACTTAAAATAAACCACAAAAATGAACCACAGGTGCAGAAATATCACCTCATTGTTTGTTCTCTTGTTTTGAATATTTCGCCTCAGGTTTCTGTTGTTCTTTTGGATTTTTTTGCCAACTCCTCACGCAGCCTTTTGACAGTTTAATTACTGTGGTATTCAAATTTTTTTTTACCTTACTATTATTATTTTGTAGAGCTGTAGGGCTAACAAATCATCCCAGTGTACAGTAATACTGAAACTGCTGACTTTATTCCACGGACACAAGCAGCATATTTGGTCTAAATGTGTAATATCTTTGAAAAACATGAGCTGCAACACATACAAATCTGAGTGACACGCTGAAGTCGTTAGTTTGTTTTCATAAAAATCCTTTATTCGACTCTCTGCAGCTCTAATCTCAGTGTATTATGTTAAATTAAATATAATTCCACTTGCACAAATAAAGTGCAAACGTGTTGAATATTGAGCCCCAAAAATATAGTTATAGCTAATATTTATTGATGAGTCGATATTGTAATTATCGTGACAGGTCTTTAGTCTTTTAGTTGATTAATGGATGATTAATGGATGGATTGGTCAGCTCATTATTTTACTGGGATTGTAAGGTTTCAGGTGTGAATTGGGAGTTTATTGGGGCTGCAAGAAGTTAATAAATAAATCGCAAATATTCGGTTATTGGAATAATAAAAAAAAATAAAAATTTAATTGAATAATCTTGAACTGGTCTATATACATAAGTTCCAAAACATATGACTCAAATTAAACCCGGAATTGGATAAGAACGATGTGGAAATTTGATGAAAACACAACTTTATCTGGTCAAATTTTGGAAAAATCTTTAATGTGACTTTTACATTCTAAACAACAACAAAAATCACGACTTGAAGCAACTATAAAGGACATGACTGCGACTATAAGTGACAAAAACGCAACTTTAAGGGACAGAAATGCGACTAAAAGTGACAAAAACTCAACTACAAGGTACAAAAACACGACTGAAGGAAATTAAATAAGAGACAAAATCACGACTTACAGGACACGAAAGCGACTATAAGTGACAAAAATGCAACGACAAGGGACAAAAACACCACTGAAAGAAATTAAAAACGTGACTAAGGGACCAAATCACGATTTAAAGGACATGAACCCGACTATAAGTGACAGAAACGCATCTACAAGGGACAAAAACGCAACTATAAGGGACTGAATTATGACTTAAAGGAATTATAAAGGACATGAACGTGACGATAAGTGACAAAAACGCAACTTTACGGGACAGAAATGTGACTAAAAGGGACCAAAAAAGGCAACAAATCAACTACAAGGGACAAAAAATGCGACTAAAGTGACTATAAGGGACAAAATCATGACATAAAGTAACTACGAGGGACAAAAAAATGCAACAAAAAGCGACAAAAAATCAACTACAAGGGACAAAAACGTGACTATAAGGGACAAAATAATGACTTAAAGCAACTATAAGCAACAAAAACGCGACTAGAAGTTTCAAAAATGCGACTTCAGAGGACAGAAATGTGACTTGAAGCGACAAAAACGTTCGGAAACACCTGATTCTTTATTAGTTTGTCAGTTCATGCAGTAATTCACTCTTTTTGTCAATTCTCCTCGGAACTTGCGACAGAATCCCTTAATAAAAACGTAAATCTAATCGCAAAACTGGTCAAAAAATATCAAATGTCAAATATATTTCCTCAGATCACAGCGATTTCTTAATAGTTTCTCCCCGTTTAGTCGACTGATTAACGCACAAGGCCTGTCTTTGGTCGACTACAGCCTTATTATTTGTGGCTTTTCATTTACATCCTTTATTGTACTCTATTTATCCAACATCTGCAGATTTACTAAACATTTTTTCTGCCCCGATCTCAGTTAAACGCCCAGTGGCCCCGATATAGTTTTTAAACGCCGGATCTTGCCGTGGCTTGTTTTTACGGTTTCACCCAACCCCCGTTTACGTCAGTGCACGGGCGTAAAATACGGGGGGGATAAGGGGGTTACAACCCCCCCAATATTTTGATCTAGTACATTCAACCCCCCCAATATTTCAGACCATTTTTAATACTAAATCATATACTATATGTTATTTGTTAAAAAGAAATCTCCAGGAGTAGTTAAAACAATTAAATCAACAACAAAAACATTACTTTTTGACTAGGCACCCCCCTCTCAGCTGTAGGCGTGGTATCGCCCACACCGAGGCCGCGCTCTCTCACCCCTCCCTCTCCTGTCTCTGTCAGTGCGGCGTATGTCTGTCGTCAGTCAGTTTAAGAAGTTGATAGTTTTGACCATGTTTTGACTGACAGGTGAGGGCGTAGTGCTTCACTGAGTCAAAGGACTTCACAATATTCTCTCGCATTTGGAGACCAATGTTGCAACAGCGTTTGGCGTTCACAAACTACACTTTTATCAAACTAGAATTCTACAGTGAAAACACACCTCTCCTCGCCTGTAGAGGCGCTGCATAACAGAATTGCACAGTGAAACATCGAGGAAGAGACTCGACTTCTCCGTTGGCCTGGTTGGCTTCTGCATGATCCGCATCACAGCTAAACAAACACGAAGCGGGGCTGCAGCGTTGTTGGACTTTATATAGTTTTTGTTTTTATGGATCTATCCCAAGACCAACCCCACATGTGTGGGCTCAGTGTGAGCAACAGCCGAAATGTCGGAGCGCGGACAATGTACTTTCATTGTGAGGCGAAGAGATGAGTGAGACGAAAATGAGTAAGTAGTTGAGTAGTATATTAACCAAATAAGTGCTCTGAAAGTTTGTCTATGTCATCTGCGTGTGTAGACTAGTTGTACAGCTTAATAATGGATGAATATAGACTTTTTTTCCACATCTAAGCCAGCAATAGGTTACTTTTGGTTTTTTGGGTTTATTTAGCCGTATAACTTTTTATGTTATGTAAATAAACCCTGAAAACTGTGATCTATGTTCATGTGATCATAATCTGGCGTTTTCCTGCTTCTTGGCATGTTTCACCTGTCATTTATCCCGTTATCGATCTCAAACCAGGAGTTTGTTTTGATTCCGAGCCTCACGTGCGTCATAGCGCGCCGTGGATCATTAGATCTGGTTTCGCTCTTTGTTTAGGATCAGCGTTTGCTTGCGCATTTACAATTACCCAAACGAACCGAACTATCGAGGCAATCGAATCCTGTTTCGGCTTTGTGAGTTTATGTTGAGTTGTTATTGTCCGACTCGGACCGCGTCTGTGGGATGTTGATGGTGCGCGCTGTGGTATAGTAGAGCTGTTCCAACCGCACTGTGGTAACACTTTCTGCGTACTGTCGCATGAGATCAGTCGTCCACAACCTTTTTATCACCGCGGACCGGTCAAGGCTTGACAATTTTACTGCGGCCCGGTAGGGGAGGGGCGTTTATCATAATAAACGTGAATCCACTGTGTACCTGTTTCTTTCTTTAAAAATAGTCCAGGGGTTTGTCTTTTAATCCAGGGTGTTTGGTCTCTAAGCGGCGAAGCAGCTTTGAAGGCTTCATTACCTCATTAGAGCCGTAGGATTCACGCAGGATTCCTGGTATTGTCTTGTTTCTTACTCATGTTGTTGCTTGTGGGTTAAATTTTAGCTCAAGTGACCGAGATGTAACCATCATCGGGCCAAACATTCAAGCCTGACCCGCTGAGCCCGCGCGCGCGTACTGTCCGAGCCCGAATCATTTACTGCAAGATTCAACCCGAACCCGCCCCGGGACCGCGCGGATACTGTCCGAACCCGACCCGGGACCGCGCGGATACTGTCCGAACCCGACCCGGGTCCGCGCACGTGTAGAACCGGAGTTACGTAAACTGAGTTCCTGCAGAGTTATATTGGCAGAATAAGCTCCTGACAGGGCTTCAAGTGTTTAGTGTTCTACCTGCACCAACGGGACGTGTCCTGTACCAGAGGGGCCTGTTCCTCCGCTGACGCTGGACCACATGATCTCTCCCCTCGCTCCTTTCTCTCTCTCTCTCTCTCCTCCGCTGCTCTTTTTCTCTCTCTCTCTCTCCTCCGCTCGTGTAGCAGCCGCGCTTTCATTAACGTCTTTTCTCACGTCACATATTTTGACACTTTATTCGAGGATGAGGAGGAGCATCACAGCACTGGCTGCTCACGCGCTCTTTCGCCGTGGAGCGCATGTTACGCACGTACGCGTCTCTGCCCCCTGGGCCGCCGACTCAGCCCGACAGCAGAGCGGAAAATGTGGACCCGAACCCCGGTCCAAATTGATCCACGGACCGGTACCGTTCCGCGGCCCGGGACCACTGGGATAGATGACATAGAAAGGAATATGTTTTGTCCGATACACAGCCATTTGACTGTAGCCTCTCGACCCCCCCAAAGTTGAAGCCAAAGTTACGCCCTTGCGTCAGTGGAGTGAAATTATTAAAGGCAAAAATACATAAACAGATGTAACATTAGTGTGACGGTTATGATGTTCTTTTTATGCACATGAGTGACGTGTCTGAATGTAAAGAACCGGTTGAGCTTCTTTTACATTAGCTGACTGAAAGATAAACATTCAAGAGTCAATAAGGAGTGACAATTTCTCCTTGAAGAGCTCGAAACACAACTGAAATCTCGAAAAGCCGCTACAGTCTGATAACAAATGTAAGAGTCTGCAACTCTGATAAATATTTAGTTTGTACTTGACATTTAACAAAAAAAAAGCATGTAAACAGTTGTAGAAAACCAGATAAACAACAGGAACACACAAACTAGGCTCACATTTATCACAGAAACAGACTTTGGATCACACAGTTGAACTCATGACCTTTTCTCTTAAATAACATGTTTCTGAGTCCAAGTGTCGAGCAAATTAAATGTTTTTTGTCACTTTTAGTTGTCTTTGTTGCTTTAAGTCGCGCTTTTGTCACTTATAGTCATGTCTTTGTCTGTTTTAGTCATATTTTTGACATTTTTTTGTCTCAGTTGTGTCATTTTAAGTTGTGTTTTTGATCCTAGAAGTCGCATTTAATGGCTTTTGCTATATTTTAGTCACTTTTGTGTTTTTGTCCCTTTTATTTGTGTTTGTTGCTTTTAGTTTAGTCGATTAATCGGTCGATGGTGTCTTAGTCGACCAACGTTTTTATTAGTCGACTAATTTTATTTGCATTTAACAAATTTATTTGGCAAAAATAGCTAAATCGAGAAGATGTGGCGTGAGTTAGTTGAAGATTTTGGAGTAAATCAGTATCTCTAATAAATAAATACACTGTTTATTAGTATTTACTAGTATTTTTCTGTATAAAATGTTATTTTAAGAAGCATCTTTGTCACTTTGTCGTGCTTTTGTCGCTTTTAGTCATATTTTTGACACCTTTTGTCTCAATTGTGTCATTTTAAGTTGTGTTTTTGATGCTAGAAGTTGCGTTATTATGGCTTTTGCCGTATTGTTGTCACTTTTAGTTGTTTTTGTCACTTTCAGTTGTGTTTGTTGTGTTTTGTCGCGTTATTGTCTCTGTCTCATAACAAATATAAATGTCTACAACTCATACAGATATTGAGTCCAAGTGTTGAGGAAATTCATTGTTGTGCTGCAGTTGAAGTGTCCTAAATCTCCCCCAGCCGTTAGCAAACAAGCCCGTTAAGCTCTGCACAGTCAGCAGCAACGTCGAGAAACTACTTTCAGTTCACATTTTGACGTATAAAGTTGATTTGAGCAAAACAAAAGCTCCATGAACAAAAAATAGGAAAGAAACACATTTTTTTCAGTTTGCGCTGCTTTAATTCTGCCCCTCAGAGGAATGTTGAAGAGCATTTTTCGAATGGAAGAATGTCTGTGCTTAACCTCCAAATTTAGCAGGTCTCAGTCTTATCAGCACCCTTGTCTGGAAAATCATAGTTGTACATCTGTAAATGCTTCAGCTCTGCGCGAATCCGCTTCGGTGTGAAAATGTTTTATAAATAAACCTGTTCTTGCGCGGCTCTCCGGCCCGACTCACCACTAGGGGTGTCGAGACTATTGGGTTTTTTGATAATCGTCACAATGTAATCGTAAAAAGGTGAAAAATATGAATCGTTTGTGATCATTTGAGAAGCAAAATTAAGTCTTTTTAATGCCATCTGTAGTTCTAAAAATAAACCTAAATGTAAAGTTCTTTTTAATTTGGCTGTGTTTGTCAGAGTAACATTATAGACCATTTTAAAAGTCAGTAAACAAAAACAGTCTAAATTTAGAAAAGTGAAGCGCAACATAATGTGATTTCACTGAAGAAACTGGGATTAAGCTCAGAATATCACAAAATATGAAAAATGTAGATGATTTTGTCAAAGTAAAAGCCTCAGACACATGTGAGTGACATCAGAGCTGCTTTAAACACATTTATTATTGTATTTTACATCATGTTTTAGGAAATTATCATAAACTCTTTGCATTTTTGATGAAGGAACAATCCAGATTTATGGGTTTTACTGGAAAAATACTCACAGAAATGTTGAGCCCACAATCATTTTTCATTTTATCTAGAGATATATTAGATACTATTCCATAAATTAGATTCTTTTGAATCTAAAACACAATTTTAAGGCTAGAACATTGTATTCTGTCCATTGTTTGTTATAGAAAAGCAAACAAACTGACCTTTCTACTCTGGAAATTCAAATGTGTTGCTTTTTTCCAACACAAACACTTAGCACCAGTAGAATTTAGATCTAATGTGAGAGAATCATTGAAACATTTACAGTCAACTTCATTTTGACTCCAGTCGCCTCCATTCTGGAATTTTTATGACATCACATTTTAAAGGGTCTATTGTGTAAACATATGGCCATATTTTTAGCCTAATTGCTTGTATATTTATGCTTTTGTTTTTTTAACAGCCCAAACCGATACTAGAACTCATATCGCCCAAAATATTCTGATTATGTGTCCTTTAAAGCAGAACTAGGCAACATTTTGACCTTATTAAACGTCTTGTAAGTCCGTGTGGTGATTGTAAATGTATTTTAGACAACTCTCCTGAGAAACCCTGGCTCTTTTTAAATTTTCTGGCAATGCGAAATGTTTTTATATGTGATTGTTCTTCCTTGTTTCAATAACAAAGTGTATTTTCACAAGAGAGCTGTGTCGCTGAAGTTACTAATTTCTCCTTTAAAACCAGGATTTGATTTGAAGTTTCAGCCGATCAACTGTTGCTTCTTTTTGACAGTTTCTTAACCCTCCCGTTCTCTTCCTCTCTCTCGGCAGCACTCGTCCCACAGTAACGGGCGCACGGACGGCGGCTCGCGCTCGTCCCGGTCGGGCGTCAGGACGCGCAGCTCCGACGACCCGCAGACTCCGCACGTCGGGAACTACAGACTCCTCAAGACCATCGGGAAAGGAAACTTCGCCAAAGTCAAACTGGCCCGGCACATACTCACGGGCAGAGAGGTGAGAGCCACGGGGCGCCCGGTTCAAGCTCCAGTATGGAAACTTCTAAACTAGGCCCGGGCGATATGGCAAAACATTCTTATCATGATTTTGTTGGGGCCAGATCATGATTTCCATTTTATCACAATTTAGGAAAACTATCTAATTGTGATTTCTCTGACCAGTGCGATTGTGATTAGGTTTGTGATTTATGTTTTAATAATAGGATTCTGTTCAAATTGTCATTTTAAACACAATTTTGTCACTTTTAGTCACGTTTTTGTCACGTTCAGTTGTGTTTGTCATATTTAAACGTGTCTTGGTCATTTTTAGTCTCGTCTTTGTCACTTTTAGTTATGTTTTTGTCGCATTTAGTCACATTTTGGTGCATTCAGTCGCGTTTTTGTTGGTTTGAATGCATTGTGTCTGCATTTTATGGCTTGTTTCAGAACATGTTTGTACAAATCCAAACTACAGTGTGAGCAGTTTTTATTCAAATCAAAGCAAGACATTTTGTTGTTTGTGGAAGAAATGATTCTACTTAAAAATTGCAGCCTTTGCGATTTGCTGATTACATCCATTAAAATAGTGTTTTTGTGTGGATTTGGTTTAATTGTGCAGCTCTGGCCTATAAGAGGTAAATAAAGTCATCTGCTCAGAGGCTTCAGAGGCTAAACAACAGGAGAAAAAGTGTGTGTAAGTCATGCAGCTCTATTAAAGGCAATAGAAATATACAAAGTGAACATGAATCGTGATTTAAAAATTGAAATCATGATCTGGCGCCAAGAAAATCGTGATCATAATTTTTTGCCATATCACCCAGACCTACTACTATTTCACGTGTGGATATGTTGTCGACCCAAACATCCTTCTGATACATGAAATGCTACTTTTTATTGTTATTTTCTTGTTAATAAAGATGTTACGGAACAGTAATGATTATAAAATGCTTTAAAGATGCAGTTAACATGCCATAGCTTCAATTAAATTCACATAAACTATTTTGGACCTCTTTTCTACAAAACTTTGGCGAATCTTTGGCCCCGAGGTTGAGATTCTGATTTAGTATTGTGTATATTTTGGTCAGCTGTAGTATGATGTCATTATTAAAGCTAAAAGTCAGTGAACAGGCCTGCAGAGCCCGGAGATAATGAAGTTTTCCTTTTACAGTAACTCAGGCTCTCCGTCACGCTGTGTCCATGTTCTGACTATAAATACTTGTGTTCACAGGTGGCCATTAAGATCATAGACAAGACCCAGCTCAACCCCAACAGCCTTCAGAAGGTACAGTCTATACCACAAGTACTGCTACAACCACTGCTACAAATACAGCTACAGCTACTGCTACGACTACTGCTACAACCACTGCTACAAATACAGCTACAAACACTGCTACAACTACTGCTACAACCACTGCTACAAATACAGCTACAAACACTGCTACAACTACTGCTACAACCACTGCTACAAATACAGCTACAAACACTGCTACAAATACTGCTACAACTACTGCTACTGCTACAACGACCGCTACGACTTCTGCAACTGCTACTGCTACAATGACTGCCACTGCTATAACTACTGCTACTGCTACAACGACAGCTACGACTACTGCTACTGCTATGACTACTGCTACGACGACAGCTACGACAACAGCTACGACTTCTGCTATGGCTACTGCTAAAAACGACTGCTACGACTACTGCTACAGCTATGACTACTGCTACAACTACTGCTACAAATACTTCTACAGCTACGACTACTGCTGCGACGACGACGACGACAGCTACGACGACTGCTACAGCTACAAACACTGCTACAACTACTGCTACAAATACTACAACAAATACTGCTACTTCTACAACTACTTCTACAGCTACTGCTACAAATACTTCTGCTACTACTGCTACTGCTACAATTAAGCTACTGCTACAACTACAATGACTGCTGTTTGTTTTTGGGGCTCAGTATTTGCTGTGTTAACCTTTTCTTTGCACTGTTGGGCAACTTTGTCTTATTGTTTCGGAGTAATATTCAAGCTACAGAGCGTTGAATAAGTAACTCATTTTTAGTCTAGTGACAAAATGACCTTTTTGACAGCTTAATGATTTGCCACAAACCTGGATATCATTCATCTTCTGTTTTATTCCATTATGGTCCAATGGAAAAGATGTAGAAGTCTTGTTTCCGAACGTATAAAAGTCTAGAATAGAATGTAATTTACAATCATTGCTCGTTCAAAATGCATGTAAACCTGGGAAGTACGATCGAAGAATCAGAAACGGTTTATTGCCATTGTCAGTGATCAAAAATTCACAAACATAGGAACTTGCTTCGGCGTAAGGTGCAACATAAAGCAATGAATAAAATATAATAAAATATATAAAGAGTCATGCATAAAATTAAGAATAAAATAGACTAAGATAGAAGCGTCTTTATTCGAAACTCAAACATCTGTCCTTTGCCTCGTCTGATACTTCACTGATCACATTAATTTAAATGGATATTAAAAGTCAATATTTAACTTAACCTCAAATCTCTTATTACCGCTCTTAGTGAAACTAAATAAAAAAGTCAAATGTCATATTGTTTTTGCTCTGTTCCTCATGTGGTCGAGTGGTTTCAGTCACCATAGCTTCATAGATTGCGAAACTCCCACTAACTCCTCCATTTAAAATGCATCAGCGCTAACGTGTGGAATGGTACCGGGCTAAAGGAGCTTGATGTTTTGTTTACAAACACTGGAGGGGTCTGTTCGCCTTATTGTTGAAGTTGTCGTGGGCGCCGCTTTCTTTTTTCCGTTGTTTTGTTGTTTCTGTTAGTTTACACGGGGCAGATGAGCTCGACAGAAAATAAGGACATCCTTATTTAACCAAGAAAATAAAACATTGAAGCACAAATTTAGAAATTACACTAAAATTCAAAAACATTTAATAGGACTTTTATATGGATTCTGCCTGGACTTTTTTACTTTATTACAAGTCCCTAAAACAAATTGTTTGTTAAATTAGCTTCAGCTTTGAAAGAGGAATTGTCAAAACCAACAAAAGCCAAAACTAGTGTCAATCAGGCAAAATCTACAGACACCAGCTTCACTTCTTCATATATTTAACAACGAAAATTTAGGCGGACTTTAAAATCTGATGATATTCTGAGCAGAGTTTGTTTCCAAGTGGAATCAGAGTAAAACAGACACAAAACTACAGAGTCTCAGCTTCACAAAGAGTCAGACAATAGTTTGTGTCCAAAGGATCAGAAACCGCTTCAGTTTGAAATGAGGCTCATTTTAGGAAAAGCAGGTCCAGTCTGTAAGTACTTAAAAGCACAAAATATTTCGTTTGTATTCTCGCCCTTTGTTTTTATCACCTATTTGTTTCTTTAACCTGCTGGGGACAAAAGCGGTCTGACTGGTTTGGGGGCAAAGACGATTTGAATTTTGTTGTTTCTAAACGAAACTCTGAGCTGTTTATGTTGTTTATGATCCCGTTATTGTCCCGTTGTAGCCCCGTTGTAGCCGCGTTGTAGTCCCGTTGTAGTCCCATTGTAGCCGCGTTGTAGTCCCGTTATTGTCCCGTTGTAGTCCCGTTGTAGTCCCATTGTAGCCGCGTTGTAGTCCCGTTATTGTCCCGTTGTAGCCCCGTTGTAGCCCCGTTGTAGTCCCGTTATTGTCCCGTTGTAGTCCCGTTATTGTCCCGTTGTAGCCCCGTTGTAGCTGCGTTGTAGTCCCGTTGTAGCCGCGTTGTAGCCGCGTTGTAGCCGCGTTGTAGCCGCGTTGTAGTCCCATTGTAGCCGCGTTGTAGTCCCGTTATTGTCCCGTTGTAGCCCCGTTGTAGTCCCGTTATTGTCCCGTTGTAGTCCCGTTATTGTCCCGTTGTAGCCCCGTTGTAGCCCCGTTGTAGCCCCGTTGTAGCCCCGTTGTAGCCGCGTTGTAGCCGCGTTGTAGCCGCGTTGTAGCCCCGTTGTAGCCCCGTTGTAGCCCCGTTGTAGCTCCGTTGTAGCCCCGTTGTAGCCCCGTTGTAGTCCCTTTGTAGCCCCGTTATAGTCCTATTGTAGAAAGTGCCGTGATTCCTCTTGTGCGGCTGTCAATGGGATCTGGTCTGACGGCGCCGGGTCCTGTGAAACGACCCAAACCAGGAAGCGCCTTGGACCCTTTAAGATGCTAATGTCCCACAGAGAATGAATGGAGCGTTGATGGTTTCACTGCAGTTTGAAGTCTCCCGCTTTTGTCCGTGACAGACACCGGGTCATTTACACACGACGGGCCGGGTTTGGTCCGAGGAGAGTTTCATTTCAGACCCGGTTTAAGCAGAAAGGGGCTCAACAGTGGACTCACACATCTGGGTCTTAAAGTAAAATTGCCCAAACCATATTTCTCACCAATAGTTGCGTTTTTTGTTTTGCATATTGACTATCTTACTTTACAAAGCTAGATGAATTCCTTTGATATTTCCATCTTGTGCTGCCTGTGTCTGAGTTTTGGTTCGGGTGGCAATAGTGGTTTTTAATAATAGAAGTTTTCTGAACTCTACAGACTCTAAAACACACGGTGACTTTTTGTTCGTAAGACGGTGGCGTTATTAAATCAAAATGTCAAAAAGAATAATAATTTTCATCAATAATACACTTGATTCATAAATATTCTCTATCTAGAAGCCTTGGGTCATAATATTTTAAGGATGGGCAATACGGCAGTTCCAGTGTCAGTATCGACCGTTATCGGAGGAAAAAAAAATCGTCCGATTCCCAGTTGTCTTTTTGAACAGTCTTGAGTAAAAATTGAGTTAGAAAAGGCAATTAGGCTAAAATATGGTTTTATGTTTAAACAATCATAACAAATGTATTTATATTCTAGATGATTACATTTTGTTTTTATTTTTACTAATGGAAAAAGTTAATTTGTGATCTTGTGGGTCTTGCAATGAAACTGAAAATCCGAATGTCGGATATTGGTATCTGCTCAAATCCATATCCGTCCCTAATCTAGTCACCATATTTCAACCTTTTAAAATGTAGGGCTAACCCATTAATTGTATATATATTGATTTCAATTATTACCTGTTCAATCACAAACATTTTGTAATTGATCATTAATTGGCTTCTGTTCAGACTTAAAAGTGCACTCTTTCCGCTCCTAAAAAACTGCCAAAAAGAAGTAATTGTTTTAATAATTATTATTATTTAATTTTTTTGCAACAAATAATTGGGATTAGAATTTTTGCTGCCGAGCAGCTTTTGTCAAACCTGTGGTGCAGATGCAAGGCAGAAACGGAAAAACAAAGACTTTCTTATTTTTGGTGAAATTGGTGTTCAAAAAGTCAACAAGGCAATATTTTTCCTGCTCTAGTTCTAAATGACAGATGCTTTAGAGCAGGGCGATTCAACTGAAGGCCCGGGGGCCAAATCCGGCCCTCCAAGGACCATGATCAGGCCCTCAACCATCTGCCAGAAACATAGACAATATTTTCTCTCTTTCTTTCTATTGTTTTAGTCCTGGTTTACTCCTGGTTTCGATCTGTTTTAGACCTGGTTTAGTCCTGGTTTTAAGTTCTGGTTTAGTTCTGGCTTAAACCAGGTTTGGTCCTTGTTTTTAGTTCTGTTTTTTTAGTCCTGGTAATAAAGTCGACTATCCCCGGTTTAGAGTTTATCAATCATAACCGCTCCAAACCCGCTCCTAACCATCGCTTCACTTTGTCTCTGAGAGCTCTGTTCTTTTGGATATCGACTGGATTTTGGCAGCTCCGACCCCTGCTCCACATCCGATTTTTCCACCACAGCCATTGATCTCTTGTATTTCGTCCCTCTGAGCTCCTCTGGCACCGACCAAAAACACAAAATCACAATCGGCACAGAGCCACCGGAGCACTCTTTTGTTAAAATGTGGAAAATGGTGAGCGTGAATTGCGTCTGCAGAGTAATTTTCCCCTCAGAGACCCACCGGTTTATTTCAGGAAACTGTAGTACACTTAATAATAGAGCTAACATTTGCATAAAGAGTTTGATTGACAGATGAAAGGCGCAGACACGGTCACAGAATCTAATTTTAGAACGGTTTCTCTGTGTTGGAAAAAGTAGAAACTCTGCCGTGTTCGGTCTCAAATTGGACCTGACAGTAATATTTTTATGCTCGGCACAAAATGATTGGATTTCTGGAGAGCTCTACGGATAAATATGGAATTAAAAATAAGTAAAAGACATTGGCTGACAATAGTGTTTTCAAAATATCAAAAATAAGATAATCAATACTAAAACCAGTTTAAACTAATCATTTGAACAAGTTTCGATGCTAAAAACACAACAGATATTTAGCTTTTTCTGAACAGTTTTAGAATGATCCTGATTCTCGAGAGACCAGAGAGTTTAATAAAAGTGCAATTATTTAGTGTTGAAAATAACAGTGTGTTAACAGCTAGAGCTATTCAACTGCAGGCCTGGGGGGCAAATCCTGGTTTAGTCTTTGGTTTAACCCTGATTTAGCCCAGGTTTAGTCCTTGTTTTGTCCTGGCTCAGTCCTTGTTTAGACCTGCTTTTTTCCTGGTTTAAACCTGGTTTAGAGCTAGTTTAGTCTTTGGTTTAGACCTGGTTTAGTCCTTATTTAGATTTGGTTTAGTCCAGGTTTAGTCTTGGTTTAGATCTGTTTTAGTCCTGTTTTTGTCCTTATTTAGACCTGCTTTAGTCATGGTTTAGACCTGCTTTTTTTCTGTTTAGTCCTGGTTTAGACCTGGCAAAGAGCTAGTTTAATCTTTGGTTTAGACCTGGTTTAGTCCTTGTTTAGACCTGGTTTAGTCTTTGATTTAGTCCTGGTTTAGGTAAGGTTATGTGTTGGTTTAAATCAGGTTTAGTACTGGTTTAGACCTGGTTTAGTCCTGGTTTAGTCCTGGTTTAGACCTGGTTCAGATATTTTGTATTACATTCTTTTCAAAAGCGCTGGACGTGTTTCTGGCCTCGAGGACAAAACCGTCTGAAAAATCTGTCCCGGTGAAATGAAGTTAAACAGGTCTGATCTAAAACACATTTCTAATTCTCATTCTCGTATCGAAATTGGTATCGAGAATCAAATATCTTCCTGGCCATCGAAAAAGTTTAGTATTGTGACGACATTAGCTGGACAGTTGCTGGTTCAACCCTTGGCGCTTAACTAGTGCATAGAGCTGTTTTATCCTTGAACAAGACGCAAGATTCATATACAGTAGGTTTATTAATTGGTCTTAACAGCCATTAACAAAAATACTAAAATTGTCCCTTAAATACTATTGAATAAAAATACTTGTACTTACAGTTTCAGGAATACGTGGCAAACATTTATTTTAGCATTAACTGCCTCTTGGTTCTCAACAGTATTTTCTGATTTTATCTTTAACTTCGTATTTGAATTACTTTGTCACCTGAAGATCATAAACCGGGAGTTCTTTTGTCTCTTTCCCGTGTGACACTTTTACTCTTTTTCACACGTGTTTCTGAGTTCACTTCCTGTAATTATGAAACTCCAGAGTGTTTGACGCCTCGGATTCAGTCAGATCTCTCTTGGTGCAGTTTGTTCATAAAGGTGTGAAGCTGTGATCGCACTCCGATCTGGACAATAACACAATTATGAAATGCTTTAATGGCGTTAAGTTATTGGCAATTCTTAGATTGGAACATAATAGTTGTGTCAGAGCGAGTGAGGATTACCCAACGTCACTTTATCAACAGGGATTCATCGTGAGCTTTTCGTGAGCAGGTGATGCCGCTGTAACTCCGTACCCTGCTCCAGACAGACTCACAGAGCCGAAGTGAGGCACAATTTCGAAACGTGTGGCAAAATCGGCCCAAAAATGTGTAATCAATTAATAATCGTCGACTAATTTCGTAATCAAATTATTGTTTTCTGCACTATTCACCTTATTCTGCCTCGCCCCCTTTTGCTGTTTTTTGCCACAGATCTGCACTTTTGTTGTAAACGCACTTCCGTTTGACGAGAACTCCGTTAAAGCTAATGACGATCGAGGGAAAAGTCTCGCCGCTAAAATGTTACATAAAGTAGGTTGATTTGTGTAAAATGTTTAATGAACACGAGCAACAACAAGTCAACAACGCACAGATTTCCTGAGGCCTGAAAACGGCTTTTTAGTCCATGTAGAACTTATTTTCTGTTGAGCTCGTCTGCTCCATGTGAACTACAACGGAAACAAGACGGCGACGCGTACGGCGACTTCCGGAATAAGGAGAATACAGTTACTCCAAAACATGCCATAGCGGAGAGGAAAGGTGTGACGTAGAGCAGGACTTACACCAAAAAATGTGTCTATATGCAGACACATGTTTAGTTTTTGGATTTATTTTATTGTCGTGTTCTGGGTGAAGATGGCACACACAGTCATGGCTCAAAGTGTTGGCACCCCTGATTTCTTTCCTATAAAATGTAATATTTCTCCCAAAAATACTTGCTTTCAGGTGTGATATTTATATTGCCCACACCTGTTACTTACCCTAGATGGATTTAAAGTTATTTATCTACAATTTTGAAAGAGTGCCAATGATTTTGTTCGGCCCATTTTTGGAGTTTTATGTGAAATGATGACAATTTTTTTTTTTTTTTTCCCTCAGTTTTTTGTGTTGTTCCAAAACACACAAAGGAAATAAACATGTATAAAGCAAAAAATGTGGAATTTCAATACTTTTTGAAGAGAAATACTTTTTCTGAACTATACAATTACTCCAAAACATGCCATAGCAGAGAGAAAAGAGCAGGACGTACACCAAAATGACACAAGAAATGTGTTAAATTAGGGTTTTTGATGAAAAATAAATGTGTGTCTACATGTACTTCAGTTTCAGTTTATTTGCAAAATAAGCCCCATTTTAAACATTAAAAGGCGGCTTGTTTTTGTGTAAAAATGCTGACGGGCTCATTGCTGCATGAAGTAATCAGAAACTGAAAGAGTTTTATCAGTGTGACCTGGACATTTACAAGTGAAACCACAAGGCCAGAGTACAAGCTCTGTTAAAGTCTATGACAGGTTCAACAACACGTTTCACTAAAACGTAGTGAACATGATTATATTTAAGATTTTACTAAACATTTTGCGCATTTATCCTCAGTTTGACAGTTTTTGTAATGTTTATAATGTCACTTCCTGGTTGAACATGGGCAACAAATATGACACAGTTAGAGGTAATTCCACAGCTGTTACCATAGCAACCATTTTGAAAATAAGGGCCAAACCCCACGTAAATGACACAATAGTTATGATTTTACAAATACTAATACCCAATAACAACTTTATTTTGTTGAATGACACTTTAAGTACCAAAAAGTTGCGTCAGTTGTGTGTGCATTTTATTCGTATTTTCCGTTGCACGTCGCTTTTTGATCACAGGTGGAGGGATTCGGTTTTAGAACTTCCTGTAATTTTAATCTTTTCTTTTCCTAAATTTCCTCACAAACTGCAACTTCACAAACGCAAAACTACAGTAAATAATTGCCACAGGTGCCCTCGCGCCGAACTAAGTCATAATTAGAACATTTTGAGAACCTTCACATAGACTTTAAGCCGGTGCCATCGTTCAAGTTCATAACGACTGAAACAATGTCTTGAAATGTGTTGACATTGTTCTGGTCACGTACCAGACTCCGATTAAACGTCAGCTCCAGAAAGCACGAGTGCGGCCTGTTCCCCTCTGAGCGCGCTCCGGCGCTTATGTAACGCCGACAGGAGGAACTGTTTATTTTGGGCTCTTGTTCCTGAAGTTTGAGCCTCACATCTGCCTCGCGCGTCTGTCCCGGGCCGACCCCTCCGGCGGCCCGCGGGGGTCAGAGGTTGGGCCGTCTGCGGGGGTCAGAGGTCACACAGGGGAGGCACGTTTGATTAAATGTAAACAGACAGACGCGGTGGTTGTCATTCGAACGTCACACAGGAAGTGCACGGATTAGCAAACAGTTTATTTAACTGTAAACACAAACTCATTAGATCAGAAAGTCAAAGCTTTATTTCACTTTGCATTTTGATAAACGAGAGCATTTAGTGGAACAATAAACGTTTTATTATTGCGTTCACTTTTGTTTCAACACATTATAAGGTGAAAAGACATACTATATTGTGCCTTTGTAGAATTTTATTTATGATCTTTAGGCCGCAATAACTATTTTTTATTACATTTTTATTTTACTTAATTTTAGTTTTTAAAATGTATTTCTTGTATTGTTGCGTTCTGGGTGAAAACAGCACACATACAGTCTTTGCTGAAAGTGTTGGCACCGTCTTTAAAATGTAGTATTTCTCCCAAAAAGACTTGCTTTCAGGTGTGATATTTATATTGCCCACACCTGTTACTTGCTCCATGTGGATTTAAACGAGCATCACAAGCTTAAACAAAGTTATTTATCCATAATTTTGAAAGACTGCCAATAATTTGTCCGGCCCATTTTTGGAGTTTGGTGTGAAATTATGTCAAATTAGTTGTTTTTTTTCTCAGTTTTTTGTGTTGAAATAAACACGTGTAAAACAAAAGATGTGGAAGTGCAATACTTTTTGATGAGAAATACTCAAAATTCAGGAGTTCCAACACTTTCAGCCATGACTGTATACAATATAATATACATGATAATGCAACTTTTATTCAAAAACAAATGCAAACATTCCTGAACGAAGCACAAACTGAAAACAAAACACAAGAAAGTGTACATTTTGTCTCTCATTTCAAACATTCTCAGAAAATGTACCGTCTGCTGCGGATATTTGTGTCCAGATTTGCTCAACCGTGTTTTATTTTCCAACGTAAACTTGAATTGGTGGAGTCAAACCTCGAGCAAACGCGACACTCTGCTCCTTCGATCCGTCCGCCGTTCGTCTCGTCCGTTTGTACTTGGTAACACTGAAGAGAACCATGAGCGCCATGTGTCCCGGGCCGCAGAGTCCCTGTTTCGTCGTCGTCGTGCGGCGCTCGTGGCATATTGGTCTCGGCGTGAAGCCTGGAGCGCGTCTGCAAACACGGCGGGGTCCAGAGGTCGCCCGTAAACGTCCCCATGTGTCCACCGCCGACTAAATTTAACACCCGGCCTCTTCTTTTCACTCGTTAAAGGACACACTGCGGTATTTCTCTCGCTCTCGGCCGTTAAACCTCTGCCGTCTCATGTAAGTCAATCGATTAATCGCAGCTAATCGATTTGAGAGCTGCAGCTAGCTATTATTCTTTCTATTAATCGATTAGTTTAAAAGTCACACGATGAAAAGATTTTGACTAAATTTGACGCTGAAATCAAGCTGTTTGAGGATCCTGGATGAGTATATTTTTGAATAAAAGAGTGTTTTCATCAATTACACTGAATTTACACATTTTCTGCGTCATATTTATGCAATTGCGGCTTAATTTGAGTCATAAATCTTCTCGGCTCATGGCATGTTTCGGAACTTGTGCCAGTTAACAGTTATTCGATTATTAAATTAGTTGAGAGTTACTTCAATAATCGATTAGTTGCGATTAATCGATTGACTTGTTGCGGCCCCACATGAGACACAGCCCTAATCGATTTAAAGAAGTGGTTGTCAACTGTTTTGTCGCGATTATATAGACCCTTTAAAAGTTTGTAAACAAATACATTCTAAATTCCGAAATGGAGGCAAAAGTGACTTGCAACATAACGACTTAAAACGACTCAGTATTTAGATCTGATTATTGACCCTTTAAAATGTGACGTCATCTAAATTCCAGAACGGAGGCGACTGGAGGCAAAATGAAGTCGACTGTAAATGTTTGAATGATTGTCTCACATTAGATCTAAATTCTACTGGTTTTAAGTGTTTGTGTTGGAAAAAAGCAACACATTTGAATTTCCAGAGTAGAAAGGTCTGTTCGTTTGATTTTCTATAACAAACAATGGACAAAATACGCAATTTTCTAGCCTTAAAATTGTATTTTCTTTTATTTCTGGAATAGTATCTAATATATATCTAGATAAAATGAAAAATGATTGTGGGCTCAACATTTCTGTGAGTATTTTTCCAGTAAAACCCATAAATCTGGATTGTTCCTTCAACAAAAATGCAAAGAGTTGATCATAATTTCCTAAAACATAATGTAAAATACAATAATAAATGTGTTTAAAGCAGCTCTGATGTCACTCACATGTGTCAGGCTTTTACTGACACTAAATCATCTATATTTGTCATAATTTGTGATATTCTGAGGTTAATCCCAGTTTCTCAGTGAAATCACAATGTGTTCCCCTTCACTTTTGCCTCCATTCCCAATTTAGAATGTTTTTATTTACAAACTTTTAAAGGGTCTATTGCAAACGACGCTTCATTTTAAGACCTTTTTCATTTTAAAGTCTCGTTTAGCACAACATTTCGCTTGACACAGACAGATCTCTGCGCCGCTGTGGTCCGCCCGTCGTGCAGCAGCCCCTTCTCCCGGGCCAAACGCCGTCCTCTTTCCGCGCGGAGGTGTCGTGTGTCCCGGGGCCCGTGTCATGAGACGCTTACGTAACGCGGACAGCTGTGGCTCATTGTGCTGGTATGACCGGATCAGCCGCCCCAGAGCCTCCGCCGCTCACGCCCGTTTGTCGCTCTCGCACTTTGACGGCGCGTCTCCAGCGTTTACGGCCTCGCAAACCGCTCCCAGGTTTTTGCCCCTCTGATCAGACAGGTGCGGGGCGCAGAAACCAAACGTCCCGTGGCGAGTTTCCATTACAGCGGGCGGCTCATCTGCTCTTCACTGTACGACGCGAGTGCGCTCCTCGTAAAGTGGTCCTGCTCATTATGTTGTTTTTGTTGGAACGTTTGGTAGAAAAGGGCTGCGGCAATTAACATACAAGTCGACTTTACACATAACAAAACATGATTATAGTTCAGTTTTAAAGGTCCCATATTCTGCTATTTTCCCCTTTACACAGTCTATTCTAAGGGCTTTGTTGATCAAATTTTGCGTTGTGCAATATCCATAACATAACAGTTTCCAAAAAACACCCATTTCTTGGACTGGCAAAAGCAAACGGCTCACTCTGAGATCTGACCCCCCCGAACAGAGAGCAGGCTGCTCCCCCGCCCAACTCGCGCGCCTCCCCCCGCCCAACTCGTGCCGAAGCCTAGAGCGGAGATAGTGCGCATGCGCCGTGTGCTCCGGTAAACAGCGATACACAAACACTGAATAAACCTTTTATCCGTCCTGACGGTGCGTCGTGCTGAGTCCTACGTCCTGGATCTGACCTGGAGTTTGACGATCATGCAGTAACTCGACGACGGACGTTGCCGTTTGGTAAATAACAAGCTAACTCTTCGATCTGTCGTATCCATCGTGTAATTACTGTGTAGCATTAGCATTAGCTGTTTTTATTCTGCGGCTGTGCGCTTCCCGGAGGCATGGCTTAAACACCGCGTCATCCTGGTGAAGCGCGTCATCTTAGTGAGGAGCCCCCGTCTGCTGCTCAGCCGAGGGGGCCAAAAAAGACAGTTCTCTAGCGAAAGCATGCGGGAATCAATCAAAAAACCACTTTGGACACACATACGAGGCCCAAATAGCACTGTAGGAAGGTTAAAACCTCTGAAAAGTCGATTTTGCATGTTATGGGACCTTTAATGGTTATCTGGACTTTACAGACTCTAAAACATGAATTTATAGATGTTTTTTAACAAAGACTGCTGCGTTATTAAATCAAAATATCAAAAAAGAATAAACAATCATTATATTTTGGTAGAAAAGGGCTGCGGCAATTAACATACAAGTCGACTTTACACATAACAAAACATGATTATAGTTCAGTTTTAATGGTTATCTGGACTTTACAGACTCTAAAACATGAATTTATAGATGTTTTTTAACAAAGACTGCTGCGTTATTAAATCAAAATGTCAAAAAAGAATAAACCATCATTATATTTTGGTAGAAAAGGGCTGCGGCAATTAACATACAAGTCGACTTTACACATACAAAGACATGATTATATTTATTTTTAATGGTTATCTGGACTATACAGTCTTTAAAGCACTAATTTAAATATGTTTTTTTTAACAAAGACTGCTGCGTTATTAAATCAAAATATCAAAAAAGAATAAACAATCATTATATTTTGGTAGAAAAGGGCTGCGGCAATTAACATACAAGTCGACTTTACACATAACAAAACATGATTATAGTTCAGTTTTAATGGTTATCTGGACTTTACAGACTCTAAAACATGAATTTATAGATGTTTTTTAACAAAGACTGCTGCGTTATTAAATCAAAATGTCAAAAAAGAATAAACCATCATTATATTTTGGTAGAAAAGGGCTGCGTGCAATTAACATACAAGTCGACTTTACACATACAAAGACATGATTATATTTATTTTTAATGGTTATCTGGACTATACAGTCTTTAAAGCACTAATTTAAATATGTTTTTTTTAACAAAAATGGCTGCATTATTAAATCAAAATATCAGAAAAGAATAAACATTCATTATGTTTTGGTAGAAAATGGCTGCGATAATTAACATACAAGTCGACTTTACACATACCAAAACATGATTATTTTTAATAGTTACTTTGACTTTACAGCCTCTAAAACATTAATTTAAAGACTTTTTTTTTTTTTTTTTTTTTTTTTTTACAAAAAAGCTGAATTGTTCAATAAAAACGTCAGAAAAGAAAAAACAATCATTATATGTTTTTTTTTGTTTTAACGTTTTGGCTTTGTGTAAATTTGTGTAAATTATCTTCCTGTAATTTTCAACATATTTTTAAACTTTTCTCCACGAACGTCGACCTGTAAAACTATCATTATATTTACAAGAGGTATTGATGCACTGAATAAAGTCAAAATGAGAAAATCATAAAAACATGCAACAAACAACAAAGACATGCGGGCACTCTTTAAATATAATAATCTTAACTCTGTGTTTTAGTTAAATCTTAAATGTCCAACCTGTCATAGACACTTTAAAATGTGTTTAAAAAGTCTCTTGTGAAATAGAAATAAACTTTTAACTGTCGACTATTAGAATAATCACCAGTTGCACCCCTAATTTTAAGGTTATGGCTAAATGAATTCAGTTTTGTGTTTTATAAAGCATCGACTTTGCTTGAAACGTTGAAAATAAGTAAAATCGCTTGCATTCTTCACTGTGTTGTCATAAATTCAGTGACGCACAGACCCACCCTCATTATGGGAAGGAGACTTCTTATTTTTCACAGTTATCTTGATTCTTTTTGACTTTCTTGTTCTTGAATTGCGCAACACTCGACTTTCTTCATTGTGGAACAAACGCCGGTTCTCTCGTCTTCATCGACCGCAAAATATGCTTGTTAAAATAAAACCGGTCCAAACTGGCAGTCAACCAATTGTGACGTGGAACAGAACACACTAAACGAGGACGAGACTAAACCAGGACAAGAAACCGGACCAGAACTGGGATCGGGACCAGGGCTAGAACCAGGACTAGAACCAGGGCTAGAACCAGGACAAGAACCAGGACAAGAACCAGGACAAGAACCAGGACAAGAACCAGGACTTAGAACCAGGACTTAGAACCAGGACTTAGAACCAGGACTTAGAACCAGGACTTAGAACCAGGACTTAGAACCAGGACTTAGAACCAGGACTTAGAAAAACTGGCAATCAACTAGTTCTGACGTGGAAAAATACAACCAAAACTAGGGTGAGGCTAAACGAGGACAAGAAACCGGCCCAGAACTGGGATTGGGACTGGAACCAGGGCTGGAACCAGGGCTGGAACCAGGGCTGGAACCAGGGCTGGAACCAGGGCTAGAACCAGGGCTAGAACCAAGGCTAGAACCAGGGCTAGAACCAGTAGAAAAACTGTCAATTTACTAGTTCTGATGTGAGAAAAAAACAAACAAAATTAAGAGGAAACAAAACAAGGACAGACTCAGGGGCTGTAACAATACCCAAATCTGTTTCTTTTTCTTATCGTTTTTAAAATGCCTTGACCATACTTTGGTACAAATCGTTTGTCCTATTCCATGTTTCTTCATGTTGTCTGCACTGAAATGGAGCAAAGGATCATGGTCTATGTAGTTTCTTGAGCTGTTACTGCAGTAAAACAATGCATTTAAGAAAAACTTTGATGTAAAATGATAGCTATTATACAATATTATCGTGCGACTTTTTACTAAGCAATATTATGATTTATTCGAAACTTGGACTGAACTTGGTCTTGACTAAACACATGAAGAGTTTTAATGAAATGTATGAACTAGGGCTGCAACAATTAATCGACTAAACCACAATTGTAGTGGTATTTTGATACTCTATTTAGGTCATAATTTTAGACAACAGACTGATATTTTCAGCACAAAATTATAGTACATTCTTTATTCAATATTTTGGTCTTGTACTAGTTCTGATCATCCTAAAACTGGTCACAAAAGGCAGCATTTTGTCCCGTTGCGTAGATTTTTTATATTGATACTTGCTCAATTGAGTGTAGTTTCGTTACCAGTTTTAGTATCTATTATTATCTGATTTTCGATACTTTTGACAACCCTAATACAGATTCTAAAACGCAAACGAAAAGACCTTTGTATTACAAAAACAGTTGCATTATTGAATTAACATGTCAAAAAAATAAACCATTTCAGATTTTCATCAATAATACACTTTATTTGTAAATATTCTCCATCTAGAAGCCTTAAGTCATCATATTTCAACTTTTATTTGGTTGATAATGTATGTAAAAGGCTTCAATGTACAGTAGAAATAATCATTAAGTGAGAAAATAATGACATGTCGATTCAGTGCGAAAGCTATGATTATTGTGCAACTTTGAGCTGTAACTTTGACCATTTTAAATCTAGATACTTTAAAATGCATCGACCAATACATATTTTTTGCAGAATTTTCCTTTCATCACACATTTTCTGTCCTTGTGTGTCGCCGTTTTCTATTTTAACCCCGTCTCTCTTCCGTTTTATCGACTAAAACGGTACAGTAGCAAAGAGCACGTGTCTGCAGTCGACAGTGCGTTCTCTGAGGGAAAGTCTCTTTAAATATTCATGTTTTAGCGGCTCTGACCTCCCTGCTTTCCCTTTGGCTTTTAGGACACTTCAGGCCACGTCAGAGTGAGAAAATCTACTATATTTAAACAATTTACCGCAAACATTCCTACATTAAAGCCTCGCAAACTCTTAAAAAGTCAGCGAATGTTGTCATCTTTCGTCGTCCCCTCTTTGTGAAGCTTTTATCCGCCATCTTGATTTGAACATCGTCGTCGCCACTTAAAGAACGAGACATGTGACATTTATAATTCAGCGGGAGTTTATTGAATTTTAATGTCTGGCATATGCCACGTGCCGGAGCTTTTCAGACACTTCCTCTGTACGTTTTTATTGGACGTTCAAAGACAAAAGTGAAAAAGGTCCCAGGAAACGGAGCTCAGCCGTGGACGCTTTTGATTCAGGAAGGAAAATTCTGAAGTTATTTAATTTGGAATCGGCTCCACAAACTTGTCATTAATCTAACAACAGTGACGTCTTTGGGGTTGAAAAATGGCAGAAATGTGTTAAAATATGTCTTTAAAGGTTTAATTATCAGGAACAAATGTGAAATGTCTGTCAAATTAATCACAAAAGTGCAGAAATATCACCTTGTATTCTTATTAGAAAGTTAAAAATGTCACTTTTTCATTTTTGCAGCATCTGAAACAGTAGCACTCACCACAGGCTGGGAGAAAGAGACAACTTGTGAACAGCAACATCAAATAAACAAGTCTCTTTTCTTCAAATTGGCTACAAGATAAATAAATAAATAACTAAAATTAGTGCCGCAAACATTTATTGACCAATCGTGACTAGTTAACTAATATTATAAAATAATTGTTGTTGTAGTTTGATAGTAGCAATTATCTGTACTAAAGAGACCCTAAAAAACACACAAAAATACTTTTTTATAACAAAGACAGTGACGCTATTAAATCAAAATGTCAGTATAAACAATATTTAGATTTTCTTCATTATTAGACTTTATTTGTAAATATTCTCAATCTAGAAGCCTTCAGTCCCATATTTCAACCTGTTTAAAAAGTCGGGCTACAACGATTATTAACCATAACTATAATTGTTAACTGGACTATATTCAAGGTTCGTACACGTTTCAAGGTTGGGAAAGTGCTTGAATTTTGGAAAAAGTGCTTGAAAATGCTTGGAATGTAAACTTTCCAATCTGCATCCTACACATTTTGACAGTAAAGAGCGTTAATAGTCTTCAGTTTGTTGTTTTGAAGTATTCTAAAATTGCGCATAACAACTATCTATATAAAGTTGCGTGCTAGTTTGTGCTACTTTCTAAAATGCCCTAAAATACAAGAAATGACTTCTGAGTTGTCTAAAATTTCCAACAAAGCACAGTACACCAAGCCTTGTGATACTTCTGATCACATTCTCAAAGTTCATATTGGGAGAGAAACATATTGCATAATTGTGTTGATTTCAAAAACTACAGTTAAAATAAACCTTTGCAAGTCTGTCCTGAATGCCGAAAATACAGCTGTGCTTTGGGGCAGAATTAAGTTTAACAGTACTGGGGAAAAAAAACAACTTTCAGTCTACCTTTAAAGTGCTTGAAAAGTGCTTGAATTTTATTTTAAAAGACCTTTTATTACGAAAACAGTGACATCATTACATCAAAATGTCAAAAAATAGGAGATTGTTACTAATTTATCTATCTAAAATCCCTCAGTCACCACATTTCAACTTTTATTTGGCTAATAATGTTTTTAAAAAGTCTAAATGTGCAATAGACTAAAATAATCGTTAGTTTCAGCCCTCCAATAAAAATATCTTTAAAAACCTGTCTAATTTAAAGTGCATGTGACAGGTTTTCATAATTTTCAAATTTTGACTTTATTCAGTGTATTAATACCTGTTGTAAATATAAATTATAGTTTTACAGCAATTAAGCAGCCATTTGTGGAGAAAAGTTGAAAAATCTGTTCAAAATTACAGGAAGTAAACAAAATGTTGACATCACACTAGGGGACAAAGGTTAAGCATAATTTACACAAAATGAATTCCTTTTTTTTTTACCCTTTAAACATGAATTCATCAAAATAAAGGTGTTAACATGTATTTTTATTTGTAAAATAAATCTGCGACATCTGATGAGTTTTGGCCTAGTGTACAGGATGGTTGCTAAGTAATTTCCCAGTGTGATGTCATCATTCACAACCAGGAAGTAAACCAAAAAACCTAAAAAACTGCTAAACCGCGATGAAATTTGTAAAGTATTTTAACAAAACTTGAAATATATTTATCTTAGCTGCATTTTTGTCAAATGAGTCGTCCAACCTGTCAGAGGCACTTTAGGTAGATTTTGTAAAGCGTCACGACTTTCTTTGTTCCTCACTTTACATCGGACGTCCCAAGCATTTCCCCCTCTCCGCCGTCAGCTGCACATTGTTGTTTTTTCGTTTGGAGTTACTCGAAAGGGCCTTGACCGTCTGTTTTCGTCCTTAACCACTTCCCCGCGGCCCCGCCCTCGTGAAAGATTGATGCGTTTTATATTTTTTCTGGAGCGGAAGCAACCGGGGCGTAGTTCGTCCGCGGCGTCCGATCAATAAAACATGACGGGACCTCCTCCGTCCGGCGTGCGGCGCGGGGCACAAAACCCGAGACGTCTCCCGAGCTGGAACAGGAAAAGGCCGAGAGATTACAGCGGAGGTTGTCCACAGAGACGCAGCGGAAGAGCGGAGCCGGGAGGAAATCCATAATCTGGTCAAATTACCACAAACGCAGATACATTTCCTGGTGTCTGTCTGAGAAGTCCGGGCTCGGGGAGATGGAAAACGTGGACCACCGCGCTAGAAATGACTTTTGAGCAAGCAGAGTCATCAAAATGAGTTGATAGTTTGTGTGTCCCGATTTTATCTGAAAGGTTTTGCAATTGTAGATTAGATTTGTGATTTATGTTGTAACTCGGGCGGCAGTGATAAATTCTGTTCTTTCTTTTGTTCTTTAGTTTATTCTTTCTTTCTTTTAGTTTGTTCTTTCATTCTTTAGTTTTTTCTTTCTTTAGTTTATTCTTTCTTTCATTCTTTAGTTTTTTCTTTCTTCAGTTTATTCTTTCTTTCATTTTTCATTTGTTCTTTATTTCATTGTTTAGTTTTTTTTTCTTTCATTCAAACATTTTTTATTTCTTTCGTTTGTCATTTCTTTCATTCTTTCGCTCTTTCTTTTATTCATTTTTTGATAGTTGTAGTTTGGAATATACAGAGCTTTTATAACAAAGACAGTGGAATTATTAAATCAAAATGTCAAATAAAAGAGTAAACTGTTTTAGATTTTCATCAATAATACACTTCTTTCATAAATAATCTACCTTGAAGCCTTCGGTTGCCCTATTTCATCCTTTATTTGGTTAAAATTCCTCTGATTTAAAATTATTATTACTTATTACTTTTTATTATTACTGTTTTGCCCCAAATATAAAAAAGTACTTTTTGTTGCACAAGAAAGTAGTGTCTTGTCTTCAAAATAACAGGGCTGAATGTTTTTTTTTTTTTTTTTTTTTTGGGGGAATAACTTCTTAATTTTTCTTTCATACTTTTTGATACTATTATTAACTAATACAAAATATTTCAGAAGCCCAAACTACTTCTACAAGATATTCTGTTCCCTAAGTAATTGTAGTCATTATGTTTTAATAAGTACACCTGCTCTGATTGTGATTCCAATGTGAGATATTCTGCAGCAGTAATCAATAATACGATTATACCTTGTGATTCTTTTTTTCTTCCACTTTCTTCCAAAAATGATGCGTTTTTGTCTTGGTTTGAGACCCGTTTACTCCCGATTTTCTCTTGGTTTAGTTCTCGTCTAGGTTTAGAACCCAAAAGTCACAAAGTTCTCGCTCTTTCCCACTCGTCTTTTTATTTTCCCGGATTTATTTTCCTCGTTCTGAGCGTGTGCAGAGCGTGCATGTGGTCATTACGGCGGCGAACGACGTGACGCCGCAGTTTTCAGATCCGGTCGAATCAGAGGAAATGTGGCTCTGCTCGTGCTTAAACTGCCAAAACTGTCAGGCTTTTCCGTTGCATAACTATTACATCAAAAAGTGTCAATTCTAATTGGCATAATTTGTCAAAGTGGATGAGTTCCCGCATATTTATCGAGCGTCTGTGGCGTGTTTCTGTCATATTAAATGATGCTCGGGAAAAAGGCGCATTTCTATATTAATTCTGTATTAAGAAAATATGGCAATAAAATGTGTGAGTCATGTAAATATTTTTGAGATTACAAATTTGTTCTTGTACATTCAATTTTCCCTTTTCTTTCTTTAGTTCTTTTACTTTTGTTCTTTCTTTTTCAATATTTGTTAGTTCTTTTGTTTGCTTTATCTTTAATTTTTTTTCTTAAATTTCCTTTTGTTTTGTTTGTTCTTTCTTTTGTTCTTTTTATTATTTTGTTCTTTCATTACTTTGTTTGTTCGTTCTTCCGTTCTCTAGTTTGTCCTTTCGTTCTTTTATTCTTTTTTCTTTCCGTTATTTTGTTCTTTATTTTATGCTTTTTTTCTTTTACTTCACTCATTTGTTTGCTCTTTCATTTGTTATTGTTATTACTTTTGATTGTTCTTTCGTTTGCTCTCTTATTTGTTCTTTCGTTCGTTATTTTGTCCGTTCGTTCTTTTGTTCATTGTTCCATTTGTTCTTTCTTTCATTTGTTCTTTTGTTCATTCTTCCCTTCGTTCTTTCTATCCAAAACAAGTAAACATGGTAAATTAGAAGCACAACTAATGACGTGTGTCCGTCACCTAAAGTTTTTCCTCTCAAGCTGTTCTCACTTAAAACTAAATAACAATCCCTCTTTTTGTGTTGTTTCTTTCAGCTCTTCAGAGAAGTTAGAATAATGAAGATCCTGAATCATCCCAATATAGGTAAGCTCTAAACACGATAACTGCTGCAGCAAATCCACACAACTTCAGCACAACTTCACTAAAGTATTTTTTGTTTTTGTTTTAAAACATGAGATGGCAAATTTAAGGCACTCAAGATCATGTTTAAAGGCTGATAACAATATGAAAAATGCAGAATATTTTTCCTTTAAAACAGTTAAGTAGTGCAGTGTACTTTTAAACAAGAAAAAGACCAACAAAACAGTCTGGAATTGTATAGAAATAGAATAGAAAAATAAAACATAACATTATAAAATTACAAATGAATATCAAGTATTTGAATCCGCTTAACATATGTTAAAATGCAAGAAAACAAACAGGAAATATGGTCTGATTTCTTAAATATTTTTCTGGGGAACAACCCCCAAGCCCCCTGTTTAAAGCTGTTTAGAACATTTAACTAAAACACAAATACATTTTCGAATACTTCACTTACCACCTCAAATTTATGAACCTGTTCGACTACAACATGTAATAAAAACGCAAAAAAAAAAAAAAAAAAACAAGCTTCCTTTTAAGTACACGACCAAAAAAGAAAATCACGCTTGACGAGGAGGGGCCTGTAATTAATTTTTCCTTGGACCCCCAAATTTCTAAGTCCGCCACTGAAATAAATCAGACGCACTTGTCGGACGGTTCAATCTAAAATGTACGGCTCAATCTGGGCTCATGTATTTTTCATAACGCTCGGTGCGGCCGCAGATGTGTTCGTTACGCCGCCGCCGCTCCTCTGTTTGAAGTCTTAATTGAATCATAATTGGTTTCTTCTCGTCTTTGTTCCCTTTTTCCAGTGAAACTCTTTGAAGTGATCGAGACAGAGCGGACACTTTACCTGGTCATGGAGTACGCCAGCGGAGGTGAGCGGAACATGCAAATATATGAAGAAAAACACGCTGATTTTCTATGATTCGGAGGTGAAAAGGTCAAACTACAAGGCTGTGGTGATTTAAAGGTGTACTATGGAGCTGCACGATTTGGGAAAAATATCTAATTTGGTTATTCTGACTAGCTTTGAGATGTATATTTTTAATAATAGGGTTCTGTTCAGCGTTCACATTTTAAGTCATTTTAGTCACGTTTTTGTCTTTTAGTCCCATATTTGTCACTTTTAGTCACGTTTTTGTCTCTCTTAGTCACGTTTTTGTCTCTCTTAGTCACGTTTTTGTCTCTCTTAGTCACGTTTTTGTCTCTTTTAGTCCCATGTTTGTCACTTTTAGTCCCATGTTTGTCACTTTTAGTCCCATGTTTGTCACTTTTAGTCCTGTTTGTCACTTTTAGTCCTGTTTGTCACTTTTAGTCATGCTTCTGTCTCTTTTAGTCCCGTGCTTGTCACTTTTAGTCCCATGTTTATCACTTTTAGGCTAATGTTTTTCTCTTTTAGTCCCATGTTTGTTACTTTTAGTCACCTTTTTGTCTCGTTTAGTCACCTTTTTGTCTCTTTTAGTCCCATGTGTCACTTTTAGTCCCATATTTGTCACTTTTAGTCCCATATTTGTCACTTTTAGTCCCATGTTTGTCGCTTTTAGTCATATTTTATCGCTTTTAGTCCCATGTTTGTCACTTTTTCTCACTTTTTGGCTCTATTAGTCCCATGTTTATCACTTTTAGTCACGTTTTTGTCACTAGTCACTAGTAGCCCCTTGTTTGTCGCTTTTGGTCACTTTTTTATCGCTTTTAGTTTGTTCACCGTTAACACAAAACGATCTTTTGTGCCAGTTGAATGCTTTAAATAAAGGAGGAAAAGATTGATAAGATAAAATAAAAATGCAATGGGGAAATTCTGTTGCAACACACAGTTCAAGACGGCAGGAGATGGATCCATCCAACAGCGATGTGTGAGAAAATCTGCAGCCTGGTGCTTAGCTAAACATTCTATCACATTCATTTATAAGGAGCTGTAAATAAAAGAGTGTGATTTTGTCGTTTATAGACATTTATAGTCAATATCTAACTTCAAACTCGAGTTTCTAAAGTACTTCACTTATTATTGTTGGATTTGTGGTGCTCGGTGAAACAAAACAAACGCTCAATCCGTTGTGGCTGTGTTTTTGGTGCATTAATGTCCGGAATAATGTAAGACTTCTCTGTTGCAAGGTATTTTTGGCGCTGGTTGCTAACGCTAACCATCTACAAGAAAACACTTCTACAGGTGGTAATGTTTTCTAGCTCTGCTCCGGTGTTACTCACGTGTGCTCCGGTGGTTCCGTTCACCAAAACAGACCTGGTTTTTCACAGTTTGTGACGTTCGAAGGCTAACTCTCCCATTGAAACTACATTAGCGCTAACTGCGGAATGGTACCGGGCTAATGGAACGCAGCAGTTTATTTACAAACACAGAAAGGGTCTTTATAGAGCAAGTGTGCGTGTCTGTTTTGGAGAAAAAAAGCGGCGCTGAACTGAAAAAGCATGTTTAGTTTGGCGCGTCGGCACAGGGCTTGTCCATAATTAGGTTTTACGTCGTTATATTGCTCATCTTTTACGTTTAAAAAGATTTACAACCAAGTCTGTGCGGTTCGTGGCAGTTCATTCACCGACAGCCAGCTCTGACCCAATTGAAGCCAGAGCAGCTTTAGCCCCCGAAGCTAAACATTTTCAATCTGCTCCCAATGATTTTTAAATGGCTCCTCTCCCTCTTTCCCCCGCGTCGTCTGAATCGCGCAAACTCCAGCTCGCCTTTCCTCCTCTCGACGCCGAACAATCTCCGTTTTTCACACCACAACTGCCAGCGTTTGTCCCGTCTATTTTTAAAACCTGAGTCAGATCGTATCGATCGAGCTCCGCTTTTTCCAGCGTCGTAAAAGGCACTCGAACGCCTCCTCGGGTCAGCGCCGCGTTGAGTGTTCTTCCTCTTCCAGTCCCGGGCCGTGCGTGGACGTTAGCGCTAGCACACGAGCTAGCGCTGTCACGTTTTGGCCGGAGGTGGTCGAACAATAGGAAGGAGACGGTATTAATAGCTTGGTTTTTTATTATCTGCAGTGGGAGTTTCAGTTTGATGGGCCAAGTTGCTATCATGTTTCTCAATAAACACTATTTTTACTTTGCATCAGCTTCCAGGCAGAATACAAACTCTAATTGCAAGAAGTCAAATGTCAAATAAACAACTATCCAGCAAATCGATCGCCATTTTTCTGTCAGAGCTCCACAATCAATGTTTTTATGACATTTTAACAGCGTCAGAGGAAGCATTCAATACCTGCTGTTCTTCATTTCCACCATTCATTCAGAAATGCTAAATGCACTTTACAAGGAGATTGTAATAAACGCAGAAGGAGCCGCAGCAGTAGTTGTCCTGCCTTTAGCGCAAGCAGCAAGAATTATTTTAAGCATCAGCTGCTGTAGAAGTAGTGCTAGTATTGGGTGTATTTCTAATTTATAGTAAAAGTAGTATAGACCCTTTAAAAGTCTGTGAACAAAAACATTCTAAATTCAGAACGGAGGCAAAAGTGAAGTGCAACATAATAATAATAAGAAACTGGGATTAACCTCAGAACATCACAAAATGGAGATGGTTTTGTGTCGGGAAAAGCCTTGGACACATGTGAGTGACATCAGAGCTGCTTTAAGCACATTTATTATTGTATTTTACATCATGTTTTAGGGAATTATGATAAACTCTTTGCATTTTTGATGAAGGAACAATCCAGATTTATGGGTTTTACTGGAAAAATACTCACAGAAATGTTGAGCCCACAATCATTTTTCATTTTATCTAGAGATATATTAGATACTGTTCCATAAATTAGATTCTTTTGAAGCTAAAATACAATTTTAACGGCTAGAAAATTGTCTTTTGTCCATCGGTTGTTACAGAAAAGCAAACTAACTGACCTTTCTACTCTGGAAATTCACATAATTATGTTGCTTTTTTCCAACACAAACACTTAAAACCAGTAGAATTTAGATCTAATGTGAGAGAATCATTGAAACATTTACAGTCAACTTCATTTTGCCTCCAGTCGCCTCCATTCTGGAATTTTGATAAAATATTTTAAAGGGTCTATTATAATGAGTTATTGTTGCTGTTGTCGTAGTAGAAGTAATAAATTGATACAGATGTACTTTATTTAAATTCAATTAAGTTTTTCAGCTGTTTGCAACATTTCAGTCACACCAGCAGACCAGCAGAGATTTAAACATTAAAAATAGTTATAGGGCCATGCTATATAAAATACAAAGCAATGAAATACAATACTATACTATACAGTACGATTGATAAGATTAACTCCCTGATGGGGCTCGGCGATACAAATTTGATACTCGATATGTAAAAACAACCCCCAACATCTACTGTGTATTATGCCAAATTTCACATTCAACTCAAATAACAAGCAGATATCTATATCTTTGATATATTACTATTTTATACACTTAAACTCAAATACAAGATTTGCATTAAACTGTAAACTGTAGACATCTTGTTCTTTCATTGAAGTAGGTTGTTAATTTCATCCAAACTAAAGTGCTTATCGATATATACGATATGTCAAAATGTATATCTTGTTTAAAGTGATGTAAATATATTTTGAATATTATTATTATTACTTTATTTAACAGGGAAAATGTACATTCATAAACATTCTTGTCAGTGTATCAGAATTAGCGTGCACGGCTGTTTTTCATCTCGTCCCTGAAACCCTGACCCTAAAAAGCATCAATATTAGAAAACGCACAAACTGCATATTATATGGAAGAAAAGACTAGAACATTTTAAAGTTAAAACAATACATTATACTTTAGGAATTTTGATGTTAGCAGTTTTGATTAGAGAGCCACTTTAAAACATTTAAACATGTCGTATGTGGTCATTTCCCTGATGATCTCCACGCTGTGCTGCTCCCACTGATGGTGTTTCCATCAGCAGCAGAGCTAACATTTACAAACTGTTCAAGGGGAGGAGAGGACAAGCCCTGGACCACTTTAAACATTAAACACAAATTTATATACGAAATCATTTTAGGCCAATTCAAAAGCGTGTATTTTTTTAGGATAGCACAGTGGGGGTATCTGAGTCTCTACCTTTACAGTTTTCAATCACTGGACAAGTCTTTTCACCTTAGTCCGCCCCGCCCACTTTTGCCTCTTTTTATGTCTATGATCTGCACTCTTGTAGTAAAGGGACTTCCGGTTTGATGCTAACGGTGTTCGCACAAATGGCCAAAGAGGGAAAAGTCTCTCGCTAAAACATTATATAAAGTAGATTGTTTTGTTTAAAATGTTTAATGAACACAAGCAAAAACAAGCAACAGCAACACATCGATTTCCTGAGTGGCCTGAAAACTGCTTTTTAGTCCTTGTAGAACTTATTTTCTGTTGAGCTCGTCTGCCCCGTGTAAACTACAACGGAAAAGGATGGCGGCGCCCACAACGACTTCAGGAATAAAGTGAATACTGACTTCACAGTGACAAAAGTATGAGTACCGAAAAATTCAGACTATTAAGCGCACCTGAGTATAAGCCGCACCAGCCATGTTTACAAAGAAAAACACATTTGTACATGTACAGGGCGCACCTGTCTATAAGCGGCAGGTGTCCACGTTTAACATGAGACATTTACACAGACGGATGGAACACGTGAAGTTTTAATTGAACACGTGCCTTTTTCCAAACAGCACCTGTAACACGGCAGTGCACTGAGTCGCTCTTCACTGTCACCTCTGACGTCTCACCATCAATTCTTTGATGACGAGCTCATGGCAACAGCTCTGTTTCCTCCTTTGGCTCCACATCGAGTGCTTTTAATTTAAAAGCTGCGTCATATTCATTTCTTCATGTGTTTTCTGTGATGATGGTGTGCGCGTGATGCAAACTGACTGTTCAAACACAGTCAAACTAGTGTATTCCTCTCTTTCACGTCTGTTGAACTCTTGCGCTTCCTGCTAGAGCGCCCCTAGAGGCTGTTTCCAGACAAATACATAAATTAGTCGCACGCTGTAAAAGCCGCAATTGAAATCATGAGAAAAAGGTAGCGGCTTATAGTCTGAATTGTATGGTAGTTGTTGTAGAGTAGTCAAAGTAGCAGTCGTCTTATAGTTTTCGCCGTGGTACTTTTACTGACATTCATATTAACAGAAGTGTGATTAGTCGATTTAATTACATTTGGGCCTGGGGTTTGGGGCTGGAGTAAAGGGAGCAGATGATGACGATGTCCTGGAGGAGAAGCAGAGTCTGAATCCAGGTCTAGAACCGCCCGAGTCCTCACAGATGGACCAGGACCAGCTGCTGAGAACGCTCTTATTTATAACTCTGTGTTTGTGAATGGAGCCGAGGACGGAGGAGGAGAGTGTTTCAAACGCCGCATCTAGTTTTCATCCTGTTATTTCCGGCGCTGGCAGTTTTTGTGTGTTTTTTTTTTTAATCGCTATTCTTAATTTGTCACGCTGTAGTCAACAAAAAGATCTTGTTAGACTAAACGCATTTCCTGTGCATCGACTAAAGTGGGTGTCAAACACTCAAAACACTTTTAAAGGACAAATATTATGCAATTGTATCATTTGAAGTTGTGTGTTTGATGCCAAAAGTAGTGTTTTTATGGCTTTTGCTGTATTTTTGTCACTTTTAGTTGTGTTTAGTCCCTTTTATTTGTGTTTGTTGCTCTTAGTTTAGTCAATTAATCGGTCGATGGTGTCTTAGTCGACCAACATTTTTATTAGTCGACTAATTATTCTATTTAGATTTAAAGGATTTATATGGCAAAAACAAAGAAGATATGGAGTGAGTTTGTTGAAAATTTTGGAGTCCAACACATAAATAGACAGTTTGCTAGGACTGATCATTAAAAACGGTTGCTTTTGCATGAATTCCTCTGCAGTTGTGGTCTTTTGAGTGTAGTTTGGGTTAGATACGTGGAAATACTTCATAGTTTTGATATATTTTTGCCACACCCCCTTTAAGTCGATTAATCGGTGTATAGGACCGCCCTGTAGTTGACCATAATTTGTTTAGTCGACTACAGCCCTAGTTCCGTCATCAAAAACACCTGGAGCAGCATTAGTTTGATTCATGTTTGTTTTTGATGCTGGTTTGTAAATCCTCTCTCTCCAACACTGTGTTCCTGCCATGTGTGAATTAGATGATGCTGACGTCATTTATCCCACAATCCTTTGCTGTTTTAAGTCCTTAAATCTTCTCCAGACTCGCATTGAACATTTCTTCCATCCACGATAACTACAATTTTGTCAGGTGTGCTACATATCAACTGTAACTAACAATTGTTTTGGTAATCGACTAGTCCAGCGATTATTCTTTCAATTAATGGATTAGTTGTTTAGAACGTGAACGATTGTAAATATGACATTTCGCTCAATTTGACTCAGATGAAGCTGAAGTGAAGTGTTCAGTGACGGAGAATAGTCACAGACAAAATGGCGTTTTCATCAAAAACACAAATTTACACAATTACCGTGTCATTTTGGAGCGATTCTTGCTCTGAGTAACAAAATCTCATGTTTTGGACTCTGTGTATAGACCAGTCAACGATTATTTGATTACTTAATTAGTTGACAACTTTTTATATAATCTATTAGTTGCGATTAATCGATTAACTTGTTGCAGCCCTAGTGTAATTGCCTCTACAGCCAGTAGATGGAGCCACAGCTAAGACAAAATGGCATCTCTCAACGCAGAGATAAAGTTGTTTTTCTTTGTAAAAGCATTTTATTTTTAGTTTCAAAACACAAGAAACTCGAGCAGGTTTAAAGGACAATAACAATACAAAAAATGACTCTATATACACTGTTTTAGAATTCAAGATGTTTCAGTTTCAATCCAAAAGAAGTCATTTTCCGTCTGTCATTTTGACCCCTCCTGGACGAACAAGGTTTTACAGTGACTTCCAAGAAAAACAATAGCTGCACTGTTGTAGTTGTTGTGGCTCAAAGCAAATGCCGTCCTAAATAAAACAGAGTAGCAGTGTTTCATTTGAACGCCTGATTTTATATTTGTTGGTTTTATCGTTTGTGTGTTGAATAAACCATTTTGAAGGCAAATTTCTGTTTTTATCTCGGAACAAACAAGCAAAGTTCTGTTCATTCTATTCTGAAACCCTGAAAACAAGTAATTTTTGTTGCACTTCTTGTTTTTGTAAGCGGCTTTGTTGCTCTGTGGTAATGAAACTGTGTCCGTCTTTTGCAGGGGAGGTGTTCGACTACTTGGTGGCTCACGGCAGGATGAAGGAGAAGGAGGCCAGGGCCAAATTTAGACAGGTACTGCACCCGCTCCTCTGTCTGCGCTCTGTCCTGAACCCTCGGGTCCAGAGATAAATGACGGCAGGTTTGTGTGTCGAAAAAACTGGCGCACAGTGTATTAAAAATTCTAGCAGGATTTTCGAAAGACTTCAGTCACAATTTAGATTTCTTCCGAATTCATGGACACTTTAAAGTAGAACTAAGTAAAAATGTGACCTTCTTAAACGTCTTTGTGAGTCCGTGTGGTGATTGCAAATGTATTTTCGCCCCGTCGTTGCCCCCTGCTGTCTCTGCGCGGAAAACCAGCGACGACATTTCCTGACGCCGACCCTAAGACAACTCTCCTGAGAAAACAACAGAGAAAAAATAAGCCATTGCGTCTTTTTGCTGGCACTGTATTCTCACAAAAGACCTGCAGGGGGAGCTCTGTTGCTGACGTTGCTTAGTTCTGCTATAAATCACCTTAAAGATGTAATTTAAGGCAACACTACAGGCAAAACTTTTGTGTTTTGGTCAGTTTTCTCTCTCACATATCGACTTTCATGTGGAAACAACAAACGTGTCCAATCTGCTCCTAAAGATGTTTTATTCTTCCATTGAATCCACTTCATCCATAGATTTCTCTGGGACATTGTAACTTCAAAGGACGTTTTCTTAAAATGCATTTTTGTCCCTCGAGACATAAAGATCAGCCTTAAAGTAGATCCTACACCAAACTGGACAATCTGGACTCAACAAGATTCTGATGAAACGTACCAAAGTATTTTTTTCATTTCTAATTCGAAAACTGATTTATTGAAGTTTTAAGTTTAAAAAAATTAGGCGAAATATTGAATTTTTAGGACAATTTGCAGTCAGCTCTAGTTTACTCAAAAACCAAATAAGAAATCCAAAAAAGTTTTTTAAATGGATTCAATGGAAGAATAAAACATTTTTAAGAGCAGATCGGACAAGTTTGTTGTTTCCACATGAACGCCGATATATGAGAGAGAAAACTGACAAAAAAATTGAAAAAAAAAAAAAAAGTTTTGCCTGCGGTGTTTTGCCTTAAATGGTTGAATGTATAAAGTATTGACTCCTTTCTATAGTTCCTTAAATTTAGCACCAAAAATTAAGCTGTTTTGTTCATTTGTTAATAGTTGGATGAATTTTCCATCGATCACGAGTCGACTGCGGACAACCTAACCAAATTATAATCTTTAACGGCTCTAATTTAACCCAAACGTCTGACGCTTCTGTTAAAGTTCGGTTATTTAAATCGTCGTGTTGTTGTAGAACTGAACAGCGTCCTTGCTGGCAGTTCCTCTTTTTCCTCAGGAGCAGAAGTAGCAGAAGTAAATATTGACTTTAGATTCTTAAACGTCTGTAAATGTCTCATCGTGAAACATTAACCCCTCGCTCGCTCCTTCCTCTTTTTACTTCTTCAATTCTCCTCTTACACTTTTACTATTTTCACGACGCTGCAAAAACGGAAAATAAAAGTGGCTTCATTTCATTAATCTTGGTTTAGGATTTATTGGTTTTCAGGTCTAGCGTTTTGCACTTTCAGGTGAAATAATAGACACATACTGTATGGTCTGGGTGATATGGCAAAAAAATTATCACGATTTTCATGATTTCGACTTTATCTCGATTCATGTTCACTTTTCTGTTTTCTGTTTTTCTGTTGCCTTTAATAGAGCTGCACCATTTAGGAAAAATATCTAATTGTGATTTTTCTGACCAGTGTGATTGTGATTAGATTTGTTTTAATAATAGAATTCTGTTCAAATTCACATTTCAAACACAATTTTGTCGCTTTTAGTCAAGTTCAGTTGTGTGTCATCATATTTAAGCGCGTCTTTGTCACTTTTAGTCACGTTTTTGTTGTTTTAGTCATGTTTTGTTGTTTTAGTCAAGTTTTTGGCTCTTTCAATCTCGTTTTTGTCGCTTTTAATCACATTATTGTTGCTTTTAGTCACGTTTTTGTTGCTATTTGTCGCATTTTTGTCATTTTTAGTCGCGTTTTGGTGCATTGAGTCGCGTTTGTTGTTTGTAGGCGTGTTTTTATCGCTTTTGGTTGCGCTTTTGTCGTTTGTTTCAGAACATGTTTCCAAACTACAGTGTCAGCAGTTTTTATTCAAATCAAAACAAGACATTTTGTTTGTGCATGAAATGATTCTACTTAAAAATTGCAGCCTTTGTGATTTGCTAATTACATCCATAAAAATTGCGTTTGCCTTTAAGAGGTAAATAAAGTCATCTGCTCAGAGGCTTCAGAGGCTAAAAAACAGGAGAAAAAGTGTGTTTGAACAGACAGCTGCATTAAAGACACAAACAGTCAATCACGACACCACCATTTCACAAAAACAGCAGATCACCGTATCACCCAGACCTTTACTACATTCAGGAGAAGAGAATAAATATTTCCCAACTGTATTTGTTGCAACCAAAAAAGGATTGGGCTGGAGCCACGCTCTTATGTAAGCTCATCCTGAATGTATTTCTGGCTGCCTTCTATACTTTTCTGTAACCTCAAAAAATGTGATTGGAGAACACTTATTATATAATACGTGACAGAAATCTCTCTCCAAGGATGGACGATTACGCTTGAAGTAAGAAGGAAATTGGTTGAATCAGACGTATGACCATTCTGTTAATCGATAATCGCGAATGTTCAGTTTACAATTTAATTATGAACTAAAAAATTATACTTTTTACTGACAATTTTAGGCGCAAATTTTAATAATTTAGTTTCGATCTACTGGAATTACAAAAAGCATACCTAAATTGTTATTTTTTATCTCTTTACTTTATAAATCACGAGTTTTAAGTTAATGAAGCTGGTCCCGCACTAGAAAAAATTTGATCTACTTGACAACAAATGAAAATGAAATAAAATATACGTTTTTTTGTTTATGAAATCTATAATTATTCCTCTCACAGTAATTGTAACACTAAAACACCTCAGACTAAAACGCACTTAAGATAAATATATTTCAAAGTTTACTAAAATACTTTACAAATTGTTTAGGTTCTTCATTCTACTTCCTGGTTGTAAATGATGACATCACACTGGGAAATGACCAAGAAACATCCTGTACAGAGCACCAAAACTCCTCTAATGTCACAGATTTATTATTATTTGACAAAGAAAAATGCATGTGAACAACTTCAAATGTGTTTCAGTGTTTAAAAGGTCAAAAAAGTAGTTTGTTTTATGTAAATTATGCATAATCTTTGTCTCCCCAGTGTAATGTCATCAGTTTATTTACTTCCTGTAATTTTCAACACATTTGTCTCCACAAACTGCTTCTTGATTGGTGTAAAACTATAATTTATCTTTACAACAAGTGTTAATACACCAAATAAAGTCAAAATTTGAAAAACCTGTCATACACACTTTAAACGAAAATCTAGTCTTGCTCAATAAATCAACTACTCAATAAATAAATAAATAAGCTACTCAATTTGTTTTGCAGAGAAAGCCCTGTTTGGAGTTTCGCTGTTTTAGAAAGAAATGTCCAAACTTATGATCCACAAATGTTGAACTTTATCATTGTTAGTTTTAGAAATCGTCTTAACAAATTTGTCATTTTAATCTTTTGGTTTAAAGTGCGTATGGCAGGTTTTTATGATTTTCTAATTCTGACTTTATTCAGTGTATTAATACCTCTTGTGAACATAAATGATAGTTTTATAACAATCAGGTCGCTGTTTGTGGAGAAAAGTTTAAAAATCTGTTGAAAATTACAGGAAGTAAACAAACTGATGACATCACACTGGGGAGACAAAGGTTATGCTTAATTTACACAAAATTCCTTTTTTGACCCTTTAAACACTGATTCAACAAAATAAAATGTGTTCACATGTGTTTTTCTTTGTCAAATAAAAAAAATCTGTGACATTAGATGAGTTTTGGTTGGTTTCTTGGTAATTTCCCAGTGTGATGTCATTGTTTACAACCAGGAAGTAGAATTAAAAACCTAAAAAATGAGCTAAACTGGGGTAAAATTTGTAAAGATTTTAGCAGAATGTGAAATATATTCATCTTAACTGCATTTTAGTTCAGTGACAATAACTAAAATGCAGTTTGAGTTGAATAATCGGAGCACATTCTGAAACTATTGTGAAACGTCACTTTTATTCATTCATACCGACACAGAGGAGCATAAACCGGCGCAAACTAATCTGCAGTACTTCCATTTAAACTGTAATTATTCTCAAACGTTGTGATGACAGCGTCGAGTCGATCTCCAAGACTCGTTTCGGTGTGTCGTTTCAGAGTTTGGACCAAAGAAAAGCGAGCGCTCGAGGCTGTTTTTCTGCGCCGTGTCTGAAAAAGGCCTCGAGCTCTGGTCAAACACAAACGGGAAAAACAAGACGTCGTTTAAACCTTGAGATGTGGTTTAGAGGAGCGAGAATTGAGTTTGATGTCGGCAATGGACACTCAAGATGTTTAAAACCAGTAATTAACGCTTGATCGATGAGTCAAATACAGTTACAACGCAAAAAAATATAGAAAATTAGAAAATAATACGTTTTTATGCTTGAAAAGATCATTCTTTTCTCACTATTTCTAATCTGCAAAGTCAAAAGTTATGTTCTTGCAATCCTGGAAAACATCAAAATCAAATGACAGATTCTTAACAATAAAAAAAAAAATCAGTTTGCAATTTAATCAGTTCCAAAAAATTAATTAAAAAATCCCTTGTTTCGTTGTGGTATTATTAATATTCTGTTTAAGGTGAGACGCTGCAGGTGAAACAGGAAAAAATCTTGAATTTAAAGATATCAATATAAAACTTCCCCTGTAGTTTACTTACATAAATGTAAGAAACAAATGTATTACAAGTCTTTCATCAACGTAATGTTTTCATGTAGAAATAAGGCATTTTATGTGAAAAGTTGGGAAAATTGCACATGTTTGGGACTTTTCAATCTGAAGAATGGGCAGAACCAGGTTTACATTTCTTGTTTTATTTTGTACACATAGTAGTGATGAAAAAATGTACAGATGGGATGTTGGATTTCTTATTTAGTTTTTGAGTTAACTACATCTGACTGAAAAGTGGCCTAAACATTTTTATTTCGCTTCAATTTTTTTTACTTAAAACTTAAATAAATCAGGCTTAGAATTAAAGTGAGACGCTACAGGTGAATTTTTCATCATGTCATGTTTTCATGTAGAAATAAGGCATTTTAGGTGAAAAAATTGCTAAAAATCCACATATTTGGGACATTTAAACCTAAAAAATGGACAGAACCAGGTTTAAATTTCTTGGTTCATTTTGTAACATATTAGTTATAAATAAATTGTACAGAGGGGATTTGGATTTCTTATTTAGTTTTTAAATAAACTAGATTTGACTAAAAGTAGTCCTAAAAATTGAATTTTTATTTTTTTCATTCTTTTGATTTAAAACTTCAATAAATCAGTTTTAGAATTAGATATCATAAAATCCTTGTGTGTGTTTGGTCTAAATCTTGTTGAGTCCAGATTGTACAGTTTGGTGTAGGATCTACTTTAAGGCTGATCTTTATGTCTCGAGGGAGAAAAATGCATTTTAAGAAAATGTCCTTTGAAGTTACAATGTCCCAGAGAAATCTATGGATGAAGTGGATTCAATGGAAGAATAAAACATCTTTAGGAGCAGATTGGACACGTTTGTTGTTTCCACATGAAAGTCGATTTGTTGAGAGAGAAAACTGACCAAAAAATAGAAGAAAAAAAAAGAGTTTTGCCTTTAAAAAGTTGAATTGAATGCAAAAGCGAAACAAAATGCAGTTTAGTTAAAAGGCGCTTTCAACAAATATAATTTCTTGATGGACTGCGGCGTCAGATGAAATTGAAAGTGTGTCTCTCTCAAACGTGTGGGAGTTCTTCTGTTGCCGTCGTTTCGTTTGTGCTTTTGACAAACTTCAGCGTCGACCACAACTCGCCCTCGTCTTCACCACATCCTCTGCCTCCATCTGTGAACTTCAGAAAAATAATCGTCTCCCCGCCCCCCTCTCCCTTTACTCTCTCTGTTTGTCTCTCTCCGTCTCTCCTCTCCGCCTCGCTAATAAATCTTCGTTCTCTTCTCCTCCCCTCTCTCTCTCTCTCATCACTCCCTTCTTTTTTTATCTCTCCTCTCTCTCGTCTCTCTTTTGTCTCTCCCTCTCTCCTCTTTTTCATCCTCCTTCACTCCTTTTTGTATCTCCTTTCCTCTCTCTCCCTTCTCTCATCTCTTTTCTCTCTCTCCCTCTCTCGTTTCTCTTGTCTCTCCTTCCCTCCCCCTCTCTCTTTACTCTTTGTTTGTCTCTCTCTGTCTCTCCTCTCCGCCTCTCTAATAAATCTTCTCTCTCTTGTCCTCCCCTCTCTCTCTCTTTCTCTCTCTGCTGTCTACCCTCCCACTTCTCTGTTTTCTGTCTCCCCTATTCTTTCGCCTTCTCTCCTCCCTCTTTCACCTCGCTCTGTCCTTTCCTTGTCTCCCTTTCCCTCTCTCCTAACTCCTCTCTTCTCCATTTCTCTTGTCCCCCTCCCTCTCTCTCTTTACACCTCCCTTCTCCCTCTTTTGCTCCCTCTGTCTTTTTTTTTAACTTATCTCTTCTCACTTCTCTGTTCTCTCTCCCACTTTTTCTTCTCTCCTTCTCTTATCTCTCTTCTCCCTCCTTCTCTCTCTTCCTTCTCCTTCAGATGGGTAACATCTCTTCTCCTTCCTTCCGTCCCTTTCTCCGTCCCTCTTTCTTATCTAGCTTCTCTTTTATATCTCCTTCCTTCTCTCTCCCTTCTCTTATGTCTCTTTCTATCTCCTTCCCCATCTCTTTTTTATCTCCTCCTCTGTCTCTCTTCTCTTGTCTTTTTGTCTCGCCTTCTCTCTTTTTTTTTATCTCCTTCCTGACTTTTCTCGTCTTTTTTGGCTCTCCCTCTGACTCCTCTTTTTTATCTCTTTCCCTTTCTCTTTTATCTCTCGTCTCTTTCCCTCTCTCCTCTTTTTGTACCTCCTTCCCTCTCCCTTCTCTCGTCTCTTTTGTCTCCTTCTCTTTTTGTATCTCATTCCCTCTCTCCCATCTCCAGTCTCTTTTCTCTCTCTCTCTCCCTCTCTTGTCTCTCCTCCCTCCCACTCTAACCTCTGGCGTCTTTCTTTTGTAGCTCCTTCCCTCTCTCTCTCACTCTCACTCTCACTCTCTCTCTCTCTCTCTCTCTCTCTGTCTCCTCTTGTCTCCCCCCCCCTCTCTCACCTCTTGTCTCCCCTCCCTCCCCCTCTCCCCCGTCCCTCCCACTCTAACCTGTGGCGTCTTTCTTTTGTAGCTCCTTCCCTCTCTCTCTCTCTCTCTCTCTCTCTCTCTCTCTCTCTCTCTCTCTCTCTCTCTCTCTCTCTCTCTCTGTCTCCTCTTGTCTCCCCCCCCCTCTCTCACCTCTTGTCTCCCCTCCCTCCCCCTCTCCCCCGTCCCTCCCACTCTAACCTGTGGCCTCTCTTTTGCAGATTGTTTCCGCGGTGCAGTACTGCCACCAGAAGCACATTGTTCACAGAGACCTCAAGGTGAGACACGTGACACGACAAACACCGTCCAAAGTGACTCCACATCAAAACACCAAGCTCTGCACACGTCTGAAACATGAAGATTCAACATGAATGCAATGGCTAGACTTCATTAGTTGGGCTTTTAAATTATGTATTTAGATTTGTGAAACAACACAATTATTTCGTTTTCAGAAGATGTGTAAAAATACTTCAAAATAGACATAAGACATAATAATAATGCTTGAAAATCCAAAAATCCAAAGTGTGATTAATAGTAGTTAATCACACTAGTAGTTTGACAGAACTAAAATATATATATATACACGTTTGACATATTACCACTGAAAATATGATACACAAGATAATTTTATGCATCTTGTAAAATTGCTCCAAACCCGCCATAAATAGTCGAATGAAACGCTGTTGTAATCAGGTTGTTTCTATTATGAGTCACAGATGTACAATTTCCCAACAAGTGCATAAACATATTGTCCATCTAGTGAACAACAAGCCTATAATATGATATAATATGATGTAATATGATATAATATAATGTGATATAACAACTATTGCTTTCAATATAAAGATTCATAACCCTAACAACTTTAGTTGATATAATTTAACTGTCCAAAAATCAAACATATTCTTGGACTACTACAAACTTTCTTGGGAGCTTCTTGACCATGATCAACAAGTTGATCATTTCAGTCTATAAAAAATTGGATCACAATTAGTCTAAAGTTCAAATAAATCCACAGCCTTACAATGTTGTATTTGTGTCTTATTACATTTAAATAAAAATATTCTGCATTTGTCATGTTATTAGCCTTTAAACATGCTCAAGTGCCTTAAATTTGACATCTCATGTTTAAAAAAAGTTTCATTCTATGACAGGTGTTATCAGCCAGTATGCCAGAGTGCATCCAGCCAGCAGATGGCGCCAGCGCTATATACAATCTAGTGAAGTTAGCAAAGACGTCATTGTGCGGATTTGCAGCAGCAGTTATCGTGTTTAGAGGCAGAAATGCTCAGAACGAGTTTTTAGCGATGATTTAAGGACTAAAAAAAAGCTGAAGATTCTGAGATAAATTACTTGAAAATACGCCAACAAATTCCGGAAGTTCAGCAGGACGTGTGTTTGACGCTCAGAGGGAGGAGGATTTTCTAATAAACATTCCTTAAAACGGCGTGAATGCGACTGAATGTTACTCCAGGTGTGTTTTTGATGAAGAACATTAGTAAAACATAGTTAAAAGTACAGCTGGGTGATACAGCAAAAAATTATCGCAATTTTCTTGGGCCAGATTATGATTTCAATTTTATCACAATTCATGTTCACTTTGTATTTTTCTATTGTCTTTAATAGAGCTGCACAATTTACCAAAAATGTCTAATTGTGATTTTTCTGACCTGTGCGATTGTGATTAGAATTGCGATTTATGTTTTAATAATAAAATTCTGTTCAAATTCACATTTTAAACAAAATTTAGTTGATTTTAGTCGCATTTTTGTCACATTGAGTTGCATTTGTCATTTTTTCGTCACTTTTAGTCATGTTTTTGTTGCGATTTGGTGCATTGTGTCATGTTTATACACAGGTTTTTGTCACTTTTGAGCGTATCTTTGTGGCTTTTAGTCGCGTTTTGGTTCATCGAGTCGCGGTTGATGTCCGTAGGCGCGTTTTTGACGCTAGTGAACGCATTTTTATCAATCGGAACATGTTTGTACAAATCCAAACTCCAGACATTTTGTTTCTTGTGGAAGGCTAAACAACAGGAGAAAAAGTGTGTGTGAACAGATAAACAAAAATAGCAGTCACAGGCACGAGCTCACTATTGGATTTTTATCACCGTATCGCCCAGCCCTAGTTAAAAGCTCAAAAAAGTCGCCGCAGCAGAATGTGTGTGCTTTAAACAGTCCTTTACAAACCCACAGCTGCATTAAATCAAAGAAACTCCTTCCTCCTCGATGTATAACTCCTGTTTCTCACGTGTCCGACCCCGCGCTCCTCCCGCTTTTGACGTAAACTCCACTCGGTGACGTCTTTCTGCTAGTTTTAATATTGAACGACTGTATTTTTATCTCTCAGCTCAGAGCAGTTTCCTCACTCTCCCTCCTCATATATTATCTACAATCACAGAGAATCGTCCTCTCGTTCTTCCTGCCGCTCAGTCAGATTCTCGGTTCGACTCTTGACCTTTCCGCGGCAGCAGTGGCTCAGTTCGCCCTTTAATCCGAAGGCCGGCGGTTCAAATCCCGCTGCCGACATGAAATATTGTCGGTCCGACGTAAAGCTCGACGTAAAGCGCTTAGACGCAGACAATAAAGTGTGGCTTAACCTCAAACCACGGCACAGGGATATTCGGCTTTAGTTCTCCGAGGGCCAGATTTTTTGGATAGTTTTGTTCTCGGAGCCAGAAACATGTCCCAACGCTTTTAAAAGACAAAGAAAGTGTAACATGAAAGACTTTAACATCTGCAGAACTGAACCAAGCCTGAAACATGACGAAACCAAGACTAAACCAAGGAAATTTTGAAGAATAAAAGTTTAAAATGACAGGAAGTAGTGCTGAGTTCTAAAATGGAATCCCTCTGTGATGTCATCAAAAAGCGACGCGCCGTTGAAAACACAAAGGACAATTTAAACGCAACGGACACATTTTTCTGACCATTTCAGCCATCGTTCAGCAAAATGAAAGGTCTTATTATTTATTTGGAATTCCTAACTACTGCGTGATATATATGGATTTTGGCTCTTTTTTACAGTCTGGTTGCCATGGTAACAGTTGTGGAATTACCTCTATGTCATATTTGAGCTCAAGTCCAACCAGAAAGTAACATAATAAATTTAACTAAAACTGTCAAACTGAGGACCGATAGGCAAAATGTTTAGTAAAATCTTAAATATAATCATGTTTGCCACATTTTATCTCTAATCTAACATGCCATATAGACCCTTTAAAAGTCTGTAAACAAAAACTTTCTAAATTCAGAACGGAGGCAAAAGTGAAGAGCAACATAATGAGATTTCACTGGAGAAACAGATTAATCTCAGAATATCACAAAATATGAAAAATGTAGATTATTTTGGAAAAGTAAAAGCCTCAGACACGTGTGAGTGACATCAGAGCTGCTTTAAACACATTTATTATTGTATTTTACATCATGTTTTAGGAAATTATGATCAACTCTTTGCATTTTTGATGAAGGAACAATCCAGATTTATGGGTTTTACTGGAAAAATACTCACAGAAATGTTCAGCCCACAATCATTTTTCATTTTATCTAGAGATGTATATGATACTATTCCATAAATTAGATTCTTTTGAAGCTAAAATACAATTTTAAGGCTAGAAAATTGTATTCTGTTCATCATTTGTTATAGAAAAGCAAACTAGCTGACCTTTCTACTCTGGAAATTCAAATGTGTTGCTTTTTTCCAACACAAACACTTAAAACCAGTAGAATTTAGATCTAATGTGAGACCCTCCGTTCTGGAATTTTGACACGTCACATTTTAAGGGGCCTATAGACTTTAAACACACTTTGAAGAGTTGACTGATTCAGCTCTCACCTTTGCTTTTCCCGCCTCTTCTCTCCACCCCACAGGCGGAGAACCTCCTGCTCGACGCCGACATGAACATAAAGATCGCGGACTTTGGCTTCAGCAACGAGTTCACGATGGGGAACAAGCTGGACACGTTCTGCGGCTCCCCGCCGTACGCCGCGCCCGAGCTCTTCCAGGGCAAGAAGTACGACGGGCCCGAGGTGGACGTGTGGAGCCTGGGCGTGATCCTCTACACTCTGGTCAGCGGGTCACTGCCCTTCGACGGACAGAACCTCAAGGTACACACGCTCTTCTACAGAAATAAATAAATGTTTCTTTTAGTTCGTTGTTGAAAAATGTACCGATCAACGTCCTCAGATATGAAGGAAACTTGAAAATGATTATTGATAAGTTTAGGGCTGTGATCCTTCAGTTGTTTAGTCGATTAATCCACTGATTTTCAACCAGTGCCGGGGAACACTGGTGCGCCTTCACAGATTCACAAATGCAGATTTAATGAACTGATGTACCTTTTTGGAGTGTCCTGAGCAACATTTGCACCAAAAATGTACACAAAACCATCACTATTACCAAATTTAAAGAACTAGACAGTGCCACAGACATTATTTACCTCATTATATACAATATTTTTAACTAAACTTAAATTGTTATTGTTCATTGTTATTTGGTGAAGTTTTAGTGGTAGGTGGTGTGCCGTGGTAGCTTTTAAACCCAAAACGTGTGCCATAACTCAAAAAATGTTGAAAAACACTGGATTAATCGGTCGATGAAGTCTGAGATTTTATGAGTCGACTAACCATTTTATTAAGATTCAAATGATATATGAAGCAAAAACGAGAAGATATGAAGTGAGTCGGCTGAAAATTTGCGAGTTAAACACATAAATACTGTTTGCTTGTATTTTTCTGTATAAATAGTTTTAGCATGAACTCCTGTGTCGTTCTGTTCTTTTGAGTGCACTTTCGGACAAATACGAGGAGATACTTTGTAGTTTTGATATATTTTTGCCACGCCCCCTTTTAGTCGACTAATCGGTCGATGGGGCGGGTTTTTAGTCGACCAAGAATTCCTTTAGTCGACCACAGCCTTAGATTATGTATGTATTATGTATTTTTGAGGGATTTCAGAGTTAAATTGTTCTCATGCAATTAATCAAAATAATTTGTTGCATGAACAAAGGTTTAATGCAAATTAAACACACGTTTTGACTCGATACTCACATGTTTTCTGCTGGAGGATTCCCAGACAGGAGCACAGTGCAGGAGCAGCAGTGAAAGGGGTGGAAAACGCTGATTCTTAAAAGGATTGTGATTCTACTTCAATATTCTGGGCTGTAGTCGACTAAAGACATGACCCATCGACCGATTAATCGACTAAAAGAGGGTGTGGCAAAAATATATATATATTAAAAAAATACTCTGCAGTATCTCCATGTATCTGACCCAAACTGCACTCAAAAGACTGAAACTTCACTGGAAAAACATGGAAAAACAACTATTTATACAGAAAGGTACTAGGAAACAGTAAATATATGTTGGACTCCAAAATCTTCATCTTCAGCACTCCATATCATCTGCCATATAAATGCATTTAATCTTTATTCAATTAAAAAAAAAACAACAACAACAACAAAAGATTAGGCATCTAATTAAAAATGTTGGTCGACTAAGACTCCATCCACCGATTAATCGACTAAACGACTACATTAGGATTACAGCTCTACTGGATACTTTCCAAATTCTTAATTTTTAGTCAGTGATTTTGCTGCATTTTGCCTCAGTAAAATGTCCCCTTTAATCTCGTGTTTCACGTTGTCTCTGAAATTATTTGTCATTGTTACCTTTGACAAATACATAAGTTCAATCACTGCAGTGTGACAGTAATTGGGATTTACAAAAACTATTGCCTCAAAAACAAATAAATAAAAAGCCACATCAATTACTTTGGAATTGAATTGAGAGGTCATTTTGAAACTGGATCGTTTTCATATCTCTTTCCTAATACAGTCCCAGCATCATAAATATTCACCTCCAAGAGTTTAGAAACACTTAACACCAGTCTCTGAGCTCAGAGCGTCACGTACTGTCAGGGTCATAGCTAACAAACATTAGCATGCTAACGGCACACTTCCTGTGTCTCATAGAACATAACGCTCTCTAGATGCAGATGCAGAGAAAGTGCTGTGTCTCATTTTCACCCAAATAGATGCTTTTACAATAAATCTGTGCTGGAGCAACACGAATTTTACTTTATTACATGCAGTACATTGTGAACATGAACTAGTTCTGTTTTTCATGTTTCAAAACTGTAAAAATCAGGTTCAGCCTCTTTAAAGTACAAGGATAATTTACTGACACATTTTTTGACAGTTTAAACCGTCATTCAACAAAAGAAAGGTGTTATTGTTTATTATTATTTGTAAAATCATAACTATTGTGTAGTTTATGGATTTCTGGACCTTGTTTACGGTCTGGTTGCTATGGTAACAGTTGTGGAATTACCTCTAACTATGTCATATTTGTGTTCATGTTCAACCGGGAAGTGACATTTTAAACATTACGAACTGAGGACAAACAGGAAAAATGTTTGTGAAATCTTGAGAAATGTGTCGTCGAACCTGTCGTGTAGACTTTTATCTTTCTGCCCCGTTTGACCCTGAACTGCTATTTTTGTCTGCGTTTCCTTGGTCCGTCTCTGAACCGTGTTGTGTTTCTCGCGCAGGAGCTTCGAGAGCGAGTGCTGCGGGGCAAATACAGAATCCCCTTCTACATGTCCACGGACTGCGAGAACCTCCTGAAGCGCTTCCTGGTGCTGAACCCGGGCAAACGGGGCACTCTCGAGGTGAGGGAGGATGCCCAAAATGTAAATATACAACTTCTTTTCTACATTTGACCCCTCACCATCCGAGCATGAAGCGATCTCACCCGGAAACACTGTCTGTCCAAACGTTCTCTCACTGTCTCCTTCAAGTTTATGTCCACTTCTTGATTTTTAGGGCTTTAAATTGAATTTCCTTTCAATTCACAATTTTACCTTACTATTTCAATTAGAGCTGCACAATATCGCCAAAGTGTCTAAATCGCCAAAAAATTGACTGTATTTTAAAGAAAATGTTTAAAAAAGGCAGTTTTTATTCATTATTTTCCTCATTCAATCTAAATTGGCTTTGATTTAAACAGTTTTGTCTGAAATGTATCGTTTGTTTTTATTTCTTATAGAATTTTTTTCTATTTTCACAATTCTACATTTTTACTTCACGTAGAGCTGCACAATATATTGAAAAAGTGTCAATATTGCAACAAAATTGACCGTATTTTAGATGAAAATGTTGAAAAAAAGGAAAATTTTATTCATTTTTTTCCTCATTCAGTCTAAATTGGCCTTGATGTAAACAGTTTTGTCTGAAATGTGTCGTTTGTTTTGAATTTATTTCTATTTTTACAATTTTACTTTATTACTTCAATTAGAGCTGCACAATATATTGCAAAAGTGTCTGAATCGACAAAAAATGATTTGTATTTTAACGAATAATTTTGAAAAAAGGCACATTTTATTCTTTTTTTTTTTCCTCATTCAGTCTTAATTGGCTTTGATTTAAACACAGTTTTGTCTCAAATTTGTCGTATGTTTAAATGTTGGTTTGAATTTCATCTTTTCTTCATGCTTTTACCTCACTATTTCAATTAGAGCTGCACAATATATCGCCAAAGTGTCAATATATTAAAATATTGAAATATTTTATTCATTATTTTCCTCTTTCAATCCAAATCATTTTGTCACAAATTTGTCGTTTGTTTACGTTTGGTTTGAATTTCATTTTTATTTTCACAATTTTACCTTATTACTTCATGTAGAGCTGCACAATATATTGCAAAAGTATCAATATCGCAACATAATTGACCGAACTTTAGATGAAAATGTTGAAAAAAGGCTAATTTTATTAATTATTTTCCTCATTCAGTCTAAATTGGCTTTGATTTAGACACAGTTTATCTCAAATGTGTCGTTTGTTTTCGTTTGCTTTGAATTTCATTTCTATTTTCACTATTTTATCTCTACTTCAATTAGAGCTGCACAAAATATCAGTCAAGTATCGAAATCACAACAAAATTGACCGTATTTTAAATGAAAATGTTGAAAAAAGTTGATTATTTTCCTTATTCAGTTTAAATTGGCCTAGATTTAGTCAGTTTTGTCTGAAATCTGTTGTTTGTTTACATTTGGTATGAATTTTATTTCTATTTTCACAATTTTATGTTAATACTTCACTTAGAGCTGCACAATATATTGCAAAAGTGTTAATATCGCCACAAAATGTAACGTACTTTAAATGAAAATGTTGAAAAGGCAAACATTATTAATTGTTTTTCTCATTCAGTCTAAATTGGCTTTGATTTAGACAGAGTTTTGTCTCATTTTAGGTTTTATTTTGACAGAATGATTAATAATTTCTTTTATATTTTAATATAATTTGTGATAAAGTATGTAATCAATCTGTAGATAAAATGAAAAAACTATAGTGAGGTCAAGTATTTGTGCTGTAAAAACTAATAACCAGACAAAATATTAAGTGTCTAAAACAATAATCTCATATTGCGTCAATTAAGGCTCCGCAATATATCACTGAAGTATCAATATCGCAACAAAATGGACTGTATTTTAAAAGAAAATGTTGAAAAAAAGGCTAATTTTATTCATTATTTTCCTCTGTCAGTCTAAACTGGCCTTGATTTAAACAGTTTTGTCTCTTAAAGGTTTTATTTTGACTGTATGACTCATAAATTAAGGGATTATCTTATTTTCTCTAAATATTTGATATAATTTGTGGTAAAGTATGTAATAAATCTGTTGATAAAATGATAAAAGCCTAATTATCAGACAAGTGTCTAAATGGATAATCTCATATTAAACAAACAATGTAAAATCCATTAGTAATCGACAAAACCCTCTTGATTTTTCACATTTTGTAGGTTTTCCCAGTGAAATCGCATTGCATTCCACTTATTTTCGCCTCCACTCATGAATTCAGAATGTTTTGGTCGACACTTTCACAGACGCGGCTCGGTCCCGTCCCGTTCTCGTCTCCCGTTCGCTCAAAAGTGGCCGTGACGTCATGGCGGCGTCACAGACTTACAGGAAGCCCTCGTGTCGGGCCGTAATGGAGTTAGACTTGAGTGGATTAGGCCTGCGTTCCAGTCACATGTTTGAGCCTGTGCTCCGGGTCGACCGGCGTTACATCAGAGGTCACGCACACGGTAATTAATTTGGTTTATCAGAAACGATCGATGGCGGCTCAAATGTAAAAGGGGAGGTGCCAACGAGCTGCGGGACACTGTGGTTTAGAGGAGAGCGGCCCGGAGCAAACTGCAAAACTTCAACACATACATTGATGATTATTAGTGCGACAAACTAAAACTAAACTACAAACTAAAATTATTTCTGTAGTAAATTGAGGTTTTTTGAGAAAAAAAATGCATTTTTAACCGCATTAGGTTAAAAATCTGCTGCTTGAAGGCTTCTAGATAGAGAATACTCTAGACAAGTTTATTATTGACATTATTATTGACAAAAGTTGTTTTTTTTGTTTTTTTTTCCTGGCGTCTTTTTAATAATGCTTTGTTTGCTAATGTTTCCTTCATTTTTACACCACTGCTGTCTTTTTTTGTTTTCTTGTGTTATAAAGTATTTCTGAATGTCTTTTGACGCTTTTTTTGTTCCTTTTTATCGTTTTTGTCTCTTTTAGTCATGCGTGGGACATTGTGGTTTAGAGGAGAGCAGCCTGGAACAAACCGGAAAACTTCAACATATACAACTTTATTTAATTCTTAGATGGACATTTAATGATCATTAGTGAAATTTATTATTATAAATTCAGGTTTTTAAAATGCATTTATGACCGTAAGTTAAAAATGTGTTGACTAAAAACTTCTAGATAGAGAATACTTTACACCTTTTGTCATGTTTTTGTTACTTTTAGTTGCATTTTTAATCTTTTTTTGTAACTTTTAGTGTCATTTTTGGTCGTTATTTTGTCTCTTTTTGTCACTTTTTTTTCTCCTTTTGTTATGTTTTTGTTGTTTAGAGGAGAGCAGCCCAGAGAAAACAGGAAAACTTCAACATAAATGACTTTAATTCTTAGATGGAAATTTTATGATTATTAGTGCGACAAACTATTATTTCTGTTGTAAATTGAGTTTTTTTAAATGTATTTATAACTGGATTAAGATGAAAAAAAATGTGGTGATTGAAAGACAATACTTCTAGAAAGACAATACACTTTTACAAACTGTAAAAGTGTATTTTTGGTTTTAAAAAAAAATCAAAATGGCAAATGTTTTCTTGATTTTTACACCACTGTTGTCTTTTTTACTTTGTTTTCTTGATTGTAAAGCATTTGAGTGTCCAGAATATGAAGAGAGATTCACATTTTCTGAAGGTTTTTGTCTCTTTGTCACATTTTTGTTGCTTTTAACATAGTTTTTATGCAGAATAAAACTGAATAGTTTGTTGTTTTGAGGAAATTGGTGCACTTCAAAATTGCAGCCTTTGCGATTTGCTAATTTTGTTCACTCAAATTGCAATTGCGATAAATTGTGCAGCCCTAAACTCACCAAAATTGCACCTCTTTTGTACAAAATCAAAAATCTCTAATTTGAGCTAAAATACGTGTCAAAATCAAATATCATTGCGAACCTCATGTATTATTTCCAAGTGTGGGAACTCATGTTTGCATGCGTCCTCGTCTGTCAACGTTCATCACTGCAGAATTCCAATTTTGCTGTACGTTCGGTTCGGTTCTAATGTGTTTTTATTTAATTTTTTAAGCAAATCATGAAGGATCGATGGATCAATTCAGGGTTTGAAGAGGACGAGCTGAAGCCTTACACTGAGCCGGAGCTGGACATCACGGATCAGAAGAGGATAGGTAACCACGCTCTGCACACAATCTCACTCTGTTTCAGCGCCCGACAGGCCCCGCTTTGTCGAGCGTTTGTACAAAGAGCTCGTTTGTGCTTTAGCGTCGTCACCGTTTTTGACCACAGCGTTAAAAGTGGCTCATATTTGATTCATAATTACAGGAGAAAGTAAGAAGGAAGGACCAGATTTTATTCTCACGGCGGAGGCTGATGATTATTTCAGTAGTCGACTTGTCAAACGATTATTTTATTGCATATTGGGATTTTTAAATAAATTTTTAACCAGGTAAAGGTTGAAATGTGGCGTCTGGAGACCTCTAAATAGATAATACAATAAAGAAGAAGTGTATTTTTTTTAATGCTGTCAAGCGATTTAAAAAATTCATCAGATTAATCATGCTTTGAACCTTTGATAATATTATTTTTGTACATTTTCTTCAGAACATTTAATTATTTCACAAATCTAAATTCAGGTAAATCTAGACTTCATGATCAGACACGGGCTTAGTGGTTCCATACACTCATAGAACTACAGTTACACATGTGACTGACATTCATGATGACACAATAATACGATGATAATAATGAAAAAGTCTCTGTGCGTAATCTAAAAGAGCGTGTTTCGTCAACTCAAACTGTAGTTAATCCTCATCGATTTGTGATTAATGCGTCACATGAGTTAGCGCGCTAACTTTGGTCCTAATTTTAATTAAAACAGTTTGAACAGTTTGAGTTAATAATCGCAGTGATGTGATGGTGATGTGTCTAAAGGTTTGTGAGAGTCAGGAACGAGTTTGACGGATTTAAAAACCTTCTTCCTCTTGTCGCGGTTTGAGAATCCGGTAACACAGCTTTAAGACAATGACATTTCAAAGTTTGTTAAGAAATGAATTCATGGGATTCAGTTACTAAGACTTTTTCCTTGAATTGTTGTTTTCTATGTATATATTTTTATATTCTTTTTAATCATTTTACCGAAAAGGTTCATTAAAAACAGGACAAACGTAGAAACACCAGATTCTGTGGTCATAAATGCTGGTTGCCAAACAAATCTTTTCTGAAATATGTAGGATAAATTTACAGGTATTATATGTTGCTCTGGCATTTTAATTCAGAGCAAAATTTGAAAACAGTAAGATGACATATTGGAAAAAAAGCAAGATTTAAAAATATAATTGTTTTGTTTAAAGGACATGTGACTTTTCCATGTTATTACGATTTACTTTTGCGATATATTGTGCTGCCCTAGTCACAATATATCATCTAAATCCAGATAGAAATGCAAAATTCTAGTGATTTTAAGCTGGACTAGATATAATTTTTTGCTGTGGATCCTCCTTTCACTGTAAAAAAGACTAAAAGATAAAGTTTTCGAGTGAATGAGTTTGTTCGAGCGCGTGTCGTCTTATTAAATATTGCACGCGCGTGAATCCCTCGCATGAACCTCCTTTTCTCAGATTCAGGGTCTATGCCTCGGCTGCTAATTACCTCGCGCCAGTTCAGAAAAGATGAAAAGCGGGTTTCTAAATTAATGATGAGACCGACGCGGAGGGAGGCTCGGATCAGAAACCGGAGAAGAGCGGGGCGTTACGTAACGGCTCCAACTTTTTATCTGAGAGGAATCCCTGCCGAATAAATAATGCAGCGAGTCTTACGTAAAACTCGGCCGGAGAAACGCGCACGAGACGGGAGTTTGAGTACGACGGGGATCTCGTTTGGTTCAGCAAGGAGTGTTTTCATTGATTTTTAGCGCTTGACTGTTTTCCAAGAGTAGATTTCAAGTATTGTGTAAAGAAAAAAAGCATGAGAGTCTGTGGGGAGTAGACGTTTTTTTCCTGTAAAAGCTCAAAACACGACTAAAATGTGAAAAAGCTGCTAAAGTTTGAGAATAAATTTAAAAGTCTGCAACTCTGCTCAATATTTAGTTTGTGCCCGGCATCTAAAAACAAGAAAATCAAGTAAACAATTGTAGAAAACCAGATAAACAACAGGAACACGGCATGTTTATCACAGAAACCGACTTTGGGGTCAAACACAGTTGAACTCATGACCTTTCTCTCCTTAAATAACATGTATCCGAGTCCAAGTGTCGAGGAAATTCTTTATCCAAGATGGCGCCGCTGACGGATGCCCTGGCGTTTTGGTGCGCTCTATGTTGTTTGTTTTTGTGCGTTAAACCTGGTCCGCTGGTTTACACCGTGGAAGAGCTCTTAAACATCAAAACTTCTGCCCCCAAGGACTTATTTCCAGTTTTTTTAGTGTCTGCTGCAGACTTAGCGCTAGTTTTGGCCAAAAGAGTGAGACGCCGCAGAAGAGGAAAGCGCGAGGGGGCTCTCGTGGCGCCTGAAACGCGCGCTGCACGCCTCTTTACCTGGGATTTTCCTCTCCAACGTCCGCCACTCAGCAACAAGATGGACGAACTGGCGCTGCTGATGAAGAGGAACAGAGACTTTTCTTCGCCTTTCTGTTTTGTGTTTCACGGAGACGTGGCTCAGCGAAGTCGATCCCGGACTGCGCGCTCCCATTTGAGGGATTCCAGCTCCTCCCGCGCACGACAGACAAAGGGATCTCTCCGGGGAAAACAAAAGGCGGTGGAGTTCTGTTTCTTCATCAACAACGCTTGGTGCTCCGATGTGACTGTGATCTCCAAACTCTGCTCTCCTGATCTGGAATATCTCTTCATTAACTGTAAACCATTCTACTCTCCACGTGAGTTCGCTTCATTCATTCTCGCCGCTGTTTACATCCCGCCATGCGCCGAACGCACACGCAGGCACAGCGCTGTTAGCGAGCGGGTTTGAATACGGAGCAGGACTTCCCGACTCCTTGTTGATAATCCCTGGGATTTTAACAAGGGTAATCTCAGCCAGAACTACCAAAGTACAGACAGTTTATTAAATGTCCGACCAGAGAGCAGAACACGCTTGGATCATTGTTACACTACAGTGAAAGTGGGTCCTTCCGCCAAGAGTTCTCGCGCTGCCCTAGGGCTCTCAGATCACGCCATGATCCACCTGATCCCCACGCACAGACAGAGGCTGAAGCTCTCCAAACCTGTAGTGATGACTTCTAAAAAGTGGACCAGCGAGGCAGTGGAGGAACTACGCTGCGGTTTGGACATTACAGACTGGGATGTGTTCAAAACTGCCACGGATGGTTTGGATGAGTACACGGACACTGTGACGCCATACATCCAGTTCTGTGAGGACAGTATCATCCCCACACGCACCAGGTGATTTATAACAATGACAAGCCCTGGTTCACACCCAAACTGAGGCAGCTCAGGCAGCAGAAGGAGGCAGCTTTCAGAGCAGGGGACAGAGAGAGAGCTACAAAGGTGCTAAGTACAGATTTAGCAGGGAGGTGTCAAGAGCTAGATCTCTGTACAACACGCGCCAAAAGCAGTCTTCTTCTGCTAACAACGCCAAGGTTTGGAGGGGACTTAGGCAGATCACCAACTACAAGCCCAAAGCCCCCATGCTGCTGATTTACTCAGAAACTCGCTGAACAGCTCAGCCTCCTTCTATTCACACGATTCGAAATCTCAACCCCTCCCCACCTATCTCACTACAATAGACATTTCTGCCAATCACACCCGGGTCCCCCCACCTCCCCCACTGGCCTGTCACTCCACAGGGACAATGTAAGGAAACAGTTTCGGAAGTCCAACCCCCGGAAAGCTGCTGGACCAGACGGTGTCTGGTCCAGCAGCTGGTCCCTGAGACACTGTGCGGACGAGCTGACTCCTGTCTTCACAGACATTTTTAACACCTCCCTGGAGTCATGCCATGTCCCAGCCTGCTTCAAGTCGTCCATCATCGACCCTGTTCCCAAGAAGCCCCGGGTCAATGGACTTAATGACTACAGGCCTGTGGCGCAGACGCCAGTCGACATGAAGTCCTTTGAGCGCCTGGTCCTGCCCCATCTCAAGTCCTTCACCTCCTCCGCCTCTGGACCCACTGCAGTTCGCCTACAGAGCCAACAGATCTGTAGACGACGCCATCAACCTGGCCCTCCACTTCATCCTAAAGCATCTGGACTCCCCGGGAACCTACGCCAGGGTCCTGTTTGTGGACTTCAGCTCTGCATTCAACACCATCATCCCTGCTCTGCTCCAGGACAAGCTCTCTCAGCTCCACGTGCCTGACTCCATCTGCAGGTGGATCACCGACTTCCTGACGGACCGGAGGCAGTGCGCGGCTGGGGAAGAATGTCTCAGAGACTCGGACTATCAACACAGGAACTCCACAGGGCTGTGTACTTTCTCCTCTGCTCTTCTCCCTGTACACCAACTGCTGCACCTCCAGCCACGACTCTGTAAAACTGATCAAGTTTGCAGACGACACCACCCTCATCGGACTCATCTCGGACGGCGATGAGTCTGTCTACAGGAGGGAGGTGGATCGGCTGGTGTCCTGGTGCAGCACCAACAACCTGGAGCTCAACGCCCAGAAGACAGTGGAGATGATCGTGACTTCAGGAAAGTCTCAGCCCCCTGCCCCCTCGCCTGACAGACTTCTCCCATCACCACCGTAGACTCTTTTCCGCTTCCTTGGCACCACCATCACTCAAGACTTCAAGTGAGCCGACCATCAGCTCCATCATCAAGAAGGCCCAGCAGAGGATGTACTTCTGCGGCAGCTGAGGAAAGCTGCTGCCGGGCGCAGATGATGGTGCAGTTCTACACGGCCATCATCGAGTCCATCCTCACCTCCTCCATCACCGCGGTGGGTACGCTGGAGCCACAGCCAGGACAACGGAGACTACAGCGCATTGTGCGCTCTGCTGAGAAGGCATCGGCTGCAGCCTTCCATCTGTCCAGGACCTGTACGCCAGGACTCGGGGACGAGCAGGTCGGATCACAGCTGACCCTTCCTCACCCTGGACACGGACTATTTGAGCCCCTCCTCTCGGGCAGGAGGCTACGGTCCATCCGGACCAGAACCTCCCGCCACAAGAACAGTTTCTTTCCCTCTGCCGTTGGACTCATGAACACTTTGTAACACCTGTCACTTCAACAATAATACTATTTAAGAACAATCTATTTGCACTACTCATTTGCACATTGCACTATCTGCCAACTGTACATTCTGTATATAGTCTATCTTAGTCTATTTTATTCTTAATTTTATGCATGCCTTTTTATATATTTTTTATATTTTATCCTTTGCTTTATGTTGCACCTACGCCGAAGCAAGTTCCTACGTTTGTGAATTTCACTGACAATGGCAATAAACAATTTCTGATTCTGATTCTGATTGTTGTGCGACAGTTGAAGTGTCCTTTATCTCCAGCCGTCGTTAACAAGCAAGCTAGCTAAGCTCTGCACAGTCGGAGCAACAACGAGAAACTACTTTCACTTTACATTTCACGGTAAAAAGTTGATTTGAGTGAAGCAAAAGCTCCACGAACAAAAATTAGGCCAAAGAAAAGCAAAGAAACACGTTTTATCAGTTTGTTCTGCCTATAATTCTGCCACTTGAGTTGAATTGTTGAGTGTTTCTGATAAAAGAATGTCTCTGCATAACCTCTGGTAATAGGGTGGAATTTGTAAATAAAATGTCCCATAACTATATTTTAATAGTTACTGTAAATGTCTTTAGAGATATATTTTGTATGAGGAGGGCAATATCTCATTTTTATTCCTCCCATAACTTTTAGAAGCTTCAGTTTAGTATCTTATTCTTTGATTTTATTCTTTAATTTCATTTAATTTATTTTTTAATGAATTCATCTCAGATACATATAAAATTATATAGATTTCATTTTTTTAACATTAATGTATGTGAATGAAAAGGAGCAGAAAGAAGTATAAAACTTATAATATCCCTCCCTACACTCTTAGGTAAACTCTTTTTTTAAACGGCAATCTGCACGTTAATGAAGCATAAATGGTGTTTGTCAGTCGCTAATTGTTAAATCTACATTTTAAATCTATTAAAAAAATATAGAATTGCTGATTGGTAGTTGAGATTTAATTATCAGACAAAAGTGAAGTGAATCACAAAACTGCAGAAATGTGCCTTCTTTCCCTTATTTCCACGTTTACTCTATATATATATATTTTTTTATCAGCACATTTTGTCGCATTTTTTACTATAAACGATAAACTTCATATTCAAATTTGGCAAATATTCAAAACAGCATCCACAATATTATCTAAATCTCAATATATTACCACCTCTGTGTCCAACGCTGCTTGATTGACTGATATTAGAGTTTGAAAATTAGCCCTGTTTTTTGCACTTAAGCGACTTTAAAAAGCTCCTTGTTGCTGTGGAGCTGCTGTGAAGCGTCCGAAGCTCGGTTTGATGCCGGGGCTCGTCGTGGGGGAGGAGCTGCTGCTTTAACGCACTCCACCGTAAAGATCCAGAGCTAGATTTATGACCGAGGGAAACCGGGGCTTCTCCCGACGCTTTACCCGGCGACAGGCAACAACCGCCGGCCAATCAGACGGCGGTATCCCGGGCGACCGCTCGCCTCTCGACCAATCGGACCCGCGCTCGGCCGATCGATGGCTCTAAAGGAGTTACCTGGGGATTTATGAACACGCCGCATCGTTTTATTCAGGCAGGGTTTCCCAACGAAGAGGGAAATGTGCTGACCGAGGGGAAATCACAGCAAATAAAACAGAAAATGAACTGGTGGATGTTTCAAGACGAGGATTAAACATAAAAACAGAAACATTTTTGATAAAGAACTATACTATTGTGCAATTGTATGCTTGGTGAAGACGTGTATTTTGAATTAAGATCATTTATTCATTATTTATAAGGGATTCACTCACTTTTTTGATACATTTTTTGTTATTTTTTTCATGTTTGAACAAAATTGTCAATAGAAAGAATAAATAGTTCAATGAAAAATACAGACATGGAGGTAAATGCACAAAAATAGATTAAAAAAAAAAATTACAGACAGAATCAAATGTGTCTACCAACAGGAAACAAATACAATCTATATGAAATGGAAATATATCGCAAAAAATAACAAAAAAAATGCAGTTCTGAAAAAAAAAATTCAAGACGAGAGTTAAACACAAAAACATGTTTGATAAAGAAAAATGCTAAGAGTATAATTTTCTGTTTGTTGAAGTAAACTATGTTGAATTAAAATAATTTAAAAGGAATTCACTCATTTATTTGATACATTTTTGGTATTTTTAGAACAAAATTGTCAATAGAAAGATCAAATTTTTAAAAGAAAGGAGGAGGTAAATGCACAAGAATAGCATAATAATGGCAATAAAAAAAGCAAATGCTTCAACCAACAGACAAACAAATAAAAACAAAACAAGAACTTTTTTTTAAATGGAAATATATAGCAATAAATAATAAAAACGGTGCAACTCTGAAACTCCATATTTAAAAACAAAAATTGAGACCGCTTTCTACTTCTGATGTTCTCTCTCTCTCTCTCTTTTTTTTTTTTCTTTTTTTTTTGGATTAAAGTAATTGGATCAGACTTTGTCAAAGTTTAAGGAGGAAAAAAATAATCAGGGGTTCAAAAACAATTACTGTTATACAACATTTTATTTATTAAATAGTTTTCTTGAATTAAAGCTGGAGCACTTTATTATTAACCCGGAAAAGTTGAAGTTGATATTTAACCAGAGTGACATTCAAACATTATTTTCCACTTTTTTTTTACAAATATAATGTTTATGGCGTGACTCAAAAAAGGTTGAACACTGGTTTAGTGGATTAATCAGTCAATGATGTTTTAGTCGACCAAAATGCGTATTCGTCGCGTAATTATTTAGATTGTGAGGCTTGATGTGGAACGACAGCAGAGAGAAGACGTGGAGTGAGTTCAGATCAGATCGTGTCGACACTGAAAGGTTTGAGCCTTTGCCAGTTTATAGAGTGATTTATTTATTTAAAACAAGGACGGTGCACGGATAACGTAAATCTCAGAAGAGAAAGATGCACCGCGGCAGATTTAGCCTCAAGCCATTTTCCATCTGTCGTCCTCGAGCAGGTTTAGACAGAATAAATGTCAATCAAACCATTGTATTTACACAGCAGCTCCTCTTCAGTGTACACGACTTAAACACACAATTCATCAACAGCAATTCTCCTAAACATACAAAACAGTGGTTCCCAAAGTGGGGGTCGCGAGATGATTTCAAGAACTAATTTGAATAACTATGACACTATTTTTCAAATTAAAAACAGCATCTTTTAGTGAAATTGGGTCTAATAGGACAATAAACATTTCAAATAACCAATATTAAATCTGATTTCTAAAAGACAGTTCATAATTGTTCATAGCAAATTCTCATTCATCGTTAAGCATTTAAAAGTATCAACCAATTCATCAACTCAAGTTTCACAAAAAATACTGAAGCTACAAAATTAATCGTTGTCGGAAAAGTGAAATACGCAAATTTAAATTAATTATTGTCCGTAACGTCTGAATATGTCCTCTTAAATACATGGAGAATCACTTTATTAACAACCAGCACACACTTTATCACAGTTTATCTACAACACAATCAGTCAGAATGTTTACATTATGTTGGAAAAAGTTTAAAGTCCATATGAAGGTTCTCATGTTTTTCTAATTTTGACTTATTTTGGTGGGAGGGCACTTGGGTCATTAGTGTTTATTAGTTTAGTTTAGTTTATTAGTGATTTGTGAATTTGTGAAGTTGCAATTTGTGAAGAAATTTAGAAAAATAAAAGTTTAAAATGACAGGAAGTAGTGCTGAATTGTAAAACAGAATCCCTCTGTGATGTCATCAATAGGCGAGAAAATCTTTAAGTGCATATGACAGGTTCGACGACACATTTCACGAAAACGTAGTGAACATGATTAGATTTCAGATTTAACTAAACGTTTTGCCTATTTGTTCTAGTTTAACAGTTTTCGTAAAGTTTATGTCACTTCCTGGTTGAACATGAGCACAAATATGACAGAGGTAATTCCACAGCTGTTACCATAGCAACCAGACTGTAAACAAGGGTTAAAATCCATAAAAATCACAAAATAGTTATGATTTGACAAATAAAAATACCTGACAACACCTTTATTTTGTTGAATGACTGTTTAAACTGTCAGAAAAATGTGTCTGTTGTTGTAAATTGTCTTTTCAATTGTACGTCGCTTTTTGATGACATCACAGAGGGATTTTAGGGATTTTTAGAACTCAGCGCTACTCCCTGTCATTTTCAACTTTAATACAGCAACATTTCTTCACAAACTGCAACTTCACCGATGTAGAACTCTGATAAACATTTACCACAGGTGCCACAATCTTCTTAGAGACTTTAAATTTAAACATGTTCACCGTGTTTACAACCAGCGACAGAACGCGGAAGCGAGAAATATGCTGCGTGAGACGTCATCACTTAACAATCCCATAAAACCAGAAGAATCAAAAGTGCAAACACATAAAATAGCAATAAAAAACTATAAAATACATTTAAAACAAAATGCCTCTTATACAATATATACTCTTTGGGGGGAGAAATAGATAAAGGTTTCTTAGTTAACTATTTATAATGTATTAATAAGCGCTTGTTATGTGTTTCTAAGCACTTATAAGGCATTTACAAGCATTTATTAGCGTGATAATTGAAAATAATATAATATGCAGCTCATTGATGCTCTGTACATGTGGTTTATTAACTCAAACAACTTTTGGCTCATGGATTATAAACATGTATGAGGCGTTATAAGTGCATAAACAAACTATTAGTGCTTATTAACATAGTTAACTGAGGCAGTGTTTTTCAACCTTTTTTGAGTCGTGGCACACTTATTTTGGTTGAAAAGATACCACGGCACACAACCCACTAAAACATTACCAAATCAGACCTTTTAGTAAAAGAATGTATACATATTGTGCCAAGTAATGTCCGTGCCGTTGATGGTGATTGTTTTTGGTGCAGAAGTATGTTTAGGACACTCAAAAATGGTATCTTTTCCAATTAAATCCATTTGTAAACCAAAATTGGACATTTTTTCAAGGCACACCTGTCAATACCTGAGGGCGCACTAGTGTTCCCCGGCGCGCTGGTTGAAAATCAAGGAACCTTAATCTAAAACGTTACCAAAAAACGCACAAGCTTTAATCGTTCGTGTTTGTGTTGCAGACGTGATGGTGGGAATGGGCTACAACTTGGACGAGATCCAGGAGTCTCTGGCCAAAATGAAGTACGACGAAATCACTGCCACTTACCTGCTGCTGGGGAGGAAGGCCTCAGAGGTCAGATAAGTTTACCCTTTAACCCGGTCTTAGCTGCACATAAGGCGGCGTCTCTGAGCTCGTGCTTCTCCTCAGATGGAGACGGGAGAATCGGCCTCCAGCAGTAACCTCAACCTGGCCAAACCCCGGCCCAACAGCGAGCTCAACGGACAGTCCCCGTCCCACGCCAAAGTCCAGCGCAGCGTCTCGTCCAACCACAAGCAGAGGAGATACAGCGAGCAAGGTACGCCGCGACGGACCAAACTGAAAACGAGGAGAAAGTGGTACCGGCGTTTGGTCTTATTCCGGCTGCAGTTTGTTCTACGTGAAAGTGGTGTTTTTAAACCTTTATTATGGCAAACCAAACACTTTCGGAGTCGTTCAAATTTACACCTTAAAAGAATTAACAGTTTAGAGATGGTTGAAATGTAAACTAGGGTTCTGCAATTAATCGAAATCGAATAGAAATTACAATTTGAATGGGCGCAATTGGCAAATCATATAGGCTGCAATTTTTGAAGGGTAATAATTTCCTTCCAATGACAAAATATCCTGTTTTATTTGGCACAAAAACTCCTAAAGCTGTAAAACATGAATATCTGAAACAAGTGACAAAAACGCAACTAAAATCTATAACAACAAAGCGACAAAAATGTATCTGAAAGTGACAAAAACGCAACTAAAGGTGACAAAAACATGACTAAAGGTGACAAACGCGCGACTTAAAGCGACAAAAACCATTACTAAAAGTGAGAAACGCTTCTAAAAGCGAAAAAAAAAATTCTGAAAGTGACATAAACTCAACTCAAAGTGACATAAATCTATCTGAAAGTGACAAAAACACAACTAAAAGTGTGATTATTTTATCGGGGTTGTCACTAACATTTATTTTAGTTATCGATTAGTCAGTGATTTGTCAGATGGCAATCAAACGCTTATTTCTATCGTTTACTTAGACTTTTTAATACATTATCTGCCAAATAAAGGTTGTAGAAGATATTCATGAATAAAGTGTACTATTGATGATGAACAGCAAAAATTATTTTTCGACATTTCGGTTTATTAGTGTCACAGTCTTATCAAAGGTTATAAAAGATGTTTTGATGTGTGTTTTAGAGTCTGTAAAGTCCAGTTAATTATTACAGTTATTAATTATTATAGAAGATTATTCTTTATAGTCGACTTGCCACGATTAGTCGATTCCCCCGCTCTCATTCCCATTTCACGCTGTACTGTCCTGGCAAGTAAAGCCTACGGGCCACATAATGAATAAATAAACTGAACTTTGAACAGAGCAAATTGGACTTTGAAAAGAATACCATTGTTAAAAATATAAAGTGGGACATTAAACCACCTATATACAGTAAGATTAGCCTTTACAGTCGCTCTTGCAGCTGTGCATCGTTGACCTCCTCGGATTCGTCTCTTCTTTCTCGTCCGAGCGTCTGTTTCTGTCCGCTCCGTGTGTTTAAGTGTGACATTGATTAGAGGTTACCCGGGAGCAGCGTCGCGTTGGAGCACTTTGGTTTATTTACCGAGCTTGGGCCGGTCCACAGTGATGTAAGACTGTGTCAATACCTGCCTCCTCACGTGACGCGCCTTCAGGACGCGCTCGGCACATGGGACACTTTAAACGAGCAGAAATAATACGCACCAAAGAGTCTGAGTCTGACTGATGAGGTCACGTTTGTGTGGAGCTTTGAAGACATTTAAACCCCAAAATTCAGCTTAACTAGATTTAAAGCTGTGTATCATGGACTGAAACAAGTCTAAACCTGGACCAAGACTGGACTGGACCAGGACAAACTGAGTCAAGACTCAACCTGGACTGAACCGTGACAAACTGAGTTAAGACTGAGCCAGGACTCAGCCTGGACAAACCAATCCAGGACTAAACTAGGAGAAACCGCCAGGACTGAACCAGGACAGAGACTCACCCTGGACTGAACTGGGACAAATTGAGTCAGGACTTAGCCGGGACAAACAGAATCAGGACTGAACCAGGACCAGTGTTGGGTAAGTTACTTTGAAAAAGTAATTAGTTACAGATGACTAATTACTTTAAAAAATGTTAGTTACATTGATAAGTTACTTCTTCAAGAAAGTAAGTTACATTACTTTGTATAATTGAATCAAGTATTTGGTTTTACATTTTATTTATGACAATGAAACAGGAAAACAACAAATAAGTTGTTGACATTGTCTCAAAAGACGTAACACCAACAATAGAAGTGAATAACACGCGGCTCTGAGCAGCTGATCTGACTGAGGGGTTTTTCTGACTCTGAGGGGTTTTTCTGACTCTGAGGGGTTTTTCTGACAATATAATTCATGCGTTATATGTTAAACATGCTCTTTGTTGAGGCTGTTTCCTGCAGAAGGTTGTATTCTCTGAACATTGTTGGGTTGAAAGTAATTTGTCTGTAACTGTAATTTAATTACAAGTATTTTCGAAGTAATGTGTTACACTACTAAAAGTACTAAAATTGCAATTTAATTACATTAACTTAAGTAAAAGTAACTTGGTTACACCCAACACTGGCCAGGACAAACCAATCCATGCCTAAACCAGGACAAACCAAGACCGGACTGAGCCAAACCAGGACGGACTGATCCAGGACTAAACCAAGACTGACCGAGCCAGAACTGGACTAGGATTAATTGAGCGAGTAAAAAAAAAAAGTAGTCCCAAGATCTGTGGTAAACCTGTACTTCAGTTACTTGGTGTTTTGTTTCTGTAACTTTGTGTTTCAATCGTTGATCCAACTCCTTACCGGGTTTAAATGTCCTGGACCAATGACATCGCCTCTAATGTAGCGACCCACCATCAGAACCAAACCAGAGAGTACATTTTACATTTCAAACAAACAAATGTGTCGTCCGTTTTGGAACAATCTGATTTTCTGACGTTCTTCCCGGTCTCCTGCAGTCGGTCAGAACGTGCCTCCGGGGATGACTCACCCCAAGCGCTCCCAAACCACCACGGCAGAGAACAGCTCCAAAGACGAGGGGAGCGTCCAGCTGCGCAAACCAAGCACACCCCGCGCTCAGCCCACCAGCCCGCTGCTCGGGAACGCCAACAACCCCAACAAGGCCGACATCCCCGACCGGAGGAAAGGAGCCACCACCGGGACAACTGTGAGTAGGGCAGGGTGATCTGGTGATAAAACTCAAATCGTGAGCTGGTCCCTGACAATCTGCTGTTTTTGTGAAATGTTGTTATCATGATTGACTGTTTGTGTCTTTAATGCAGCTGTCTGTTCAAACACACTTTTTCTCCTGTTGTTTAGCCTCTGAAGCCTCTGAGCAGATGACTTTATTTACCTCTTAAAGGCCAGAGCTGCACAATTAAACCAAATCGACACAAAATCGCAAATTTAATGAATGCAATTAGCAAATCAAAAGGCTGCAATTTTTGAAGTGCAATCATTTCTTCCACAAACAATAAAATGTTTTGATTTGAATAAAAAGTGCAAACACCGTAGTTTGGATTTGTACAAACATGTTCTGAAACAAGCCACAAAAGTGCAGCCAAAAGCGACAAAAACGCGCCCACAAACAACAAACGCAACTGAACGTTTACAAAAACACGAAAAACCTAAAAGTGACATGTGAATTTGAACTGAAACTGAAGGAATTTGGGCAAAAATAAATTAAAAAGCATTAAATTCAAGGCATTTAATCTAAAAAAAAAACCAAACTAAAAGTGATATAAATGCAACTAAAAGCGACAAACGTGCAACTTAAAGTGATAAAAATGCAACTAAAGGTGGCATAAAATCGACCAAAATGTATTTGAAAGTGACAAAAATGGAACCGAATGTGACAAAAATGTTTCTGAAAATGATAAAAATGCTACTAAAAGTGACAAACACAACGAAAAGTGACATACATGCAACTTTAAGTGGCATAAACGCAACTAAAAGTGGCATAAACATGACAAAAATGGAACTAAAAGTGACAAAACGCATCTAAAAGTGACAAAAACATTACTGAAAGTGACATAATCGCCACTAAAGGCGCCAAAAATGTATCTGAAAGTGACGACCATCAACAAATTGGTAAATAAACAGAATTTGTCTAGAAAGTTTCATAATATTTATTTTGGATTAAAAAAACTTGTAAAATCTCTGACGTTCCGCAGTGTAATTTACAAATGGGCAATAAATGGAAATATAAAATTATATCGATCATATTGTAAATTGTGTTTTGGAGATGTGTAAAATTTGAATATTGAGTTGATCGTTTATAGTAAAATGGCAACAAAAAAGAACTGATTCAAATGTTAACGTTGAAAAAAAAGTGTACAAAGGCATATTTCTGCACTTTTGCTCTTATTTTTACAGTCTTTTCACATTTATCTGAGAATTAAACCTCAACTAATGCGTTTCAAGACACGTTTCTGTTGGATTGACATCATTATTGTCTATCGTTATCGGGGAAACTCCAAAAATACACCGAGAGATTGATTCTGTGCGGCTGTATCGGAGCGGTTGACCTCCCGTTTCTCTCTCCTCAGAATAACTCGGCGTCCGCGGGGATGACCAGGAGAAACACGTACGTCTGCAGCGACCGGAACAACACCGACCGGCTCTCTGTGATTCCGAACGGGAAAGAGAACAGGTGAGACTTTGACCCGTTTAAGCTAGAACTCACACCTCAGCGAAAACAACTGGGTCACGTTACACAAGGAGATACTACAGTCTGCAATGCGCCAACACAAAACGCGCGCTTAAACATGACCCGTACGTCAGCCTCGGGTTTAAAGTTCACTCACTGTAGGATTTGTGGCACTCGGTGAAGCAAAACGTGCATTTCGTGGTCAAACTGTTGTCAGACGCTAAGTTTGTTGGTGCTTTATTGTCCGGAATAACGTTAGGTTTAAGAAATGTTTATTACGAGGTTGTTAGCATGCATGTTCATTTCTGCGCTAATTGCTAACTGTAACGAACCGCTCAAAACACTTAATATTTTCTACCTGAGCCCTGGTTTTTTTAGTGATGTTTGGAGGCTAATGCTAAGTCCCCCATTTGAAAATGCATTAGTGCTAACTCGTGGAATGGTACTGCGCTAATAGAATGCCATGTGTTGTTTACAAACACGTGAAGGGTCTATAGCAGGGGTGTGCAAACTATGGCCTGGGGCTCAAATGCAGCCCTCAGACTTCCTGCTGAATTGGCCCAGGTAATCAAAAGATGTACGCTATGCTATAAAATTGGAAAATAACTGCCATCATTACCTAAATAACAAACATTTTGATGTTTTACAGCCCTAATATTAATGTTCCAAGCCTTATTAAGGCGAGACGCTGCAGGTGAATAGGAAAGAAATCTTAAAGTTATCAGTTGAAGTATCAAACTTCTGCTGTAGTTTAGTCACATAAATGTAAGAAAAAATGTATTACAAGTTTTTCATGTAGAAATAAGGCATTTTATGTAAAATTACGCCACAATTTCAAATATTTTAGACATTTAAATCTGAAAAATGGACAGAACCAAGTTAAATTTTTTTTAGTTCGTTTTGTAATATTAGCTACAACAAAATGTACAGAAGGGATTTTGGATTTCTTTTTTAGTTTTGTGTAAACTAGATCTGACTGATAATTACTGTAAAAATAAAAATTCTGATTAAATTTTTTATTAAAACTTTAATAAATCAGTTTTAGAATTAGATATCAACAAATTCTTCTGTACGTTTCATCAAAATCTTGTTGAGTCCAGATTGCACAGTTTGGTGCAGGATCTACTTTAAGGCTGATCTTTATGTCTCGAGGGACAAAAATGCATTTTAAGAAAACGTCCTTTGAAGTTACAATGTCCCAGAGAAATCTATTGTGGATTAAAAGAAATAATAAAACATCTTTAGGAGCAGATTGGACAAGTTTGTTGTTTTCACATGAAAGTCTGAATGTTGAGTGAGCAAACTGACCAAAAAATGAGTCTTGCCTGTAGTGTCTCGTCTTAAAGCTGTAGTGGCTCATCAAAACTACATCAAATGTAAGATTTTTGTCGTCTGTGGCCCTCAGATCTACATACGAAAAAAGTTTGGACATCCCTGGTCGATAAAGTCAAAAAAGTTGAGGGGCAACAGCCAGTTCTTCTTGCTTGTTTATGATGCATCTTGTTTTTTATGATGCATACTTTTTTTTAAACAGTAAGCGGCTAAAAACGAAAACATCTCCGGTCCCACGTCAAAAATCCTTCTGTTCAGTTTCATTTCTGTCTTTGTTTTCCATCTTTTCAAACTTATTTCACTCAGATTTGTGTGTATTTCTCCCTCCTCCGCTCCTCTCTCACTCCTGTCTCTCTCTCTCCTCGCCCCCCGTCGCTTTCCGTCGCGTTCTAACCCGTGTCCCGTGAGCAGCATGTGCGAGGTGGCCTGTAGCCCGTCCTTCTCCGCCGCCCTGGGCTCCGGCTCCGTCCGCCTGAAGTACAGGAACCCGGTGCTCCCGCACTCGTACTACGCGCTGGACTACTGCACGCCAAAGTAAGGGGCGGGGACTCCGGGCAGAGCGACCCCCCGATAACGACGGCCCTGCGTTCGGCTCTGAAAGTCGTCCAAAGCAGCTCAGAAACGTTGAAAAGTCATGTGTTAAAGTGTTCGTTTTGTTTTGTTGCGCTGATTTTAATGCAATTATTTTTCTCTTCTTTCTGTGTCTCTTTACGTCCTCCCCCTTTTCACTCTCTTCCTTCTCTTTATGTCTCTTAATTCTCTCCCCTTTTTCTACATCTCTCTGCTCTAAACCTTTTTCCTTTCTTCTTCTTCTCTCTTTATCTCCTCCCCTTTTCACTCTCTTCCTCCTCTTCATCTCTTTCTCTTATTTCTTTTTTTGACTCTCCCCCTTTCTCTCGTCTCCCCTTTTTCTACATCTCTTTTCCGTTCTCTCTCTTTTCTTCCCCCTCTCTCTCACTCTCCCACCTCCTCCTCCTTTGTATATTATACTTCTTTCCCTTTCCCTCTTTTTTTCTGTTTCTCTTCCCTCAATCACTATTTTATTTTTCTCTCTCTTTTTCTCTCTCTCTCTCTCTCCTCTCTCTCCTCTCTCTCTCCTCTCTCCTCTCTCTCCTCTCTCATCTCTCTCTCTCCTGTCTCTCTCCCTCTCTCTCCTCTCTCTCTCTCTCTCTCTCTTTCTCCCCTCTCTCTTCCTTTTTCTCTCCCTCCCTCTCTCTCTTGTCTCTTCTCCCTCTCTCTCCCATCTCTCCCCCTCTCTCCTTTTCTCCCTCTCTCTCCTGTCTCTTCTCCTCCCTCCCTCTCCCTCCTGTCTCTTCTCCCTCTCTCTCCTGTTTCTTCTCCCTCTCTCTCTCTCTCTCTCCTCTCTCTTCCTCCTCTCTCTCTCTCCTGTCTCTTCTCCCTCTCTCTCCCTTCTCTTCTCCCCCTCTCTCCTTTTCTCTCTCTGTCCTGTCTCTTCTCCCCTCTCCCTCTCTCTCTCTCTCTCTCTCCCTCTCTCTCTCTCCCCCTCTCTCTCCTTTTCTCTCTCTCCTCTCTCTCTCTCTTCTTTCTCTCTTCTCTCCTCTCTCTCTCTCTCTCCTCCTCTCTCCTTTTCTCCCTCTCTCTCCTGTCTCTTCTCCTCCCTCCCTCTCCCTCCTGTCTCTTCTCCCTCTCTCTCCTGTTTCTTCTCCCTCTCTCTCCCGTCTCTTCTCCCTCTCTTCCTCCTGTCTCTTCTCCTCCCTCTCCCTTCTCTTCTCCCCCTCTCTCCTTTTCTCCCTCTCTGTCCCTTCTCTTCTCCCCCTCTCTCCCTCTCTCTCCTGTCTCTTCTCCCTCTCTCTCCTGTCTCCTCTCCCTCCTGTATATCTTCTCCCCCTCTCTCTCCTGTCTCTACTCCCTCTCTCTCCCGTCTCCTCTCCCCGTCTCCCTCCTGTCTCTCCTCTTCTCCCCCTCTCTCTCCTGTCTCTCCTCCCCCTCTCTCCCGTCTCCTCTCCCCTCTCCCTCCCCCGCAGCAGCATCGCGGTGTCCCCCGGCGGTCAGAGGAACCCGGTCGCCTCCACTCACTCCATCAGCTCCAGCACGACTCCGGACCGGCTGCGTTTCCCGCGGGGCACGGCCAGCCGGAGCACGTTCCACGGCGGGCAGCTCCGAGACAGACGCACGGCCACCTACAACGGGCCGCCCGCCTCACCCACGCTCTCCCACGACGCCTCACCCCTGTCCCAGACCCGCAGCAGGGGCACGAGCAACCTGTTCTCCAAACTCACCTCCAAACTCACGCGAAGGTAAACGGAATAAAGGAGTCTGAGAAGGCCAAGAGCAGAGTCGCTTTCTGTGCAGTCACTGTCGGTTCAATAGAAAACGGGAAAGGGAACTATCCTGGGACTAAACCAGGTCTAAGTGAGGTCTGAACCAGCACCAAAACCAGACTATGTAAGGCTGAATTTACAGCAAGATTAAAACAAGTCTAAACCAGGTCTAAATTAGGTCTAAATTCATTCTGAATCGTCAATAATCCTTGACTTTATTAAAGCTAAATCTGAAGCAGGACTACTTTTCCTAAACCTAGTTTAAATCAGGTCCAAATGTGGACTAAACCAGGTCTGAGCCAGCACCAAAACCAGACTCTGCTGAGACTAATCTTACAGCAAGACTAAAAGGAGTCTAAACCAGCGATAAACCAGGTCTAAATCAACAATAATCCTTGACTTTACTAAAGCTAAATCTGACTTTCCTAAACCTGGTCTGAATCAAGTCCAAAAGTGGGCTAAACCAGGTCTGAGCCAGCACTAAACCCAGACTGTACAAAGGTTAAATTTAAAGCAGAACTTAAACATGACTAAACCAGTTTAGGCTAGATCTGAATCTGCACTAAACCTTGGCTAACTGACAGCAGGACTAAACCAGGTCTAAACCCGGTCTGAATACAGTAGAACTACCATTCCTAAACCTGATCTAAATCAGGTCCAATACTAAAGCTAAACTTTAGGAGGACTAAATCATCATGACTAATCCAGGTCTAAAGCCAAGACGAAAATAGCTTGGACATGAGCAACATCTTATCTAAGATCATCTCTAAACCAGGACAAAACCAGGACTTTATGTAGGCCTAATTTAGTCCAAATTAGGGCTAAATCAGGTCCAAGATGTCTCTGAATCAGCTCTAAACCAGTCTATACTAAGGTTTAATTTACACCATGAACCCAGGTCAAAACCAGGTCAAAACCAGGTCAAAACCAGGTCAAAACCAGGTCTAAACCAGGTCTAAACCAGGTCTAAATAAGCGCTTTAGGAGCTGGGACACGAGTAATCTGTTCTCCGAGCTCATTTCAGCTAAACCAAATCAATAGCTCACCAAAACCAATCAAATCTAAAACTAATCTAGGTCTTAACCAGGACAAAACCAGTTCTGAACCAGAATCAAACCAGGACTGAACGAGGACAGCAAGACAAGCAGGCAGCAGGTGAACTCTCATGAAAACAGAGAGCAGAATAAATTATTTTTGGAAAAGGTCAAGATGCAAATGGCTTTCTAAGGACAAACCCTGGAAGAAAATGTGCCCAAACCAGGTCTAAGTCAAGACAAAACCAGGTCTAAACCAGGTCTAAACTAGGCTCAAGGGCAGAAGCAACCAGTTCTTAAAATAGTAACAGGAAGCACTTTTAATTAATGTTTTAAAAAGGAGGTGATTTCATTCCAGCTTGCTTTAATCATTGATTTACAGTGACAACAGTTTGGATCAGTGAAAGGTAAAAATTGAGTGAAAATAAACCAAATCATGACCTACAACTCAACTTTCTCAGATAATAAATCATTAAAATTAAATTACTAAAAGTTAGAATAGTGCAAACAATGCAAAGTAAGTTTCCCAGGTAATATTGGTGAGTTAAGACACACAAAAACTAACTAAACACATTATTTCTTGTTGATTTTCGGACTCAAACGGGGAGCGACTGCACTTGGTTCTTAATCTGTTCAATGAGCCGCTGTTTAAACATTTGTAGTTTTATCACATTCAGACAGTGTTCTTCACCACAATGTGATTTTTACATTAATTTGTCGCTGCTTCGGCAAAATCTGTAGAATCTCAAGGGTCAGAATGCTTGTGTTTGTGCTTTTTAGCCTCTGGGTTTTCACGCAGTAAAACAAAAAGACCTTAATCGCTTTAATGTGCTGCCCTCCAGTGGCCAAATGTGGTATTTCACTTTTAAATTATAATCTTTGTTTTTTTACTTTTATTTAAGTTGACAAGACATACAGAACAAATAAACATATTGCATAAATGACATACGACAAAAATAAAGCTGAAATTAATTATACATAAATACAGAAAATGGTCAAAAACAATTTAAAAAGATGAATAAATAAATGACCTAATAGTTTAATTGGTTGTAAGTGATTAAACCATAATTGTTTGCTTCCTGTTTTTTACAAAATCGCTTTTCAGGGTTACAGAAAATGGCACTCTGGGTATTTTTTGGACCAGTGTTGATTTTGTAGGTAAATAAACATTAGAACAATAACTAAATTTGCTTTTTTTTTTTTTTTTTTTTTTTAGCATTTTCGTTTACTTAAAGCGCGGATATTTTTGTCAGTGTTAAAAACTAAAGGTAAATGAATGAAAGGAACAAGATCCACTTTTATATCCCACAAACGCCAAGAAACACGTGAAACTATGAAATAATTCAAGACAATTTATCAAAGTTACTATAAGAACTAGACATTACGGTCGACTAAAACCACTGTATTATGGATTTAGTCGACAGAATTACCATGACGTTCGTGTAGATTAAAACTAAACTGTCACTTTGTTTAGTGAAATTGTACTTTGTGACGAAAGGTCTGTGGGAAAAGTTACAAAATACAGGAAGTAGTTCTAAAAAGTAAAAGCAAAGCTAAGCAAAATCTTTCGCAAGATGTAAAATATATTTGTTAGTGAAATTTGTTGCAGGGTAAACGAAAATAGAAAAACATTTAGGCTAAAACATGGCTGTAGCCTTACAAAGTCGTGCATCTAATAATTTTATATATCAGATCAAATACATTTTGTTGTTACTTTTTACTTAAGTGAAAAGTTATTTTTGTGAACTTTACAAAAATTCTGCTTAATTTGTGGTCCTTGCTATACACCCTTTAAAATGTGATGTCATCAAAATTCCTTAACGGAGGCAAAATGAAGTCGACTGTAAATGTTTCAATGATTCTCTCACATTAGATCTAAATTCTACAGATTTTTAGTGTTTGTGTTGGAAAAAGCAACACATTTGAATTTCCAGAGCAGAAAGGTCAGTTAGTTTGCTTTTCTATAACAAACAATGGACAAAATACAATTTTCTAGCCTTAAAATTGTATTTCAGCTTCAAAAGAATCTAATTTATGGAATAGTATCTAATATATCTCTAGATAAAATGAAAAATGATTGTGGGCTCAACATTTTTTCAGTAAAACCCATAAATCTGGATTGTTCCTTCATCAAAAACACAGAGTTGATCATAATTTCCTAAAACATGATGTAAAATACAATAATAAATGTGTTTAAAGCAGCTCTGATGTCACTCACATGTGTCTGAGGCTTTTACTGACACTAAATCATCTACATTTGTCATATTTTGTGATATTCTGAGGTTAATCCCAGTTTCTCAGTGAAATCACATTATGTTGCACTTCACTTTTGCCTCCATTCTGAATTTAGAATGTTTTTCTTCACAATCAGACAAGGGTCTGTTGAAATCCTTATATCGGACACGTCATAAGCGTTTAATCTTTCTTTTTCATTGCAAAACTTTAAAAATAATTCAATCTTGACTTGAAACGATCTATTTTATTCTTAGAAGTTGAGTTTTTCGTCGACAGAAGTGGTGTTTACTGCCTGAAAACCCCTTGGCCTTCAGCAGCAGCGACATTTGTCCAAAACAGAATCGCTGTTTGGACTGTTCCCTTTGATTCTCTGCTGTGTCTCTCGTCCAGTCCAGTTCCTCCTTTCTCTCGCTCCTAGCTCCTCTCCTGTCCCCTACGTCCTCGCTCTGTCTCCTTCCTCCTCGTCCTCCGTGTCCGTCTCCAAAGCTCCTTGCTCGTCTCCTTCCTCCTTCCCTTTCTCTCTCCTGTCTCGTGTCCTACTTGCTCGCTCTCCTTGTCTCCTTCCCTCACCCATTTCTTTGTCTCCTTTTCCCTCCCTCGTCTGTCTCCTAACTCCTTGTCTCCTTCCTTACCTCAGTCTTCTACTCAATCCTCCTTTTTTCTCCTTCCTCTCTCCTACCTCTCATTTTCTCCTTCCCTTTCTCGTGTCCTACTTTCCCTCTCTGTCTCCTTTTCTCCTTTCTCTCCCTCCTTCATCTGTCTCCTAACTCCTCGTCTACTTTCTCCTTGTCTCCTTCCCTCCTTTTGTCTCCTTCTTCCCCCCTCCCTACTTCCTCCCTCTAATTTCTCCTTTTTTCTCGCTCCTGTCCTCTTCTCCTTCCTCCCTCTCGTTTCTCCTTCCCTCTCCTCTTTCTCCTTCCTCTTCTCTCCTTTCCCTTCTCTCCTTTCCTCCTCCTTCCTCACTCTCTCGTCTCGTCTCTTTCCTCCTCCACAGTTCTGTCTCTCCTCAGTCTCTCCTACCCTCCCTATCTTCTTTCTCTCCCCCTCCTTTACTTCCCCTTTTTTTCCTCCTTTCTGCCCCAGCTCCTCCTCTTTTCCTCTACCCCTTCCTTGTTTCCTTGCCTCCTTCCTTTCTCTTCCCTCTTTGCCTCTCTCCTCCCTTTATCTTCTGTGTCTTTCACTGCTCTGTCTCTCTCTTCTCCTCCCTCTTTATCCCCTTCATCATTCTTTGTCTCCCTTCTTCCTCCCTCCCTCATTTGTCTTCTCCTTTTTCCTCCTTCCTTACTTGCTAACCCTTCTCTCTCCTTCTTTCCCCTCTCCTATCTTCCTTCCTTCCTGTCTTTTTTCATCCTTCCTTTCTCTCTCCTCCTCTTTTCCTCCTCCTTCCTCCTCCTTTCCGACTTCCCTCCCTCCTCCTCCTCTCTTCCTTCTCTCTCTCCTCCTCCCTCTCCTTCTTTCCATTCTCCTTCCTCTCTCTAAACCTTCTCTCTCCTCCTCCCTCTCCTTCTTTCCTTTCTCCTTCCTTCTCCCTTCTTTCGTCCACCCTTCCTCTCTCTAACCCTTTTCTTCTTTCCTCTCTCCTTTGTTCCCCCTCCTTCCTTCCTTCCTTCCTTCCTTCCATTCTCTCTCTAACCCTTGTCCTTCTTTCCTCTCCTACCTTCTTTTTTTCTACCTCCCTTCCCTCCTCTCTCTAACCCTTCTCTCTCCCCTCCTTCCCCTCCTCCCTCCCTCTCTTCCCTCTTTTCTTCCTTCCTCTTTCTAACCCTTCTCCCTCCTCCTTTCATCTCTCCTTCCTTCATTCTCTTCTCCTTTACCTACTGCCTCCCCCTGTCTCCTCCCGTGGCTGTCTCTCACTGTCTCTCTGTCTGGTCTCTTTTCTCCCCCCCCCTCTCCTCTCTCTCCTCTCCCCCTCTTCTCTCTCTTCTCTCCCCCCCTCCCCCGTGGCCATCTCGCACTGTCTCTCTGTCTGGTCTCTTTCCTCTTTCCCCCTCTCCTCCCCCTCTCTCCCCCTCTTCTCTCTCTTTCCCCCTCTCCCCCCTCTCTCTCCTCTCTCTCCTCTCTCCCCCTCTTCTCTCTCTCTTCTCCCTCTCCCCCTCCTCTCTCCCCCCTCCTCTCTCTCCTCTTTCCCCTCCTCTCTCCCCCCCTCCCCCGTGGCCGTCTCTCACTGTCTCTCTGTCTGGTCTCTCTCCTCTTTCCCCCTCTTCTGCCTCTCTCCCCCCTCCCCTCTCTCCCCCCCTCCCTCGTGGCCGTCTCTCACTGTCTCTCTGTCTGGTTTTGTTGTAGAAACATGTCATTCAGATTTTCCAAAAGGTAGGATCCTGCTCGGCCTGTTCCTCTGTCTTTTGTCTCTCAATAACCACGATATTCAAACCGTCTTCTTCTTCAGACTGGAGTGTTTCACCGACAAATGATTTGACTTTTTGAGCTGCTGCACCAAACTAACCCTTGGCTTCGACAGAAAACACACTTCTGAACTGCATTTACAAACACACGGGAGACTTTCAGGGACGTCCTCGCTTTAAACGAGTCGTAAACGTCACAGAGTCCAGTTCACGCTAAAGTGGCTCAAACCGAGATAAAAATGTCTAGATTTGATGTTTAAAATTAGGATTCTGTTCAGATTAGATCATGGCACGTTTTGAGTCGTGAATAGACAAGTTAGCATTTATTCAATTACTAAATTAACTAGTTATATAATTGATTAGTTGCGATTCATTTGCGATTTTCTTGTTGCAGCCCTAATTTTAATCATTTTAACGACCTTTACAGACTCTAAAACAGACACGAAAAGACCTTTTTATAACAAAAACAGTGACATTATTCAATCAAAATGTCAAAATAGACTAAACAATTTCAGATTTTCAGCAATTATGCACTTTAAGATTATTCTCCATCTAGAAGTGTTTAGTCTCCAGATTTCAACATTCAACGGTTTGTGCAAAAGAGCGTCACGTTTTTGTTATTTATCTTCATTTTAAACTGTATTAAATTTTGATATTTGATTCTGCGTAACAAAGCCTCTCGCTTCAGCTCATGGCACGGTTTGAGTCTGTTTTGAGAAGTTCAGTTACTAAATTAACTAGTTATATCATTGATTAGTTGCGATTCATTTGCGTTTTACTTGTTGCAGCCCTAATTTTAATCATTTTAACGATCTTTACAGACTCTAAAACAGACACGAAAAGACCTTTTATAACAAAAACAGTGACATTATTCAATCAAAATGTCAAAAAACAGTGACATTATTAAATCAAAATGTCAGAATAGACTAAACAATTTCAGATTTTCAGCAATTATACACTTTATTTAAGATTATTCTCCATCTAGAAGTATTCAGTCTCCACTTTTCAACATTTATTTGGCTGATAATGTATTCAAACAGTCTTAACGTACAATAGAAATGAGTCGACTTCTGAAACAATAATAATAATTTTGCAGCTTTAATCATGAACGACACGCTCTGTTTGTCACGGTTTGAGTCTAAATTCCAGAAAAAACACAACAACTCAAAAGGAAACAGAGTAGTTTCATTACACGTGACCGTTTTGCCGTCACGACTGCGGTTTCCGAGGCGTTTCTGAAGCCGAAAGAGTCTCCTGGGCTGTGTTTGTGAATGTAGCGTTTGCTGTGGTGCTGTGTCCATTTAACGCAAACATCGAACGCGGCTTTGGCTCGAACGAAGCATGTTCCACCCTCAACTTTCTGCTCAGCTCTTCTGTCAAAACGCACCTTATCAGACCGTCTGACGCACGTTCCGGTCCGGTTCGTGCAAAAGAGCGTCGCGTTTTTGTCATTTGTCATTTTAAACCGTGACAGATTTATTTTTGGGTTACGTTTACAGATATTCTAAGCGTAATTGTTTAGACATTTGCGTGTTTTTGTTGTCGTTACAGACAGATTGAAGAACTAGAACTTTAAAATAAGAATATAAGCTGTTTAGAGCAAGTTTACAGCAGCTTTAGTCATTTATTGAGGTCAGTTGCGCCCTCTGGTGGACGTATGAAGCGGTGCACTCTTCTGTTCATCTCCATTGCACTTTCTTTTTCTGTTTATCTCTGTTTGTTTTTACTGAATCCCAGATGTATTCCAGACACATTTATCAATTAACTGCAACTAATTGACAATTGAAATAATGGTCAACTCCAACAGAGAAATAATGAGCCCATAAACGTGTTTTTTTTAATTGAGAAACGTATTTTGATGTGAATATTCTCCATCAGGATGTCAGGAAATTTAGGATAAATCTGAGAATCACTGGCCTTTTGTGATCTGAACAAGAAATCAATTCATCAAAAGAAAAATCGCCAGAGCAATAAATTATCAAATCAAAATAATCGTTCGTTGCAGCTCTACAATTTGGAAATAAATCCTGTTTAATTGTTGTGTTTAATTGCAGCAAACCGTGATATTTAAACTTTTTTTCAGTTTTTTTCCCCCATTAAAATTGTATCTAATAAATACTTAAACTAGATACTAATTTAAGCAAGTATCGATACAAAAAATGAACACAAACAGGACAAAATGTGATCTTTCATGAACAATTTTTAAATGATTTTGAGCTTCATCAGAACTAGAATAAGACCACAATGTTTAATAAAGAAAATTCTAATTTGTGTTGAAAATGTCAATCTAATGTCTAAAAAATGTGCGTTTCTAATTTGTTTTGTGGTATTGAAATGTGTATCTAGAATTGAGTAGATTAGTATAGTATTAGTTAGTATCATTTATTTTTTAAGTTTAATTTGAAGTATTAGACAACACTAGTAAGAACTAAAACCGTTTAACTGATTTGTGCTTTTAAACAAATCCCTCTCAAACTCACAAACTGTTAATTATCTATAATATATTTAATTGTAGTTGGAGTAATATCTGGGGATCTGTCCTTTCATCCTTCATGGTCACCTTTTTATATTTTATACCTGTTTGGTTCCTGTTTCCGTCACATCTTTTTCCCTCGTCACTCTAACCTTATTTTGACCTGTGACCTTCGACCTCTCTTTGACCCCTCTGTTTAGGGTCACTCTTGACCCCAACAAACGGCAAACGTCCAAAGCCGCCGCACAGGGAGCAAAGAGCCTTAGTAAGTCCCACCGCTTCCTCCTCTTCAGCCAATCAGGGCTCACCTCCTCATCCAGCCTCCAATCACCTTCGTCCACTTTCATTTACGTCTTATTTATGTCACACTTTACTTTGTCATGGACTTTTCCAGAAATAAAACCACAAGCAACATTTGAGTAACACTTTGTAGTTACACTTTTTATAGCCTTAATAAAGTATAATTACACTGTCAATAGCAAAAATAAAGAAGAATTATACTTTTAATAGTGTAATAACATATAATAGCACTTTTAATTGTGTAAAAATATATAATTACACTTTTAATAGCCTTATTAAAGTACAATTACAGTTTGTGCAGTGTAATAAACTATAATTACAGTTTTAATAGGGTAATAAAGTATAATTACAGTTTAAATAGTGTAATAAATGTATAATTACACTTTTAATAGCCTTATTAAAGTACAATTACACTATTAAAAGTGTAATAAAGTATAATTACAGTTTTAATAGTGTATTAAATGATAATTACACTTTTAATAGCCTTATTAAAGTACAATTGCATTATTAAAAGTGTAATAAAGGATAATTACATTTTTAATACACTTTTAATAGCCTTATTAAAGGACAGTTACGCTATTAAAAGTGTAATAAAGTATAATTACACTTTTAATAGTGTAATAAAGTATATTTATACTTTTGAGAGCCATACTGAAGTGTAATTACACGTTTAAGAGGCTTAATACAGTATAATTACACTTTTAATAGCGCAATAAAGTATAATTATGCTTTTAATAGTGAAATTATACTTTTTATAGAACAAAGACTTGATGAATATTTATTCATTTATACAATTATTCAATCAGGAAATATTGAACAAATAGATTAATAAGAAAGATTCAGGCTTAGAAATGACTTAAATGAATCCTCCTAACCTCTTAAGTATTTGTTAAGCCTGAATCATTCTTAATAAAGTATTTGTTCATTAGTAATTAAGCCTTTGTTCAAGCTAAATTAAGACTAATTAAGGTGCTGTTATTATAAAGAGTTACAGATGATTTTAAAGCACATTACTTTATATTATGAAACATATTTTTGTCATAGATTTTAGAAGCGCACACACGTTTGTTATCTAAAGAGGTAGCTTTTCTGCCACCTGTTCGTCGCCATGGAGATGTTATTGCTCTACCTTGGAATGTTACACAGTTTGGCATTAAACTTTTACGTGTTCTTGCATTTATTCCGTTACATTAATACATTTTTATTGATTAAAATAAACCCTTAACCTGTTGGAAATGGATAAGTTTAAAGCCAAACTGTGGAACATTTCAAGAAAAACAGTACATCTCCATGGAAACGAGCAGAAAAGTCACATAGTGCAGCTTTAACTCAGTCTAACCTGCTTCTCTTTGTCAGCGAGAACATTTTATTTTCATGCATTTCTTTTATTTTTACTGTTAAATTAGTGCAAACAATGACACTTTTCATTAGTTTTTAAGGTTTTCTCGTAAAATCAACACTTTTTCGCTCAAATTTGTAGCGTTTTTTGCGTTTTTGTGCTGAAAACTAGCCGTCTGAGTCCACGTTTGTAAAGTTCGACCAGTTTCTTGGATATCTGTGCACCTCATTGAGCTTCTGACGTGATGCTGCAGCTGCATTGAACTCTTTCTCTCTTTGTTCATTTCCACTCGTTTGGTCTGGTCACTGTTTCACAAGCAATGTTTTATTTTCCCTTAAAATACTTTGGTGATGTTTGTTTTTGATATATATTTTTAGTTTTACTCACTCGGCACTGGTCAAAAGTTTGAAAACACTCAACAGTTTCATTTAAAGCCTCAAAAGGTTCATCTACATGAGTTAAAATGACTTGAAATCACAATAATTATCTAGATTTAGTCACTGTTACCCCAAAAATATGCAGAAAATACAGGGTTTTTAAATCCTAATACTATATTTTATACATTATTTTGTTTTAATAGTCAATTTTTTAATGTTTTACAACTATTATTCACTGTTTTATCACTGGATCATTGAAGCAAATCCCTAGTTTGTGGGTTTTGTTTTTAAATTACAGTGGCAAGAAGCCTTTTCTGATTAATTTTTACTTGCATTATTTAATATTTTTGGTTTATCTATGCATTTTTGTATTGTTTGTCTAAATAATAATTAAAAAATCATCTTTAGTTTATCAAATCTAATGATGAAACGCTTGAAATAAGAAAATTATATTGAACCCTGCCTGAAAATTCTTAAAAGTCAATTAATTTAGGCTTAATAAATCGAGCTGCAACAATTAATCAGAACAATGGTGACTAATTGACTGTTTAAATTATAGTTTTTTTTATCATATTTTTTTTATATTTATGATAATTTGAAATAAAAGTGGCATTTTCATCAATAATACACTTTATTCGCAAATATTCTCACTCTAAAAACCTTAAGTTGTCATATTTCAACCTTTTAATTAGTAAAAAGTGTATTTAAAAATCTCAATATTCAATAGAAATAATAATTTGCTTTGTCGACTAATAGTTGCAGCTCTAGTTTAACAAGTAAATGCATATAAATTGATTAAAACTATTAATTTACTCATTTAAATGACAATATCTTAAGTTATTTTCTCAAACGTGTTCAAACTCTGGACCAGTTCTGTTCTGTTTTTGTTGAACTAAACTGAATTTGCCTCTGATTTGTGCACTGTGTTTCTGCTCCTGTCATTTTGGTCATTTTGGTTCCAGAGTCTCCACTGAGTTTGAGAGAAACGGGAGACTCGAGGGTTCAAGGTGAGGCCGGTTTGGACCCGGAACTGTGGGACCCGAGAACTGTGGGACCCGAGAACTGTGGGACCCGAGAACTGTGGGACCCGAGAACTGTGGGACTTCAAACAGGACTGTGGCAGAATAATGTGTAGGAATGGAATTAGGAACCAGAAACACTGACTGAATTAAACATAAACCATGACTAGACCAGGGATTATCCAGGACTAATGTGAAGTAAGAAGACTAAACAAGGTAATTAAAACTAGAACTAAACCAGGTCTAAAGTAGGACTAAGATAGGTCTAAATGAGGTCTAAATCAAGCCTTGAACCAGGACTATAGTTCTAAATATTAATTTATCTAGAAACGTATCTTAAACTAGAACAAAACCAGGTCCAAACTAGGTCTGAATCAAGACTCAAACCAGGACTATATTACAAGTAATTAACTAGGTCTAAACCAGAACTAAACCAGGTCTAAACTATGCCTAAATTAAGTCTAAATCAAGACTCAAACCAGGATTATATTTCCAGGAATTATCTAGGTCTAAACTAGATCTAAACCAGGTCTAAAGTAGGACTAAACTAGGTCTAAATGAGGTCTAAATCAAGACTTGAACCAGGACTATATTTCTAGATATTAACTAGGTCTTAAACTAGAACTAAACCAGGTCCAAACTAGGTCTGAATCAAAACTTAAACCAGGACTGTATTACAAGTAATTAACTAGGTCTAAACCAGAATGAAACCAGGTCTAAACTAGGCCTAAATTAAGTCTAAATCAAGACTTAAACCAGGATTATATTTCCAGGAATTAACTAGTCTAAACTAGAACTAAACCAGGACTAAATCGGGTCTAAATGAGCTCTGTATCAAGGTTTAAACCAGGACTATACAGTATATTACAGTAAGTCTAAACTAGAACTAAACCAGGTCTAAATGAGGTCTGAATCAACACTTAATTCCTAGAAATATAGTCCTGGTTTAACAAGGTCTATACTAGAACTAAACCAGGATTAAACCAGGACTAAACTAGGTCTAAATCAAGACTCAAACCAGGACTATATTTCCAGGAATTATCTAGGTCTAAACTAGATCTAAACCAGGTCTAAAGTAGGACTAAACTAGGTCTAAAGTAGGACTAAACTAGGTCTAAATGAGGACTAAATCAAGACTCAAACCAGGACTATATTTCCAGGAATGAACTAGGTCTATACTAAAACTAAACCAGGATTAAACCAGGTCTAAATGAGCTCTGATTCAAGACTTAATTCCTGGAACTATACTCCTGGTTGAATGAGGTCTATACTAGAACTAAACCGGGACTAAACCAGGTCTGAATCAAGGACCAGGACTGTTTCATGATCGTTCTTGACCACAAAATCCCACAGTTCTGACTCGTCCCGTTCAGATCAATTATTCCTAAAGTTAATTGGATCCCGTCTTGTCTCTCGCTGATGTTTATTTCAGAATTGGCTTGTTTTTGGCTGAAGTCTGGTGCATGGCTCTGCTCCGTTTTCTCTGCATGATTTTTGGACTGAAATGTTTTAATTTTTTGTGTCAATCCATGACTTGAAAACCGCTGGCCGTGTTTTAACTCCTGAACTTTGCCTTTTTAATTAACGAAGCATGTGTTTATTGAATGTGTCGACGTCTGGTGGATGTGAGTCTGAGGTAAAGGGGTTTGGACCAAAGAAAAGCATTAACTGAGCATTTTTCAAATCCAAAAGTGAAGTTCTAAAGTGCTAAATGTAATTATGCCCCTTTTTTCTTTTTATTAGGACATAATTTGAACTTTACCTCGGACTAAACCGGGACTAAAAGGTCAAATCAGGCCCAAAACTAGGACGAAATCAAGGCTAAGATAAAATGATCTCGTCCTAGACTAAACCAGATCAAACCTGGACTAAAGCAGGTCTAAACAAGGACAAAATCAAGGCTAAACTGAGACTTTCTTGACCTGGACTTTTACAGATCCAAACCAGGACTAAAACAAGGATTAAACTCGGCCTAAACCAGGACTTTATTGAGTCCAAACCAAGAAGAAACTTTGAAAATGGAACAAAAATCATGAAATAACAAATGGTCAAACTCTAAACCTGTAATGAATAAGAAGTAAACTCTGAGAACTAGGACTAAACTAGGACTAAAAGGTCAAACCAGGCCAAAACTCAGACTAAAACGTTCTTAATTTGGACTAAAACCAATGAAAAGTCCGGTCTAAACTAGGACTAGACCAACTGACTTAAATAAAAACCAAACCAAAGGCCAAAATGTAAAAACAGAACAAAACCAGGATTGAAAAATGTGTACAATAAATATTTACTTTGAAAAGAGTTTTTGGCCTAAATTTAGTCCCAAAACCAGTAATTAACACAAACTAAAGTAAAGTAGGACTAACAAACATTGGACCAGGACCAACTGATTTAAATAAAAACTGAACCAGGGGAAATGTAAAAAATGAACAAAAAAATGAATCTATACAGTAAATATTTAGTTTTATGTATTTATTTTTTCAAATTTAGTCCCAAAACCAGTAATAAACATGATCTAAAGGCAATAACAAATGTTCAAACTCTAAACCTGTAATGAATAAGAAGTAAACTCCAAGAACCAGGACTAAACCAGGACTAAAAGGTCAAACCAGGCCAAAACTCGGACTAAAACCAATGAAAAGTCCGATCTAAACTAGGACTAGATAAACTGACTTAAATAAAAACCAAACCAGGGGCCGAAATGTAAAAAATGAACAAAAAAATGAATCCATACAGTAATTTTTTTTTTTTTTTTTGGTTCAAATTTAATCCCAAAACCAGTAATACACATGATCTAAAGGCAATAACAAATGGTCAAACTCTAAACCTGTAATGAATAAGAAGTAAACTCCAAGAACCAGGACTAAACCAGGACTAAAAGGTCAAACCAGGCCAAAACTTGGACTAAAATCAATGAAAAGTCCGATCTAAACTAGGACTAGACCAACTGACTTAAATAAAAACCAAACCAGGGGCCAAAATGTAAAAACCGAACAAAGAAAATGAATCCATGGAATTTTTTTTGGTCCGAAATGCCTCCCAGATCTTTACTCTTCCACCAGACATGCCTCCTCCTCCTCTCTCCTCCTCCTCCCGCCCCGATCGTCCACTCAAACCCCTCAAACGTGTCCTCTTTCCCCCTGCAGTCGCCACGTCCCGTCTTCAGACCCCGCCGGCCCCAAGTGCGACTCCAAGCCCCGCTCGCTGCGCTTCACCTGGAGTATGAGGACCACCAGCTCCATGGAGCCCGGCGAGATCCTGCGCGAGATCCGCAAAGTGCTCGACGCCAACAACTGCGACTACGAGCAGCAGGAGAGCTTCCTGCTGCTGTGCGTCCACGGCGACGCCCGCGCCGAGAACCTGGTGCAGTGGGAGATGGAGGTGTGCAAGCTGCCGCGCCTGTCGCTCAACGGCGTGCGCTTCAAGAGGATATCCGGCTCGTCCATCGCGTTCAAAAACATAGCTTCAAAAGTCGCCAACGAGTTAAAACTATGAGTCAAAAGCGTAAATTACCACAAAGTATATATATAAGAACTAGTATTTAAAAAGCTGTACATTACAATCACCCGAGTAGCAGTTTTTTCCAAATCCAAACCTGTTTTTTTTGTTTTTTTCTTTTTTTTTTAAACAAGAGTATGTATGGAATATTATAATGTATAGAAAAACTAAAAAGCTTTTTGGCAATAATCACAAATACTAATATCTTTCAGGCCGTTTTTGGTCGATATTAAAAGTGGCGTCAGGGGAGTTTTGGAAACGAACCCGAGCCGATTTGGTTTTGAGAATTTGAAAGGTTCGAAGTGATGGAGATCTGTTAAAAATAATGGGAATTTTTGACAAAATGGTGTAAAAAAGGTGCGTTTAGAAGTGTGCGACGGTGAAGCTCCTGATTTGTCTTGGATTTGCAATAATTTAAAGTGTTCAGGGCTCGTTTTTGAGAGGACAAATACTGCCATGGAAAGATTTATGAGAGTTATTATGATCAAATTGACTCGAATTGTAGACTCTTTAAAAGTTTGTGAATAAAATCAGTCAAAAATTTGAAATGGAGGCGAAATTGAAGTGGAACATGATGTGATTTCACTGGAGAAACTGGGATTAACCTCAGAAAATCACGAAATATAAAAATCAATGTATTTTTGTTGAATAAAAACCACCTGTGCGTGATATTTAAACACATTTAACTTTGTATTTTACATCATTTGTCCATTTAACAACAGATTTTGAGAGAAAGATCAAGGACTTTTTTAGTTTTTACTGGAAAAATGCTCTCAGAAACGTTGATCCCACTGTACTTTTTCATAGATTTATTAAACTCTTTACCACAAATTGTACTTTTTCTGAAGCTCAGACTTAAATTGAGGCGAGAAAAGATTATATTTTTCATCCTTTTTTAATACAGAATCAAACTTCCTGACATTTCTTCCGTCAAAATTCAAAAATGTTGCCTAGTTTTTGTTAGAAAAAGTTCAAATTAATGGTTTTTAGTGTAAAGTTTCCTTATTTTTGCCTCCATTACGGAATTTTCTGACTGTATTTTTAAAGAGTCTCTTGTCACTGCCTTATATTTGGATTTAAACTCCTGTAAAACAAGATTAAATTGTTTTTTTTTTGGTTCATTTGCTTCATTCCAACTGGTATCTGTCATTGTCGCATACTTTTAAATGAATTTGAGGTAATATTTAACTTTTTTCACCATTTATTCGTGCATTAATCGACTTTGAAACACACAAACTTCGAATTCCCCTGACGTCGCGTTTTTTTGAATATGATTTGTCATGCTGTGAATGGACAAGAGCATTTGTAGTCTTATTTATTATTATTTCACCCATTATTTTTTTTCGTTTTCTTCCTCAAAGTTTAAAAATGACAGCTTTTTTTGTTTTGTTTTCACTGTAAATAATGTAATCTTAATTTCAGAAATCCGCTTCACCGCAATACCGTTATTTTTCTTTTTGTATTTTGTCGGAGATGAAGTAGAGATGGAGTCGTCGTGTAAATGGCCACACATGTCTACATTAAAGTGTCTGTCAAAATTGGTTCTTGGTCTTTTTTTCCCGCTTTAAATCCAGCAGAATGTTCAGTTTTTGTGGTGTTTCATTACGTTTTAAAGCTTTATGATTACAAATGTCATTTTATCCATACAGTTCGTGTAGACACATCAGATACCTTTTTTTTTTTCTACCAATCTGAGAGAAAATGGCGATTAATGCAAGACACTACAGGCAAAACTCCTTTTTTTTTTCAATTTTTTGGTCTCTCAACATACCGTCTTTCATGTGGAAACAACAAATGTGTCCAATCTGCTCCTAAAGATGTTTGATTCTTCCATTGAATCCACTTCATCCATAGATTTCTCTGGGACATTGTAACTTCAAAGGCCGTTTTCTTAAAATGCATTTTTGTCCCTCGAGACATAAAGATCAGCCTTAAAGTAGATCCTGCACCAAACTGTACAATCTGGACTCAACAAGATTCTGACACAACGGACACAAGGATTTGTTGATATCTGATTCTAAAACTGATTTATTGAAGTTTTAAGTCAAAAATTAGGCGAAATGTGAATTTTTAGGACAATTTTCAGTCAAATCTAATTTACTTAAAAACTAAATAAGAAATCCTAAATCCCCTCTGTACATTTTTATAACTAATATGTTACAAAATGAACCAAGAAATTTAAACCTAGTTCTGTCCATTTTTCAGATTTAAATGTCCCAAATATGTGGATTTTTGGCCGTTTTTACACATAGAATGCCTTATTTCTACATGAAAACATGACATGATGAAAAACTTTTATGTGAGTAAACTACAGGAGAAGTTTACAATTGATATCTTTAAGTTTAAGATGTTTTCCTATTCGCCTGCAGTGTACCTTAATGGACTTCTTTGCACTAATTTTAACAACTGGATTAAATTATTCAACCGTTTCACTTCCCAAATTCAGATTATAAGACTTTCCATTGATACTTGATAGAGTAAACTGACTTACTCTTGTGTGGAAGGAGTTTAAGATAAAGTGTTTAGTCTGAGAGTTCAGCCTTGATTCTCTCCAAACAGGAAGCAGAGATATTCTAAGTATTTCCTCTTGATCTTGTCCTGAGCGTTTTAGTTTTGATGTAGGTTTACACTAGATTGAGATACTGTATTTTTCGGTCAGTTTGCACAGGTTTTCACGTGGAAACTTGTCAAATTTACACCTAATCCACCTGCAACATTAATTTTTCCCAGAGAGACAAAGATAATTTTCTCGATTCTAAGCATAACTCCAAAATGAGACAAAGGTTTTTAACGGTAATACAAATTAAATATCAACACTTTGTAAATATTTCAATCCAATGTCTCCAAAAAAAAAAAGTTTAAAACTGGTGCAAATTCATTATGAGCCCCAAATATGTGAAGTTTTGCCAACGTTTACACATTAAAGGGCCTGTACCTGATTTTGAACCGTGAGACAGGGACATGTTTTTGTTTGAACCGTTAGCCCCGCCCACAGAGTCCCTCCTGTCACTCGATATTACTCCACGACTCAGAAAAGACTCTGGAATAGTCTTTGTTCCCGTATAGTTCCTCTAACTCTTTTCACAATTAGCTTTTAGCACTTTTGAAACTCCCAGACATGTGATTCTGTCATATGGTATTTTCCCATGATTCATAGTGTACGACGTGCCTGATTGGCCTAAAAAGGTGACCCTGGCAAACGCTTCTGCGCTAGTTCCTTAGTTTTTATCAGTGTGTTTGTACAGATTATACAGTATAAACCCAGTGTCTTTTCGTGAAGTTGCCTTTATCAAACGTTGTGTGACGTAAAGAGAATTTATCTTAAAGTCTCTGACAGGTCAGACATCACATTTCCCTAAAATGTAGTGCACGTCATTATATTTAAGATTTTACTAAAAATGTTGCCTGTTTGTGTCTGGTTTGACAGTTTTCATAATGTTTATAATGGTACTACTTCCTGGTTGGACATGGGCAGCAAATATGACATAGAGGTAATTCCACAACTGTTACCATAGCAACCAGACTGTAAACAAGGGCCGAAACCCATTTAAATTACCAATAGTTATGATTTGACAAAGAATAACTTCATTTTGTTGAATGACCGTTTAAACTGTCAGAAAAATATCTCCGTTGAGCGTTAACTGTCTGTTTATTTTCAAGTGTGTGTCACTTTTTGATGACATCACAGAGGGATTCCATTTTAGAACTCGGCTCTACTTCCTGTCATTTTAAACTTTTATTTTTCCAAATTTCTTCACAAACAGCAACTTCACAGGTGTAAAAGTTCGAAAAATACTTGCCCTCCCACCAAACTGAGTCAGAATTTGAAAAACATAAGAACCTTTTACATAGACTTTAACTAGAGTAAATAAAAATCAGGTACAGGGCCTTTAATACCTTGTTATATTTTATGAAAAACCTCGTAATAGCGACATGTTTTGCCTCACTTTGCCAATGAACAGAGGGTGTTTTTCGTGTAGCGACGTGCGCTGCAGGTTTCACACAGACTCGGGTTTGACTGTTGAACATTTTTATTTACTGCAGATCCATCCGCCTTTACAGCAACCGTTTCTTAAATAGAGCAAACCAAACGTGGTACAGTGCATTCAGGACAGAGTCAGTTCAGTCGGAGTGTTCGGGTGAGGGAGGGGGAGGGACGGGGGCGGAGTTACTTCTGGTCGGGGATCAGGTCGTCGATCTTCTGACCCTTCTCCAGGCGTTTCTCCATCTCGATGAGCAGCTTGATTCCGTCCACCACCATCTGCACCAGCTCCACCTCCGAGAAGCCCAGGCGGTCGGCGTTGGAGATGTCGAAGACTCCGCCCACGGCCGCTGTGTCCACGCCCCCTGGGACCGAGAGAGGGAGAGAGAGAGAGTCAGGGAGGAGCAGGTATCAGACGACCGTTTGTGATGGTTCTATATTCTGAAAGTGTATTATGTGAACTCTTTTTTTTTTTTTTATGTGGAGAACTCTTGCTGCTTCTGACGTTTTTGAGCAGAAACTTCAAGCTTTAATTTTCAGACAATACAAAATATTTGACCGTTTCAATTGTGGTTCGTCGACTTCCACTAATCAAACACCTAAACTGTCTCAACTCTCTCGTTCCTGCAGCTTCCAGAATTCACATTTCTCCGACTTGAGCAAACTATCTGACGTGTTTGTGTGTAACTTCTGCTCAGAAATTCACAATTATTATTTATCAGACTCCACATGAAACAGGAATCTGCTTCTGACGCGTTAATTATGGCCCGTAACAATTCTTTACAAATCTATCACTGGTCTGAAGTGAAGTCGTGCCGTGTTAAGGCCGTGTAAGCGCAGTGTTCTCACCGGTGCCTCTCTTCTGGAGCCTCAGCCTCTTGAGCACGTCCTCAAACTGCGGCTGCTTGCTCATGTTGGGCAGCTTGACGTGGACGCCGGCCCTGAGCCCGGTGCCCAGGTTGGAGGGGCAGGTCAGGACGTAGCCCAGGTGCTCGTTCCACATGAAGTCGTGGCCGCGCTGCTTGAACAGGCTCTCGATCTGACGGGACAAGGACCAGATATTTAACTAAAATGCAGGTTAAGAGAAATAGATTGCAAATTCTGCTTAAATCTTTACAAATTTCACCCCAGTTTAGCTATTTGTTTAGGTTTTCAATTGTACTTCTTGGTTGTAAATGATGACATCACACTGCGAAATTACCAAAAACCCATCCTGTACACTGGACCAAGACTTCTCTAATGTCAGATTTTATTTTGTTTGACACCTTTATTTTGTTGAATCGATGTTTAAAGGGTCAAAAAAGTAGTTTATTTTAGTAAATTATGTATAATCTTTGTCTCCCCAGTGTGATGTCATCACTTTGTTTACTTTCTGTAAGTTTCAACATATTTTTCAACTTTTCTCCACAAACAGCGACCTGATTGGTGTAAAACTATAATTTATATCCCCAAGAGGTATTAATACACTGAATAAAATCATAAAAACCTGTCATATGCACTTTAACTCTGATCCAAACTGACAGAGCAGACTTTAACTTTTCAAAGGCACGTTTCAACACAAAGTTACAGCAGTGTTTAAAATATCCCATTAAAAGAACTACAGATGGTTTAGAATACGACAAAGCGATGGACGATGAGCTCTGACGATCATTTTGTGCCAATTTATCGGGCAGATTTTGATCCTTTCCCCAATTTATATAATCTACTACAAACTCATTCACACAGGTTTACACGGCTCTTATCGAGTTTGTAGTTAGTCATGTTTTTGCGCAGTTCCTCTTTACACTTAAGAGTTCAAATAAAGCTTTATACATATTCTTTTGGCAGGTAGTCGGCCCAATCAAAACTGGGAACTTTAAGGCCGACACTAAAATGTTTCAGTATTAAATAGTTTTCTCTGTCTTGTGTTATTGAACTTGTGCAGCACTTTGGGGCAGTGCGTCTGTTTATAAATGTGCTGTGTAAATAAATTTGACCTTGACCTAAAAAGTGAACATTTTGGACAAATATATCAGTCTCTCTAAACAGGACTGACGTGTTGGAAATGAATTTAGCTTCACATTTCGTGCAGATAAATGATCAGAGTCCACAGTGTTTGCTGCGGAGGACACTTTTCTCCTGACCTTGGTGAGTCCGGTGCAGAAGCGGTTGAACACCTCCCTCATGTTCCCTCCTTTCTGCATCGAGATCACCCTCAGATGGTCCTCCTCGTTCACCCAAACCAGGAACGTCTTGTTGTCGTTGTGCCTGTGGACAGAAACAGTTGGGTGAGAACGACAGGTGAGAACGACAGGTGAGAACGACAGGTGAGATTGACAAGTGCGGTGCCGGCTCGGGGCGTCCTCTCACCAGATGCCGCGGGCGTCGGGCCAGTCGCGGGCCATGCCGGACGCCAAGAGCAGGGGGGACACGGGTTTGTCAAACAGGAAGTGGTCGTCGATGAGCTGCTGCTGCTCCTCCTCCGTCATGTTCTTCAGGGCGTAGTATTTGCCCTTCAGGTCTCCGCTCAGAGAGTCCAGGGCTGCAGCGAGAAACACGTTAAAGACCAGCCCAAAACTGAAGAAACATATGGACTCTGAATCGAGATCACGATCACAAAGCCCTGGAGTTTGGTGTGAGCAGATGTTTGACTCCGTGGCCACCAGAGGGCGCCACGACCTGATCTCAGTGTCATTCTTCAGTAAATGTGGCAGACTGACCTTCGATGGAGAGCTTCTCGATGCCGCGCCTCTCTCCGCGGCTGCAGTGCGGCGGCAGAGCGAAGCCACGCACGCTGCGGCCCGTTCGGACTCTGGAGCTGAGGACGTAGGCGGGGTCCAGGTCGTCTCCGCCCTGAGGCACAAACAGGAGGGTTCTGTGGTTAAACTCAGCACAGACTGTTACTCAAACTGTGTGGAAAGGTCAGAGAGGACAAACTCTGAAGTTCTGAGGTGGAGTTTCTTTGTGTTCAAAATTAAAAATGGGTTGGACAACTCATTTCACTGAAACAGAGTTAACAATTATAAAAATCTATCCAAGTTTTTGTTTGTTTATATTTATGAACTTTATCATTTTATTTCCTGGTTGGACATGAAAAGTGGAGGTAATTACATAACAGTTACCAAGCAACCACAATGTAAACAAGAGCTCAAACTTGTGCAAATTGCACAATAGTCTAAGTAGACTATAAGATTAGACCAATAAACGTAAGCAATGCCTTTTATTCTGTTAAATGGTCAGATAAATGTGTTGTTTGTGCAGTTGTTCCTGCCTTTTCAAAGGTATTTTCTTGTTTATGACAGAGGGATTAGTTTTACAGCTCAGCCTCCTGAACTTTTGCTTTGCTTCTTGACCAACGTTAAACTATGATAAATATTTTCCGCAGGGAAGGTTTTTTAATATCCTTTATGGAAAGCCATGCTCCTGCAGAACGGTCGTCATTCACCAGTGAAACCTGGCAGCTTCATCGGGTCAATGCTGCAGCAGAGGCTCAGGACACAGTGTCACTGCAGTGTCACATTGTTGTGGCACAGAGTCACAGGCAGGACTGTAAATCACGCCGTAGTGATTAGTTGTGCAGCTCGTTGGCAGCAGCACGTCTCAGTCGTGTGTTTGTAGAAGTGCAGTGTTACCTGTAGGTTTTCTGCGTTGAGGTCGGTCTTGTGCTTGTCTGAGGGTTTGTATCCTCCGTGACGGTCCTCGATCACTGGGTCCAGCAGCTCTTTGAACACCTCGTAGGTCTCTTCGTCTCCAGCCACACAGCCCACAGTCATGATGAAGGGGTGACCTGCACACACAGAGGGTCAGAGACCTGCTGTGTCTCACTCCTGCAGCGTCTGAACTGGAGCAGGTCTAGAGTGTGCAGTGTGGGACAAGCGGCAGGAAAATGAACGTGAGCAGTTCAGTTTAACAAGTCCCTTTTGGACAGATTTGAGGAAACTGTTCATGGGTTACAGCTTCTGATTATATGGAGGATTTAAGGACTTTTTCTCATCCAAAGGATTTGTTTTTGACTGGTTAATCTGTAGCGACGGTCCTTATTTCTGATCATTATGAAACCAATGGATAAATACAGAAAAATTGTCAATCTATGAAAATTAATTAATTAATTAGTGTTTATGCCAGACCAGTATGACTCACATCCCCATCGGCAGAGTTTTATTTGTGTAACCCCTGCTACTGTCCCTTTAGCGCCTGTCTCCCTGTGTCCTGTCCTGTGGGGGTGTCCCTGTCCTGTGGGTGGGTGTCCCTGTCCTGTGGGTGGGTGTCCCTGTCCTGTGGGGGTGTCCCTGTCCTGTGGGTGGGTGTCCCTGTCCTGTGGGGGTGTCCCTGTCCTGTGGGGGTGTCCCTGTGTCCCTGTCCTGTGGGGGTGTCCCTGTCCTGTGGGTGGGTGTCCCTGTCCTGTGGGGGTGTCCCTGTCCTGTGGGGGTGTCCCTGTGTCCCTGTCCTGTGGGTGTCCCTGTCCTGTGGGGGTGTCCCTGTCCTGTGGGGGTGTCCCTGTGTCCCTGTCCTGTGGGTGTCCCTGTCCTGTACCGGGATGGTCCACCCGGTCTGAATCACTTGGTCGATGGTGAAGCCGCTTGGGGGTCGCGCGCTCGCGCAGGCGCGCGTACATGTCCCTCGTGAGCACTTTGGACATGTGGTTGTTGTGGTTGGACAGATCCGGAAACTCGTCGTCCACCGCGCGCCGCTTCAGCGTCAGGCCGGACACGTGCTCCGCGCTGCACAAACGCACTCCATCACTCACTGCACACGGCCCTGACGCGCCGCAGAGCTGCCTCGGTCTCACCACCAGAGGGCGCCACCTGCACGCCCCGCGCGCACATAAAGGTACATCATGTTACCGGATCATAAAGAGGCCAATTTGTGCCACAGCGGGATTAACGCGCCCGAGACGTCGCGCACATGAGCCGCTGGCTCTGAACTCAAAACTCTTTCGATTTAAACAGGGTTATGTTTAATGCAGCGCCTTCACTGCAGGAGCTGCTCTGATGCACCGAGGGACAGGTGCTGCATGAGCCTCGTCCTGCGGCTGGAGGAGCTGAACAGGCCGCAGTAATGAGCGTCTGTTTGAAGGAGGCAGATCCGTTATCTCTGATCCGTGCACGTGATGACGTAGATAAACACTGTGTGGAGTCATTTGTGTGGAGGAATCACATCTGCCGCTAACGAGGCCTAATGAAGTCAGAGCTCAGGCGCAGCGCGGCGTCAGTGCGGACCTTCTGCGCATATCAGTGCGGCCCTTCTGCGCACATTAGTGCGGCCCTTGCGGCAGAGGCGCATAGTCACAGGACACAGCGCAGTTCCAGACACTAAAGTGCGAGCCCTAGGATTATGTTATGTAACGCGTAATCTTTGCCGCTCGCCGCACCGCGCTGACGCGCGCTGATAATGGGCGCCTCTTTTAGACTTAAGTGCTTGTGCTCCATATTGTGTTCTGCTGCGGAGGAGCTTTATCCCTCACAAGGTCACCGCTCCTGCTGCGCCATTAGCGGCGCTGCTGCGGGGATGAGCGGCAGATGGGGGTCTGGGGGCGTCCTGCTGCGTCCCGGGCCGTACCTGGGTTGTCCACGCCGGTCTGGATGACGTCATCCAGGGTGAAGCCGCTGGGGGTCTGCTTGTCCCGCAGGTGCTCGTACATTTCGGGGGTGAGCACCTTGGCCATGTGGTTGTTGTGTTTGCTCAGGTCGGGGTACTCGTCCTCCGCGGAGTACTTGAGCTTCCACTCGTTGTGCGTGTTTCCGAAAGGCATGGCTCCTCTCTGGATCAGGGCGGAGGAGAGACGGAGGAGAGACGGTCAGAGTGTGCAGACAGACCCGCATAGACCCACCACACCCGCCCCACACACGCACAGCAGCTTGAACTCAGATTTACTCTAGATTTACACAAGATTAACTCCGGCCCAAAGACTCGAGCGGCTGTGCATCCCCCCCTTTAGCAGAAGTGTCACCCTCTAACAATGACAGGCGGATAACAATGGGCCGAGGCGCCTTTCTGAGTCTGATCCCGCTACAAAGCCGCTGCTGCTGCTGCTTCCCCGGATAAAAGCGCGCAAACCCGGGCACAGACGCCCCGGGCCGCCGTACCTGTTGTCTGTGGGTCTGAAGGTGACTGGTGCTGGACGGAGTGGAGACAAAGATCCCTATTTTGTCCGGTGTGGGAGCTCGGGGGCCTGGTTGCTCCTCTCAGCGGCGGCTCTGCGGTGTCAGCCCGAGACTGTGCGCGCCTTTTATAGCCGCGTGTCTCCGCCCATTGGCCGCGGCCCACAGCGCGTTCATTCAGCGGACGCACGGCTCGGCTGTGCGTGGCCCCTGCCGTCCTGCCCGCCGCCATAATGACTTCAGATAAAAACATGTATCACAAAAACAAAGAGGGGATTTCTGAGGAGGACCAGGAAGTGCGCCTCTCCGCGCTCCTGTCCTGTCCAGGGTCACCGCAGAAGCAGACGGGACTCTGCAGCAGTGCGCAAAGAGAGGCGCATCCTGCTGTTTCATGATTAATGTACATGAGCTGGACGTCCCGTGATTCTCCATTACTTCCTTCCTTGTTCAGGCTCATGTCTGTGCTAGAGAGGTGCTTGTGTCGACAGCACGAGCCCTCACACCAGTTTATTATTCATTCATTCATTCATTCATTCATTCATTTTCTACCGCTTATTCCCGTTAGGGGTCGCGGGTGACTGGAGCCTATCCCAGTGACTTTGGGCCTTAGGCGGGGTACACCCTGGACAGTGGCCAACTCGTCGCAGGGCTGACACAGAGAGACAGACAAGGACAGACAAATGCAGGACGTGGCTTTTCCTCTGTGTTGCAGTTTTCTGGTCTAGTCCTGTCTCTCCGTCGCGCGCACTCCTCATAATCTCCCACTGCAGCTCTGACCTAACCCTCACCTTCTCGCTGTGAAGCCTGTGTGCAGCGCGTGACGCATTGCCCATGAATAATAAAACACCGAAATGCCCAAACCGAGCCGCGCTTTGGTTGTGATGCCCCGACACAAGCAGCGGGCGCTCGTCCCTGTCTGCTTTTACGTGTGGATGCTTTGACATTTGAGTGAGCGGTGGTCCAGGCAGCTTGCGTGCCTTCAGTATCCGCTGTCATCTCTCCTCCTCGCGTCCACATCACACCGCCCCCTTGCACGCGTTCACGCCGCGGAGGAAGTGCATGCTCGGGCAGCTCTTTACAATCCCGTCCCGTCATGATCCGTCCGCCAGAAATGCGTGTTACTTTGGAACATACAGACTGTGTCCAAAGTAGTTCTGTGTTTTTTGAGTGTAAAACAGCACTGTAAAAGAGGATAATAACAGGAACGCGTCTGGAACCTGTAGGTGGCAGTAAAACATCCCTGCTATACTTTAACAGTAGAAGAAGCGTCATTTCCGCTCAAAACAAAACCACGTGTGCGGGCAGGAAGCTCGTGGATGTCAATTTTCCCTCTCTTCATCCACTGTCATCATTTTACAGAAGAATAACCTCGAAATCGCACAGTTTTCGGCCTCTTCTGGAGCAGTTTGTCGACGAAACGTGAGTGGGACGCAGCTTTACGCACGCGTGACGCACAGGACCGCTGTTAGCTTCTTGTGCTCTCCAGTTTACGCATGGGTTTTTAGCTTTTTTAATGCTTTAAAACATCAAATTTAACAGGTTTGTACGTTTGTGAGCATGTTGTTGGATCTTCTTTTACCAATTATTGCTATTAAACATTACATTTATCGACATAAATGAGTCAAAAATGAACATTAAGTGTTATAACGCTGATGGATCCAAGCTGTATCTTTTAAATTGGGTTCAGCTGTAAAACCAAGCAGCTCAACGGCACTATTTTCTTGAAAATGTTGTAATAAATTGACGTTTTGACATTGCAAATGCTTTGAAATGCGTTTGTAGTTAAGTTTTATTGTTTTTTTGTCCAATTAGACCCGATATTTGAGATTAAAACGCAGTTTAAACCGCGAAATTAAAACGTGCAGGTGCAAAGTGGCGTTACACGAGGACAGGTCTTCAAAAAACATCAAATACGCTACAAAACTGAAGTCTTTGTCTTTTTCACACTTGTTTTTAACCGAAAAGTGAGTTTAAGTTAAATAAAATACTGTTTAAAGCCGCTGAAGACACTCTAACCATCTGAAATATGGGAAAAATATCACACAACAAGCGTAAAATATCTTAAATAATATTACTGGTTTTACTCACACTTTGTCCGCCTTGTCACTCTTTTTTTTTTGGTAGAAACTTGAACTTGAAACTATAATAAAATCGTCCAAAAAAGAAGTTCAACTTGTGCGCTGTGAAATGATCGAAATGTTTGGATAACTGAAATTGTCGCCATGGTAACTGCAATTTCCATTGACAGATTAATGGTTTTAAATGTGTTGACATCTTAAGTGTAGACTTGGAGGTGAAAATATTATGTTTTTGATGGAAATAATAACAAAAAATAAATAAAATAAGGAGTAGAACACCACAGAATTATTGTATTTATTGTAAACCGATGCCTTTACTTAACATCACACTACATTCTGTTACCAGCCTACTTTTTCTAATGCTGCCTTCATGTCCTCTCGGAATTATGGTAAATACCGCTTCACCTGTGGGAAATAGCACCTGAACTCCTATCTTTGTGTATGTGACCCAAATTGTGCTAAAAATAAGCAAAACTGCACAGAAACTCATGCAAAAATAACAATATATACATAAAAGTACTAGTAAACAGCGTATTTATCTGTTATAGATACAGATTTACTCCAAAATCTTCAGCTGACTCACTCCAAATTCTCATTTTTGCTGTTTTTGCCACATAAATTTGTTAAATGCAAATAAAATAATTAAAGGATTACAGCCCTAGAAATGAGCAAATGTCCACTTACGAACGCAAACGTGCCGTAGAGCTGGACGATATGGCAAAAAATGATAATAATTTTCTTGAGTCCAGATCATGATTTCGATTTTATCACGATTCATGTTCACTTTGTGTTTTTCTGTTGTCTTTAATAGAGCTGCACCTTTTAGGAAAAATATCTAATTGTGACTTTTTTGACCAGTGCGATAGCGATTAGCTTTGCAATTTATGTTTTAATAATAGGATTCTGTTCAAATTCTCATTTCAATCACAATTTATCACTTTCAGTCGCGTCTTTATCATTTTAGTTTCGTCTTTGTTTCTTTTAGTCGTGTTTTGGTGCATCGAGTAACGTTTGTTGTTTGTCGGTGCGTTTTTGTCGCTTTTGAAAGCATTTTTATCGCTTTTTGTCATTTGTTTCAGAACATGCTTGTACAAATCCACAATACAGGGTTAGCTGTTTTTATTCAAATCAAAGAAAGCATGGCATTATGTTGTTTGTGGAAGAAATTAGCCTTTGTGATTTGCTAATTGCATCCATTAAAATTGCGTTTTTGTGTGGATTTGGTTTAATTGTGCAGCTCTGGCCTTTAAGAGGTAAATAAAGTCATCTGCTCAGAGGCTTCAGAGGCTAAACAACAGGAGAAAAAGTGTGTTTGAACAGACAGCTGCATTAAAGAGACAAACAGTCAATCACGATGCGACGATTTCACAAAAACAGCAGATTGTCACCGGGACCAGCTCACGATTCCATTTTTCACGCCCGTCACGTGTCGGTGTTGCAGAGCCCGGCGGGAGCATGAGTTTCGCGGAGTACTCGGAGCGCATTGCCGAGGGCGACGTGGCCATCGTGTACCTGAGCCACGACTCCATGATGCCGGTGAAGGTCCAGAGCGGCGCCCAGACCCAGACCCGCTACGGCGTCATCCGGCACTCGCAGGACCTCATCGGCCACAAGTACGGCTCCAAGGTAAACGCAACGGGAATGACCTCTGTTCCCTTTTTTTACCATAAATTATAGACCCGATATTCAAATTTTGCTTATCTTCAAAATGGAGCTGTCATAATTACAATATCGACTTGTCGTTCAGTAAATGAAAGCCAGAACAATATTCTTTGGGCTCAATATTTATCGTGTGTATCTTATTTTTATACAAATAGGTAACTTTTTGTTATTTCTTTTGGTAACATATTCAAATTTCAGCGGTAAAAGGTAAATAATTAATATATTAGACTCCTAACTACTAAGGGTTTAATTCTGCTCTTTTTTTTTTTTTTTTTTTTTTTTTAATTACAGCTCTTTTTTTCGTTATGGTTAATTTGGAAGGTGTTTAACAGGATTTACGGCTTTAAAGTTATCGTATCGGTGGCATGAATTAGTTTCAATATTACTATTAATCGTGATGTTTTCTGTAACAATATATCGCGCGTCCCAATCTGTTATCGTGACAGACGAGGCAGGTTTATTTGTAGAGCACAATTCATACACAAGGCAATTCAAAGTGCTTTACATAACAGGAAAAGTTGCATTAAAATCACAAAACACAAAAAGTCACAGAATAATTATAAAATAAAGCGCTTTAAAATAGAAGAGTGCAGATAGATCTTTCAGTCATTTGTACATCTAAACAGAACTGTTTTTAGCCTGGATTTAAACATTGTCAGAGTGGAGGCCTGAAATGCTGATTCCCCATGTTTAGTCCTGACTCTGGTACCAGCAGGAGGCCGGTCCATGTTTAGTCCTGACTCTGGCACCAGCAGGAGGTCGGTCCATGTTTAGCCCTGACTCTGGCACCAGCAGGAGGCCGATCCATGTTTAGTCCTGACTCTGGCACCAGCAGGAGGCCGGTCCATGTTTAGTCCTGACTCTGGCACCAGCAGGAGGCCGGTCCATGTTTAGTCCTGACTCTGGCACCAGCAGGAGGCCGGTCCATGTTTAGTCCTGACTTTGGCACCAGCAGGAGGCCGGTCCATGTTTAGTCCTGACTCTGGCACCAGCAGGAGGCTGGTCCATGTTTAGTCCTGACTCTGGTACCTGCAGGAGGCCGGTCCATGTTTAGTCCTGACTCTGGCACCAGCAGGAGGCCAGTCCATGTTTAGTCCTGACTCTGGCACCAGCAGGAGGCTGGTCCATGTTTAGTCCTGACTCTGGTACCTGCAGGAGGCCGGTCCATGTTTAGTCCTGACTTTGGCACCAGCAGGAGGCCGGTCCGTGTTTAGTCCTGACTCTGGCACCAGCAGGAGGCCGGTCCGTGTTTAGTCCTGACTCTGGCACCAGCAGGAGGCCGGTCCATGTTTAGTCCTGACTTTGGCACCAGCAGGAGGCCGGTCCGTGTTTAGTCCTGACTCTGGCACCAGCAGGAGGCCGGTCCACGTTTAGTCCTGACTCTGGCACCAGCAGGAGGCCGGTCCATGTTTAGTCCTGACTCTGGCACCAGCAGGAGGCCGGTCCATGTTTAGTCCTGACTCTGGCACCAGCAGGAGGCCGGTCCATGTTTAGTCCTGACTCTGGCACCAGCAGGAGGCCGGTCCATGTTTAGTCCTGACTCTGGACACCAGCAGGAGGCCGGTCCCTGAGGTTCTCAGAGTGTGAGATGGTTCATATGGCTCTAACATGTCAGAGATGTAGGCCTCCACAGCTCTCTTCACGATGTTCTTCTTCGGTAGGTGAGCTGCAGTAAAGGCTGGGTGCACGTGCTCCACCCGACTCCGGAGCTGTGGACGGTGTCTCTGCCTCACCGCACCCAGATCCTCTACACCACAGACATCTCCATGATCACCATGATGCTGGACCTGAAGCCGGGCGCCGTCGTCTGCGAGTCCGGTAAGAGCTTACAGTGGGGTTTTTCTCTGCGGTATAGTTTTATTTGTGAGCACCTTTCAAAACACCCAAGGACACTGTTCATGACAAGATTAAGGTGAGACGCTGCAGGTGAACAGGAAAAAATCTGAAATTTAAAGATATCAATTGTAAACTTCTCCTGTAGTTTACTTGCATAAATTTCGCCTCATTTTATTTACTTAAAACTTCAATAAATCCATTTTAGAATCAGATATCAACAAATCCTTCTGTTCGTTGTGTCAGAATCTTGATGAGTCCAGATTGTACAGTTTGGTGTAGGATCTACTTTAAGGCTGATCTTTATGTCTCGAGGGACAAAAATGCATTTTAAGAAAACGTCCTTTGAAGTTACAATGTCCCAGAGAAATCTATGGATGAAGTGGATTCAGTGGAAGAATAAAACATCTTTAGGAGCAGATTGGACACGTTTGTTGACATGAAAGTTGATATGTGAGAAAGAAAACTGACCAAAAAAACAAAAAATAAAAAAATTAGTTTTGCCTGTAGAGTCTGGCCTTAAAAACAGAGCTGGATGATGGCGTTGGAGTGAGTTCTGTGGTGTAGTCTAATCCACGACACTTGTGGATAGGTCTGGGCGATACGGCAAATAGAGCTGCACGATTTAGGAAAAATATCTAATTGTGATTTTTCAGTGCGACTGTGATTAGATGCATGACTTATGTTTGAATAGGATTCTGTTCAAATTCACATTTTTGTCACTTTTAGTCGTGTTATTGTCGTGCTGAGTTGTGTTTGTCATGTCTTTGTCACATTAAATTGTATCTTTGTTGTTTTAGTTGCGCTTTTTGTCACTTTTAGTCGTGTCTTTGTAGTTTGTCGGCACGTTTTTGTCGTTTAAACGCATTATCACTTTTGGTAGCGTTTTTGTTGCACATGTTTGTACAAATGCAAACTACATTGTTGGCAGTTTTTATTCAGATCAAAGCAAGACGTTTTGTGTGGATTTGGTTTAATTGTGCAGCTCTGGCCTTTAAGAGGTAAATAAAGTCATCTGCTCAGAGGCTTCAGAGGCTAAACAACAGGAGAAAAAGTGTGTTTGAACAGACAGCTGCATTAAAGAGACTGTCTCTTTAATGCAGCTGTCTGTTCAAACAATTTTTCAATCACAATATCACGATTTCACAAAAATAGCAGATTGTCACAGGGACGAGCTCATGATTCCATTTTTATCGCCCAGCCCTACTTGTGGATCATTATGTTATAGTTTGGGCATCTTAAAATGCAATATTTATCTAAAACCACAAGTTTAAAAAATAAGTCCACTGACTTCCATTTTTTAAAACATTTTTCCAAACATATGCATCCCCTCTGCAAAGTCATATCACAACATTAGAGGTGGAACATATTTAACAAAATTAACAAGATAAGAATTGTTATTTTGGATCTCTTATCATCTTGGTTTTCACAGACATTCACTTATAGGATCGCTATTGTCGGGGTGAAACAAAATAACACAAAATAAAAACGGACAATAAATGTATTTAGGGCTGTTACCTTTATTAGCAATATATTACTAATCAATTAATCTAGCAATTATTGTTTTTAAATAACGGATTCATCGTTAAATCACAGGTTTTTACCAATATTTACTCATATGAAGCTAAAATGATGACGCTTGAGGACGTATCCATGGACTATATTTACAGTCAAAGTGTACAGCTTTCTCGTGTCATTTTCTCTGTTTTGGAATCTGTTTATCGACCACAAAACAAGGACTAAAACTCTAAATGAGCTGACCGTTATCTCAACGATTGTTTGGTGATTTGATGGTGATTAACTTCTTCTGTGTTCGTGACTTCTTTTTGACGTTTTATAAATATTCGTCTTTTTGTCGCTTTTGAACGATTGGATTTTTTTTTTCTGTAGCTTTTCTTGGCCACACTCCAAAACCACTCAACAAAATTAAATTACGTGATGTACCCGCCCTCCATGAATCACCAGGAAACTCCCCACGACGTCCCAGTGTAATATTTCAAATACTCACAGCAGTCTTTATGAGGAAACACCATTTGTGTTCTGTGCGTATCGTTTACTTCTGGATTGTATTCACTTTCAGCTTTGTTTTGTTTTATTTTGACATGTTTGTATTTTCTACTACGCTATTTATTACTGGCTTTTATGTCGGAAATATATTGAAAAATTGGTAATATTGCAAATGTCGTTCTGGAGTGATGAAAAATTAGAATATGGAGTGTAACGTTTATGATTAAATCTGTTAAAAATGACCTTGAATGTAGGGCTGCACAATTAATTGAGATCATAATTTGGACGGACGCAATTTAACACAATCATTTCGACCACAAACAACTAAATATTCAGTTTTATTCTGCATAAAAACTGATGATCCTGGAGTGGAGCTTTGTCGAAACAGGTTCTGAAACGAGCGAAAGTGCAACTCGACAGGAGCGAGTTTAAAAGTGTCAAAAACGTGACAGATGTATCTTAGAGCGACAAAAACACGTCTAAAGCTAGAAAAAGCGCCAAAACACATCTTAAAGCAGCAGCAATCGTGACTCAAAGCACCAAAAACGTGTCAAAGAGTGACAAAAGGCGCCTACAAACATCAAACACATGACTGGGAGTCACAAACCCGACTGAAATCGTCAAAACATGATTAAAGCAATGTCTAAAAGCGACAAAAAGCGACAATAAACACGACAAAGCGTTTAAAAGCGTACAAAACATAACTGAAAGTGCCCCTGACAGGTTGGACTACTCATGTTACCTTAATACAGGTACGGTAAATAGATTTTAGAAGTTTTATTTTATAAAATTGTAAAGTTTTTGTCGCTGTTTTTGTCACTTAGTTGTGTTTTTGTCGCTTTTAGACGCGTTTTTGTCGATTTGCTGATTTTAGACAGGTTTTTTGTCGATTTTAGTCATGGTTTTGTCTCTTAGTAACGTTTTTGACGCTTCTAGTCGTGTTTTTGTCGCTTTTAGTCGGGTTTTTGTCGCTTTTAGTCGGGTTTGTGACTTTTAGTTGGGTTTGTGACTCTTTTAGTTGCATTTTTGTCGAGTTTAGTTCCTTTTTTTCTGCACTTTAGTGTTTCATTTTTATGATTCATTCACGTCTTACAGACACATTTTAACTCATTTTTCATGCTTTGTGAAAATATCATCTAAATATCGTCATCGAAAAAAACACAAAATCGTCAACGTGCTCATTTTTCACCCACAATTTCAAATCTAAATCACGCAGATAAACTAATTTGCACCTCTTTTGTTACGCAGCCCGATGGATCAATGCTTATTACGGTGGTTAGCTGCAGCTGGAACAATGCGTCTAAAATAGATGTGTCCAGTCTTTCCTTTTCAGCTCCAGAGGTCGGACGTTTCCTCCACAACAACAAAAGCTTTTAGCCGGGTCCCATGCCGCTCTGTCGGCGTCCCCCGGGGAGACCTGTGTCCTTCTCCAGGCATCTGCGTTTGGGACCAGGACCCGGCGCTAAAGGAGGGCCATCCATTCAGAGTCTGAGCTGGTCTGGTCCTGGTTTTGTCCTGGTTTAGGTACTGGTTCATTCCGGCTCGATTCGTTGTTATTTGGGCCAAAATGGAGCCAGTTTTTATTCCTGGTGTGGACTTGTTTTGGGCCTGTTTTAGTCCGGGGTTAGTTTGGGGTTTTGATGTGGTGAATGCAACCTTAGTCCTGCTGTGGTCCTGTTTTTAGTCCTGCTTCAGTCCTTCTTTGTCCTGGTTCAGTCCTGGTTTTATTCTGGTTTAGTCCTGGTTTTCCGTGGGATTTTAGTCCTGTTTTAGTCCTTGTTTAGTCCTGCTTTAGTCCTGCCTTAGTCCTTTATTTCTGCTTTTGTCCTCCTTTAGTTCTGGTTTAGTCCTCTTTAGGCTTGGTTTAATTCTGGTTTAGTCCTCATTCAGTCCTGCTTTAGTCCTGCTTTAGTCTAGGTTTTCTGTTGTTATTTAGTCCTGCATTAGTCCCGCTTTAGTCCTTCTTCAGTCCTGGTTTAGTCCTGGTTTAGTCCTGATCTAGTCCCCCTTCAGACGTTGTTTTCTGCAATTTTTTAGTCCTCCTTCAGTCCTGGTTTAGTCCTGCTTTGGTCCTGGTTTAGTCCTGCTTTGGTCTTGGTTTAGTTCTGCTTTTGTCCTCCCCTAGTCCTGCTTTGGTCCTGGTTTAGTCCTCCTTCAGTCCTTGTTTAGTACTGCTTTTTCCTCCTCTGGTCCTGCTTTAGTCCTCCCTTGGTCCTCCTTTTGTCCTCCTCTGGTCCTGCTTTAATCCTTGTTTAGTCCTGCTTTAGTCCTGCCTTATTCATTCATTCATTTTCTACCGCTTATTCCCGTTAGGGGTCGCGGGTGACTGGAGCCTGTCCCAGTGACTTTGGGCCTTAGGCGGGGTACACCCTGGACAGTGGCCAACACGTCGCAGGGCTAACACAGAGAGACAGACAAGGACAGACAACCATTTACTCTCACATTCATTCACTACGGGCAATTTAGAGTTGTCAATTAACCTACACAGTCATGTCTTTGGACGGTGGGAGGAAGCCGGAGAACCCGGAGAGAACCCACGGTAACACGGGGAGGACATGCAGACTCCACCCAGAGAGATCGTGTGATGTTAGGGTGGTTCGGAATTCGAACCCACGATGTTGGGGTGGTCTGGGATTCGAACCCACGATCTCCTTATTGAGAGGCAGAAGCTCTAGCCGCTCTGCCACCGTGCACCCAGTCCTGCCTTAGTCCTCCTTTATTTCTGCTTTTGTCCTCCTTTAGTTCTGGTTTAGTCCTCTTTAGGCTTGGTTTAATTCTGCTTTAGTCCTTATTCAGTCCTGCTTTAGTCCTGCTTTAGTCCAGGTTTTCTGTTGTTATTTAGTCCTGCGTTAGTCCCGCTTTAGTCCTTCTTCAGTCCTGGTTTAGTCCTGGTTTAGTCCTGATCTAGTCCCCCTTTAGACGTTGTTTTCTGCAGTTTTTTAGTCCTCCTTCAGTCCTGGTTTAGTCCTGCTTTGGTCCTGGTTCAGTCCTGCTTTGGTCCTGGTTTAGTCTTGCTTTTGCCCTCCTTTAGTTGTTGTTTTCTGCAGTTTTTTAGTCCTGGTTTAGTCCTGGTTTAGTTCTGCTTTTGTCCTCCCCTAGTCCTGCTTTGGTCCTGGTTTAGTCCTCCTTCAGTCCTTGTTTAGTACTGCTTTTTCCTCCTCTGGTCCTGCTTTAGTCCTCCTTTTGTCCTCCTCTGTTCCTGCTTCAGGCCTGGTTTAGTTCTGCTTCAGTCCTCATTTAGTCCTCCTCTGGTCCTCCTTTTGGTCTCCTCTTGTCCTCTGGTCCCTCCCTAGTCCTGCTTTGGTCCTGTTTTTGTCCTCTTTCAGGCCTGGTTTAGTCCTCCTTCAGTCCTTGTTTAGTCCTCCCTTGGTCCTCCTTTTGCCCTCCTCTGGTCCTCCTCTAGTCCTCCTTTTGCCCTCCTCTGGCCCTCCTCTTCTCCTGCTCTGGCCCCAGCACAGACGAGGAGGCGGGGGAGGGTCGTTCTCTGCAGAGCCTCTTTCACGTTTACGTTCGGGTCTAAGGGCTCCAGGATTTGCCGATGGTTGAGCGGGAGCCAGATGCTGCTTACACCACACCAGCTGCTAATATCCAGCGCATTGTTCTGTGGATTATGACGCAATACACGCGGGACACGCACGAAAAGGACAAATAAACGCACAAACAGTGACGACGCAATAAAGGCTGCGCTCGCATGACGCTGCAGAATGTCCACTGTAGGGCCGGGCGATTACGGTGATAAAAATCAAATCGTGAGCTGGTCCCTGTGACAATCTGCAATTTTTGTGAAATCGTGATATTGCTATTCAGTGTTTGTCTGTTTAATGCAGCGGTCTGTTCAAACACACTTTTTCTCCTGTTGTTTAGCTTCTGAAGCCGCTGAGCAGATGACCTCTTACCCCTTGGCTGCACAATTAAACCAAATCAACAGTAAAAATGCGACTAAACGTGACTAAAAACGACAAAATGCAACTAAAACTGACAAAAACGTGACTAAAATTGAGAAGAAGAAAAAACGCAACTAAAGACAAAAACTAAAACTGAAACTAAAAGCGAAAAAAATACAACCCAAAAGTGACAAAAACACTACTAAACGTGAAAAAAACACAACTAAAAGTGAGAAAAACATGACTAAAAATGACAAAAACACAACTAAAAGTGACAAAAATGCATTGAAATATGACAAACACGACTGAACTTGACAAAAACACAGCTAAAAGCGACAAAATAATGTTTAAAATGTGAATTTGAACAGACTCTTATTATTGGAAATCGCACTGGCACTGGTCAGAAAAATCATAATTAGATATTTTTCCTAAATGGTGCAGCTCTATTAAAGGCAACAGAAAAATCCAAAGTGAACATGAATCGTGGTAAAATCGAAATCATGATCTGGCCCCAAGAAAATCATGATTTTTTTTTTTTTTTTCCCCATATCGCCCAGCTCTAGTCCACAGTTCAAAATAGAGCTGCAGGCAGGTCAAAATGCAGATGTTTAGTCCTGGTTTATGGTTAATTTCTCTATAATACGTCTAGGTCTGTGCACATGAAACAAAAACGGGCACAAATAAACAAAAAATGTCTCTTGTAGTTGCTTTTAGGTCGGTCTGGGCGATACAGCAACGAATTATAATCACGATTTTCTTGGGGCCAGATCATGATTTAGATTTTTATCATGATTTGGGCTCACTTTGTTTTTCTGTTTAGTCACATTTTTGTCACATTCAGTTGCGTTTGTTGTAATTAAGTGAGTCTTCGTCACTTTTAGTCGCGTCTTTGTAGTTTTTAGACACATTTTTGTCGCTTTTAGTTGCGTTTTGGTGCATTTAGTTGAATTATTGAGGTGTAAATAAAATCTGTTCAGAGGCTACAGAGGCTAAACAACAGGAGAAAAAGTGTGTTTGAACAGACGGCTGCAGTAAAGACACAAACAGTCAATCATGATACGACGATGTCATAAAAATAGCAGATTGTCACAGGGACCAGCTCACGAGTCCGTCTTTTAGGTACATTTTTGACGCTTTTGGTTGCCCTTTTGTCGCTTCTAGTTGCGTTTCTGTTGCTTTTTAGTTGGGCTTATTCACATGAAGCGAAAAAGAGCACAAAGTTCCACATCATCTCTGTCCGTGACGCTTCTAGTCGTGTTTTGGTCACTTTTAGTTGCGCTTTCATTGCTTTTTATTGCGGTCATTTCTCTTGTAGACGCTTCTAGTTGCAGTTTTGATGCTTCTGGCTGCATTTTTTATGCTTTTAGTTGCGTTTTTGTCACTTTTAATGCGCTTGTAGCTAATGTCGCATGTTAGTTTACTTGTACAAACCTGAGCTACAGGGTTATGCAGAATTATCACCCTTCAAACATTGCAGCTAATTGCCTCAATGCAAATTTCGATTCGATTTAGATCAATTGTGCAGCCCTAGGACCCAATCTTTGACAAATAATAATCTGGTTCAACAGTGGGGTGAGTGTGCGTGCAAAGCTTAAGTGACCAAAGTCCTGTTGATACTTTTTAATGCTTTTATATGCATTTTTCCTCACTTCTAGTTGCGTTTTTGACACTTAGACTTGCTCTTAACGACTTTTGTGCAGCTTATAGTTGTGTTTTTAATGCTTTAAGTTGCGTTTTTCTCCTTATTAAACATGTTTTTGCTGCTTTTAGTCATATTTATGTCTCCTACAGTCGCTTTCAGTCGTGTCTTTATTACTTTTATTTGTTTTTTTTGTTGGGTTTTTTGTGTTGCTTTTAGTTTTTTGGCGCTTTTAATTGCATTTTTGGTGCTTTTAATTGCCTTTTTGTCACTTTTTGTTGCATTTTTGGCACTTTCAGTCTGAACTGGTCTATACTACAGGGTTAGCAGTTTTTATGCAGAATCAAACAGGATATTTTGTTGTTTGTGAAGGAAAATATTACACTTCAAACATTGCAACCTTAACAAATTATAATCTGGTTCAACAGTGGGGTCAGTGTACGTGTGAATCTGAAGTGACCAAAGTCCTGTTGTTGATACTTTTTAACACTTTTATATGCATTTTTCCTTTCTTTTAGCCACGTTTTTGACACTTTAGTCGCTTTATTATTGCTTATAGTCATGTTTTTGACGCATTTAGTCGCGTTTTTCTCCCTATTAGATGCGTTTTTGCTGCTTTCAGTCACGTTTCACCGCAATTTTGACACTTTAGTCGCTTTATTATTGCCTGACTGCTTTTAGTCACATTTATGTCTCTTATATCCGGTTCCAGTCGTGTTTTTGACGCTTTTAGTCGCATTTTTCTCCCTATTAGACGCATTTTTGCTGCGTTTAGTCACATTAATGTTTATAGTCGTATTTTTTATTAATTATTACACTTCAGACATTGCAGCTTAATTGCTGATTGCGTCAGTGCAAATTTCGATTAATTGTGCAGCCGTAGGAGACAATCTTTAACAAATTATAATCTGGTTCTCCTCCTGTTGTTGATGCTACTCAGTGACGTTTAGATTACTGTGCTTCTCCTTAATTTGATTCATAATTTTGGATCTTACTGGTTTTTATTCTTGTCCTGTTTCTTTCCATTTTGTTCCTGGTTGGTTTAGAGTAGAGCTTTAGTCGATTAGTCGGTCGATGGTGTCTCAGTCGAACAAGATTTTTGTTAGTCAATTTATCATTTTATTTATTTATTACAAAATTATTTATACGGCAAAAACGATATGAAGTGAGTCCACTGAAGATTTTGGAGTCTTTATGTATGAATACACTGTCTCCTTGTACTTTTCTGTATAAATAGTCGGTTTTTTTTTTTTGCATGAACTCCTCTGCAGTTGTGTTCTTTTGAGTGCGGTTTGGTTTAGATACATGGAAATACTTCAAAGTTTTGATTTATTTTGCCACGCCTCCTTTTAGTCGATTTATCAGTCGATAGGGCTTCAACCAATCATTTCTTTATATATATCTTGCTCTATTTTATTCATTGTTTTATGTTGCACCTTACGTGAATTTTGATCACTGATGATGGCAATAAACCGATTCTTATTTAGATGTTTTTGTTCGACTACAGCCCCAGTTTAGAGCGTTCACATTTTGATCTAAAGGCATTTCTTGCGCCCGTCTAATTCCCCCCAGTGAAGCCTTCTGGTCTGGGCCGGAGTGCTGCACGGAGCCCTGCTTTCGGGGCCGTGCGATGGGGGAGGGGAGCCCGTGGCGCAGTGCTACATCATGCCTCGCTCCGGCTCTGCACACGTCACCGCCCATCCTCCGATCCAGGATCCAGAGGTCCCGCTGCGAAAGAGGGAACGGGGGATGAGCGGGGGATGGAAACTCGCCCAGTCAGCCCCATCTTTCTCCTCCGTTCCTGTGTTGTTCTGTTTTTTGTAAAGTTATCTCCTCCTCTCGCTCTCTTAACGCATCTTTCTTTTTTCTGTCTAAATCTCTCCTCCTTCTCTTTCTTTATCTCGTCCTCCATTTAGATGCTCTCTTCCTTTGTCACCCTCTGTCACTCCCACCTTCTCTCCATCTCTCTAGAGTTTAGTAGATCAGATATCTGCAGTCGTATCACATTAGCACCAGCGCAGATTGTCACTTCTAATCCCCAAGAATTAAACGGCTCCAAACGGGACACAAGAGGCACATTTTAACCCGCTCTGGTCCCCAAAGCGGTTCGTCTCGGAGCGTTTGGGCTCGCTTAGATTAATGGTGACCTTTCCATGTTGAGGGCTCTGATGCGTGAGCAACCGACACCCAAACACAACATATGCTTCTTAATAATAAACCAAATCTAAATTATACCTGAATTATATTTTTAAAGCACACATATTCTGCTACAGTGACTTTTTTGAGATTTAAACCATGTTCTAACAATGTTCTGTCATCAAAAACACACCTGAAGTAGCATTCAGTTGTATTCACGCTGTTTTGAGGAATGTTTATAAGAAAATCCTCCCCCTCCGAGCGTCAAACACACGTCGTCCGCACTCAGTTTATCCGGAACATATTTTTAGACTTCATACGTCATTTATCCGAGAATCTTCCGCTGTTTTAAGTCCTTAAATCGAGGCTAAACTCAGCTTTTCTGTCGTCTAAACACGATAGCTGCTGCAGTAAACCCGTATCAGAACGTATTTTCAGCGCTTACTTCACCAGATTGAATATTGCGCTGGCGCCATCTGCTGGATGCACTCAGTAAGCGTCATTTCATAGTGACCGATAAACACACGTCATAGAATAGAACTTTTTTTGTATTAAACATGAGATGGTAAATTTGAGGCACTCAAGAGTAGGGCTGCACGATATTGGAAATTATAGCGATATGCGATAGCTATTCACCTTATTTCGGACGTTGCTTTACGCGCTGCCGTCTTGTTTCCGTTGTAGTTCACACGGAGCAGACGAGCTCAACAGAAAATAAGTTCTACACGGACTAAAAAGCCGTTTTCAGGCCTCAGGAAATCTGTGCGTTGTGACTTGTTGTTGCTCGTGTTCATTAAACATTTTACACAAATCAGTCTACTTTATGTAACATTTTAGCGGCGAGACTTTTCCCTCGTTCGTCATTAGCTTTAACGGAGTTCTCGTCAAACGGAAGTGGGTTTACAGACGGAAGTGCAGAAAACGGCAAAAGTGGGCGGGGCAGAATAAGGTCAATTAAGGTCTGCGATATCGATATTATGGTGCACTTTTTAAATGCAATGATTATTTTATTCATTAATTAGTCAGCGATTATTTCTATTGTACATTAAAATTTAGAATAAACTAACATATTTAACTAAATAAATGCTGAAATATTGTAAATGATGCCTTCTAGAGAAAGAATATTTATGACTAAAGTGAGGAAATCAGAACTAGTCTGTTATTATTTTTGCCATTTTTCTGCTAATTTAATTTGAAAAAGCTAAAACGTATTCAGGATTTTCCCAGGTTTTCGTTTTATAAACAGAACATTTCTATCAGACGATCAGACTTGTGTTACTGCGATATATTATGTTTTCTTACAATATCATTATTGCGTCAGCCAATATTGCGATATCGATATTTTTTGCGATATATTGTGCAGCCCTACTCAAGAGCATGTTTAAAGGCTGAAAACAATATGAAAAATGCAGAATATTTTCCCTTTAATCATCAGGCCGATCTCTGCATGTCACAAAAAGAGCTTTAGTAATTCAAAGTCTGTGCAGCTGTGAGTCGCAGCTAAAGCTGGAGTAAACCCAACTACTTTTGGTTTATTGTCAGCGTTTTTTCACTTCAGCCTCTGCACTTTGCACAGCTGTAACGCCTCTTTATGTAATGCATTGGCTCTGGATAATGTTAGAGGCTTTATGCACTGCAAATATAATATTTTCTGACATGAGGAAAACGGAAACCGTGAGTCACAGCTGAACCAGTCTGTATCATGTGCGGGTTATTCACACCCAGCGGTTCAGTGAGACTGAGACAGGAGGCTGTGGAAGTATCAAAATGTGACACGGCTTGATGCAAATGCACGTGTCGACTGGAGAAATGCAGCTTTAGTGCAATAATGACACAGCTGGAAGAGAGTGTTTGCCAAAGAAATTGTTATGCAAAATTTAACTAAATTGTGCTTTGACTTTGCAGACAAAAAGCATAATCTGTATTCAAAATGCTTTATAATGAGATGGACAAAACGCACAGCGGTTTGATTGTGTCAGAAGTGCTTCTTTACAATATAAAATGTGCAAATACCCAGCTTTAAATAAACCTAATTCCTTCTCTGACTTCAGAGAAACCTGTTCCTGTGGATGATAAATGTTGTAGCATTATGTGGGACATTCACAGGCCTACTTTGTATATTTGGTCTTTGTTTTGGAAGTGACATGGCTGGGTTACACTTAACTGCTGCAAGAAAGTTAGACTGATGAGGAATGAACTGATTGGTCTCTCATGAATTTAATTAATTGCCCTGATGCAAGTTTGACTGCGTTTACATGCAGTCATTTTAAATTTGACGCAAATTCGGTACTGACTCAAATTGGAGAATCAGAGTTTAGCCTCCCTGCACACTGCAGTGTTATAGTGTTAGCATTAGCCTCCCTGTATAGTGCAGTGTTATAATGTTAGCATTAGCCTCCCTGCACAGTGTAGTGTCGTAGCGTTAGCATTAGCCTCCCTGCACAGTGCAGTGTTATAGTGTTAGCATTAGCCTCCCGGCACAGTGCAGTGTTATAATGTTAGCATTAGCCTCCCTGCACAGTGCAGTGTTGTAGCGTTAGCATTAGCCTCCCTGCACAGTGCAGTGTTGTAGCGTTAGCATTAGCCTCCCTGCACAGTGCAGTGTTGTAGCGTTAGCATTAGCCTCCCTGCACAGTGCAGTGTTATAGTGATAGCATTAGCCTCCCTGCACAGTGCAGTGTTATAGTGTTAGCATTAGCCTCCCTGTACAGTGCAGTGTTATAATGTTAGCATTAGCCTCCCTGCACAGTGTAGTGTCGTAGCGTTAGCATTAGCCTCCCTGCACAGTGCAGTGTTATAGTGTTAGCATTAGCCTCCCGGCACAGTGCAGTGTTATAATGTTAGCATTAGCCTCCCTGCACAGTGCAGTGTTGTAGCGTTAGCATTAGCCTCCCTGCACAGTGCAGTGTTGTAGCGTTAGCATTAGCCTCCCTGCACAGTGTAGTAGTGTTAGCGTTAGCATTAGCCTCTCTGCACAGTGCAGTGTTGTAGCGTTAGCATTAGCCTCCCTGCATAGTGCAGTGTTGTAATGTTAACATTAGCCTCTCTGCACAGTGCAGTGTTGTAATGTTAGCATTAGCCTCCCTGCACAGTACAGTGTTATAGCGTTAGCATTAGCCTCCCTGCACAGTGCAGTGTTGTAATGTTAGCATTAGCCTCCCTGCACTGTGCAGTGTTATAGCGTTAGCATTAGCCTCCCTGCACAGTGCAGTGTTGTAATGTTAGCATTAGCCTCCTTGCACAGTGCAGTGTTGTAGCGTTAGCATTAGCCTCCCGGCACAGTGCAGTGTTATAGTTTTAGCATTAGCCTCCCTGTACAGTGCAGTAGTGTTAGTGTTAGCATTAGCCTCCCGGCACAGTGCAGGGTTATAGTTTTAGCATTAGCCTCCCTGTACAGTGCAGTGTTGTAGCGTTAGCATTAGCCTTCCGGCACAGTGCAGTGTTGTAATGTTAGCATTAGCCTCCCTGCACAGTGCAGGGCTGTGTCTCTGTTTAAGAGGATGAAACGGTGGGGGAGGGCGACAGATAAAGTCACCTCTGCTCGTCCTCTCCCACTTCCACCTTTTAAAATAACACGTCTGCTTCAGGAAAGCAGAAGTCACACAGGCCGGAGTCAGATCTGGAGCAGAGCTAAATGTGCAGACTGTGAGAGATTAGGTTAAACATTAAACACAGGATATAAACGGAGGCTGAGGTCTGAACTTAATCTCTTTATATTGTATTGCAAAGGTTAAAGTAGATTTAATTGTCCTTTTTTAGGCAGGAATGGTCCAATATAGATTTTTATTTACTTTTTGCCTATGTTTGTTTTGATGCTGTTGTCACTTATCGATATTTGCTAAACCTAACCAGAGACCTGACTATGGCTGGGTCGTGTCACCTCGCTGATGATTTATCATGCATTTTGGCTGATTTTCCTCTTCAGCGCTAAGAGAAGACAGACTGAGATTGTGGTTAAATGCTTTGCCAGAGAAACTTAAACACCAATTGTGGAGGCTCTGCAGAGGCGAAAAACTATAATAATGAAAGACATAAGAAATGAGCAATAAAGCAGAACTTATAGCTTTAACTTTTAATACCCCTGAAACAGTTAAATATTTTGTAAAACATCTTTAAGGTCCATATAACAGGTTCTTATTTTTCTCTAATACTGACCTAGTTTGGTGGGAGGGCACCTTTGTTGAATATTTATTATACTTTTAAATTTTTACATTTGTGAAGTGGCAGTTTGTGAAGAAAAGTTGAAAAATAAAAGTTTAAATGACAGGAAGTAGTGCTGAGTTCTAAAATGGAATACCTCTGTGATGTCATCAAAAAGCGACGTGTCGTTGTAAATAGACAGTTAACATTTAACTGAAGCATCTTTCTGACAGTTTAACGGTCATTCAACAAAATAAAGGTGTTATCGTTATTAATGAAGGTTAGACAGCTGTGTTGCTCAAAAGTGTTGCTTGTCACCGCGTCAGCAACACTAGCTCTGCTTATTAGCATAGCACTGCTCATTAGCATAGCCCACTTACCCTCATACTTGTAGATGTAGCTGGAAATGTACAATTTAAATCTCTTTTCTCGCTTATTCAAGGGAGCAGGAGAGAGGGAATCCACAAGTCCATGGACATCATTTTTTGTAATTTTCGGCAGGTCCTGGAGGCATCTTAAAAAGTCCGACAGTTGAGATGGGCGCGTCTAACGTTATGCACAGAGTCAGTTTGGAGGCAGGGCCTGGCTGGGTCAAAATTCACCCAGTTTAATACAGATCCTCGTAAGGTATGTGTATTTTAAAATGCCCATGACAGGTTGGACGACTCATTTGACAAAAACGCAGTTAAGATAAATATATTTCAAATTTTGATAAAGTACTTTACAAATTTTATCATCATCATTTTTTTGTTTGACTTCCTGGTTGTAAATGATGACATCACACTAGGAAATCACCATAGCAACCATCCTGTACAAGGGGCCAAAACTCATTTAATGTTACAGACTTTTTTATTTTACAAATAAAAATAGATGTGAAAGCTTTTATTTTGTTGAATCATTGTTTAAAGGATCAAAAAAAGTGGTTTCTTTTGTGTAAATTATGCATAACCTTTGCTCCCCCGTGTGATGTCTGTTTACTTCCTGTTATTTTCAACATATTTTTCAACTTTTCTCCACAAATGGCTACTTGATTGGTGTAAAACTAAAATGTATTTGTACAACAGGTATTAATAACCAAATAAAGTCAAAATTTGAAAATGATGAGAACCTGTCATACGCACTTTAAGCACAGCTAATTCAACCTCATTCAGGAAGTTGTTGACGTGGCATTTAGCCTAAACTACTATTAGCACTCGGAGATATTCATACTTTGACCACTTCACTTTTCTGTGTCTTTGTCTGCGTTTGGCACAGTTTAACTTGTAAAGGCGATGCTTGCTCTTGTAGTTGTTGATCAGTGTAAGACGGAGCAGCTCTTCTACATTTTTCCTCGGATGCAGACCGTAGAACTGTACAAAGATCCCGTTCAATAACCTCACATAAATAAACACTATGTAAACATTTGCACAACAATGACTCACTAAATGGTAAATGAGCAGCAGCAGAAAGGTCACAGCAAGGACAAACATTCAGATATGTGGAGCTTTATACCAGTGTTTTTCAACCTTTTTTAAGTTATGGCACACTTTTTGAATTCAAACGATACCAAAGCACAGCATTTACTACTAAAACATCAACAAATCAGATCCTTTAGTTAAAGAATAAGGTGTATAATGAGCCAAATAAAGTCTGTGCCACTGTCTGTTTCTATACATTTTGCTTTAGTGATGGTTTTGCGTTCCTTTTTGAAGCAGACATTGCTCAGGACACTCCAAAATGGAAAATGAGTCAATTACATCCACATTTTTGACTCTGTTGACTCAAATTGGACATTTTTTCAAAGCACACCTGGCCATTTCATTGTCATCGCTTCGGTGGATGTACTTTTTTACATAATTTTTCTCAGATTCTGTCTGATTTTGGCCGTATCGCAGTGCCCCATAGGCCTGTTACGTTTACAATATTTGAAGCACGATATATTGCTGCAGAAAAATATCTTCATCAACGACAATATTGACACTACTTTACTCCACTGACACAAGAACATTAAAAAGGACAATCCAAGTAAACCATTTTTAAACATTCAGAATCAATGAAAGGCACAATATGCATCAAATAAATAGCAGAATTTATCAATGATTATCCACAGAAGTTACTTATTTTGTCCTAAACAGCTAAAAATCTTATATTTCACAAAAAATAACAAAAATCTCCCCACAATTGAAAAGAAACGTACACACGATAATTATTTAGCCTTAAAATATATCGTTCCAGCTATTATTTATTGAATTCGATATAGTAATTATTGTGACAGTCCTAGTGCCCTACATTTCCATATTTTTGAAAAAACATAAAAGCATTATCCTGCTGCGAGAAAAACGGCTGTTAAAGTATTGTCTTGCTCAAAAACACATCGTTATAATAGCTGTCAAACTAAATATACTGTTCAACTCACAACTAACAATGTTATGCACAGAAAAGTAGGTATTTTTGCAAGAATTCCAGCGTGCACGTTTTATCCTTTATTATATTTGAAAGTCTCGTAGGGATATTGTTATGAAAACAAGCAGCGGATTGCGTTCCATTGTCCTTGAGTTACACATTTGCAGAGTAAACAGTTTGACTTTGTGATACAGGAGCATAAAAGCCGTCCTGTACGTAAGAGGAACGCGGGAGAGGGAGGGAGCGGGACAGAAATCCTGGAGTCTTTAGCCCAAGGTGACCCTCTGCGGCCCGCGGCAGAAACCAGGCTAATCTGAGGCTACGATCACGCTAGCACTGACACAATTTACAGAAAGTTTACGACGCATAAAACAAAAATCTAAAGGCTTTATTAAGGGCTGCAGGGGCGTAGCACCAAATTCTGGGTCCAGGTGCAGACTAGGGCTGCACGATATTGCTAATTGTGAGATATTGTGTCATGTGTTGCCATAACGATATTATTGCGATATTTTTCCCTCATTTGCATATATTTTTCATTTCTTTTCTGCACTATTCACCTTATTCTGCCCCGCCCACTTTTACCATTTTTTGCCACAGATACACACTTCTGTTGTAAACGCACTCCCATTTGACGAGAACTCCGTTAAAACTAATGATGAACGAGGGAAAAGTCTCACCGCTAAAATGTTACATAAAGTAGATTGATTTGTGTAACATGTTTAATGAACACGAGCAACAACAACGCACCGATTTCCTGAGGCCTGAAAAGGTCTTTTTAGTCGAGTAGAACTTATTTTTTGTTGAGCTCATCTGCTCCGTGTAAACTACAACGGAAACAAGACGGCGGCGCGTACGGCAACTTCAGGAATAAGGTGAATAAAGGATAACAATTAAGTACTCAACTCTTACTGTAAAATGTAGCAGCTTAGTACAAATATTACATTGGAGACCTTTGGAGTGTTAAAATCTGAAGTTACTTTATCGATTACTCAGCCATTTTAACCATTTCTGACATTTTATTCACCTTATTTTATCTGTTTATGAAATAGTGAAAAAAAAAATGATGAGGATTTTGAATCAAGAGCTTTAACAATAAAAGACTTTAATATTCACTTGCGCTTTTGAGGGTGAACATTTAAGGTTTAACCAGTAGGAATTATCGTGCATCTTTGCGATATCCATATGCAATATGGATATCGCAAATAATAATTATTTAATAATAATTGTTGTTATCGCAAAAAGGATATTTTTTCGATATATTGTGCAGCCCTAGTGCAAACCTTCTCGGTGGGCCCCTAATACGTACTTTTGTGTATTTATTTATCCCAGCAAATTCAGTTATTTTTGAATTATTGCAAGAATGTACACCCTATGATTTTTCTTAACACTACACTTAATAAAATAAAAAATAACTTGTTAATTTATGTACATCCTGCGTAGCTACCGTTGCATGTTACTGTTTTTGCTCAAGGTTCGTACAGGGGCTTGAAATCCTTGAAAACGCTTGGATTTTACCACATTGTTTTCAAGGTTGGGTAAGTGCTTTAATTTTGGAAAAAGGGATTGAAAATGCTTGAAATTTAAACTTGCCAATCTGTATCCTGCACATTTTGACAGTAAAGAGCGTTAATAGTCTTCCGTCCAATCCGTCCAAACAAATGAGCCTGAAGTTAAAATATTACACAAATCTAGGGCTGTGGTCGACTAAAGAACTTCTTGGTCGACTAAAGACCTGCCCCATCGACCGATTAATCGACTTAAAGGGGGTGTGACAAAAATGCATCAAAACTATGAAGGATCTCTGTGTATCTGACCCAAACTGCACAGGAGTTCATGCAAAAATAACTTAATTTATACAGAAAAACACTAGTAAACTGTGTATTTGTCTGTTAAAGATACAGATTTACTCCAAAATCTTCAGCTAACTCACTCCAAATCTTCTCATTTTGCTACATAAATTTGTTGAATGCAAATAAAATAATTAGTCGACTAATAAAAATGTTGGTCGACTAAGACACCATTGACCGATTAATCGACTAAATGAACCATACAATTACCCGCACGTTTTCAGAAATATATTGCATTTATCTGTTCTTTTTATTTTGACTCTGCTTTTTTTTTCTAGCATTTTTACATCAGCTGTTATTTGGATTAATGCTCAACTGGGAAAGAGCAGTGTTTATCCTGTCAGTGCCGCCTCTGAATAACGAGGTTGTGGGTTTAACGTCCTTCTATCAATTATCTTAAAGTCCTTAGTCACTCGTCTGTAAAGTGTATTGACTGAATAGATTTTTTAATTAGATGCTTCTTTCGGGGACAATGATCCAGGGTTTGCGCTTTGCACGGGTAAAAATCTATTATTTCGAATGTATTGATCATCTGTCCTTGTCTTCACGGAGAACTTAACCAGGACTCAACCAGGGACTCATTCAGGTCCAAACCAGGTCTCATTCAGGTCTAAACCAGGACTCAACCAAAACGCAACCAGGACTCAACCAAAGCTCAGCCAGGACTTAACCAAGAGTAAACCAGTTTTGATGCAAGATGAAAGCTGGGACAAGACGAAGCTGCCAACGAAGAGTCATTCATTTTATTTACAGAGCATATTTTATAAACAAGAAAGTGCTGCACAAGGTTGATGAAAGGAAAAAAGACATAGACAAACCTAAAATAATGCTGTACATATTAATAAAACACATAAAACAATAAATAAGTGTAAGACGAATCAATAAAACTACATTTAAAACTATAAAAAGCCCAGAGACGATGAAGCCCCAGAACTATGAAACCCCTGGACCGCAAAGCCCCTAGACCGTGAAGCCCCTGGACCATAAAGCCCCAGGATTACGAAGCCGACGAAGCCCCAGGACTACAAAGCCCCAGGACTACGAAGCCGACGAAGCCCCAGGACTACAAAGCCCCAGGACTACAAAGCCCCAGGACTACGAAGCCCCAGGACTACGAAGCCCCAGGACTACAAAGCCCCAGGACTACGAAGCCCCAGGACTACGAAGCCCCAGGACTACGAAGCCCCAGGACTACGAAGCCCCAGGACTACAAAGCCCCAGGACTACGAAGCCCCAAGACTGCGAAGCCCCTGGACCGTAAAGCCCCTGGACCGCGAAGCCCCAGGACTACGAAGCCGACGAAGCCCCAGGACTGCAAAACCCCGGGACTACGAAGCCTCATTTGACTATGCCCCAAGACTACAAAGCCCCAGGACTACAAAGCCGACGAAATTCCAGAACTACGAAGCCCCAGGCCAATAAAGTGAAAATGACTCAAACCAGACTGAACCCGGGACAAAACTAGACCTCAACGAGAATTAAACTCAGTGCCGTAACAGGACTAACAAACAGTCCTTGTAGTTTGTAAAATCCACTGGAGTTTCCTCTCTCCGGAGCCTAAACAGCTCTAAACATTGGGTTCTTTGTAGCCGTTCAAACAAAAGAGCAGTGACGTAAACTCAGCCGCAGAGAGAGGAGCAGAGGAGGCCATTTACTATCTACAAATCCGTGACACTTGGTTTAGTTTGACCAAACTGAAAGCCTCTTATTTTGTCGTTATTCTTTCTATATTTGGAAATTATAATAACCCCTAAATCGATTTTACAGAAGACGCATCTTGTTTTGAGACTATGCTAATCTAATCTGAATAAACTCTAGGGCTGCTACTATCATCGTTTTTGTACTTTATTAGTCAGCAATAATTTTTTGATTAGTCGACCAGTCAAACGATTATTTTTAACATATATTTTAACTTTTTCAATACATTATCAGCCAAATAAAGGTTGAAAAATGGCATCTAGACGGAGAATGATTATGGATAAAGTGTATTAGTTTTAAAAATCAGCAATAATCTATTATTCTTGTGACATTTTGATGTATTAACGTCACGGCCTTTGTTATAAAAGTTCTTTTAAAATGTGTTTTAGCGTCTGTATAGTTAATTATTCAGTTATCAATTTTTATGGTTTACTAGTCACAATTAGTAGATTAATTGTTGTAGCCCTAACAAAAACACACTATTTGGACCTTTTCGTGATGGTCATAGATCTAATTATGAACTTTTTTGTGTTGGGAATTGCATTTTATTGGAAGAAGAGTGTTTTTATAACCGCGTGGTATCGTGATGATATGAAATGTTTGCGTCAGAACAACATTACACGCTTTAGAAGTTTGTACAATCGTATATAATTTGTCAAAACACCATCTTAAACACCCCCAGGCGCCGCTCAAAGTGTGTTTTAATGTGTACAGTGGGGGTCATTGTTCAGGGGAAACACTTAAGTCGAAGGCAGCTCTAAACCAAAGAGCCACTCGGAGCGAAAGAGGAACAGCAGAGGGCTTTGTTTAGACTCAGACACCGGATGTTCTCTTTGTTTTAGGCTCAATTCATCTTCACTGTCAGGGCATGTCTTATTGGCTGCTTAAATTTATTCTTAACACTTTTTTTGTGATATGAAACCGGAAATAAAAGCCAAAAATACAGAAAATGAAATGTACAGTCGTGGCGGAAAGTGTTGATCATTTGTGCTGATGTTTTCCCTATAAAATGTAATATTTCTCTAAAAAGACTTTCTTTCAAGTGTGATTTTTATATTGCCCACACCTGTTACTTGCCTCAGGTGCATTTAAACGAGCATTACAGGCTTAAACAAAGTTATTTATCCACAATTTTGAAAGAGTGCCAATCATTTTGTCTGAGTTTTGTGTGAAATGATGTCAAATTAGCTGTTTTTTCTAGTTTTAAATTTTTTTTATTTAAAGCAAAAAATGTGGAATTGCAATACTTTTTAGGGAGAAATCCTACATTTTCTGGAAAAAAATAAACACTTTCAGCCATGACTGTATTTTATAACTCAAACAGAATTCTTTCATGAGGTTTTGTGCTCCTTTATTGAGAAATACATGTCACACTTTTCATCTGTTATAGTTAAATCTCCTCCTTTTCCCCACTTATGTACACAAAATAAGGCTGCAATTATTAGACCTTTATTTAATACGTTTGTAGCTTTACACGTTACATAATGGTTTTGGTTTTGGTGGTGCAGTGGGTTAAGCATTTGCTCACCACCTCTGGGACTGTGGTGTCTTTGAGTAAGACTGGCATCAAATCGAACCACATATTCGCTGTGGTAAGACAATATTCACGGCTTCACTGCGTGCCTCATTTTACTAATGCAGGAAATTCAAAACCTATTAAAGCTGCGGTACTTAATTTTCACACTGCGGAACCGGAAGTGGGTTTTAACTCTAACCAGCTCGTCCCACGCGCTCACAAACCCCGTGGCTCGTCGTTAAAATTCACATGCGTTCATTTTCTGTCCCGTGTACAGCTTTACAACAGCTTTTTTTCAGACGACAAAGTGAAACTGGGGAGGACCACCCGAGCACAGCCAATCAGAGCGCTGCTTTTAGCCCTGCTTTTAACATACTTTATTATTAGATGTAGAAAGCACACAACTAATATGTGATCAAAATGAACTTTAGAAAGAAATTTAAACCTGGTTCTGTCCATTTTTCAGTTTTATATGTCCCAAATATAGGGCTGTAGTCGAGTAATTCTTCGACTAAAGACCCGCCCTATCGACCGATTAATCGACTTAAAGGGGGTGTGGCAAACAACAAAACTGTATATAAATTTTTCTAAACCAAACTGCACTCAAAAGACCATGACCGTAAAGGAGTTCATGCAAAAACAACTATTTACACAGAAAAGTACAAGGAGACTGTGGATGTATACGTAAAGACTCCAAAATCTTCAGCTGACTCACTTCATATCTTCTTGTTTTTGCCATATGAATCATTACATAATAATTTAGTATAAATTAAATGATTAGTCGACTAATAAAAATCTTAGTCGACTAAGATACCATCGACCGTCTAATTGACTAAAGCAGTGTTTCCCAACCAGGGGTACGGGGACCCCAAAGGGTGCGTGAGGAATTACCAGGGGGTACTCGGAATGGTTTCAGATTAGAAATGAAAAGGAAATGTACTTTTATCTGACTGAAACAGTGTCATTTGTTGTGAATTTATCATTGTTTTGGAATATCTTGGACCTTAAATATAAATAAAACAAAAACTATAATTGTAATAGGAGTATAGTTTGAGTAATAATTGACTATATTTGACCAGTAAACCCATGCATTTGCCCGAAACTCAAGTTAAGGGGTACTCTTGAGTCTGAGACAAAGCTTAGGGGGTACGCGAGACAAAAAAGGATGGGAACCACTGGACTAAAGGACTACAGCCCTACCCAAATGTGTCATTTTTGCCGCTTTTTACACATAAAATGTCTCACTTCTACATAAAAACATGACATGATGAAAAACTTGTAATACATTTTTTTCTTACACTTATGTGAGTAAACTACAGGAGAAGTTTCAAATTTATATCTTTAAATTTAAGATTTTTTCCTGTTCACCTGCAGCGTCTCGCCTGAAAACACATGCTGCGGAATTGTGGACTAACTGTAAGCATCGATTGGATGATTCTAGTGTACAGAGCATTACAGTCAAGACGTGAAGAGATAAAAGCACGGATCACACGTCGCTAAAAGATAAAAAACGATTTGAGTCTAGATAAAAGTCGAAGATGACAAAAAACTGGATTTAACCACAGCATTTTGGTACTACATTTGATCCCAGCCCTAACGTTCGTCCCCTCTTTCAGGCACGGGCAGCGGCTCTCTGTCCCACGCCATCATCCGGACCATTGCGCCGTCGGGTCACCTCCACACGGTCGAGTTTCACCAGCAGAGGGCACTGAAGGTGGAGGAGGAGTTTGCGGAGCACCGCGTGAGTCACCTGGTCACCGTGAGGAACCAGGACGTGTGCAAGGACGGGTTCGGGGTGAGCGGGGTGGCGGACGCCGTGTTTCTGGACATACCGTCGCCCTGGGACGCAGTGGGACACGCCAAGAGCGCCCTCAAGAGACAAGGTACGGGACGCAGAGAAAGGAGGACGTTAGCTCCAGTGCGTTTTCAATGGGAGAGTTAGCATTAGCCTTCAAACGTCACAAACTATGAAAAACCAGAGCTGTTTTGGGTAAAATGTGTTCAGCAATCACAGTTAGCACCAAAGTTACCATAAATAATGATACTTTCTCCATGGGTAATATACTTCAATCGATGTGTGGTTGAGGAAAATCTTTTTGAGGAAAAGTTTTTTGTTATTATATATCAGTCTAACTTTAAGGCCCTGTACCTGATTTTTACTGTTTAAACGTGGAAAACAGAACTTGAACAAGTGTTTACATCAGTCACATGTGTCTCTCACTTTTATAATACAGTCCCAGCATCATAAATATTCAACGCAATGAATTTAGAAGCACTTTTCACCAGTCTGAGCTTTTAGTTGCGTTTTTTTCCACTTTTAGTCACGTTCTGTCGCTTTTAGTTGCGATTTTGACACTTTTAATCATGTTTTTGTTGCTTTTAGCTACTTTTCTGTCATTTTTAATCAATTTTTGTCACTTTTTTGTCGCTTTTAGTCATGTTTTTGTCGTCATCAGTCACATGTATCGCTCACTTTCCTAATCCAGTCCCAGCATCATAAATATTCACCTCCATGAGTTTAAAAGCACTTTTCACAGTCTCTGAGCATCATGAGTAAAGCTAATAAACATTAGCATGCTAATGTCGCATTTCCTGCTTCTTGTAGAATAAAACACTCTATAAATAGATGCAGAGTAAAAGTTGTCCTCTCAATTTCACCCAAATACATGCTTTTACAATATATCTGTGCTGAAGGAACACTGATTTTACTTTATTACATACAAAAAAATCAACTAGTTCTGTTTTTCACGTTTCAAAACAGTAAAAATCAGGTACAGCCCCTTTAAAGAAGACTTATTGTACTTCTATATTGTTCTAATCTACAACCTTCATGGATCATTTTTATATTTTGGACATCTTGAATTGCAATATTGATCTAAAACGACAAGAAAATAAAAAATCGTCCGGTTAATTCCACGTTGAAACCCGTGGCGGTGATTTGCGCTGCTCCTTTACGTCGTCTTTGGAGAGCTGCAGTTCACGAGAGCGAGAAGAAGATTGTCTACGCGACGCTGATGAATCCTACGTGTGTCACCTTTAAAAATATATATATCTGAATGAAGTAAGTAAATATCAGACACGTAACACGGGGAGCGGTGAAGATCTGCACTGATGGAGCTCACACCAAAAAAAAGATCACTCAAAAATCCACAAATCACTCTAAATACAACTTCACAAAAGGAACAATTATATTATGTTTAAAATGGCTAAAAGTTGATTTTACGTAATAGGTGTCCTTTAAAGGTGCTGTACCTGACTGTATTGTTGTTTTTTATTGTATTAAAACCTTAAAAAAACAGAACTAGATCATTTTAAATTGTTTGCAGCGATCTAAAGTTATCCCGCGCATCCTAATTATTCACTTTGATGAGTTTATAAGCTCGTTTTGCAACTTTGAGCCAGCCAAAGCTAGACTAAGTAACATTTTGACCTTATTAAAAATCTTTGAAAGTCCGTGTGGTGGTTCTGTATGTATTTTCGGGGCGTGTGAAGCCCCCTGCTGTCTCTGCGCGGAAAACTAGCTGCAACATTTGCCGACATCGACCCAAAGACAGCTCTCCTTGAAATATCTGGCAACGTAAAAGGTTTTTGTATCTGATTTTACTTCCTTGTTTCAATAAAAAGGAAGGAAAAATATTTACACTTTACACTAGTTCTGCTTCTAAGTCTATATGACCGGTTCAACGACACATTTCTGTAAAACATAGTGAACATGATTAAATTTAAGATTTTACTAAACATTTTGCCCCTTTATCCCAGTTTGACAGTTTTTGTAAAGTTTATAATGTCACTTCCTGGTTGGACATGAGCACAAATATGACACAGTTAGAGGTAATTCCACAACCGTTACCATAGCAACCATTTTGAAAACAAGGGCCAACCTCCATATAAATCAAATCAAATCAAATTTTATTTATAGAGCGCTTTTCATACATAAAATGTAACACAAAGTGCTTTACAGTACATTAAAAACATTTCCACATGCCATTTCCCTCCCAACCTCCCCCACAACCACCAGACCCCACACAACCAAACCCCCCACAGATATTCACCAATACATACCCGTACACGCCCACACGCACGCACGCACACACACACACACGCACACACACACACACACACACAGATACACGCACACACACGATCTAAGGTACAAGAGGCTGAGTACAGATAAATCAGTTGAGGAAGCACCATCAGAGGAGCCGTCTTCACCAGGAGCAGAGCGTCGCCTGCAGCCACAGGACACAGACTCAGAGCCCCGAGGAGAGATGAGGCAAACACCAAACCTCCACCAGGGGCCCATGAGCCAGGGCCCAGCAGCCACAGACGAACACCGCTCCCGGTACAGAGGGCCCTGCAGAGGAAACACTGGAGAATCTAAAATGAATAAAAGTATAAATAAATAGAAGTATAAATAAAAGTATAAATAAATGACACAATAGTTATGATTTGACAAATAACACTTGATAACAAATTTATTTTGCTGAATCTCAGTTTAAACGGTCCAAAATTTGTGTCTGTTGTCTGTAATTGTCTCTTGTATTTTCAATGGAACATCGCTTTTTGATGACATCACAGAGGGATTCCATTTTAGAAGTTCGCTCTACTTCCTGTCATTTTAAACTTTTTAAACTGCAACTTGACAAATGTAAAACTACAATAAGTATTTACCACAGGTGCCCTCCCACCAAACTAAGTCGGAATTAGAAAATTTTGATAACCTGTCATATAGACTTTAAAGCTAACAAACATTAGCATGGATAGCAAGCATTTAACTCTTTATAATTATATGCAGACAAAGCACTGGGTAAAAACAGATTTATTACATGAAACAAATCTGGTGCAGCCCCTTTAACTTTATAATCCGCATTTTCCTTTCACTTTTTGCTGATTTATCTCTAACTTTCTTATTCCGCGTTCATGTTTCTCGTCTTGTGCCTCTGTTTCTGCGGCCGTCTGATCACGTGACCTCTGCGTGGGCCTATAATTCTAACACTCATTAACTTCCTCCTTTGTTTAGTGTCAGTTTAAGGTCACGAGTGCAGAAAGCATCTCTCTGGTTTCCTGTGACGACCACAAGTCTGAGCAGGCCCCAGTTTCACCTCCAGATCTGACTTTTTAAACATTAGACCGCCCTCCGTTTAATCTATAGCTGGAGTTTCTCTGTCACTGGAACCTGGAGTGAAAAGACACGTTTGTTCAATTCTCTGTCTTGTCAAACGCAATTGAAGCATGAGTTTGTTTGCAAATATTGGCTCCAGATAAGCGGGCGTTAGGAATATTTCACGCAGTGCAACAAGATGCATTTCGATTTTTGAACGTTATAGACTCGTGTTTCCCTCAAAATTGTCAAAAGAAGTTGTATGACTCAAATTATAAATATGTTTGGTTTATTTCTGATTTTGTTTAGGTTAAAAACGGCTTTCTTTTTTATTAAATTGTATGGACATAATGGGGCGTGTCATATTGCTTATTGTTGTTTGTTCAGGGATTTTGTTTAGTTAAGATTCCCATTAGAGGCTGAATAATCATCGTTATTCTCCCTGTGTTTCATTACGTATTTTTTTCCTAGTACACAAACACACACAATCGTAAGACATGGTGTAAAAGAAAATAAAGCTCATAACAAATCTGTTTATCTATCTGCAGTTTACCTCTCATTTTGTCAATCTACAATATGATCATCAATCGATGTATCGTGGAAAAAGTTTCAAATGTAGTCATTGGGAGAAAGTTTTAAAAACCAAACAGTGAAGATGATTAAATTTAAGATTTTACTAAACATTTTGCCCATTTGTCCCCAGTTTGACAGTTTGTGTAAAGTTTATAATGTCACTTCTTGATTGGACATGGGCAGCAAATATGACATAGTTAGAGGTAATTCCACAACTGTTACCATAGCAACCAGACTGTAAACAAGGGCCAACATCCACAAATATTAAAAAGAAAAGAAAAGAAGACGTTTTGACTTCTATCTGAAAGTCATTTTCAATCTGAGGAGCTGGTCAGAGAAACTCGACTTTATGCTGCTCTGAGCTGAGTTTACATGGAACTAACCTGTCTTTGTTTTCCCTGAACTACCCCGTCTTTGTTTACCAGTTAAAGCTTTCCTGAGGCATTACAGTGCTATTGTAATCTGACTGCATTTTCTTCACCACTTTTAAACAAACATTTGAGTGGCTTGTTTTGTGACTTGACCAAAGTGAAAGGAAACAGTCAGAACATCATACCTCCCTCAGATTAAAATTACTTTTGGATGGAAGTCGAAACTTTTAATCTTGTGTGAAGGTCCATTCCGTCTACCAAATTTAGTCAGAAACTGACCATTTGACAAGCGTGACGCCTCTGAGGAAGTTTACGGGAAATAGTCTGAAACCATGTAAAGCAGATAAACAAACCACACAATTGTCATTTACTAACAAAACTTTAAATGTTTTAAAGTATTCGTCGATGTAAAACAAACAACAAACAATTTTCTAACAAAGACAGGTATTCAGTGACTCCTCCCTGGGGGCAGGACTCCCACTACTTAGAGTAGCATATAAGCCCAGGTTCCCATACCAGCTCTCTGATTGACAATGATTTTTGGATAAAAGTCGAAACGTCTCGATCTTTAAACGGCGTCCGGATGACAACCTCTGAAACCCTTTCTACGATGTTTTAAAGTATTGTCCTTTGAAACATTTTCTACCATGAGGGACTTCTCGATTCTTCTGTCTATATACAGTAGTTAATACATTCTATTCAACATTGTTTTCTAATACATTGTTATTACCATAGCACATCTTCCTTATGTAGATGGAGTCATATAAAAGTCAATTATCATATTATAATCTCCACACTCTGCAGCTAACGCTGGAGCACAGGCTCTTTAACAACTTTAAAAGCCTGAAATGAGATGGAACTAAAAGGTGAACTGAGGTCATTGACTATGTTTAATGGATAAACAGATGTATCCAGTTCTATCATTTACATAAGCACATTTTCTTGGCCGCAGTGTGATTCTAGAACATGCCCTCAGTGTCTGATCAGACCCTGTGTGAATCAGCTGCTTCTCAAACACTGGCCTCTTTTACTCGGTGTAAAGACTCACATATGAAAGACACTGAGCTCCTTTTATGGTCCACTGTGCTCTGCTCCACTGTAGCTTTCATATTTCACTCACAAACAGCTGCTTACGCTCAGAAAGGAGGATTTCAGAGCTAATTTTAACAGCCAATTTGCATCACAGTAGTTTACCAACAGACTTTAAAGAACACGTGGCGAGAGCAAACTCAGAAAACGTCGCACCGGACCAAGTATCTCAGTGTTTTTTGGGTTTGTATGTCGAGGTTATTGCCCCAAAAGTGACTTGCCTTGATCATAACTCTATTTTCTAATTAATCAAAACGCTAATTTGATTTTAGATGATACATTGCTCATCGATACTAAAAATTGCAAACTCCTTTTCGATACTAAGGAACAAGCTCGATGCACCACACCAATTTCGATACACAATGATAATTAATAGAATAGAATGTAATTTTCAGCACTGAATAACACACGTTTCTTAAATGTTTCTGTGTGTTCTTATACTAGAGCTGATAAAACTCATTATCCTCCTTAAACTGTTCAAATAAAGTCTAAATTTGCCTTGTTTTGGTGTCAATACTTTCTCAAATGTGTATCTCTAGTTTTAGCATCGCTCAGTATCAGATTTTTTTGATACTTTTGACCCCGTTCCCAAGAAAAAATAGCTTAGTCGGAGGCCGAGGAGGAGGATTCCCTGGTCTTGACTCATCCTCGTGTTACTCACAGTTCATGAAGCCTGGCTCTTAAAATTGGTGAAATCGGTGCAAAAGCAGCTTATGTGAAAAACCCACTCAGGGAAATTAACCTCACGTCTCTCTCTCTCTCGCTCTTTTTTTAACTCATATCTTCGCTGGTGAGGCCTGGCTGCCACAATAACAGATTTATGAGTGTGTTTAATGCAGAAAATATAACAACATACTTTATGCAACTGACACAATAACCTTGAATCTTGTTAATACCAGTTAAAGTCTGAATGAAGACTCTCATTTTATCGTCTAATACTGACTAGGGATGGGACAATAAACAATAATATTGTTTATCGTGATAAAAAGGGAAGACAATAATCGTTTGTGCTACATTTTGTTTAATAATCATGATAATCGGCAACAAAGATCATCGCCATTTTGTCACCAGATTGTGCAGAAAAAAAGTAACTTACCCGTTATGTTCTCTTATAGATCGCTTTTGTTTTCACTTTCACTGTTATTTATAATGAGCAAGTAATGTCTTTATGTCACATTTTCAAACTGTCAGCTATCGTCCGTTATCGTTAATCGCAATTATTTTCGCCATGATAATCGTGACACAAAATTTCAGTATCGTCCCGTGCCTAGTACTGACTTAGTTTGGTGGGAGGGCACCTGTGTTAAATATAAATATTCTCCTCCAGGACGTCATCAAACGCCTTCACTTCAGCTTTGTTTGTGTGAAATCGAGTAAAAGTCTCATGTTCAAGGGTCTTTGCATTCGAAACAACCCATTGATTATTTTGGTATCGTTCATCTTCTCCTCAGTTTATAATGTGTGTGTGTGTGTTTTCTTTTAGTCAGACAACTTTTTGTGAGTGAGATGTATTTACCTCGACATGTTTGGGCTGCTGTCTGCGAGCCTCTTCAGAACTGTCCTGAAGTCGTCTGACTAGAAGGAAACTTATGAACACAGCTAATCGATTAAGCCCAGACTCTACAGTCAAGACTCATTTTTTGTTTGTTTTTTGGTCAGTTTTCTCTCTCAACATATCGACTTTCATGTGGAAACAACAAACGTGTCCAATCTGCTCCTAAAGATGTTTTATTCTTCCATTGAATCCACTTCATCCATAGATTTCTCTGGGACATTGTAACTTCAAAGGACGTTTTCTTAAAATGCATTTTTCTCCCTCGAGACATAAAGATCAGCCTTAAAGTAGATCCTACACCAAACTGTACAATCTGGACTCAACAAGATTCTGACACGACAGACTCAAGGATTTGACTAAAAGCGACAAAAACGCAACAAAAAACAAAAAACTTGTGACTAAAAGTGACAAAAATGTGACTAAAAGTGACAAAAATGGATCATTAAGCAACAAAAATGGAACTTAAAGAGACAAAAATGGAACTTAAAGAGACAAAAATGTGACTTAAAGTGACAAAAATGTGACTTCAAGTGACAAAAGAACTTAAAGCGACAAAAAAATGACTAAAAATGTGACTAACTCCAAAGATTGTTTTCTTAAAATGCATTTTTGTCCCTCGAGACATAAAGATCAGCCTTAAAGTAGATCCTACACCAAACTGTACAATCTGGACTCAACAAGATTTGGACAGAACGTACTGAAGGATTTTTAAATTATCTAATTCTAAAACTGATTTATTGAAGTTTTAAGTAAAAAAAAATAGGCAAGATTTGAATTTTTTTGGACAATTTTCAGTCAAATCTAGTTATTTTGAAAGTAAATAAGAAATCCAAAATCCCTTCTGTAATTTTCTTTTATCACTAATATGTTACAAAATGAACCAAGAAATTTAAATCTGGTTCTGTCCATTTTTCAGGTTTAAATGTCCCAAATATGTGGATTTTTGGCCATTTTTACACATTAAAGGCCTGACATGATGAAAAACTTGTAATACATTTTTTTCTTACATTCATGTGAGTAAACTACAGGAGAAGTTTACAATTAATATCTTTAAATTTAAGACCTTTTCCTATTCACCTGCAGCGTCTTGCCTTAATCAAAGGAATAATCACCAGACTAATCGATTACCGCAATAATCACCGGTTGCAGCTCTTTGTATGGCTCTTCAAACTGTTCTAATGACCGTAGTAACCGTGTGAGCCGTAGACAGTCTGAGCCCGTGTGTTTTCCCAGCGCTAAGTCTCTCCGGAGCAGAGCGGCTCTTATGACCCGATATGGGCATTCACCACGCGCTGTTTATCTGACCAGTTTGTGTGCATTTCTATGGACCAGCCGCTTTGTCCGAGATCAGACGTAGAGCGCGTTTACTCTCCGATATACGGTCAGTGTTCCTCCAAAGTCTGAGCGCCAAAAAACCACGCGCCTTCACAGAGAGCTGGAGTGGATTACCTGAGTTTATAAAGATCCAAGGTGGTCTGGGCCTGTTTGATTGTGGAAACATTTTAGCTGACGAATGACGCTTTGAAAGTTTGTAAATAAATACTTTCTAATTTGAGAATGGAGGCAAAAGTGAAGTGCAACATAATGTGGTTTCACTGAGAAACTGGGATTAACCTCAGAATATCACAAAATATGACAAATGTAGATGATTTAGTGTCAGTAAAAGCCTCAGACACATGTGAGTGACATCAGAGCTGCTTTAAACACATTTATTATTGGATTTTACACTATGTTTTAGGAAATTATGATAAACTCTTTTCATTTTTGATGAAGGAACAATCCAGATTTATGGGTTTTACTGGAAAAATACTCACAGAAATGTTATAATTTTATCTAGAGATATATTACATACTATTCCATAAATTACATTCTTTTGAAGCTAAAATACAATTTTAAGACTAGAAAATTGTATTTTGTCCATCGTTTGTTATAGAAACAAACTAACTGACCTTTCTGCTCTGGAAATTCAAATGTGTTGCTTTTTTCCAACACAAACACTTAAAACCAGTAGAATTTAGATCTAATGTGAGAGAATCATTGAAAATTTTACAGAAACTTTTAAAGAAAAGACATTGTCACTTGTTGTCACGCTTTTGTCATGTTCAGTTGTCTTTGCCATATTTAAACATGTCTTTGTCACTTTTAGTTGCTTTTTGCTGCACTGAGTCACGTTTGTTGTTTTTAGACGCGTTTTTATCTCTTTTGGTCGCGCTTTTGTCTCTCATTTCAGAACATGTTTGTACAAATCCAAACTACAGTGTTTGCAGTTTTTATTCAAATCAAAACAAGACATTTTGTCGTTTGTGGAAGAAATGATTGCACTTCAAATATTGCAGCCTTTGCAATTTGCTAATTACATCCATAAAAATTGCGTTTTTGTGTGGATTTGGTTTAATTGTGCAGCTCTGGCCTTTAAGAGGTAAATAAAGTCATCTGCTCAGAGGCTTCAGAGGCTAAACAACAGGAGAAAAAGTGTGTTTGAACAGACAGCTGCATTAAAGACAAACAGTCAATCACCATTTCACAAAAACAGCAGACTGTCACAGGGACCAGCTCAAATACATCCTAAACATAGTGAACAAATATCACATTTTCCCGTCTTATCCCTCCCCCACACTCTCTCTCTCCTCTGCAGAGTTCATTCCCTCCGTCGTAATGTTGTAATTCCTAGCGTTTTTGGCTCGCGTCCCGTCCCGATCTGCTCCAGTGCCTCCTCTCAGCGACGTCTCTCTTCTCGCTCGCAGGACGTCTGGTCGTTAGTCAGCAGGAAAACCCCGGTGAACTTTGTGACACGTTCAGACTATTTGGGCACGCCTCGTTGGCTTGTGTGAGTTTGTAAAAGACGGATAAACGCGCGTTATTCCAAGTGTTGACTAAAGGACCGACTGCACCTGAAACATTTGCGGGCTGTAAAGAGGGAGGGGCCGACGTGACAGCGGCAGGTCGTGCACACTCTGGGTCACAAAGTGTAGTCGAGCTGCGTCAAAGAAACTGATTAAATAAAAAAATCAACCACCAATTTTACAAACTTGTGCAGCGTTTTTGGTTTTATGCTGATATTGATAATAGTATGAAATGTAAACAAATCGACAATTATCCCACGTCTCCTAAATGCCATAGGAATTGTCAAAATACATTTATAAAGTTTTTAGGATTTTAGAAAGAAAAAAGCCATGTGTTCTATAATAAAAGGAAGAATGTTTTAACACAATACAATCGTTAAAGGGGCGTTTAATGCTCAATCAACTTTTCTGAGTTTTTATAACCACATTGTAATGGTATTCCTTCATTACTGACTTTCACAAAGTTGTATTTTGAGTGATCTCTGCAGGTTTGAGTGATCATTGTCCAACATTTGAGGCTTAAAGGGGATATGTGTAGTTTTTTTTTTTTTTTTTACCCTAAAAAGCCCTGTTATTTCTACCTGTTTTAACTTTTTATGACTCTACCTTCGTGCTGATGAGTTGACTGACACTTTTACTATTCACTGCTTCTTTAATTAAGTCGGTTCAGTTTTATTTTGAATGATCAAGTTCAAATCTGCAGCTGTGATGTGCGTCCTGTGTCTCATGGTCACAGCTTTACCTCCGCCAGAGCCGCCTCTGAAGCAGCAGAGGTCGGTCTGTGCATCGTGCTCCGCCTCTGGGCTGTACACGCCCGGCCCACACCTGTTCCACACCTGGCTCACACCTGGCCCACACTCAGTCCACCCCCGGCCCACACCTGGCCCACACCTGGTCCACACCTGGCCCACACTCAGTCCACCCCCGGCCCACACCTGTTCCACCCCCGGCCCACACCTGTTCCACACCTGGCCCACACCTGTTCCACACCTGGCCCACACCTGGCCCACACCTGGCCCACACCCGGCCCACACTCAGTCCACCCCCGGCCCACACCCGGCCCACCCTCGGTCCTCTCCAGGGCCCGTGTGCCTGTGTTTCCTCCCTAGCAGATGAGCCGTGGGCCGGAATGAACAGAGATGATCAACAATAATAATTTGTGATTCATTTTTTTTAATAATCTCCACATTACAATCTTCTCGCTCACAAACACGTGCTCAGTGACAGCCTGAAGCGGCAGATGCTGGGTTGCTATAGTGATGGAAATGTTGTTTTCAAACTACACATGGCCCATTTGTTTCACCTTCCCCTCATGTTCAATGGTACACATGAGCTTCAGTAGCGTTCCATAGCCATTTTTAAAATGATTATCATTAACTCGTCTGTATCATGAACTATAGCTCGGCCCATTCACAGGGGCCCAGGTACAAATGCACCATATGTTTGATTATGGACTCTTTTCCTCTTGTTCTGAAAATGAAAATGATTTGTCCTAAATCCTCTCTCTTTCTGTCTCCCCCTCTCTCACCTCCTCTCACCTCTCTCTTTCCCCCTTTCTCTTCCCACCCCCCTCATTCTCCTCTCCCACCCCCCTCTCCTCTCTCTCCCCCCCCCCCCTTTCTCCACCCTCTCTCTCTCACCCGTTTCTCTCTCCCCCTTTCCTCCCCCTTTCCCCCTCTCTACACCCCCTCTCTCTCTCTTCCTCTCTCTCCCCCTCTCCCCCCTCTCTCTCTCCTCTCCCCCTTTCCCCCTCTCTACCCCCCCTCTCTCTCTCCTCTCCATCCCTCTCTCTCTCCCCATTTCTCTCTCCCCCTCTCACCTCTTTCCCCCTCCCTCCCCCATCCTCCCCCTTTCCCCCTCCCTACCCTTCCTCTCTCTCTCCCCCTCTCACCTCTCTCTCTCCTTTCCCCCTCCCTCCCACATTCCCCCTCTCTACCCCCCTCTCTCTCCCTCCCTCTCTGCCCCCTGCAGGCGGGCGTGTCTGCTCCTTCTCTCCTTGTATCGAGCAGGTGCAGCGGACGTGTGGAGCGTTGACGGACCATGGTTTTTCCGAGCTCTGCACTATAGAGATCCTCCTGCAGGTCCACGACGTCCGCACAGTCTCTCTGCCCCTGCCGGACTTTGGACCCGACTCGGATCCAAATCGGGACCAGGACCAGGACCAGAACCAGGCTCAGAACCAGGGCCAGGCTCAGACCCAGTCCAGTCCAGCTGCAGTGACCATTAAAACCACCACGACGCCCAGAGAAATCCCGGGACACACTGGGTTTCTCACTTTTGCAACGAAACCAAGGACTTGAGCAGCCGATCAAACTAGTGTAGGATCTTTTTAGTTTAAACATTTTGGGCTCCACTTGAATAAAGACAAATACTGAACAAGAACGCATTAGGATTTTGTACTTCTGTTGTGTTGTAATGTTCAAATGTGTCTCTCAAAGGCGCTGTACCTGATTTGTTTTTGTACATTTAAGAAAGGAAAACAGTTTTTGCCCCAGTGCAGATTAATGTTGCCAAACGTTTCAAAAATATGATTCTAATCGACATTAAAACAAGTATTGAAACCAGATATTAATTTGAACACTAAAAAAAAAATACATAAACCGGACAAAATGTGACTTTTTGTGCACAATTAAAAACAATCTTGAGCTTTATCAGTGCACATTGTTAAAATAAGAAAACACAATTAGTTTGTGTTGAAAATGGATATGCTACTGCACAAGTAAAATCTTGACTGGGCTTGAACAACAATTTGAGAACAGATCTTGGGATCAAAATGATACTGATGTGTAGAGTTTTTTTTATCCTTTGCGAACCAGGAAGTACAGCTTGTGCGATGTGTGATGGTTAAACTTTGCTCTTACCTCCAAAAGCTGTGAAAAGCGCTTCTAAACTCATCTCGGTGATAATTACGATGCTAGGAAAGGGCCAGAAAAAGCTAGCAATAACTTCGGACCACTGCTAGCTCTGTTTTTCACGTTCCAAGGTGGTAAAAATCAGGTACGGCGTCTTTTAAACAGAAGTTAACACGCTACTTTGATACGATTTATCATTTTTTAGTAACGTTACTTTCAGCAAATTTGCTCTCACTCGATTATGTATGGCGCCAAATACTAACTGTTTTGTGACTTTTTTTATTAGTTTTTTGAAATATTAAAGCAATTGAGGTGCCTTTATTTCCTAAAAAGTTCATTTGTGTTTTGATTTCTGCAAACATAGCAACTTAAGTAGACTAAGATTGAATATTTTGCATGATTGATGATATAAAAACTGCTAAATTCACAACATTTCTGCATTTAAAAACTGGTAAAGAGCAAAAAAGCAATGAAAGACCATTGGAAGTGAACTGTGTGGTATGAAAATCATACCCAATTTTTTATTTTGGATCACATTTTTGTCTCATTTAACAGATTTTATGGCAAATTGTGACAAGAAAATCGAATTCAAACACAAAATATCTCAACATAACCATTTTCATATAAGGCAGATATGCTTTTTCTAGTCATAAATTGTAACGTTAAACATCCTTGACCCATTTATAACCACACCTTGCTGTGTTCGTTTGTGTAAAAGCGTCAGACGGAGGAAAACATTCTCCTGAAGCAGTGGTTTCCTTGTTGAAAACCCTGCAGTATTTAGCCTCTCGTTTAGCGCAGTTTAATCTCTTTAGCGTATTTTTACACTCTAATCCTGTACTTAGCGTGGAACAGGGATATAAATGGCTTCTGTGTCCGAGGGAAGTGATGGCGTGAAGACCGAAAAGAAACCACGGGCCTGTAGTAACTCCATTTAGACCAAGAACCCACTGTAATCCACCAAAACGGTTGTAGACCTGGTCCAGTCTCAGTCGTAGTAAAGTTTGTGAATGGACGAAGCCAATGATGCTGTGAATTTGTAGGATAATACAACTGGAAATGAGTGAAAAGGCATTATTTTATTAAGAGAATGTTCATAAGAAAGACCTACAAAAAGTAAATGATGTGGCTGTCGTGGTTTAGGGCTGCGACTAATGATTATTTTAGTAATCAACTAGTCAAACGAATATTTCTGTTGTACATTAAGACTTTTTAAATGCATTATCAACCAAATAAAGGTTAACCATGGCGACTGAATGCTTCTAGTTAGAGAATATATAATAAAATAATAATTAATAAGAGTATTTACAAATAATAATTAATGGTTGTTTATTATTTTTTTATATTTTGATTTAATAATGCCACTGTCTTTGTTATAAAATGTATGTGTTTTAGAGTCCAGATAATGATTACAATGATCAAAATACGACTGCAATTATTTTTTATAGTCGACTTGTCACAATTAGTCAGTTAATTGTTGCAGCTCTAAATCATTTCCAAACAAAAGTGCACAATTAGTTTGTTAGTTAATACAATGGGCTCTGTGCACAGCTGCAGTTGGCTAAGCTAACCGTTTCCCACAGCCAATGCTAACACTATTGAAATTTAAAACATAGAATAAAGTTAAATACTACGTGATTATTTTTACGTGAAGATCATTTCCGTTATTTTGTTTTATTTGTAAATGTTTTATGCTTCAACTGTAGAATTAGCGTTAGCATTGAGACACAAACATGTTCCTTTATAAGTGTTCTTTGGTGAAGTATTTACTATTTTGTAAAGTTTTTAACAAGTTTCAGAGACAAACACAACTCACTGTTCACAGCAGGATCTTGTATTTTTTCCCAGAGATAAAATGAGACAGGAAGTACTGACACTAACACTGAGCTAACGTTGAGCTAGCTAGGTGCTCTTACCACAATAGCTGCATTACCTAACTTTTTTCTCATAGATCAGTCAATTCTGTTTTTTACCCAGCAAATGTCGTAAAAGCCGAACATTGTGACAAAAATTAAACCACAACACGCCGTCTTTATCTAATTACAAACCATTTTATCTTTTGCAAACTTCAGCAGCATCACAGTATGATTACAAAACTACTTTAGAAAAAATAATAACTCTAAATAAAATCTGTTAGCAATAAAAATAAAACCTGTGCGTTGCGTTTTCAGAAAAATCACGTGGTCCAAATGTTTGTGTCGTGATTAAACGGCTGCTCACGGGAAGCTGCAGAGGTTTCAGAGAACACGACGCTCCGCAGCGAGAGATTTAATCTGAGAGACCTGGAATAGCAACTCTGAGCCTCCCAATCCTAATCTGATTCAACCTGTACTCGGACCAAAGACCGGACCAGAGACCAGACCAAAGACCGGACCAGAGACCAGACCAAAGACCGAGAGTCAAAGGGCAAATCAGGACCACACAAGGATCATTTTAAAACCTAATGAATATCCTAAGTTTATATTCATCCAATATTGCATCTACAACCTTTTAATTTAATGTATTATGTCAGGTGCCCTCCCATCCTCCCGTATCTCTGCGACTGAGCTGGAGCAGGTCAAATGTCTCTAGTTAATCTGCAGATATTATGCTGTGGTTGAATAATGGGTTTTGTTGCCACTAATAGAAATAATCAAGGAAAACGGTTGTGGATTTTAACATTTTTTAAAGTCTACGTAACGGTGCTTTTCTAATTAAGTTTGGGGGGAAGGCACTTGTGGTTCATATTTATCATATTTTTACACTTGTGAAGAAAAGGGAAAGTTTAAAATGACAGGAAGTAGTGCTGAGTTCTAAAATGGAATCCCTCTGTGATGTCATCAAAAAGCGACGCGCCGTTGTAAATACAGAGGCAGTTAACACTCGACTGACACATTTTTGGACCGTTTTAACGGTTTTTCAGCAAATTAAACATTATCAGGTATTATTGTTTATCAAATAATATCTATTGTGTATTTTTTATGGATTTTGTCCCTTGTTTACAGTCTGGTTGCTATGGTAACAGTTGTGGAATTACTCCTAACTATGTAATTTTGGTGCTCATGCCCAACCAGGAAGTAACATTATAAACTGGGGACAAATAGGCAAAATGTTTAGTAAAATCTTTAATATAATCACTGAAAATGTGAAATGTGACGTCTAATCTGTCATATAGACCTTAAATATATATTTTTTAGGATTTGTCTGCACCAAAGGCTTTATTTGACAGCTCTAGTGTGAAATAGACATTCATAGGGCTGCAACTAACGATCGTTTTTTTAATCGATTAGTCTAGTAGTTATTCTTTCGAGTAATCACTTAGGTGTTTTAAACGCAGAAGTCTCGGGATGAACTGTACTAAATATGACTCTGAAGAAGCTGAAGCAGTTTGATGACCTGGTGGAGCACATTTATGGTCGAATATTGAGTGTTTTCTGCAAATACACTGGATTTACACATTTTCCGCGTCATTGTAATATAATTGCGGCTCAATTTTAGTCGTAAAACATCTGTTTTCAGCTGATGGCATGTTTTACAGCCTATTTTAATACTTATTCGATGACTAAATTAGTTGACGATTATTTCAATTATCAATTAGTTGCGATTAATCTTCTGTCAAATGGTAAACAGTCATTTTTAGACCCTCAAAACGCTTTACCTCAAGGAACCTCTCACACATTCACACACCAGAGCACGCAGGCACTGGGGGCGAGGCTGGTGAAGTGTCTTGGCCAAGGACACAACAACTGTATGCAACCAGAAATGTGTTTGGGTTTTTTTTTTTATGTTGAGAGCGAAGGCTGAACCTCCAATCAAAAACTCCAGAATTTCCAAATAAAAAAGAATTACTTTGCCCCAGGTCACCCTTGAAAAAGAGGTTTGGATCTCAATGGGTTCTGGTTAAATAAAGGTTAAGAAATAAAAAGCATTGACAGAATGTTAGCGAAAATAAGGCCTTAAAATGCATAAAAAGCATTCAATTCAAACCCCACAGGCATTAAATCTATAAAACATAAAAAAAGAGATTTATCCATCAGAAAAATAAATAAAGATGGAAATTATCGTCTTCTGCTATGACCTGGTGCAATGGTCAGTGTTTATTGTACATTGCTCCTGTAGAAATAAATACCAAACCAAATTGAAACGTAATAGAATTAGAGCAAATAATGACTGCAGTCTGTGTCTCCAGAGCCACGTCATCATCCAATCAGAAGTGTCCAGGACTGTAGTTTTACTTTGAAATTTAACATTGAAATATATTTTTATAGAATCTAGATGTTAAAAGCATTGATCAAATCATCGAAAACGTAAAAGATTGGGTTCAATGATAAAAGTGTAAATTGTCTTGTTTTGACGTTGATTATGGCATTAAACATGTTGAAAAGCGGCGTTAAATTTGATTTGCTACGACCTGCATAAACCCTCTGCCATCTGACCCTCTGCCTGCGCACTGGATAAAACGTCTAATTAATTCAGTATATAATGGATACGCTAATTGTCTTATCCCTCCGTCTAAGCTTAATTCCATCCTCACACAACGACATCAAAAATGAGACTAAACCCGGCCTAGAACGGGACCAAACCAAAACACTGCGGGACATCGAGCATTCTCCGGTTTATCCAATTATATTATTTTACACAACACGTCTTAATCCTGGTTCAGTTCTCCCAGAAGAATTATTGGTGTGATTTTAACCTTTTAATCCCTGGACTAAAAACAGCAGCGGAGCAGGTGAGAGGATTAGGAGGCGACCGACCAATCAGGACGACCCGGGGCCGAAGGGGAAGCGTTACCGAGAGCAGTTAGAAGTGATTTTACCATAGACCGTACATATCAGTGGACCGTGTTAGCATGCTAGCCGCCGTGTTCCAAATAGGAAGTATCCATGGAGGCGTTCCTGGCTCCTTAAAGCCAAGCTGCCATTCACTTTCTGTGACACTGGTGCGCTTTACTCTAACTGTTTGGTCAAACTCACCATCTTGGAACTAAAATATCCGTTCTGACACACTCTACATGATCCTGGTGTTTTTTTCTCGTTGATTGTTCATAAATCAAGTTATTACAATAATAACTGACCAATCAGGTGCTTCCTTTTCCAGGGGCCGGTTTCGCTCGTGTTAGCAACAGGTTTGATTGACAGCTAGAGCTGTACGTTGCCGCCGTCTCCTCCCCCCGAGAGGCGGAAACCGTTAACAACCTCACTCCTGATTGGTCCATGTGGTTGCTACGATACGCACTCAGATTTCCAAATATGGAGTCTGGCTCCACTTTAGCCGCTATAACTGCTAGCCACGATGGGCTTCATTTGGTTGGACCCAAACACTATGGGTGACGTCACAATCCCATAGTCCACTGATATGTATGGTCTATGGATTTTACATGGGTTACCATAGCAACCAGACTGTAAACAAGGGACAACATCCATACATTACACACTAGTTATAATTTGACAAATAATAGCACCTTTATTTTGTTGAATCATGGTTTGAACTGTCAGAAAAATGTGTCGGTGATGTCTGTAAATCGTCTCTGTGTTTTCAGTGGTTCGTCACTTTTTGATGACATCACAGAGGGATTCCATTTTAGAACTCACTCACTTCCTGTCATTTTAAACTATTACTTTTCAAAATTTCGTCACAAACTGTAAATTCACAAATGTAAAACTATGATACTCCCACCAAACTAAGTCAGAATTTGAAAAAGATGAGAACCTATCGTATAGACTTTAAGCCCCATTCATGTTCATCCAGGAAGTAAACTTTACCAACATTCTCAAAATATACAAAAATAGACAGGATTTTTATAATGTCTTAAATATTATTACGTTTAATGAATTGCATGGTCCAGTCCTTTCGTAGACATGAACTGTTGCTGGTTAGAAGTGTCTTCTCTTTTTCGCCTTTGCATTTCTAGTAAACACCATACAATAAATGACAATAAACGACCTTATCTTTTGTGCACTTTAACCTGCTTTCTGTGTAAATCTGGTCTGACTCTGTGGCTAAATAGAGCTTTGTATAAAGAGTACTGTTTAGTGACCATTTATAAGATTTATTTGACCGTTTTAATTGCGGCGTCGGTGAAAAAAAGCCTCTGAATCACAAAAGAGTCACAGTGTTATGTAACGTTTCCTCGCCGTGTTTTTGGCCTCAGATTCTGGTGTGACCGTTTTATCAATGATCTCCTCCACAAAACCCACAAAACCCATTCATGAAGTCACTTTCCTTCTCTTTGTGATAACGAGGCCCTTAAAATGATTCATGACAGGCTTTTTTTCTTTCTTTTTTATTATTGTTTTAAGACCATAGCACTTTTAAATTTCAAGTACTGTCATGATTGAGAATAAAAGGAGATTATATAATGCCATATTCATATTCATAACATTTTCCTTGTATGAATTTCAAGAAGAAAATTCAATGTATAAAAAGCATATTTCTTATTTGGAACTAAATTGTACAATAATTTGCAAGACAATTTTCCTGTATTGAATAAACATTTAAAAAAAACTAAATAAATATATCTGAACTATTCAAAGTTTTAGACATTTTTCAGATTTTTTTAGACATATTTTTTAGACATATTTCACATTTTAATTGAGATTTCAGGCAAAGCAATAACATTTTCAAGAAATTGACGTGCATTTTTAAACCCTGTGCAATTTGGATATTGTTCAATTGAAAGAGAATTCTTTTTTTTTTTATGATTTTTGGCCCTATAAACAACAACAAAAAATGAATAAAAATGGGGTAGACTCATGTTTTACAAGATCATTTTCCTGTTAATAATAATTGAGTCAACATTTAAAAGTCTGACAAGTAAATACATCTGAAAAATATGATAAATAGTGTGACTGTTTTATCAATGATCTCCCCCACAAAACCTTTTTTCTTCTCTTTGTGATAATGAGGCCCTTAAAAAGATTTAAAGATTTTAAAATTTCACACAATGTCATGATTGAGTATAAAAAGTGTATTTGGAAATGATAAAATACCAGTCTTAAATTTTCCTGCTAATATGAATTTTAAAAAGAAAATTCAATGTCTAAAAAGTACATGTTTTTCTTATTTGGAGCTGAATTGTACTTAAAATAAATATCACAATCATTTTCAAGACAATTTTCCTGTATTGAATCAACACTTTAAAAGTCTAAATAGATACATCTGAACTATTCAAATTTCACATTTTAACCAGAGATTTCAGACAACGCAATAACATTTACATTTTTCAAGCAATTGACGGATCTCCACCAGAAAAAAGTGTGCAGTGAAATGCAGTTTGAACGCTAAATTATTATTCAGTTGAAGGAGAATTAGCATTTTTCATGATTTTTGGCCAAACAAATACACACAAAACGAAGAAAATGAGAAAGAAAAAGGGGCTAGACTAACGTTTTGCAAGATCATTTTCCTTGTAATAACAATTGAATCAGCATTTAAAAGTCTGACTGAATAAATACACATGAAAAATAAGATAAATATTTCACATTTTTACTTACAAATTTTTACTGTATTCTTTGTCTCTTATAAATTTAAAATTGAAATTTTACACCAGTCAGGTCGTTGTTTGTTTGTGGAGGAAAGTTGAAAAATCTGTTTCAAATCACAGGGAGTAAACAAACTGATGACATCACACTGGGAAGTTTATGCACACTTTGCACAAAAGAAACAACTGACCCTTTAAACATTGATTTAACAAAATAAAGGTTTTCACATGTATTTTTCTTTGTCAAATAAAAAAAATCAGTGACATTTGAGGAGTTTCGGTGCACTTTACAGGATGATTCTTTGTAATTTTCATGTGTGATGTCATCATTTGCAACCAGGAAGTAAAATTAAAAAACAAAAAAATATTGAAATATATTTATCATAACTCCATTTTAGTTAAATGAGTAGTCCAACTTGTCAGAGGCACTTTAAAAATTGCGCATGACAGGTTTTTATGATTTTCTAATTTTGACTTCATTCAGTGTATAATACCTTTTGTAAATGTATATAATAGTTTTACACCAACCAGGTCGCTATTTGTGGAGAAAAGTTGAAAAAAAACAAACTGATGACAAACAAACTATTTTTTTGACCCTTTAACCATTAATTCAACAAAATAAAGGCGTTCCCGTGCGTTTCTCTTTGTCAAATGAATAAAATCTGTGACATTAGATGAGTTTTGGCCACTGTACAGTGTGGTTGCTATGGTAATTTCCTAGTGTGATGTCATAATTTGCAACCAGGAAGTAAAATTTAAAATCTTAAAAATAGCTAAACTGGGGCAAAATTTGTAAAGATTTTAGTAGAAATTTGAATATATTTATCTTGACTGCATTTTAGTTAAATGTCAGAGGCCCTTTAAAGTGCCTCTGACAGGTTGGACTACTCATTTCACTTAAATCCAGTTCAGATAAATATATTTCAAGTTTTGCTAAAATACTTTACAAATTTGATTCCGCTTTAGCAATTTTTGAGGTTTTTTGTTTTACTTCCTGGTTGTATATGATGACATCACACTAGGAAATTAATATAGCAACCACACTGTACATTGGGCCTAATCAATTTACTGTCACAAATGTTTTCAAATTTTACAAATATAAATACATGCGAACACCTTTTATTTTTTGAATGAATGTATAAAGGGCCAAAAAAGTAGTCTCTTTTGTGTAAATTAAGCATAATCTTTATCTCCCCAGTGTGATGTCATCAGTCCATTTGCTTCCTGTAATTTTCTACAGATTTTTCAACTTTTCTTCACAAACGGCCACTCGATTGTTGTGAAACTATCATTTATATTTACAACAACTATTAATACAGCAAATAAAGACAAAATTCGAAAAATCATGAAAACCTGTCAGGGGCCCTTTAAATTCCTCTAATGTTCTGGTTGGATTGAGACTCTGCTGTGAGCCTTTTATCAATGGCCTCTTCTCTCTCACATTCCGGTCTGCCTCGCTTCGCTGAATGCAGATGTCGCTCCTCTGTTTGGAAATGTTCTTTGGCTCCGTCTTTTCTGGGGCTTGTTGCTCGTTGCTGCCTTTGCTCTGGTCCAGACTTCATTCAGTCTTTGTTAGTCTCTTCTGTGGCTCCTGGTTCCAGACCGTTTCCTGTTTCCCTGGTCCCCGTTCAAGAGCCGCAAAAATGACGCCACAAGATTTAGATCGGCCGTTAGAACACGCTTTTTATTCACTTCTTAGGCTTTTTGACCACAGACAGGATGTTTTTAACTGATTTCCAAAATACAGTATTATCTTCAGAGATTATTCAATTTCTTAAGCCATTTTGATACCAATCTCAATAGCACAAAGATAATAAACACTTTTTTAAACAATAGAATAGCAGTTTCTTTAATATTTCCATGTGGTCTTTTATCTGAGATGAAGACCATTTTTTAATTATTCAGGAAAGTTTTATGCATTTTCTTTTACTATTGGTGTCTAGTTTCAATACTAGTTTTAGTATCAATTATCTGGTATAAAGTTTTCATATTTTTTAATTGAATTTTTTGACAAAACTACAATGGGGTATGAACATTTATTTTATTTTGACTTGTACTAGAAAAGCATAAAAGGGCACTATATAAGTCTTTAGGTCTTTAATTTCTCAATTAATGTTTTGCATTGATTTGTTTCACAAAATGGCATAAAAGTTGGTTGTTTTTTTTTATTCTTTGGGCTCAAACCAAGTTCTATTGTTGTGTCTTTAGGCAAGACACTTTACTCACATAGCTAGCAGTGAATGAGTGAATGATTGCCTCGCTTCCATCAGAGTTTCTGTTGAGGAATTTAGATTTGTGGATTTGAATTTTGCCTTGGATTATAAGAACAATAATAGTATGATATTTATTGTTGAAGTTATAAAAAAAGAGCATGTCTTGGTACCAGAAGTTAGTACTGTTTGAGATATTGTCCAAAACGTATTTGATAAAATGTTTTCAAAAGAGGGGCATCAAATTTAACAATCGGCCATGGAGACGAGCAAGTGACTCTACCAAACAAAGTCTTTTTACAGTTTTACGCACTAAAACGAGTTGATGGCATCACTTAGACCAGTGCACTTTTGGGGATCACAGGGAACGGACTTTAAAAACACTGAGGAGCACTTCTGGATTATCACAAATGACTCAAACCTGCTCAAATAAAACAACTCCAGGTATGTTTTTATTGTGGAGACTACATTGTATGATTAGTAATATTCAGTCATTTTAACTTGTATATCATTTTTTCCTCCACTGCGTCCTTCTTTGTCCCTTCTGTTGGCCGTGACCCTCAGTTTGAGACGCGTTTGGATCGGGGCCAAACCCAGGGCGCTGTGAGGACTTTTAATGAAGCACGTTCCCACACGGACAAAGAGCCAGTGTTCAGACCCAGAGCACAGGACTAACCCTCATTTATTATTCAAATCATTCACTAATCCTTTTTTATGTAAATGCACTGTTAATCTCATATGTTTATTGTTTATACAGGGAGACATTGGAGTTTCTACGGCCTAAAAATAATATAAAGAACTACTTGTTACTAATAACTCATGAGTAAAAAACATAATAAAATTAAAAAAATCAAGCAGGAAAAGGTCGTTGGGACAAATGTATAATTTCCAGCTAAAAAACGCTCGCATTGCCACATTCTGGCGTTGCTGGCAGGATAAATTGCCACCTGGTCCTGCTATTTATTCAGTTTGAACATTTTATTTCCTGTCAACAACAACAAGAAGTCGTTGAAACACCTATTTACAGAGTAGCACCTATTATACACGATATAAATAAACAGTTCAGTAGCAGTTCCACAAAAAAATACAAAAAACTTCATAATTCATCATTAGCAACACATTAAAACTGCAGTTATCCAATTTATAATTAATCATTAGCAATATTCTCTAAAATGACAATTATTAAATTAATCATTAATTAACCAATTCATAAATAAAATTACCATAAAATTTTGAAGCTACAAAAAAAGGACAGTGATTTGAGTTTCATGTTCAACTTGTCATCTGGAACGTCAATGTAGTCGCGTTATCGTCGTCTTATCACTGTTAATCTAATGTGGTTTGTGTTATTGAATGGATATTTTGTCATAGGAGAGCGTACAAGAGTGGATTTGTGGTTTACAAAAGGGAGTACTTGTCACTAAATGAGCAAAACATTAAAAAAATAAAATAAAAAAAACAGGTCAAGCAGGAAAGAGTTGAGTGAAGTGTTTCTGAATGGATAAACCAGAGACGTCAGTGATGTAACGAAGGGAGAGTATAATACATTTGTTTGGTAAAATGTCTACCCAGTGGACTAGATGAGGGCTATTCAACTTTATTTATTTCTTTTTTTCCCCTTTGCAACTGGGCTGGATAAGTGCATCACACAATTTCATGTCACACAAAATGTCCACAACTCTAGATCTGTTTCAATAATGATGAAATAACTACTGCAATATTTTGGTGAAAAAAATAAAATGCATTACCAACATTGTTTTGCAAAATTGCCAATCCAGTACAGAACCAGAATTATATAGGACTAGATGCTAACTCAGAATCAAACCAGGTCTAAACCAGGACCAAACTAGATCTAAAACAGATTTAAATATTAAATCTAACTACTAAACTACTAAAATGTACTGAATATGATTATATTAAAGATTTTACTAAACCATTTGTCCTCAGTTTGTCAGTTTTCTTGATGTTTATAATTGTACTTCCTGGTTGGTCATGGCCCGCAAATATGACATAGTTAGAGGTAATTCTACAATTGTTACCTAGCAACCATTTTCAAAACGAGGGCCAAAATCCATATAAAGTACGCAATAGTTACGATTTGACAAATAATAATACTTTTATTTTGTTGAATGATGGTTTAAACTATCAGAAAAACGTGTGTAAATTGTCTCTGTATTCAATAGCGTGTCACTTTTTGATGACATCACAGGCTTTCTGTTTCAGAGCTCATCACTATTTTAAACTTTTATTCATCAAACTTTCTTCACAAACTGCAACTTCACAAACGTAAAACCTCTCATATAGACTTTAATTCAGTAAACTAAATGAAAATATATTTTATCAATGTTTGGAAATCAGGTCGCGGGCCGGATCATATCGTTTGGTGGGCCGGATCTGGCACCCGGGCCGCGAGTTCAATGGCCCCTACCTGGACACTGAAGATGGAGAGACCCTAACCCTAAGGAAGCAGAGGAGGATGGCCTGATGGGTAAGAAAAAAACTTAAAATACTCCCTATTGACACCAGCACAGACTCCACGGCACAAATACTTCTGCTCCAAGTCCCAGACACTGCACTTTGTCTTCCGACCACCAGCATTTGGGGCAGGCCTTATTAAACAGATTTGATTGTATCTCGATAAGAGGCATTGAATATTTGATGTGAAACTGGACTCAGATCTGAACCAGGAACAGAAAGGGCCTTTGTGCCTCTGAGCAAAGCGAAAGTGGGTCACTCCATTTTTAATGAGACTGAACCACACGACCAGGGCAGGAGAGGAGCGGGCACATTTAGGGGGGAGTGAGTGGTTATCCTGCCCTTCAGTGAGCAGGTTGTGGGTTAGACTCCTGACTTCTCTTGATTTAAATACATTTCAATGCTGGAATCTACAATATAGATTCCAATTCCAAATATTTAAATCTCTTCATGTCTTGCACAGTATTTTACTTAAAAACTACAAATAAATTACAACTTATTAAGGGAACAACACTACAAATTGTATTTAAATGTGTATTTTATATTGTGAAGTACTTTATGACATCTGTGAAAAGCACTATATGGATAAAGAGGCAAAATTGGATGTAAAAATGAAATGCAATAATAATTTGTGGTGAAGGAAGTTTAGACACAATGAAAAACTACAGTCTGGTCAATGTTTCTGTGAGATTTAAGGCTATAAAGTGATAAAACCTGCAAATATTGGCCATGTGTTTGTAAATTTTATGATGCAGCTTCAGTCCAGTTGTAGTTTTCGAGAAGTATTGATTCTTTTAGAGTGGTATCAATACAATAAATTAGAACAACTGGTATCAAAAATATTGATTTGCACAGAGTGGAGCATGCATATTTTCTCTCTGTTACTGTGATTATCCCGTTTCCATGATAAATATTTGGAATTCAAGCTATTTAATCTCATGCAGTGAACTAGATCATTACTCAACCCAAAATCGCTCGATCTGCAGTTTCCTCTTCCTGTTCAGACTAAAAATGTTTGCTGTGTGTTTTGTCCTGGTACACAGCGCTAACGTTAGCACAGCTCACCCCCTGCAGTTACAGCGCTGATGCTAGCAGGCTAACAATGCTCATAACACCACAAGTAGTGTCAATTTTTTACTCCAGCCAACTTATGCCACACGGCCACTACTTCGCCTTGGTGACTATGCTAGCAAAAGTTCATTTTTTACTGTATTTGTTTCATAATTAGGGTAAGGTTAGGATTAGGATTAGTTTAGGTTTAGGTACAGACAATTTGGTTAAGTTACCCTGCTAACAAGCTAGCTGATTAAACTGTGGTTACAGTCCTGATGCTAACAGGCTAATGTGCTGATAACACTGCAGTTACAGTCCTGATGCTAACAGGCTAACGTGCTGATAACACTGCTGCACATGTCCTGAGTCACATTCAGAGCCAGATTAGATAGAGCACATTTTGCTTGTTCAAACATGACCTACACTTTTCAAACAAGAACAGCAAATATGAACTTTGTATGTCTATCAAAAATACTGTGTATACAATCAAATGAAATGAATCACATTTAAATTGAAATTATAGATGCTTTTTTTTTCCTACCTTTATTTAACCAGGAAAGTCCCATTGAGATTTCCCATGGTCGAGAGCGGTTGGTTGTACTTTGAACATTTTCTTAGAAGAAAATGGATAAACAAAGGAAATTGCACATTTTTAGAGCAGTCTTTATCTTTAAGTCTAAAATTATCATACCCATCCCACCACATTGCATAACTTCAGTCAATCACACTCAATCAAACTTTATTTATAAAGGGCTTTTCATACAAAAATGTAACACAAAGTGCTTTACAGTGTATTAAAAACCTCCCCACACATGCCCACAACACATACTTGTACCACTTTTACAAGAGCAAAGCTATCAACCTGAAAATGCTTTGTTTAAGATTTTCACTTTATGCTGCTTGACTTTGAGTGTTTTTATGTGAAATGTTATTATGTGTTATTGTTGTGCTTTTTTGTCGCTGCCTCTTTTTTTCTTGCAGTTATTATTCACTTATTTTTATTTCTCAAATACCTCAAATTTAGATTCTTACTGTGAGAGAGCTCTCCTCTCCACAGATTTGACCTGTAACTCTGCTTGGAAAAGTTTCACAGTGCCTTGTTTAAGGTATACTTTATTGTTAATTTACAGACTTAGCAAAAACTAGACTTAGACAGGAAGTACTGATGCTAACACTGAGCTAATACCGAGCTAACACTGAGATAACACTGAGATAACACTGAGCTAACACTTTTGTTTGTTTTGTATGTATCAGATTGAGGCAAAACGGAAAGCCCAGAGGAAGACCACAAGACCAGTTTAAACCACCCCCATGCCAATATACACATCTCGACCTCATTACCACCAGGAGAAGTGTCCTGCTCAAGGACACAACAACACTAGACAAACTGGGTTCGAACCGCCAACCGCACGAGGAACATTTTTCAACTGAATCTCAGATCTGTGAGTAGCCTTGCTGATTTATTTAAATTATTTACAGTTGGAGTGGGCAATGTATAAAAAAATAGATAATACTGTGAATGTTGTTGAAGATATGCAAAAGTATTTAATTTACGGCAAAAAATGCTACAATAAGAGCTGAATAAACATGTTAATTAAAAAACTTAACTTTCGAATGAGAGTATAAGGGGATATTTCTACACATTTCACATTTGTCTGATAATTAAACCTCAACTAATATGTTTGGATTTACATAATATAGTCTGAATATCGTTATCGGGCTACCTAAAAAGTAGATTTCACCCAGCCCTTGTTACAGTCTAAGTCATTAAAGGTGCTGTGCCTAATTTTTACCATCTTAAAAACGTGAAAAACAGAACTTTCACCACTTTCAGAACGCTGTTTTTTACGGTAACGCTAACAACAACTAGCATGCTTACAGTGCACTTCCTGCTTCTCAGACGAACTAAATGCTGTTTAATTAGATGCAGACAGTACACAACGGCCTCATTTTGACAATAAGTGTTGCTTTTACAGTATTTCTGATCACATTTTACTTAAGCATATGTCAAAAAGCTGGAGCTATAATGAAAAATAGATAAAAATCACAATTGTTTTGAAGATTTGCAAAATATATCAAAACTATTAAAAATTACCTCAAAAATGGACAGAAATATCAAGCGTAAACAGGAGTATACAGTGATATTTATGCATTTTTCTGGTTAATTTTATGGCCCATTCATGTTTTTGTGTGATATTATAAAACTTTCCTGGTGCATTGTTAAACTATTGCCTGAATATTGTCGTTAGATAATGCAAAAACCTATTGAGACATTCATTTTCATCAATACTGCCAGCTCTACCCATTACACGAAGAGTAAACATTGCACACAGCCTGCTTTGGTTCGCCTGCACATATTATTCTGTCGCTGCCCATAAAAAATCCAATGCATTCTGATAAAACCACGTCACTCTTCCCAGCTCAGCCTCTCCTCCTGCTCCACTCCAGCTCTATCAAACACGTGCCACTGCCGCGGCGTCTGATTGGCTCACGCTGAGGTCACGTGACTGCTGCTGCGTGCGTGCGGGTCCCAAACCTGAGATATGGAAGAGACGGAGCAGAGGCGACGCTAAAGGGCAACACGCTCAGCTGATGTCGTTTACAACTGCTCTGAAACGGACTTTGACACGAGAGAGTTAATTTACATCAAAGTCTGAACATGGCTTGGGGAAATACTGAGCCAATAGTGTACTTAAAAAAATACGATCCATTTAAAACTGAATTTCTTATAATTTCATTAATGTTTAACCTTTAGGCTCGTCTTGCTGTGGCTCTAGGCACTGATAGGAAAATCTATGAGAACAAAATTCAAGCTTTCATGTCAAATTTTCATACATTTCGTTCAAAATTATAACTTTTACGTCACTGTCAAAACAAAATACAAGTATATGTACACCTAAATGCGCATTTAAACGCACAGCTTTTGTCACAGACTGAAGTATTACGGATATCCAGACACATGAAGCGCTTTAATATCTGCGCTGGTTTAATTTCCTGTGTCTGAGGCAAAGGTGAGGTCCAGGTCCAGTATGAAGAATGTGTGTCAAGGTGCGTTCACTCCACACCAGAAACACCACATTCAACCTAGGACTAAACTAGGACTACACCCAGAACTAAGCCTGGACTAAAACCAGGGGCGCCTCCAAGGGGTGGCTGGTGAGGCCCTGGCCACCCATGAAATCTGATTAGTGTCCCCAGTGGTTAGGCCATGTCTGATTGGCTGTTAAAGCAGAACTACGTAACCTCATCGACGGAGCTCCCCCTGCAGGTCTCTTGGGAAAATAAATAGTCTTTTTCCCTTCCTTTTTATGGAAATAATCAGAACCATAATCAGAATTGGTTTCTTGTCATTGTTTGTGATCAAAATTCACAAACACAGGACCTTGCTTTGGCGTAAGGTGCAACATAAAATAATGAATAAAATATTAGCAAAACACATAAAAAAGGGCATGAATAAAACAAAACAAAACAAAACGGACTTGGACTTGGACTTGGACTATATACAGAAATGTACAGTTGGACAGACCGTAGAGCAAATTGGCAGGTCAAGGAAGTACAATCACATACAAAAACATTTCATGTCTCCAAATTTAAAAAGAGAGTTGTCGGCGTCAGGAAAGTTGCAGCTGGTTTTCCGTGCAGAGACCGCAGGGGGCGACGACGGGGGCTTCAAATGCTCCAAAAATACATTTACAACCACCACATGGACTTACAAAGACATTAATAAGGTGAAAATGTTACTGTGCTTTAACTGAAAAGGAGCATTTGAATGCGTCCTGCTGAGTGCTCTCTCACACTGGCCCACATAATAAAATAATATAATAATATAATTTACTATAAATGTTTAAAATACATATTTTGTTGAGTCATAGTTACATTCTAACTGTCCTGATTCAGAAGAGCTGCTGTAATAAGGCTCTGCTTTAATTTGCTTACACTGGACAAATGAACAAGCAAAAGGTGTGAGTACAGCAGTTTGTACAGAACAATGAGCTGAACCTGATAATTCGTCTCACACTTACCATAATCCCGAGCAGATTGTGGATGTCACAGAATAAAAACAATTAACTCTTTAAAAGGTTCAAGTCTAATCAAAGCTGGTTCACTTCAAATATATGTTATTTGTGTGAGTATTTTAATCTTAATTACCTAAATTACCTAAACCAACTGGGACACCAAAAAGTACACCAAATTACTGGAAATGTGGTCTTTTATATTAAATGTTTCTGTGGGAAGCCCCCCAGACCCCAGTCTTCTGGCCACACCGCTTTCAAAATCCTGGAGGCGCCACTAACAAACCAATACCAAACCAAGTCAACATCAGAATTAAACTGGGCTCAAACTGGGACCAAACAAGTGTGAATGCCCCTTTATAATCTGAGTTTATAGAATGTGTGCTACAAAAGTTGTCACATATTCTAAATCCCACTCATTTTACCTTCTGTGGATTCGTGTTCGCGCTGCATGTGTTAAACGCTGTGGTTGTTGTGAATGTGTCCACAGTCACCTCTTCATGAGCGTCCTGTGACTGTGACTCATGACTCCAGAGACACAACAGGAAAACACAGCTCACAGGAAAAATAAAGCTGTAGGAAATATGCAAGAATATGTATTTAAAGGTGACATATCATGCAAAACTTTAATGCGTTATTTAATCTTACAACAGTGTTTCATCAAATCAAATCAAATCAATTTATTTTTATAATGCCCAAAATCACAACAACAGTTGCCTCGATGGGCCACAGGTAAAAGCAGTTCAGATAACTGTCCCAGAATGCCCCTGTCCTTTGACCCTCCTTCGCATCGAGGGAAAACTACGAAAAACCCCATGGGAAAAAGTAGAAACCTCGGGGAGAACCACAGTGAAGGAGAGATCCTACTCCCACGGACGGACAGGCTGCAGATGAACTGGGACTGACATCCACTTGGACTGTGGAGCCAGAACCACTCAAGAGGGAGGTGGCTTTAAAGAGTTCCTCCAGGCGGACGAGGAGCAGTCCACCAGTGTAGAGAGATCCTCCAGCAGGAGATGAGGAACAGTTCATCTAAAGTAGATGGAGTTCGTCCAGGCAGACGAGGTATGGCTAATCCAGGGTTGAGGGAGTTCCTCCAGGCGGGTGGTGGCGCATAGATCCTCCAGTGTAGAGATCGATCCTCCAGACAGATGGGGGTGGGGGGGGTCGTCACTGGAGCAGCCGCCGCAGTGCCTGAAACAGTCTCCACTCCCCGGGGGAAGTGGAGAGAAAGAGAAACATGTGAACAGCAATGAACAGACTACAGTTGAAGAAATATTAAATAATGTTGATAGATAAAGTAGGAAGAACCAGAGGATAGTGTTCAAGCTGCCATACTTCCCCCAGCAGAGTTGCTCCAAGGGCAGCGTAGCTAAAACTGTAGGTTTTTATTTCTGTTCCTAACTGGCCTGACCATAAGCTATTTCAAAGAGGAACGTTTTGAGCCTGGTCTTAAATGTAGAGACTGTGTCGGCCTCTTTAACATGAACAGGGAGCTGGTTCCATAACATAGGAGCTTGGTAGCTAAACGCTCGACCTCCTACTGTGCTTTTAGAGTTTCCTTATCATTATGTTACTCAAAGTTGTATCTTTTTTTTATTCCTGTATGTTTGAGTTAAACCTGTGTTGTCCTGGAACTGAGACTCAAGTGCTCAGTCCTGTTTTCACTTACCCCTTATCTCCTCCCACTGCTCTGTACTTATTTGACAAGTTAAGACTCCGAGTGACCCATTTAGAGTAAAAGAAAAACATGTAAATGACAATCTGCTGCTTGTTACGGTGAAATGTCACTATGAAGAGGCGGGGCTTATCGCTATGAAGAGGGGGGGATTAACAGTTCTGCAGTTTTGAACGGGAAGTCAATGGAGCCCTTTCTGTTTCAAAGTCGTTTTCGATCAAAATTGCAGTTTAGAACGAACAAACTGAAAAATGAAGATTTAAAAAAATTACAATTCAATACTAAGTTACTGAAAAAAGCATAATACATCTCCTTTAAAGGGCCCATGACAGGTTGAAGTACTCATTTTACTAAAACACAGTGAAGATCATTATATTTAAGATTCTTCTAAATAATTAACTGTTTTTATCTAAGTTTGGCCATTTTTTTAGGTTAAAATTTTTACTTCTTGGTTGTAAATGATGACATCACGCTAGGAAATTCTGCAACTGTTACCATAGCAACCATGTTTTACACCGGGCCAAAACTCCTCTGATCTCACAGAAATTATTATTTGACAAATAAAAATATATGGGAACATCTTTATTTTGTTGAATCCATGTTTAAAGGGTCAGGAAAATGTGTTTGTTGGTTGTGAATTGTCCCTGGTGTGTCTCCCTACTGTGACGTCATCATGTTTTGGAATTCTGCTATACTTCCTGTAAATCTCATCATATTTTTCAGCTTTTCTTCACAAACTGTCTCTCGATTGGTATAAAACTGTCATTTATGTTCACAACAGGTTATTTCTCCACCAATAATGTGAAAACTAGAAAATCATAAAAACCTGTCATACGCACTTTAAGGTTAATGAGGATGTTGTTTGATCATTTGTGATACGTATCGTTGTTGTGAGGGACAATTTTATCATATTATTGGAATTTATAGAGATGTAGTTGTCCAGTTACTTCTTTAAAACGTATATCTGTGCCAAACGTGCAGATATTTATGCTGTTATCTCACACGAGCATGTTTATTGATTCTTTATTACCGTGATTGTTTATTGATCGTTTATGACATGTATCATTGCTGTGAAGGATTTTATTATTATTTTTATTGGACTTTTATTGACAAGCGTTCATGTCACTAATATAGAGTAGAGATACAGTTGTCCGGTTACTTCTTTAAAGCTTAACTCTGTGCCAAATGTGCAGCTCTTTTAGCTGATATCTCATATGAGTGTGTTAATTGATCTTTGAGCTTTATTTTATCATTTTATTGCACCTTTATTGATATGTTTTGTTACTAATATGGTATAGTTGTCTTCTTTAAAACTTATATCTCTGCTAAACGTGCCAATCTTTTTGCTAATTTCTGCTGTAACGGATCATTTTAGTATATTTTATTATACCTAATATGGTTACTAATATGGAATTGGGTCCATGTTGTCCGATTACTTCTTTAAACTTTCATCTGTGCGAAACGTTCCGATCTTTTTGCTAATATCTCGTATGAGCATGTTCATGGATTATTGGTGACATTTATCATTGCTATTGAGCTTTATTTTAGCATTTTATTGGACCTTTATTGATAAGTAAAATAAATGTGCCAGTCTTTTTGCAAATTTCCAAATGAGCATGTTCATTGATTATATGCAACATGTATAAAGGATGATTTTAGTTTATTTTATTCTACCATTATTGGTAAGTTTTCATCTTACTAATATGGAATTTTGTCCAATTTGTCCAATTACTTCTTTAAAACTTCCACCTGTGTTTAATGTGCAGCTCATTTTGCTCATATCTGGTACGAGGATGTTTGATCAGTTGTGACATATATCTCTGCTGTGAGGGATAATTTTATCATTTTATTGGAACTTATAGAGATGTGGTTGTCCGATTACTTCTTCAAAACTTCCATCTGTGCTAAATGTGTGGCTCTTTTTGCTGATATCTCACGTCGTGTGAGCATGTTTATTGATCATTTGTGACATATATCATTGCTGTGAGGGATAATTTTAGTATTTTATTGTACCTTTATCGATAAGTTTTCTGTTACTAATATGGAATAGTTGTTCATGTTGTCCGATTACTTCTTTAAAACTTCCATCTGTGCTAAATGTTTGGCTCTTTTTTCTGATATCTTGTGTCGTATGAGGATCTTTGATCATTTGTGACATGTATCATTGCTGTGAGGGATAATTTTAGCATTTTATTGGACCTTTATCGATAAGCTTTCATGTCACTTCTATAGAGTAGAGATGTATCTGTCGATTACTTCTTTAAAACTTCCATCTGTGCTAAACGTGCAGCTCTTTTTGCTGATGTCTCGTGTCATATGAGCATGTTCTTCGATCATTTGTGACATGTATCATTGCTGTGAGGGATCATTTTAGCATTTTATTGGACCTTTATCGATAAGCTTTCATGTCACTTCTATATAGTAAAGATGTAGCTGTCGATTACTTCCTTAAACTTCCGTCTGTGCTAAACGGTCAGCTCTTTTTGCTGACGTCTCCTCGTGCACTCCACACAGCGTCCCGTGTAAATTCGCCGCGTGTGTCCATCGACCCTGCAGCAGAATCGGATCAGGACGGTCCGCACTGCACCACAGTTTGTCCACACGAGAGAGAGAACGTCCACTGTCCACATGATGCAGCGCTAACGCAGAGGACATGTTGTGCTGAAGACAGAGCAAATACAGAGAAAATGCTGTCACAATCAGAGCGTTTAGTCGTGGGTTTGTTCTTGTACTGCGTCATGGAAGTGTGTTTGAGATTTTAAGGCAAGACATTACAGACAAAACTCATTTTCTTTAGATTTTTTGGTCAGTTTGCTCTCTCAACATATCGGCTTTCATGTGGAAACAACAAACTGCTCTTAAAAATGTTTTATTCTTCCACTTAATCCACTTCATTCATAGATTTCTCTGGGACATTGTAAATTTAAAGGCTGTTTTCTTAAAATGCATTTTTCTCCCTCAAAGACATAAAGATCAGCCTTAAAGTAGATCCTACAGCAAACTGTACAATCTGGACTCAACCAGATTTTCATGAAGCGTACAGAAGGATTTTTGGATATTTAATTCTAAAACTGGGGCGCACGGTGGCAGAGCGGCTAGAGCTTCTGCCTCTCAATAAGGAGATCGTGGGTTCGAATCCCAGACCACCCCAACATTGTGGTTTCGAATTCCAAACCACCCTAACATCACACGATCTCTCTGGGTGGAGTCTGCATGTCCTCCCCGTGTTACCGTGGTTTCTCTCTGGGTTCTCTGGCTCCTCTCACCGTCCAAAGACATGACTGTGTAGGTTAATTGACAACTCTAAATTGTCCCTAGTGTATGAATGTGAGAGTGAATGGTTGTCTGTCTCTCTGTGTTTGCTGCGACGAGTTGGCCACTGTCCAGGGTGTACCCCGCCTAAGGCCCAAAGTAACTGGGATAGGCTCCAGTCACCCGTGACCCCTAACGGGAATAAGCGGTAGAACATGAATGAATTTATTAATAATTCTAAAACTGTTTCATTGAAGTTTTAAGTAAAAAAAATTTGGCGAAATTTGAATTTTTAGGACAATTTTCAGTCCAATCTAGTTGACTTAAAAACTAAATAAGAAATCCAAAATCCCCTCTGTAATTTTTTTTATAACTAATCCAAAATGAACCAAGAAATTTAAACCTGGTTCTGTCCATTTTTCAGATTTAAATGTCCCAAATATGTAGATTTTTGGCCATTTTTTCACATAAAATGCCTTATTTCTAAAACATGACATGATGAAAAACTTGTAATATATTTTTTTCTTACATTTATATGACTAAACTACAGGAGAAGTTTCAAATTGATATCTTTAAATAAAAATTAAAAAAAAAGTCCTATTCACCTGTAGCGTCTCACCTTAATACTGATTATTATCCTTTTATAAATCGCTGATAGTTGTAACTGAACTAACTTTTCTGATAGTGAGTTAATGTGTCTGTCTATACTGTAATCATGAACAGTATTCCTCCTTTTCGTGGAGCTCTACATCTTGTGTAATATCAGTGGATTATCAGTATTTAATCTTTTGTTAATCTGTAAATGGTTGGACAAATATAGCGGGATAATGGACCATGAATATAAACGATTGGCGAAAACATTTGTAGATTTTCCTAGTCTTGGTCAGGATTGTAGCTGTAGAGGATTTGGTTCATGTAGACCTGTCACAATAATTAAAAATCGACTTATCGTTCAATATTTTATTAAAAAGAACATTATTTTTGGGGTTCAATATTTATCGTGCATGCCTTTTGTGCGCACTTTAGAGAAATTTTTCATTGTTTTTGATGAGATTTGTATTCCAGAGAGTGAAATAAGTCAGTTTTAGGACTCATACTTGACACTAACTTACTTAAAAAGTGTTAAATTCTACTAATTATTTATTGTATCTCATGTTTGTTAACAATATTTCACATTTAGAATGATTATGTATGGGATTTCCCAGCTTCGTCAGTGGCATAAAGTGGTTTCAGCGTTATCGTTTATCGTGATGTTTTCTCTAAATTACAGTTTTTTTTATTTGCTGCTCCATTTAAATGAATTGATAGAGTGTAAACAACTGTTTTAAATATACAGTTGTGCACACAGCCTGGTACTTGTGTTTACACTCTATCAATTCATTTAAATGGAGCAAATAAAAAAAACCCTGTAATTTAGTAATTTGTCGCTGTAATTTTTTTGTAATTTGTCACTGTAACTGTAATCTGTAATCCTTAAATAAACAAATCTGTCAAGGATTAATAACCAACAATGTCTAACTTGAACCTCTAGTTTTTAAAGTTCACTTATTGCTGTAGGATTATTGTTCAGAATCGGTTCATGCCAACGTACGTCGCGTATCAAGAACAGAATCGGAGACATATTGCCTTTTTATAAACACAAAATTGGGTCACAAATGTTGTCTGAGAGGTGCTGGTTTTTGCCTCCAACATCTCAAAGAGCAGTCAGCGCAGATATCAGGCTTTTGAACGGCTTTGCACGACTTAACGCAGACTTTTAACCGTCAAAAGACCATCAAAGTCAGCACGAAAATCTTAAAATCGCACAAAAACTTAATCAATTCTTAGTGCAGCGCTATTACCAAACAGGGAAAATTACAAGCCGTATTTCAGTCGTCACAAGATTTATTCGAGTCCATTATGTTTGACCTGTAGCTAATCAACAATGCTAATCAGTTATTAGCATTTTCTCCATAACTCGCAACAAAAAAAGCCACATTTGTGTTTTAAAACGCAGCTGCACTTTTGCATGATGTCATTTGTTGTTGTACAATTGCCAGAACCACAGCTGACACTAAAGATCTCTTCCTTTTGCCAGAACAACACAGACAAACGGGAATATCTGTGGCTGGAGTAACACTCTGACTTCCATGGACTATAATCTAAAAACCTCCACAAATGTCTATAAGTTTAATAAACAATTTAAAGCGACAACAGTCAAATCAGATGAATTAAATCATTAAAAAAGAAGAAAGAAAAAAGAATACTAGGAATATCCAACAAACTTAAACTCAAATGTGCTCTAAGACAATCTTGTATTTTTGTTGTATGGTGTTTAAGAAACAGGGCAGATATTTATCCTTTAAATGATTTTTTCTTCTTCCTACACCTTTTCGATTGTAATGGTGGACTTCGTGGATTCAAATTTATATGGATACGTGTACACAAGAAAAAAAAGAAAAAAAGATCAGGACTGCTCTGATATTTGAGCAGTTTATGCAGATTTTCTTTTAGTTTACATTTGTTTACATTTGCGATTAAACCCAAAATGGCCGCCGGTGGCACAGGTCACGTGTCTGGCATGAACCGATAAATGAGATTTACGAAAGGCGTTTTACGAGTTGCTAGAATGAACACTAAACACAGCATTCATCACTCTTACTTTTACCCACTTTTTCATAATGTGCTGTTGTCGACCAAAGACATTCTCGGTCGATTATAGACCAGCCTTATCGACCGATTAGTCGACTAAAATGGGGCATGGCAAAAATCTATCAAAACCGTAAGGTATTTCCATGTATTTAAACCAAACTGCACTCAAAAGAACACAATTGCGGAGGAATATATGCAAAAACAACTATTTATAGAGAAAAGTACAAGGAGACAGTGTATTTATATATTAAGACTCCAAAATCTTCAGCTGACTCACTTCATATCTTCTCGTTGCCATATAAATCATTTTGTATTATGTTAATATAAGTAAAATGATTAGTTGACTAATAAAAATCTTGGTAGATTAAGAAACCATCGACCGACTAAACAACTAAAGCAGTGTTTCCCAACCAGGGGTGCGGGGACACCAAGGGGTACGTGAGGAATTACCAAGGGGTGCTTGAAATGATTTCAGGTTTTAAAAGAAGATGAAGTACTTTTATCTGAGTAAAAAAGTGTTATTACTTGTAAATTTAGCATCTTTTTGGAGTATCTTGGACCATAACTATAATTAAAACAAAAATATAATAGTAATAATTGACTTTATTTGACTTGTAAACCCATTTATTTGTCCGAAACTCAAGTAAAGGGGTACTGTGAGTGTGAAACCACGCTTAGGGGGCACTCGAGACAAACAAGGCTGGGAACCACTGGACTAAAGGACTAAAGGACTAAAGGACTACAGTTTTCTAACTCTGTGAATGAATGAGACTGGGACAACAGATGGGAATGAGCTCATATCTACAATCAGCAGCATTTACATCATGTTTGTTCATCATATGTGACCCTTGCCCTGACCAAATAAACAAACAATAATAATAGGCTTATAGTTCTTGGATTTGTAACGGTTTCTACCCTTTATAAATCTGTGAAAAGCCGTGTAACGTATTTTCCGACTGCCCTGTTTCTCCTTATCCCTCCGTTTATTTGCACATTATTTTATTTTCTGAAAAGCAAAGTCTGCCTGCGCCGCTCCGAGTCCGACGGAACACACTGTACTCAGATTCAGCTCAGTCATCCTCCTCTGAAGCTAACGCCGCGAGCTAACGGCGACACAGCAGGTGTAGAGTAATGTGACGGGGGAGGAGGGGGGGAGGAGGGGGGAGGGAGGAGGGTGAGAGGGACGGGCAGACTGTGGAGAGAGGGAGAGGAGGAGGGAAGAGGCAGAGGGGGAGAAAGAAAAGGATACAGGTGAGGGAGGGAAAGTGGAGGGAGAGGGAGAAAGAAGAGGATAAAGGAGAGGGAGAGACAGAGAGAGGGAGAGAAAGAAGAGGATAAAGGAGAGGGAGAAAAGGAGAGGGAGAGAAGGAAGGAAGAGGCAGAGGGGAGAAAGATTAAGATAAAGGAGAGGGAGAGAAAGAGAGAGGGAGAGGGGGAAAGAAGAGGATAATGGAGAAGGAATAAAACAGAAAAGAGGGTGAAAGAAGAGGATGAGGGGGAGAAAAGGAGAGAGGGAGAGAAGGGGGGAAGAGAGTAAGATAAAGGAGAGGGAGTGGACAGAGAGGACAGATAGAGAGGGGGGAGAGGGAGATGAGGATGGAGGATGGAAGGGAAGAGACAGTGAGGGAGAAAGAACAGGATAAAGGAGAGGGAGTGGACAGAGAGGGGGAGGAGGGAGACAGAAAAGAGGATGGACAGACTGTGGAAAGAGGGAGAGAAGAGAGGATAACTGAGAGGGGCGGGACAGAAAGAGGACAGAGAGAGAGAGAGACAGAGGGAAGATGGGAAAAGGGAGAAGGGAGAGGGAGAAAGTGGAGCATAAAGGAAAGGGGGAGAGGGAAAGAGGAAAAGATGGAGAAGAAGGGAAGAGAGATGGAGAAAATGGAGCATAAAGGGAGAGAGGGAAGAGGGAGGGATGGAACGGGTGGGAAAGGGGGGCAGAGCAGAGAGAAAAAGAGAGAAGAACAGAAAGATAATAAGGGAAGAGAGGGAGAGGAAGGACAAAGGAGAGACAGAACACAAAGGGGATAGGAAAGAGAGAGAGAGAGGAGGGAAAGGAGAGAGGTATAGAAGAGGGGGAGAAAGAGAGAGAAAGAAGAGGATAAAGGAGAGCATGAAAAAGAGAAAGGAGAGAAAAGGGAGCATAAAGGAGAGGGTGAGAAAAAGAGTGAGGGAGTGAAAGAGAGGGAGGGAAAGGGAAGAGTGAGAGAGGGGGGAATAGAGGGAAAGACAGAAGGGAAGATTGAGAGGGAGAAAAGAAGAGAAATGATGATGGAGCGAGGTAGAGAAGAGGGGAAGCGAGCTGGAGAAAGTGGAGCATAAAGGAGAGAGAAGACGAAAAAGAGAAGATGGAGGGACGGGTGAGCGGGAGGAGGACGAGCGAAAACAGGTGGAGAGAGGGAGAGAAGGATACGAAGGGAAGAGAGGGAGAAAGGAGAAACAAGAGAGGGAGTGGAAAGAGAGAGAGAGGAGGGAAAGGAAAGGAGAAAGACCCGAGAGGGGATGGAAAGGAGGGCAGAGAGAGAGAGAGAGAGAAGGGACAAAAAAGGGAGAAATGGAAGGGTAACTGAGAGAGAACTAAGAAGGGACGGAGAGAGAGAGAGAAAGAGAGAGAAGAAGGGACAAGAAAGGGAGAAAGGGAAGGATAAAGAAGAAAGAACTCAGAGTGAATGAGAAAAAACAGAGAGAGGAGGGAAAGGAGGGCAGAGAGCGAGGAGAGAGAGCGAGAGGGAAGAAGGGACAAAAAAGGGAGAAAGGGAAGGGTAAAGGAGAGAGAACTAAGAGGGGATGGAGAGAGAGAGAGAAGGGACAAGAAAGGGAGAAAGGGAGGGATAAAGAAGAAAGAATGGAAGGGAATGGATGAAGAAAGAGAGAGAGGAGGGAAAGGAGGGCAGAGAAGAAGGGACAAGAGAGGAAGAAAGGGAGGGATAAAGAGGAGAGAGGATGGGCGAGAGGGTTTAAGGTAGTGAGAGAGAAGAGAAAGGGACAGGGAGAAGGATGAAGAGAGACTGTGGAGGAAAGGGAGAGAGTAAGGGATGTCGAAAGAGCGGTAACAAGATAAAGGAGAGAAGAAAGAGGAAAGGGGATGGAAAAAGGATGGAGAGAATGTAGAAAGAGGTGTTTGTGGAGGGAAAAGAGAGGGAGGAGAGAGAGGGAATGAAAAGAGTTGACGGAAAATTGAGAGAAAGGACAGAAAAAAGCGAGAAAGAGGAGAGATGTCCTACAGTTTTTCATCCGTCTTCATCGAACTGCCCCGCCCCCTGCTGTTCACGCACACACACACACACACACACACACACACTTTAAACATGCACACACTTCAAACACACACTTTAAACACGCACACTTTACACTCGCAGAACTGTCAGTGCTATATTTAGCCCTGAGCCGTGCACGTCCCTCTCCTCGCTCCCGTCGCTGCCTCGTCCTACGCATCGATTTGTAAACAACACAGGAGCCAAAGTCATGTCGCGTTCTCGTCGGCGGCGATCGTAAAAACGCGGCGACGGATCCGAGACTCGTTAAAATGCAGAGCGTTTGACAAGAGTGTTGAAACGACAGACTAGAGGCAAACTGGAGCGCAGTGTAGGACGTTTATAATGATTCAATGACCAGTGCAGACCAGGAATCTCACAAGAGCAGCGTTAAACCAGGACTAAACAGGACTAAACATGAGCTAAAGCACCTCTGAAAGATACATCCACTGTAGAACATGGAAAACCATAAGAGCAGTACTGAACCAGGACTAAACAGGACTAAACAGGAGCTAAAGCACCTCTGAAAGATACATCCACTGTAGAACATGGAAAACCACAAGAGCAGTACTAAACCAGGACTAAACCGGGACTAAACAGGACTAACCAAGGACTACACATGAGCTAAAGCACCTCTGAAAGATACATCCACTGTAGAACATGGAAAACCACAAGAACAGTACTGAACCAGGACTGAACCAGGTCTAAACCAGGACTAAATCCGGACTAAACGGGGACTAAATGGGGACTAACCAAGTACTAAACACCAGCTAAAGCACCTCTGAAAGATACATCCACTGCAGAACATACTAAACCACAGGAGCAGCACTGAACCAGGACTAAACCAGGACAAATCAAGGACTAAACATGAGCTAAAGCACCTCTGACAGATACATCCACTGCAGAACATGCTAAACCACAAGAGCAGGTCTAAACTAGGACTAAACCAGGACTAAACCGGACTAAACACGAGCTAAAGCACCTCTGAAAGATACATCCACTGCAGAACATGCTAAACCACAAGAGCAGTACTGAACCAGGACTAAACCAGGACTAAACCGGGACTAAACAGGACTAACCAAGGACTAAACACAAGCTAAAACACCTCTGAAAGATACATCCACTGCAGAACATGGAAAACCACAAGAGCAGTACTGAACCAGGACTAAACCAGGTCTAAAGCCCCTCTGTTAGATCCTGACCTCTGCAGACTGAACACTTCTCAGGAGCATCTCTAATCCAGGACTAAATTTGAACTAAAAAAGGACTAAACCAGGTCTAAATCACTTCTGAAATATACTGACAACTGCAGACCAGGAGCAGCATTAAACCAGGTCTAAACCAGGACTAACCCAGGACTAAACCAAGTCTAATCCAGGACTAGACCAGGTTTAAATCAGGACTAAACCCGGACTAAATTTGGACTAATCCAGGACTAATGCAGGCATAATCCAAGGTTTGACCAGGACTTGACCAGGACATGACCAAAACTAAACCCGGACTAAACCCGGACTAAACCAGCACTAACCCAGATCTAAACCAAGTCTAAACCAAGTCTAAACCAAGTCTAAACCAAGTCTAAACCAAGTCTAAACCAAGTCTTAACCAAGTCTTAACCAAGTCTTAACCAAGTCTTAACCAGGATTTAACCAGGATTAAAGCAGGACTAATTTAGGACTAAAACAAGTCTAATCAGGGATTAAAGCAGGTCTAAATCACCTCTGAAAAATAATGACTGCTGCAGAACATCCATGAACCATAACAAGAGCGGCACTGAACCAGGACTAACCCATTAATAGTTCTGACCCCTGCTGACCAGGAACACCCCACAACAAGAAGAGGACTAACCCAGGACTAAACCAGGTCTAACCCAGGACTAAACCAGGTCTAACCCAGGACTAAACCAGGTCTAACCCAGGGCTAAACCAGGTCTAACCTCCTCTTCACCTGCCGTTGGTCGCGGTGTTGTTACATAATGTGTGGCTGTGTTTGCCTGGTGGGATTAAACAGTGGTTAATGGCCGCACAAACACAGATGTGGAGGAACGTCACACACAACATGTCTGCAGGGTCCAAAGATAGACCAGCTGCCCGGGAGAGAGGGAGGGAGGGAGGGAGGGAGAGAGGGAGAGAGGGAGGGAGGAGAGAGAGAGGGAGAGGAAAGAGAGGAGAGGGAGAGAGAGAGGGAGAGAGAGGAGAGAGAGAGAGAGAGAGGAGAGAGAGAGGAGAGAGAGAGGGAGAGAGAGGGAGAGAGAGAGAGGGGGAGAGGGAGAGAGAGAGGAAAGAGAGAGAGGGAGAGAGAGGGAGGGAGAGAGAGAGGAGAGAGGGAGGGGAGAGAGGGAGGAGGGAGAGAGGGAGAGGGAGGGAGGAGAGAGAGAGAGAGGGAAAGAGGGAGGGAGGAGGGAGGAAAGAGAAAGGGAGGGAGGAGAGAGAGAGGCAGGGGGAGGGAGGAGAGAGAGAGGGAGGGGGAAAGAGGAGAGAGGGAGAGAGAGAGAGAGGGAGAGGAGAGAGGGAGAGAGGAGAGGGAGGCGAGAGGGGAGAAAGGGAGGCGAAAGGGGAGAAAGGGAGGCGAAAGGGGAGAAAGGGAGGCGAAAGGGGAGAAAGGGAGGCGAAAGGGGAGAGACAAGGCAAATTAGAAAGAGAGAAAGGGAGAGAGAAAGGCAGGATTGAAAAAGAGAGAGAGAGAAAGAGAGGAGAGAGAGAAGAAAATAGAAGAGAAATGGGAAAAGAGAAGAGGAAAGGAGGAGAAAGGAGGAATAGAGAAAGAAAAAGAGAGAGATGGACGTGAGAGAAGAGAGGGAAGACTGAGAAAGGAGAGAAGAGAGAGATAATGCAAGGTAGAAAAAGAGAGAGAGAAAAAAGGGATTGAAAGAAAAAAAGAGAAGAGGCTGAAAGAAAAAAATGGGTTCTCAGAGAAGAGGGGAGAGAAAGAAATGGGAGACAAGGGGGAGAGAGAGGGATTACAGCAAGGTAGAAAAGCAGGAGAGGACAAAAATACAACAATGTAAAGATAGAAACGAGGGAGAAGAGGGGAAAGAGGAAAGGAGTGAAAGCGAGAGGAGGAGGAAGAGCAGGGGGGAGGGGTCGGTGAGTAATGGCCGCCGTCGCTGTGGAAACGGTCCAAATATGGCCGCGCGTGTCCTTCAGATTCAGGTGGAGCTGCAGGAGCACGCACCATGAGCCCGGAGCGAGGGAGGGGGAGAGAGAGAGGGGGAGAAAGGAGGAATGAATAAGGCATGATGCATTAGCTGTGCATTGTTTGCCGTCTGTTTCCATCGAGCGCATCATAATGGACCAAACATGTAAAAGTGGGACAGAACAGGACACTGTTTACATTTAACGATCACATAAACCGGTGATAATCTGATTTCGGTGAGTGTTTACGGCGCAAGAGAAATCAGATCATCAATAACACACGCGTCAGTTAAAGTCAATATGACAGGTTCTCGTGTTTTTTTCTAATTATGGCTTGGTTTGGTGGGAGGGCGTCTGTGGCGAATATTTATCATAGTTTTATAGCCGTGAAGTTGCAGTTTGTGAAGAAAAATTGAAAAAGGAAAGTTCAAAATGACAGGAAGTAGAGCTGAGTTTTAAACTGGAATCCCTCTGTGATGTAATCAAAAAGCGACACACCATTGAAAATAAAGAGACAGTTAACACTCGACTGACGCATTTTTCTGACAGTTTAAACCATCGTTCAACAAAATAAAGAGCTATCAGGGATTATTATTTGTCAAATCATAACTGTTGTGTCATGTATGTGGATGTCGGGCCTTGTTTACAGTCTGGTTGCTATGGTAACAGTTGTGGAATTACCTCTAACTGTGTCATATTTGTGTCATGTCCAACCAGGAAGTGACATTATAAACATTACACAAACTGTCAAACTGGGACAAACAGGCAAAATGTTTAGTAAAATCTGAAATATAATCATGTTCACTACGTTTTAATGACGTGCGACCTGTCATATAGACTTTAAAATCAATTAGGACTAGAACCAGGGATGGGCTCTATGGCATAAACATGACTTGTTTCCTCGTATTGGTCAATCATATATAAATATATTTTTATTTTTTTATGAAAATTGGTCAGTTTGTTCTCTCAACATATCGGCTTTCATGAGGAAACAACAAACGTGTCCAATCTGCTCCTAAAGATGTTTTATTATGTAATTGAATCCACTTCATCCATAGATTTCTCTGGGACATTGTAACTTCAAAGGACGTTTTCTTAAAATGCATTTTTGTCCCTCGAGACATAAAGATCAGCCTTAAAGTAGATCCTACAACTGTACAATCTGGACTCAACAAGATTTTGATGAAATGTACAGAAGGATTTTTTTAATATCTAAGTCTAAAATCGATTTATTGAAGTTTTAAGTTAAAAAAATTAGGCGAAATGTGAATTTTTAGGACAATTTTCAGTCAAATCTAGTTTACTTCAAAACCAAATCAGAAATCCAAAATCTCTTCTGTAATTTTCTTTTGTCACTAATATGTTACAAAATGAACCAAGAAATTTAAACCTGGTTCTGTCCATTTTCCAGATTTAAATGTCCCAAATATGTGGATTTTTGGCCGTTTTTACACATAAAATGCCTTATTTCTACATGAAAACATGACATGATGAAAAACTTGTAATACATTTTTTTCTTACATTTATGTGAGTAAACTACAGGAGAAGATTCAAAGTCATATCTTTAAATTTAAGTTTTTTTTCCTATTCACCTGCAGCGTCTCACCTTAAAATAATCCCAAACCTGGTTAAATGGAATAGTTTGTGCTGTGTTAGTGTCTTGCCTTTGGGCACAATGGCAGTATGTCTTATCATTGAAGCCAGTATTACACATAAAAGCAGTGCCAGCCTCATTCAGTGTCTTCGTTATGTAAAAGCAGGCCCTTCTCCTTACTTTAAACACCGTGGTTTTCTTTGTCGAGCTGCAGCCGTGGTTTGAGTTTAAGAGTGGAGGAAGTCTCTTGATTGCGTCTCTCATAAATCCAGGACTTTGAGGAATGTGGATTATTCGTGTTCTGGACTCTTCCCATTCGCTCTCAGGAATGTGCTGTAGGTCAGGGCTCCTTTTCTCCAGGTCCGGAGTTTTTCAGAGGGTCAGGACCACCGCTTTATCCAAACCTTTTGTTGCTCTTTCAACAACGATAAAATAAATACTGCTATGTTAGGCTTTTGTGGAAAAACGGAACACAAAACCAAACCAACCAACTTCTCTAAAAATATCTAATTCAGCTCTGAACCAGAATTCTTTAGGACTAGATACCAACCAGGTCTGAACCAGGACTAACTCAGAATCAAATCAGGTCTAAATCAGGATTAAATAGGGACAGTGGACCAGGGGCGTCAGACTCGGTGGGTAAAGGGTACTGGTTTTCCCGGGGCCCAAAACAGGGAGGGGCCCTCAAAAACATGTACATTTCAGTTGCATTTTTCTAAGCTTTAAAGTAGAACTAAGTAACAAATTTACCTTATTAAAGTCTTATGTAAAAAAAAAAAATCAATATAATTTTATAGTTATCTTATTAATGAGAAAAAAAATCTTTGTCCGTGTGGTGGTTGCAAATTTATTTTCGGAGCGTTTGAAGCCCCCGTCGTCGCCCCCTGCTGTCTCTGACTGGAAAACCAGCTGCAACTTTTTCTGGCGCCGGCCCAAAGACAACTGTCCTGAGAAACTTTGGCTCTTTTTTATATTTGGCAATGTGATTTTTTTTTATATGTGATTGTCCTTCCTTATTTCAATGAAAGGGAAGAAGATTTTGCGTCTTTTACTGGCTGTGTATTTTCATGAGAGACCTGCAGGGGAAGTTCTGTCGCTGAAGTTACTTCTGCTTTAGGTCTATTTTTGTTGTAATAAAATGCATTGTGGTTGAGTTCAGTTCTTAAAATTATGACATCTGAGGAGGAAAAGCACTCCTCACACTTTAGACGAGGTCGATAACAAATACAACTAGTGATTGTAATTAACAGTTGGTGTATTTTTGCCTTTTTTTTTGTAAAAACAAACCGGACTGTTAATACTATAGCTAGCTACAGTAGCTACACAGGATGTCTGTAAATTTGCGAATTATTGTTTGTGTATGTACAAACCATTCCAGGTTTGTGCTACGTCTTCTCCCGCCTGTCCAGGGCCGGGACACAGGACAGCAAGCAGGGACTCCCCTCACCCCAGACACCTCCTACAGCTATTACTACTGCTACTATTACTACCGGTGCTACTATTACTACTGCTGCTATTACTACTACTATTATTATTAGTATTATTAATATGATTACTATTACTGTTACTACTACTATTACGACTACTATTACTACTGCTACTCTAACTGCTACTACTATTACTACTACTACTACTGCTACTGTAACTACTGCTACTATTATTACTACTATTACTACTTCGACTACTATTACTACTACAGCTATTATTACTACTATTACTACGATTATTACTACTACTGTTATTACTACTACTATTACAATTACTATTACTGCTCCTATTATTATTATTATTACTACTACTATTACTACTTCTACTTCTATTACTACTATTATTATTACTACTACTACTACTACTACTACTACCATTATTATTACTACTTCTATTACTACTACACCTTCCTGGAGGTCCACACGCACAGAAAGCCTCTCTGTTGAACCGGTGAGTCAGGTATTATGTAACCGCTTCAAATGTTACGGTGACCCCTCCTGAGCCGACCTTTGACCCTTCACCCCTGCTGTCCCCGTTTGATGATGTCAGCGGCGCCCCACAGCAGCTGGGGCACCATGAACTCGAATAAAGGTTCAGTAAATACAGCTGGGTCTGGTTTATGAAACACGGAGAGGATAAAAGAGCGGAGAGTGCTTTTGGAGACCCCTAGTGGCCAACTCACAGTCTCAAGACATTTGTTTGAATACACTCTCTCTCCCCTCTTTCATTCTGCCTGTCGCCCCCCGCAGCAGCAGAACCTTCAGCCTCCTCAGCCTACAATGTCATGTCTATATTACATTGTCCTGGAGTGAATTTTCAGACAATTTTATGGCAACCCATCAGAAAAGTGTAAAAAAACCCAAAAAAAAAACATTATAAATAAAAATTTCTCTTGGCGAGCACTTCACAGAGAGAAGGTCATGGGTTTGAGTCCCGGGTCAGGTCCCGGTCCTGACGCAGCTCCAGATCTAAAGCGGAGTCTGGTCCTGACAGGTTTAATCCCAGCGGCACTGAAGGACGGGTCAAATGCAGAGCTATGTGTGGTGTATGTGTGTTGTATGTGTTTTATCTGTTTTGTGTGATTTAAGTGTGTTTTATTTGTTGTATGTGTGTTTGTGTTGTATGTGTATTTCATGTTTGTTTCATGTGTTCTATGTGTGTTTTCCATGTTTTCTGTGTGTTGTATGTTGTGTATGTGTTTCATGCATGTTCTATGTGTGGTAGGGTATTCCATGTTTTCTGTGTGTTGTATATATTTTATATGTTTTGTGTATTTTTTGTGTGTTGTATGTGTATTTTCTGTGTGTTGTATGTGTTGTATATGTGCTGTATGTGTTTCTACGTGTGTTTCATGTGTTTTATGTGTGTTTTCCATGTTTTATGTGTGTTTTCCATGTTTTATGCGTGTTGTATGTGCGTTTCATGTGTGTTCTATGTGTGTTCTATGTGTGTTTTCCTTGTTTTGTGTGTATTGTATGTTTTATGTGTGTTGTCTATGTGTTGTGTGTGTGTTCTATGTGTGGAAGTGAAAGCATCTGCCTCGCGCTGTGTTCACTGTGTGTCCGACGTTTCAGTTACGTCACGCTCTCAGCTGTGCAGAGATGGAGAGCTTATGTAACCAGCTCAGCCTCCTGACTTCTCCTGCTCCCCCTCTGCTCCCCCTCTACTCTCCCCCTCTCCTCTTTCTCCCCCTCTGCTCTCCCCCCTTCTCTCTCTCCCTCTGCTCTCCTCCTCTTCTCTCTTCCTCTACTCTCCCCTCTCTCTCCCTCTGCTCTCCCTCTCTCCTCTCTCCCTCTGCTCTCCTCCTCTTCTCTCTTCCTCTACTCTCCCCTCTCTCTCCCTCTGCTCTCCCTCTCTCCTCTCTCCCTCTGCTCTCCTCCTCTTCTCCCTCTCCCTCTGCTCTCCCCCTCTCCTTTCTCTCTCCCTCTTATCCTCCTCTCCCTCTTCTCCCCCCCTACTCTCCCTCTCCCGTTGCTCTCTCCCTCTTCTCTCTCTCCCTCTGCTCTCTCCCTCTCCTCTCTCTCTCTCTCCCTCTTCTCTCTCTCCCTCTGCTCTCCCCCTCTCCTCTCTCTCCCTCTGCTCTCCCTCTCTCCTCTCTCCCTCTGCTCTCCTCCTCTTCTCCCTCTCCCGCTGCTCTCCCCCTCTCCTTTCTCTCTCCCTCTTATCCTCCTCTCCCTCTGCTCTCCTCCTCTTCTCCCTCTCCCTCTGCTCTCCCCCTCTCCTTTCTCTCTCCCTCTTATCCTCCTCTCCCTCTACTCTCCTCCTCTTCTCCCTCTCCCGTTGCTCTCCCCCTCTTCTCTCTCTCCCTCTGCTCTCTCCCTCTCCTCTCTCTCTCTCTCTCCCTCTTCTCTCTCTCCCTCTGCTCTCCCCCTCTTCTCTTTCTCCCTCTCTCTCAATCTTTCTCAGCTCACATTCGCTCTCCTCTTTCTTCCTCTCCGTCTCCTTTTATCTGTCTCTCTCCCCTCATAATCTCTCCCTCTCTCTATTTTTATTCATCCCCATCTCTCTCTCCTCGAGTCCCACTTCCTCACCATCTATCTTCTGTCAACTCTCTCTCTCCTTTCTACTCTCACTCTCTTTTGATTTATCTTTCTACACATTTCTCCCCTCTCTCCCTCCTGTCTCCTACTCACTCTTCCTTTTCTTTCCCTCTCTCTCTCTCTTTTTTCACTCCTTTATCCCCCCCTCTCTATCATTCTTGCTCCTCTCTCTTATCTCCTCCTCTCCTCTCTCTCTTTATTTCTCTCTCTCATTCTCTCCCTCACTCCCCTCCCCTCTCTTGCCATTTTCCTCTCTCTCCCTTTCTCTTCTATTTCTATCTCTCTACTGTCTCCCTTCTCTCCAACTCTCCTTCTCTTTTGTCACTTTTGCCCTCTTTTCTCTCTTTAGCTTTCTCCCATCCTCTCTCTTTCTCTCTCTGTTTTCCTCTCCTCTCTCTCTTCGCCCCCCTCTCTCCTCTTTTATCCACTTCTTTCCTCTCATTCTCTCCCCTTTTCTATCTTTCTTGCTCCTCTCCGTCTCTCTTGTTTTCTTCTCTCCCTTACTCCCCTCCTCTCTCACTTTGTTCCCCTCTTTCCCTCTCCCTCTCTTCCCTTTCTCTCCTTTTTCTCCCCCTCTCTCTTCTTCTCTCTTCGCTCCAACACCTCTCTCTTCCTCCCTCTTCTCACCCTCTTTCTCTTTTGTCTCCTATTTCTCCCCCTCTCTCGTGTTCTCTCTTTGCTCCAACACCTCTCTCTTCCTCCTTCTTCTCACCCTCTTTCTCCTTTGTCTCCTCCTCTCTCTTTTCTCCCTCCTTTCGTCTCCGTCTGGCGGTAAACGTGATGCAACTGTGAATGGAGGACTTGTCTCCTCGTTAAGAACCTGCCGCACGGACGCAGAGAGAACATGCAAACTCACACACGAGGCCATCTTTATGTGCCGTCCCGTCGCCAAAGATACGGTCAATGACGTAATACTGACTCCAAATATTAAAGGTGCACGGTGTAACGTTATCGCTTTGTCAGGACATTCTTTTAATTCATTTTAAAGGGGCTGTACCCCATTTTTACTGTTTTGAAACGGGAAACGAAGAATGGGCCCAATTTTACAGCAAAATCTGTGTCGCTTCAGCACAGATTTATTGTAAAAGCATCTATTCAGGGGAAAATGAGACCACAGCATTTTCTCTGCATCTATTTATGAAGCATTTTATTCTACGAGAAGCAGGACCGTTTGCATGCTAATGTATTACCTGTGACGGCAAAACTCGCTCTGGGCTCAGAAACTCGTGAAGAGACAGTTGAATATTTAGGATGCTGGGACTGTATTAAGAAAGTGAGCGATACATAACTGATGACGACAAAAACATGACTAAAAAGCACCAAAAATGTGACTAAAAGCGACAAAAATGCGACAAGAATGTGATGAAAAGTGAGCAAAATGAAATTAAAAGTGGCACAAATGTGACTATAAGTGACAAAAATGCGACTAAAAGCAACAAAAGCGTGACTAAAAGTGACTATTAGCTGTTAGCGTGTTACTGTTCAGGGTGAAAAGTGCTTCTAAACTCATTGCGTTGAATATTTATGATGCTGGGACTGCATTGGGAAAGTGAAAGATAAATGTGACTGATGATGACAAAAACATGACTAAAAGCGACAAAAATGTGACTTAAAGTGACTAAAACGTGACTAAAAGTCGTTAGCATGCTAATGTTTAGGGCTAGTGTAAAGTGCTTATAAACTCGTATTATATTTGGAAAGTTCAGTATGTGTTCTTGTAATTATTAACTTAAATTATTAACTAATATGACAGTTTGTAAGGTAAATGAGCTTGTAGCTATTTACAAACTGTCTTATTAGAAAAATCTCACAAGTTAATGCTTGTAAACTCATGGAGGTGAATATTTATGATGCTGGAACTGCATTAGGAAAGTGAGCAAATATGTAATTGTATTTTTTATGTAGACAGCATAGGCACATTTGTTTTTTTATGTTAATCACTTTTGTAAACTTTGTAACTTAGGCTCTACACTGCAAATAATGAAGTTCTAGATGAGTTAAAATGTCTTGATTTCAGGATATTTATCTGAATTTCAGACGTTTTGATTCGTTAAGATCAGTGAAGACGATTTATTTAACAGAACTAGATTATTTTACTTGTTTCAAACCGTTTGTGACTTGTTTCAACACTTTATTTCTTACTTCAATCCAAATGATCTGTCACTGGGTTAAGATCATTTTACTTACTCCACTGACAAATATATTTTCTTATTTTAAGCAAAATTATTGCAGGATCAGTCAGAAATACCTTGAAACCCGTGAAATATTCTGCATCACATCAACAATTAAATCTCATCGAGTCAAAACTTCTCAAATCCAGATAAAAATGATAAATTCAAGCCATTTTAAGCTTGGATAGATTTACATTTTTTGCTGTGTAGCTTCTAAAGTTCACTTATTACTGTAGTCTTTTTCTTGTTTAAAAGTTCACGGCACGACTTTGCTGTGACATTGACTTCAGACTCGTCGTTGTTTGTTGTCGACTTTGTTCACTTCTTAAAGTTCCCATACTCATTTCTGCAAACTGCACGCCCCTAAAAATAAACGCAAAATACTCCGTTCCATCGTCCCGGTCCGTGCGTGTTCCTATTTCCGAGCACAACTACAGCGACTTCATTTAAATATAGCACTTTCCTCTGGGCCATTTCAGACGGAGCTCGCACAGACTTTCGCTTTCAGGACCGACGGCGGAAAGCGAGCGAGGGAACGAAACGAGGCTCGACCGCTTTAAATAAATCAGGAGACGCAGAGAGGACACGCTGTTCTGCTGCAACGCGAGGCTTACGGGGCTTTTGGGCAGAAATTTAATCAATATTTTAGCGCGGCGCTCATGACATTTCAGCACGTGATGTCATAGTTTCATATCGAGGGGATGGGATGGTGTAAAACTACGCTTTTTGGAAGAAATATCCAAACAGAACGTCCAAAAATGTCAAATATTGTCATTATTTGTTGGGGATTTTTTTGTTTTAGTCAAGTTTGATTGAAATTGTTGTGTTTTTGTTTCGTTTTAGTCGCATTTTAGTCCACAAAAACAAAAAAAGTGCCAGGTTGGACTAAAATGCAGTTTAGATAAATATATTTCAAAGTTTGCTTGAATACTTTACAAATTTATCTCGGTTTAGCAGTTTATTTACGTTTTTAATTGTACTTCCTGGTTGTAAATGATGACGTCACACTGGGAAATTACCATAGCAACCACACAAAACGCATCTAATGTCACAGATATGTTAATTTCACAAATACAAACACATGTGAAAACCTTTATTTTGTTGTTTATTAAAGTTTAAAGGGTCAAAAAAGTAGTTTATTTTTGTAAATGATGCATAACCATTGACTCCTCAGTGTGATGTCATCAATCACGTTTACTTCCTGTAACTTTCTACAGTTTTTTTCTCCATTTTTCTCCACAAACAGCTTCTCGATTGATGTCAAACTATAATTAATATTTACAGCGGGTATTAATACACCAAATGAATGAATGATTAAACACCTGTAATACGCACTTTTAATCGACTAAATCCATCATGGTTTTACACAATTACAAGATATATATTTTTATTTAACCATGATGAATTGTACGTCTTTGCTTCATGGGACATTTACAGATGTGTTTTTTGTTCGCTGAGTTTGTTCATGGGCTTCATTTTCGATTTTTGATTTGTTGTTTTTATCTTTTCCGTGGCGTTTGTTTGATTAACTTTCTTTAATTGACTGTTTGCTATTGTTTTGTCAGTTGAGTGTCCTGAAAAGCGCTTAATCAATAAAATGTATTGTTGTTATAAATAAACGAACATCTTTAGAGTCTAGTTTGAGGTTCTGAAATTGAAACCCAAACTAAACTAACTATTAGTACTTTTAGTCGACAAAAATGTGTGTAAGTTTTGTCATTGCGATTAAGTTTTGTTTGGTTTTAGTCAAAAATATGACATTTAATTTGACGAAAAGTGTCATAAAAATATTTTAAAAGATGAGAATGCAAATATAAACCAAGTCTAAACCAGGACTAAACCAAGACTAAACAGCACTAAACATGATCCAAACCAGGACTAAACCAAGACTAAAACAGCACTAAACATGGTCTAATGTGGGTGTAAACCAGGACTAAATCAGGCTTCAAAACAAGACTAAACCAGGACTAAAATCGCCACTAAAAACGCATGGCTTAAAGTCCGTCCAACTTATTCAACAATGATGCTTTTGTGTTTGGATAATGTTATCACTTTTTGCTGTGATAGTAAGAGAAACAACAACATATATTTTAGTTTAGTTCATTTATTCTGACAGAAGACGTTGAACTTTGTGTCAGTTTTTGTTTCATGTGAATAAAGCCAGGACTAAACCATCAGTGGTGGAAGAACCGTTCTATTTGGATACTTCAGTAAAGCACATAAAATCTACGAAAAAGTGTCGAAACATGGTTAAAATTGTAGTTTTAGAGAGAAAATCTGAGCAAATTCTTATTTTTAACTGTTAAAGATTGAGGATTGATTAAGAATAAAACACACCTTTTTCAGTGTTTCTTGACTTTCGATGTGCATTTGTTTGCTCAAAGCTAGAATTCAAAACCTTAATTATGTGTTATGTCAACAGGAATGTGATAAAAATATGCCCTTAAACCAAACAGAACGTACTTTAACTTTTCTGTCCAGTTAAAAAAATGTAGAGGAGTAAAAAGTACAGATTTACTACATCTGAGAGCGCAAAGAACTACTGTAAAATGTACTTAAGTAAAGTGAAGGGTGGAGGACGGAGAAGGGCGGAGTACGTGGGACGAGGGACGGGGGATGGAGGGAGGGCGGAGGGCGGAGGACGTTTATGGCACACACAGGGTTCTGTTCATGTAAAAGCTCCGTCTGCAGCAGCTGCAGAAATGATTCAGCACAAAATGTGGTGTGTGCCTTTGAAACGACCCTCACTGCAGGAGAGAGAGGGGGAGAGAGGGGAGGGGGAGAGAGAGGGAGAGAGAGGGAAAGACAGAGGGAGCGAGAGGTGGGGACAGAGAGAGGGAGAGAGACAGAAGGGGGAGGAGAGAAAGAGAGATGGAGGCAAAGCGGGAAGAAAGAGAGAGGGAGGGAGAGATGGGATAGAGGGTGACGAAGAGAGGGAGAGATTTGGGGAGAGGGGGGCAATGGAGAGAGGGGGGGTAGAGAGAGAGCGTTAGAGAAAGAGGGGGGAAAAGGGGGGAGAGAGAGATGTGGAGACAGAGAGAGGGAGAGAGAGGGGTAGAGCAAGAGGGAGAGACAGAAGGGGGAGGAGAGAAAGGGAGATGGAGGGAGAGCGGGAAAAAAGAGAGAGAGAGGGAGGGAGAGATGGAATATAGGGCAACAAAGAGGGGGAGAGGGAGAGATTGAGTCAGAGTAAGGGGGTAGAGAGAGAGGGAGAGAGAGCAACGGAGGGAAACAGAGAGAGAGAGAGTCATTCATAAACAGTGAATCTCCGTAGAGTTATACAGGCCCCGCCCACCATCTGAAATTATGACATCATCAAATTCTAGAGCGTAAACCCAACCTGGACTGTGACCTCCCAGTGTTTGTAAACTGAAAGCTGCGTCCCATTAGCCCGGTACCATTCAAGCTGCTAGCACTAATGCATTTTCAATGGGAGAGTTAGCATTAGCCTCCAAACAAGACAAAAAAAACACTCAAGAGTCAGAAAACACTACACCGGTGGAAGTGTTTTGTGTAGATCGTTACCGTTAGCAATTAGTGCCAATATTAGCTTACAGGCTAACAACCTCGTAATAAACATTTCTTAAATCTAACGTTCTGAACAATAATGCACCAAAAACACTTTGGGCCTCAACAGTTAAAGAAAGTTTATGTTTTCTTTCACCAAGTGCCACAAATCCTTCAGTAATAACTTAAAAAACACTGAGACGACTGGAGCAAACTGTCATTGTGTCCTCAGGCAAGACACTTCACCTGCGTTGTTTATCATAAAAGTGATGAAGTGTCTGGAGGGTCACTTCATCAGCCTGACCCGGGGCAGCTGTGGCTACAGAGTGTGGAGTGAATGAATAATGCACTGGACTCTGGTTTGATGAAAGGAGCATAAATCCAATCTTTATTAATTAACTTGAGAGGGAAGTTAGATATTGAATTTGTGTTGTGTCGTGTTGTGTTTCAGTTGGAGGATCTCTCGCTCTTTTCCTCGTGTTGTGTTTCAGTTGGAGGATCTCTCGCTCTTTTCCTCGTGTTGTGTTTCAGAGGAGGAGAATCTCTCGCTCTTTTCCTCGTGTTGTGTTTCAGTTGGAGGATCTCGCCCTCTTTTCCTCGTGTTGTGTTTCAGTTGGAGGATCTCTCGCTCTTTTCCTCGTGTTGTGTTTCAGTTGGAGGATCTCTCGCTCTTTTCCTCGTGTTGTGTTTCAGTTGGAGGATCTCTCGCCCTCTTTTCCTCGTGTTGTGTTTCAGTTGGAGGATCTCGCCCTCTTTTCCTCGTGTTGTGTTTCAGTTGGAGGATCTCTCGCTCTTTTCCTCGTGTTGTGTTTCAGTTGGAGGATCTCTCGCTCTTTTCCTCGTGTTGTGTTTCAGAGGAGGAGGATCTCTCGCTCTTTTCCTCGTGTTGTGTTTCAGTTGGAGGATCTCGCCCTCTTTTCCTCGTGTTGTGTTTCAGTTGGAGGATCTCGCCCTCTTTTCCTCGTGTTGTGTTTCAGTTTGAGGATCACTCGCTCTTTTCCTCGTGTTGTGTTTCAGTTGGAGGATCTCGCCCTCTTTTCCTCGTGTTGTGTTTCAGTTGGAGGATCTCTCGCTCTTTTCCTCGTGTTGTGTTTCAGAGGAGGAGTATCTCTCGCTCTTTTCCTCGTGTTGTGTTTCAGTTGGAGGATCTCGCCCTCTTTTCCTCGTGTTGTGTTTCAGTTTGAGGATCACTCGCTCTTTTCCTCGTGTTGTGTTTCAGTTGGAGGATCTCGCCCTTTTTTCCTCGTGTTGTGTTTCAGTTGGAGGATCTCTCGCTCTTTTCCTCGTGTTGTGTTTCAGTTGGAGGATCTCTTGCTCTTTTCCTCGTGTTGTGTTTCAGTTGGAGGATCTCTCGCTCTTTTCCTCGTGTTGTGTTTCAGAGGAGGATCTCCCTCTTTTCCTCGTGTTGTGTTTTCAGTTGGAGGATCTCGCCTCTTTTCCTCGTGTTGTGTTTCAGTTGGAGGATCTCTCGCTCTTTTCCTCGTGTTGTGTTTCAGTTGGAGGATCTCGCCCTCTTTTCCTCGTGGTTGTGTTTCAGTTGGAGGATCTCTCGCTCTTTTCCTCGTGGTTGTGTTTCAGTTGGAGGATCTCTCGCTCTTTTCCTCGTGTTGTGTTTCAGTTGGAGGATCTCTCGCCCTCTTTTCCTCGTGTTGTGTTTCAGTTGGAGGATCTCGCCCTCTTTTCCTCGTGTTGTGTTTCAGTTGGAGGATCTCTCGCTCTTTTCCTCGTGTTGTGTTTCAGTTGGAGGATCTCTCGCTCTTTCCTCGTGGTTGTGTTTCAGAGGAGGAGTATCACTCGCTCTTTTCCTCGTGTTGTGTTTCAGTTGGCGGATCTCGCCTCTTTTTCCTCGTGTTGTGTTTCAGTTGGAGGATCTCTCGCTTTTTCCTCGTGTTGTGTTTCAGTTGGAGGATCTCTCGCTCTTTTCCTCGTGTTGTGTTTCAGTTGGAGGATCTCTCGCTCTTTTCCTCGTGTTGTGTTTCAGAGGAGGAGAATCTCTCGCTCTTTTCTCCTCGTGGTTGTGTTTCAGTTGGAGGATCTCGCCTCTTTTCCTCGTGTTGTGTTTCAGTTTGAGGATCACTCGCTCTTTTCCTCGTGTTGTGTTTCAGATGCAGGATCTCTCCCTCTTTTCCTCGTGTGTTGTGTTTCAGTTGGAGGATCTCTCGCTCTTTTCCTCGTGTTGTGTTTCAGTTGGAGGATCTCTCGCTCTTTTCCTCGTGTTGTGTTTCAGTTGGAGGATCTCTCGCTCTTTTCCTCGTGTTGTGTTTCAGAGGAGGAGAATCTCTCGCTCTTTTCCTCGTGTTGTGTTTCTACAGCGCATTGTACGCTCTGCTGAGAAGGTGATCGGCTGCAGCCTTCCATCTGTCCAGGACCTGTACGTCTCCAGGACTCGGGGACGAGCAGGTCGGATCACAGCTGACCCTTCTCACCCTGGACACGGACTATTTGAGCCACTCCCCTCGGGCAGGGGGCTACGGTCCATCCGACCAGAACCTCCCGCCACAAGAACAGTTTCTTTCCTCTGCCGTTGGACTCATGAACACTTTGTAACACCTGTCACTTCAACAATAATACTATTTAAGAACAATCTATTTGCACTACTCATTTGCACATTGCACTATCTGCCAACTGTACATTCTGTATATAGTCTATCTTAGTCTATTTTATTCTTAATTTTATGCATGCCTTTTTATATATTTTTTATATTTTATCCTTTGCTTTATGTTGCACCTACGCCGAAGCAAGTTCCTACGTTTGTGAATTTCACTGACAATGGCAATAAACAATTTCTGATTCTGATTCTGATTCTGATTCAGTTGGAGGATCTCTCGCTCTTTTCCTCGTGTTGTGTTTCAGTTGGAGGATCTCTCGCCCTCTTTTCCTCGTGTTGTGTGTTTCAGTTGGAGGATCTCTCCTCTTTTTCTTCGTGTTGTGTTTCTGTTTGAGTATATCTCGCTCTTTTCCTCGTGTTGTGTTTCAGTTGGAGGATCTCTCGCTCTTTTCCTCGTGTTGTGTTTCAGTTGGAGGATCTCTCGCTCTTTTCCTCGTGTTGTGTTTCAGTTGGAGGATCTCTCCCTCTTTTCCTTCGTGTTGTGTTTCAGAGGAGGATCTCTCCCTCTTTTCCTTCGTGTTGTGTTTCAGTTGGAGGATCTCTCGCTCTTTTCCTCGTGTTGTGTTTCAGTTGGAGGATCTCTCGCCCTCTTTTCCTCGTGTTGTGTTTCTGTTATCTCTCGCTCTTTTCCTCGTGTTGTGTTTCAGTTGGAGGATCTCTCGCTCGTTTCGTGGTGTTGTGTTTCAGTTGGAGGATCTCTCGCCCTCTTATACTCGTGGTTGTGTTTCAGTTGGAGGATCTCTCGCTCTTTTCCTCGTGTTGTGTTTCAGAGGAGGAGAATCTCTCGCTCTTTTCCTCGTGTTGTGTTTCAGTTGGAGGATCTCGCCCTCTTTTCCTCGTGTTGTGTTTCAGTTGGAGGATCTCTCGCTCTTTTCCTCGTGTTGTGTTTCAGTTGGAGGATCTCGCCCTCTTTTCCTCGTGTTGTGTTTCAGTTGGAGGATTTCTCGCTCTTTTCCTCGTGTTGTGTTTCAGTTGGAGGATCTCTCGCTCTTTTCCTCGTGTTGTGTTTCAGAGGAGGAGAATCTCTCGCTCTTTTCCTCGTGTTGTGTTTCAGTTGGAGGATCTCTCGCTCTTTTCCTCGTGTTGTGTTTCAGTTGGAGGATCTCTCGCTCTTTTCCTCGTGTTGTGTTTCCAGTTGGAGGATCTCTCGCTCTTTCCTCGTGTTGTGTTTCAGAGGAGGAGAATCTCTCGCTCTTTTCCTCGTGGTTGTGTTTCCAGTTGGAGGATCTCACTCTCTTTTCCTCGTGTTGTGTTTCAGTTGGAGGATCTCTCGCTCTTTTCCTCGTGTTGTGTTTCAGTTGGAGGATCTTCTCGCTCTTTCCTCGTGTTGTGTTTCAGTTGGAGGATCTCTCGCCCTCTTTTCCTCGTGTTGTGTTTCCAGTTGGAGGATCTCGCCCTCTCTTTCCTCGTGTTGTGTTTCAGTTGGAGGATCTCTCGCTCTTTTCCTCGTGTTGTGTTTCAGAGGAGGAGGATCTCCCTCTTTTCCTCGTGTTGTGTTTCAGAGGAGGAGGATCTCTCGCTCTTTTCCTCGTGTTGTGTTTCAGTTGGAGGATCTCGCCCTCTTTTCCTCGTGTTGTGTTTCAGTTGGAGGATCTCTCGCTCTTTTCCTCGTGTTGTGTTTCAGTTGGAGGATCTCTCGCTCTTTTCCTCGTGTTGTGTTTCAGTTGGAGGATCTCTCGCTCTTTTCCTCGTGTTGTGTTTCAGAGGAGGAGAATCTCTCGCTCTTTTCCTCGTGTTGTGTTTCAGTTGGAGGATCTCGCCCTCTTTTCCTCGTGTTGTGTTTCAGTTTGAGGATCACTCGCTCTTTTCCTCGTGTTGTGTTTCAGTTGGAGGATCTCGCCCTCTTTTCCTCGTGTTGTGTTTCAGTTGGAGGATCTCTCGCTCTTTTCCTCGTGTTGTGTTTCAGTTGGAGGATCTCTCGCTCTTTTCCTCGTGTTGTGTTTCAGTTGGAGGATCTCTCGCTCTTTTCCTCGTGTTGTGTTTCAGAGGAGGAGGATCTCTCGCTCTTTTCCTCGTGTTGTGTTTCAGTTGGAGGATCTCTCGCTCTTTTCCTCGTGTTGTGTTTCAGAGGAGGAGAATCTCTCGCTCTTTTCCTCGTGTTGTGTTTCTACAGCGCATTGTACGCTCTGCTGAGAAGGTGATCGGCTGCAGCCTTCCATCTGTCCAGGACCTGTACGTCTCCAGGACTCGGGGACGAGCAGGTCGGATCACAGCTGACCCTTCTCACCCTGGACACGGACTATTTGAGCCACTCCCCTCGGGCAGGGGGCTACGGTCCATCCGGACCAGAACCTCCCGCCACAAGAACAGTTTCTTTCCCTCTGCCGTTGGACTCATGAACACTTTGTAACACCTGTCACTTCAACAATAATACTATTTAAGAACAATCTATTTGCACTACTCATTTGCACATTGCACTATCTGCCAACTGTACATTCTGTATATAGTCTATCTTAGTCTATTTTATTCTTAATTTTATGCATGCCTTTTTATATATTTTTTATATTTTATCCTTTGCTTTATGTTGCACCTACGCCGAAGCAAGTTCCTACGTTTGTGAATTTCACTGACAATGGCAATAAACAATTTCTGATTCTGATTCTGATTCTGATTCAGTTGGAGGATCTCTCGCTCTTTTCCTCGTGTTGTGTTTCAGTTGGAGGATCTCTCGCCCTCTTTTCCTCGTGTTGTGTTTCAGTTGGAGGATCTCTCCCTCTTTTCCTTCGTGTTGTGTTTCAGTTGGAGGATCTCTCGCTCTTTTCCTCGTGTTGTGTTTCAGTTGGAGGATCTCTCGCTCTTTTCCTCGTGTTGTGTTTCAGTTGGAGGATCTCTCGCCCTCTTTTCCTCGTGTTGTGTTTCAGTTGGAGGATCTCTCCCTCTTTTCCTTCGTGTTGTGTTTCAGAGGAGGATCTCTCCCTCTTTTCCTTCGTGTTGTGTTTCAGTTGGAGGATCTCTCGCTCTTTTCCTCGTGTTGTGTTTCAGTTGGAGGATCTCTCGCCTCTTTTTCCTCGTGTTGTGTTTCAGTTGGAGGATCTCTCGCTCTTTTCCTCGTGTTGTGTTTCAGTTGGAGGATCTCGCTCTTTTCCTCGTGTTGTGTTTCAGTTGGAGGATCTCTCGCACTATTTACCTCGTGTTGTGTTTCAGTTGGAGGATCTCTCGCTCTTTTACACGTGTTGTGTTTCAGAGGAGGAGAATCTCTCGCTCTTTTCCTCGTGTTGTGTTTCAGTTGGAGGATCTCGCCCTCTTTCCTCGTGTTGTGTTTCAGTTGGAGGATCTCTCGCTCTTTCCTCGTGTTGTGTTTCAGTTGGAGGATCTCGCCCTCTTTTCCTCGTGTTGTGTTTCAGTTGGAGGATCTCTCGCTCTTTCCTCGTGTTGTGTTTCAGTTGGAGGATCTCTCGCTCTTTTCCTCGTGTTGTGTTTCAGAGGAGGAGAATCTCTCGCTCTTTTCCTCGTGTTGTGTTTCAGTTGGAGGATCTCTCGCTCTTTTCCTCGTGTTGTGTTTCAGTTGGAGGATCTCTCGCTCTTTCCTCGTGTTGTGTTTCAGTTGGAGGATCTCTCGCTCTTTTCCTCGTGTTGTGTTTCAGAGGAGGAGAATCTCTCGCTCTTTTCCTCGTGTTGTGTTTCAGTTGGAGGATCTCGCCCTCTTTTCCTCGTGTTGTGTTTCAGTTGGAGGATCTCGCTCTTTTCCTCGTGTTGTGTTTCAGTTGGAGGATCTCTCGCTCTTTTCCTCGTGTTGTGTTTCAGTTGGAGGATCTCTCGCTCTTTCCTCGTGTTGTGTTTCAGTTGGAGGATCTCTCTCTTTTCCTCGTGTTGTGTTTCAGTTGGAGGATCTCTCGCTCTTTTCCTCGTGTTGTGTTTCAGTTGGAGGATCTCTCGCTCTTTTCCTCGTGTTGTGTTTCAGAGGAGGAGGATCTCTCGCTCTTTTCCTCGTGTTGTGTTTCAGTTGGAGGATCTCGCCCTCTTTTCCTCGTGTTGTGTTTCAGTTGGAGGATCTTTCGCTCTCTTCCTGGTGTTGTGTTTCAGTTGGAGGATCTCTCGCTCTTTTCCTCGTGTTGTGTTTCAGTTGGAGGATCTCCCTCTTTTCCTCGTGTTGTGTTTCAGAGGAGGAGAATCTCTCAGCTCTTTTCCTCGTGTTGTGTTTCAGTTGGAGGATCTCGCCCTCTTTTCCTCGTGGTGTTGTGTTTCAGTTTGAGGATCACTCGCTCTTTTCCTCGTGTTGTGTTTCAGTTGGAGGATCTCACTCTTTTCCTCGTGGTTGTGTTTCAGTTGGAGGATCTCTCGCTCTTTCCTCGTGTTGTGTTTCTTTTGGTGGATCTCTCGCTCTTTTCCTCGTGTTGTGTTTCAGTTGGAGGATCTCTCGCTCTATTCCTCGTGTTGTGTTTCAGAGGAGGAGGATCTCTCGCTCTTTTCCTCGTGTTGTGTTTCAGTTGGAGGATCTCTCGCTCTTTTCCTCGTGTTGTGTTTCAGAGGAGGAGAATCTCTCGCTCTTTTCCTCGTGTTGTGTTTCTACAGCGCATTGTACGCTCTGCTGAGAAGGTGATCGGCTGCAGCCTTCCATCTGTCCAGGACCTGTACGTCTCCAGGACTCGGGGACGAGCAGGTCGGATCACAGCTGACCCTTCTCACCCTGGACACGGACTATTTGAGCCACTCCCCTCGGGCAGGGGGCTACGGTCCATCCGGACCAGAACCTCCCGCCACAAGAACAGTTTCTTTCCCTCTGCCGTTGGACTCATGAACACTTTGTAACACCTGTCACTTCAACAATAATACTATTTAAGAACAATCTATTTGCACTACTCATTTGCACATTGCACTATCTGCCAACTGTACATTCTGTATATAGTCTATCTTAGTCTATTTTATTCTTAATTTTATGCATGCCTTTTTATATATTTTTATATTTTATCCTTTGCTTTATGTTGCACCTACGCCGAAGCAAGTTCCTACGTTTGTGAATTTCACTGACAATGGCAATAAACAATTTATGATTCTGATTCTGATTCAGTTGGAGGATCTCTCGCTCTTTTCCTCGTGTTGTGTTTCAGTTGGAGGATCTCTCGCCCTCTTTTCCTCGTGTTGTGTTTCAGTTGGAGGATCTCTCCCTCTTTTCCTTCGTGTTGTGTTTCAGAGGAGGATCTCTCACTCTTTTCCTTCGTGTTGTGTTTCAGTTGGAGGATCTCTCGCTCTTTTCCTCGTGTTGTGTTTCAGTTGGAGGATCTCTCGCTCTTTTCCTCGTGTTGTGTTTCAGTTGGAGGATCTCTCGCACTATTAAACGCGTGTTGTGTTTCAGTTGGAGGATCTCGCCCTCTTTTCCTCGTGTTGTGTTTCAGTTGGAGGATCTCTCGCTCTTTTCCTCGTGTTGTGTTTCAGTTGGAGGATCTCTCGCTCTTTTCCTCGTGTTGTGTTTCAGAGGAGGAGGATCTCTCGCTCTTTTCCTCGTGTTGTGTTTCAGTTGGAGGATCTCGCCCTCTTTTCCTCGTGTTGTGTTTCAGTTGGAGGATCTCTCGCTCTTTTCCTCGTGTTGTGTTTCAGTTGGAGGATCTCTCGCTCTTTTCCTCGTGTTGTGTTTCAGTTGGAGGATCTCTCGCTCTTTTCCTCGTGTTGTGTTTCAGAGGAGGAGAATCTCTCGCTCTTTTCCTCGTGTTGTGTTTCAGTTGGAGGATCTCGCCCTCTTTTCCTCGTGTTGTGTTTCAGTTTGAGGATCACTCGCTCTTTTCCTCGTGTTGTGTTTCAGTTGGAGGATCTCGCCCTCTTTTCCTCGTGTTGTGTTTCAGTTGGAGGATCTCTCGCTCTTTTCCTCGTGGTTGTGTTTCAGTTGGAGGATCTCTCGCTCTTTTCCTCGTGTTGTGTTTCAGTTGGAGGATCTCTCGCTCTTTCCTCGTGTTGTGTTTCAGAGGAGGAGAATCTCGCTCTTTTCCTCGTGTTGTGTTTCTACAGCGCATTGTGCGCTCTGCTGAGAAGGTGATCGGCTGCAGCCTTCCATCTGTCCAGGACCTGTACGTCTCCAGGACTCGGGGACGAGCAGGTCGGATCACAGCTGACCCTTCTCACCTGGACACGGACTATTTGAGCCACTCCCCTCGGGCAGGGGGCTACGGTCCATCGGACCAGAACCTCCCGCCACAAGAACAGTTTCTTTCCCTCTGCCGTTGGACTCATGAACACTTTGTAACACCTGTCACTTCAACAATAATACTATTTAAGAACAATCTATTTGCACTACTCATTTGCACATTGCACTATCTGCCAACTGTACATTCTGTATATAGTCTATCTTAGTCTATTTTATTCTTAATTTTATGCATGCCTTTTTATATATTTTTTATATTTTATCCTTTGCTTTATGTTGCACCTACGCCGAAGCAAGTTCCTACGTTTGTGAATTTCACTGACAATGGCAATAAACAATTTCTGATTCTGATTCTGATTCTGATTCAGTTGGAGGATCTCTCGCTCTTTTCCTCGTGTTGTGTTTCAGTTGGAGGATCTCTCGCCCTCTTTTCCTCGTGTTGTGTTTCAGTTGGAGGATCTCTCCCTCTTTTCCTTCGTGTTGTGTTTCAGTTGGAGGATCTCTCGCTCTTTTCCTCGTGTTGTGTTTCAGTTGGAGGATCTCGCTCTTTTCCTCGTGTTGTGTTTCAGTTGGAGGATCTCTCGCCCTCTTTTCCTCGTGTTGTGTTTCAGTTGGAGGATCTCTCCCTCTTTTCCTTCGTGTTGTGTTTCAGAGGAGGATCTCTCCCTCTTTTCCTTCGTGTTGTGTTTCAGTTGGAGGATCTCTCGCTCTTTTCCTCGTGTTGTGTTTCAGTTGGAGGATCTCTCGCCCTCTTTTCCTCGTGTTGTGTTTCAGTTATCTCTCGCTCTTTTCCTCGTGTTGTGTTTCAGTTGGAGGATCTCTCGCTCTTTTCCTCGTGTTGTGTTTCAGTTGGAGGATCTCTCGCCCTCTTTTCCTCGTGTTGTGTTTCAGTTGGAGGATCTCTCGCTCTTTTCCTCGTGTTGTGTTTCAGAGGAGGAGAATCTCTCGCTCTTTTCCTCGTGTTGTGTTTCAGTTGGAGGATCTCGCCCTCTTTCCTCGTGTTGTGTTTCAGTTGGAGGATCTCGGCTCTTTTCCTCGTGTTGTGTTTCAGTTGGAGGATCTCGCCCTCTTTTCCTCGTGTTGTGTTTCAGTTGGAGGATCTCTCGCTCTTTTCCTCGTGTTGTGTTTCAGTTGGAGGATCTCTCGCTCTTTTCCTCGTGTTGTGTTTCAGAGGAGGAGAATCTCTCGCTCTTTTCCTCGTGTTGTGTTTCAGTTGGAGGATCTCGCCTCTTTAGTTGGAGGATCTGCTCTTTTCCTCGTGTTGTGTTTCAGTTGGAGGATCTCGCGCTCTTTTCCTCGTGTTGTGTTTCAGTTGGAGGATCTCGCTCTTTTCCTCGTGTTGTGTTTCAGTTGGAGGATCTCTCGCTCTCTTTTCCTTGTGTTGTGTTTCAGTTGGTGTATCTCTCGCTCTTTTCCTCGTGTTGTGTTTCAGTTGGAGGATCTCGCCCTCTTTTCCTCGTGTTGTGTTTCAGTTGGAGGATTTCTCGCTCTTTTCCTCGTGTTGTTGTGTTGCAGTTGGAGGATCTCGCTCTTTTCCTCGTGTTGTGTTTCAGAGGAGGAGAATCTCTCGCTCTTTTCCTCGTGTTGTGTTTCAGTTGGAGGATCTCGCCCTCTTTTCCTCGTGTTGTGTTTCAGTTGGAGGATCTCTCGCTCTTTTCCTCGTGTTGTGTTTCAGTTGGAGGATCTCTCGCTCTTTTCCTCGTGTTGTGTTTCAGTTGGAGGATCTCTCGCTCTTTTCCTCGTGTTGTGTTTCAGATGGAGAATCTCTCGCTCTTTTCCTCGTGTTGTGTTTCAGTTGGAGGATCTCGCCCTCTTTTCCTCGTGTTGTGTTTCAGTTTGAGGATCACTCGCTCTTTTCCTCGTGTTGTGTTTAAGTTGGAGGATCTAGCCCTCTTTTCCTCGTGTTGTGTTTCAGTTGGAGGATCTCTCGCTCTTTTCCTCGTGTTGTGTTTCAGTTGGAGGATCTCTCGCTCTTTTCCTCGTGTTGTGTTTCAGTTGGAGGATCTCTCGCTCTTTTCCTCGTGTTGTGTTTCAGAGGAGGAGAATCTCTCGCTCTTTTCCTCGTGTTGTGTTTCAGAGGAGGAGAATCTCTCGCTCTTTTCCTCGTGTTGTGTTTCAGTTGGAGGATCTCGCCCTCTTTTCCTCGTGTTGTGTTTCAGTTGGAGGATCTCTCGCTCTTTTCCTCGTGTTGTGTTTCAGTTGGAGGATCTCTCGCTCTTTTCCTCGTGTTGTGTTTCAGAGGAGGAGAATCTCTCGCTCTTTTCCTCGTGTTGTGTTTCAGTTGGAGGATCTCGCCTCTCTTTCCTCGTGTTGTGTTTCAGTTGGAGGATCTCTCGCTCTTTTCCTCGTGTTGTGTTTCAGTTGGAGGATCTCTCGCTCTTTTCCTCGTGTTGTGTTTCAGTTGGAGGATCTCTCGCCCTCTTTTCCTCGTGTTGTGTTTCAGTTGGAGGATCTCGCCTCTTTTCCTCGTGTTGTGTTTCAGTTGGAGGATCTCTCGCTCTTTTCCTCGTGTTGTGTTTCAGTTGGAGGATCTCTCGCTCTTTTCCTCGTGTTGTGTTTCAGAGGAGGAGGATCTCTCGCTCTTTTCCTCGTGTTGTGTTTCAGTTGGAGGATCTCGCCCTCTTTTCCTCGTGTTGTGTTTCAGTTGGAGGATCTCTCGCTCTTTTCCTCGTGTTGTGTTTCAGTTGGAGGATCTCTCGCTCTTTTCCTCGTGTTTTGTTTCAGTTGGAGGGTCTCTCGCTCTTTCCTCGTGTTGTGTTTCAGAGGAGGAGAATCTCTCGCTCTTTCCTCGTGTTGTGTTTCAGTTGGAGGATCTCGCCTCTCTTTTCCTCATGTTGTGTGTCATTTTGAGGTTCTCTCGCTCTTTTTCTCCTGTTGTGTTTCAGTTGGAGGATCTCTCGCTCTTTTCCTCGTGTTGTGTTTCAGTTGGAGGATCTCTCGCTCTTTTCCTCGTGTTGTGTTTCAGTTGGAGGATCTCTCGCTCTTTTCCTCGTGTTGTGTTTCAGTTGGAGGATCTCGCCCTCTTTTCCTCGTGTTGTGTTTCAGTTGGAGGATCTCTCGCTCTTTTCCTCGTGTTGTGTTTCAGTTGGAGGATCTCGCCCTCTTTTCCTCGTGTTGTGTTTCAGTTGGAGGATCTCTCGCTCTTTTCCTCGTGTTGTGTTTCAGTTGGAGGATCTCTCGCTCTTTTCCTCGTGTTGTGTTTCAGTTGGAGGATCTCTCGCCCTCTTTTCCTCGTGTTGTGTTTCAGTTGGAGGATCTCGCCCTCTTTTCCTCGTGTTGTGTTTCAGTTGGAGGATCTCTCGCTCTTTTCCTCGTGTTGTGTTTCAGTTGGAGGATCTCTCGCTCTTTTCCTCGTGTTGTGTTTCAGAGGAGGAGGATCTCTCGCTCTTTTCCTCGTGTTGTGTTTCAGTTGGAGGATCTCGCCCTCTTTTCCTCGTGTTGTGTTTCAGTTGGAGGATCTCTCGCTCATTTCCTCGTGTTGTGTTTCAGTTGGAGGATCTCTCGCTCTTTTCCTCGTGTTGTGTTTCAGTTGGAGGATCTCTCGCTCTTTTCCTCGTGTTGTGTTTCAGAGGAGGAGAATCTCTCGCTCTTTTCCTCGTGTTGTGTTTCAGTTGGAGGATCTCGCCCTCTTTTCCTCGTGTTGTGTTTCAGTTTGAGGATCACTCGCTCTTTTCCTCGTGTTGTGTTTCAGTTGGAGGATCTCGCCCTCTTTTCCTCGTGTTGTGTTTCAGTTGGAGGATCTCTCGCTCTTTTCCTCGTGTTGTGTTTCAGTTGGAGGATCTCTCGCTCTTTTCCTCGTGTTGTGTTTCAGTTGGAGGATCTCTCGCTCTTTTCCTCGTGTTGTGTTTCAGAGGAGGAGAATCTCTCGCTCTTTTCCTCGTGTTGTGTTTCTACAGCGCATTGTACGCTCTGCTGAGAAGGTGATCGGCTGCAGCCTTCCATCTGTCCAGGACCTGTACGTCTCCAGGACTCGGGGACGAGCAGGTCGGATCACAGCTGACCCTTCTCACCCTGGACACGGACTATTTGAGCCACTCCCCTCGGGCAGGGGGCTACGGTCCATCCGGACCAGAACCTCCCGCCACAAGAACAGTTTCTTTCCCTCTGCCGTTGGACTCATGAACACTTTGTAACACCTGTCACTTCAACAATAATACTATTTAAGAACAATCTATTTGCACTACTCATTTGCACATTGCACTATCTGCCAACTGTACATTCTGTATATAGTCTATCTTAGTCTATTTTATTCTTAATTTTATGCATGCCTTTTTATATATTTTTTATATTTTATCCTTTGCTTTATGTTGCACCTACGCCGAAGCAAGTTCCTACGTTTGTGAATTTCACTGACAATGGCAATAAACAATTTCTGATTCTGATTCTGATTCAGTTGGAGGATCTCTCGCTCTTTTCCTCGTGTTGTGTTTCAGTTGGAGGATCTCTCGCCCTCTTTTCCTCGTGTTGTGTTTCAGTTGGAGGATCTCTCCCTCTTTTCCTTCGTGTTGTGTTTCAGAGGAGGATCTCTCCCTCTTTTCCTTTGTGTTGTGTTTCAGTTGGAGGATCTCTCGCTCTTTTCCTCGTGTTGTGTTTCAGTTGGAGGATCTCTCGCTCTTTTCCTCGTGTTGTGTTTCAGTTGGAGGATCTCTCGCCCTCTTTTCCTCGTGTTGTGTTTCAGAGGAGGAGAATCTCTCGCTCTTTTCCTCGTGTTGTGTTTCAGTTGGAGGATCTCTCGCTCTTTTCCTCGTGTTGTGTTTCAGTTGGAGGATCTCTCGCTCTTTTCCTCGTGTTGTGTTTCAGTTGGAGGATCTCTCGCTCTTTTCCTCGTGTTGTGTTTCAGTTGGAGGATCTCTCGCCCTCTTTTCCTCGTGTTGTGTTTCAGTTGGAGGATCTCGCCCTCTTTTCCTCGTGTTGTGTTTCAGTTGGAGGATCTCTCGCTCTTTTCCTCGTGTTGTGTTTCAGTTGGAGGATCTCTCGCTCTTTTCCTCGTGTTGTGTTTCAGAGGAGGAGGATCTCTCGCTCTTTTCCTCGTGTTGTGTTTCAGTTGGAGGATCTCGCCCTCTTTTCCTCGTGTTGTGTTTCAGTTGGAGGATCTCTCGCTCTTTTCCTCGTGTTGTGTTTCAGTTGGAGGATCTCTCGCTCTTTTCCTCGTGTTGTGTTTCAGTTGGAGGATCTCTCGCTCTTTTCCTCGTGTTGTTTCAGAGGAGGAGAATCTCTCGCTCTTTTCCTCGTGTTGTGTTTCAGTTGGAGGATCTCGCCCTCTTTTCCTCGTGTTGTGTTTCAGTTTGAGGATCACTCGCTCTTTTCCTCGTGTTGTGTTTCAGTTGGAGGATCTCGCCCTCTTTTCCTCGTGTTGTGTTTCAGTTGGAGGATCTCTCGCTCTTTTCCTCGTGTTGTGTTTCAGTTGGAGGATCTCTCGCCCTCTTTTCCTCGTGTTGTGTTTCAGTTGGAGGATCTCTCGCTCTTTTCCTCGTGTTGTGTTTCAGTTGGAGGATCTCGCCCTCTTTTCCTCGTGTTGTGTTTCAGTTGGAGGATCTCTCGCCCTTTTCCTCGTGTTGTGTTTCAGTTGGAGGATCTCTCGCCCTCTTTTCCTCGTGTTGTGTTTCAGTTGGAGGATCTCTCGCACTCTTTTCCTCGTTTTGTGTTTCAGTTGGAGGATCTCTCGCTCTTTTCCTCGTGTTGTGTTTCAGTTGGAGGATCTCTCGCTCTATTACTCGTGTTGTGTTTCAGTTGGAGGATCTCTCGCTCTTTTCCTCGTGTTGTTTCAGAGGAGGAGAATCACTAGCTCTTTTCCTCGTGTTGTGTTTCAGTTGGAGGATCTCGCCCTCTTTTCCTCGTGTTGTGTTTCAGTTTGAGGATCACTCGCTCTTTTCCTCGTGTTGTGTTTCAGTTGGAGGATCTCGCCCTCTTTTCCTCGTGTTGTGTTTCAGTTGGAGGATCTCTCGCTCTTTTCCTCGTGTTGTGTTTCAGTTGGAGGATCTCTCGCCCTCTTTTCCTCGTGTTGTGTTTCAGTTATCTCTCGCTCTTTTCCTCGTGTTGTGTTTCAGTTGGAGGATCTCTCGCCCTCTTTTCCTCGTGTTGTGTTTCAGTTGGAGGATCTCTCGCCCTTTTCCTCGTGTTGTGTTTCAGTTGGAGGATCTCTCGCCCTCTTTTCCTCGTGTTGTGTTTCAGTTGGAGGATCTCGCCCTCTTTTCCTCGTGTTGTGTTTCAGAGGAGGAGGATCTCGCCCTCTTTTCCTCGTGTTGTGTTTCAGTTGGAGGATCTCTCGCCCTTTTCCTCGTGTTGTGTTTCAGTTGGAGGATCTCTCGCCCTCTTTTCCTCGTGTTGTGTTTCAGTTGGAGGATCTCGCCCTCTTTTCCTCGTGTTGTGTTTCAGAGGAGGAGGATCTCGCCCTCTTTTCCTCGTGTTGTGTTTCAGATTGGAGGATCTTTTCCTCGTCTTGTTTGGAGTGGACGGTAATTGCCGCCTTGAGCTCGAGACGATGAGAGTTTAATGTCAGGCTCAGCACCAGGTCAATCACAGTCATTAGAGCCATTTAGTCCTCCTCCGGCTCAGAGCCAAGACCTGGACCGGGACTGGGCCTGGGACTGGGACTAGACCTGGGACCGGACTGGGACTGGGACTGGACCGGGACTGGGACCGGACTGGGACTGGGACTGGACCGGGACTGGACCTGGGACTGGACCAGAGACTGGGACGGGGACTGAGACTGGACCGGAACTGCGACTGGACCGGGACTGGACCAGAGACTGGGACCGGGACTGCGACTGGACCGGGACTGGACCAGAGACTGGGACCGGGACTGGGACTGGACCGGAGACTGGGACCGGGACTGGGACTGCGACTGGATTGGGACTGGGATTGGACCTGGGACTGGACCAGAGACTGGGACCGGGACTGGACCAGAGACTGGGACTGGGACTGGACCGGAGACTGGGACCGGGACTGCGACTGGACCAGGACTGGGATTGGACCTGGGACTGGACCTGGGTCTGGAGAGTCTAAATGTCCCACGGTGACAGAATGAGACAAGAAAGGGTTGTCAGTTAAAACATTTCTCTTAAACTGAACATTTTCTCATGTCTTTACTGGACGACCCTTTGTCACTTTAAAGAACGAACAGGACGGTACGAAGGGTTAAATCAATCCTAAACCAGGTAAGAACCAGGACTAAACCAGAATCACTTAAGTGGCACTTTAGAAGCAATAACACCCACTTTAGGACTAAACCAGGTCTAGAATGAGACCAAACCTTGTTCTAAATAATAATTAACCCAAAGGAGGAAACAAACAGAATAGATTTGTCTCTAATTAAAGCAGTTACTCGTGTGATTCTGCACCGAGCAAAAAGCCACACGAGAGCCTTATGTTTGAAACAGGACTAAACCAGGTCTAACCAGGACTAAACCAGGTCTAACCAGGACTAAACCCATGCACTAAAAGCCCCGCTACGCCTCCCGGCAAATCTAAACCAGGCCTAAAACAAGTCCCAACCAAAATTAAACCAAGACCAACAGAATCTAAACCAGGACAGACTCATCAAGCCTCAAACAGGACTAAAACAAGACTGAACCAGGACTAAACCAGGAGTAAACCAGGACTAAAACTGGATTTAACCAGGACTAAAACCGGATTAAACCAGGTCTAAACCAGGTCTAAAATGGGTCTAAACCAGGACTAAAACTGGACTAAACCAGGACTAAATCTGGCCTAAACCGGGTCTAAAATGGGCCTAAACCAAGAGTAAACCAGGACTAAATCTGGCCTAAACCAAGACTAAAACGGGCATAAACCAGGACTAAATCCCCATGATGCCACGCTCCTGCGGCCCCTCTCGTGCACAGCTGATGCCCTGTGAACGCTGCTCTGCGATTGGCCGCTTCCGATTGGCTCGCGCTGATTGGAGGAATGCGATTGGTGGATTGCGGTGATTCACGCGCGTGTTTCTTCGCAGTTACGTAACGGGAGTCTGCACAGAAACACTTGAGCGCTTTGGAGATAAAAAACAGCGCCGTCAAAGATGTACCAGACCGAGGAGGCGTGGAGCTGGAGTGTGGCGCCCTCTGCCGGACACGAGCGGAACGACACGGACCTGCACGAGAGCTGGGCCGGGACAGGGGTGAGTCGAGCAACTTTTTACATTCGTTTGTTGAAAAAATGCAAAATCGGATTAAAATAGAACACTTTCATTAATTTTAGGATGTTTCTTAACCGTTTACATTAATAAAAGTGTTATGTTTGCGTTCGAAAACAAAAAAACAAGCGCTTTGGCTCTGATTGCTCCAGGTGCAGCTGCTGATTGAGTCATTTGGGGGAAATTCAACCACCAAACCAAAGTTAATAAACTTTGTACTTTCAAAGTGTCCAATGAGGGATTTTATACAGACAAAACAAATATAATATGTGTCTCCAATGTACGCTTTTTACTTTCAAATAAAATGTAAATCGTCTAATAAAATCATCTCAATTGACAAAAGCAGACAATAAACCTCAACAAACAAAAGTATAAAAGTAATAATTAATCATGACATAATATTGTTTAAAATTGTCTTGCCATTGTTTTCAGACGAAAGTTCTCATGGTTTTTTTTCTAATTCTGACTTTTGGTGGGAAAGAACATGTGTTAAATATTTATCATAGTTTTACATTTGTGAAGTTGCAGTTTGTGAAGAAAGTTTGAGAAATAAAAGTTTAAAATTGCAGGAAGTAGTGCTGAGTTCTGAAACTGAATCCCTCTGCGCTGTGACATTACAGTTTACACAAAACAGACGCACTTTTCTGACGGTTTAAATCATCGTTCAACAAAACAAAGGCGTTCACTGCTTAGCTCAACCTCCTGTAATTTTAAACGTTTATTTTTCTAACTTTCTTCACAAACTGCATCAGGACTGAGGTAAAACTAAGATAAATATTTACGACAGATGCCCTCCCGCCAAACTAAATCAGAATTAGAAAAACATGAGAACCTTCATAAAGATTTAAAGTCTATATGACGGGTTCAACGACACATTTGACTAAAACATAGTGAACATGATTATATTTAAGATTTTACTAAACATTTGTCCTATTTGTCCTCAGTTTGACAGTTTGTGTAAAGTTTATAATGTCACTTTCTGGTTGAACACAAATATGATAGAGTTAGAGGTAATGCTACAACTGTTACCATAGCAACCAGACTGTAAACAAGGGCCAAAACCCACATAAATGACACAATAGTAATGATTTTATAAATAATAACACCTGATAACAACTTTATTTTGTTGTATGACACTTTAAACTGTCAAAAAGTCGTGTCAGTTGCCTGTAAATTGTCTGTATTTTCAATGGAACGTCACTTTTTGATGACATCACAGACATCCACACGACTTCCTGTCATTTTAAACTTGTATTTTTCAAAATTTCTGCAACTTCACAAATGCAAAACTGTAATAAATATTTACCACAGGTGCCCTTCCACCAAACTAAGTCAGAATTAGACAAACATGAGAACCTGAAATATAGACTTTAAGGCCATTGACTTGGGACTTACTTGAGATTTGCCAAACAATGACTTTCTCTCACCTCTGTGCGCTGTTCATTTATGTTTTATAGTTTGCAAAAAAAAAAGCCTAAAACACGGACAGAAGTTTTTGCTTTACAGAATCACTTTTCGCTGAACTTACTTGTTGTTGTCGACTCGCCAGATTCTTCTTTGAGCGACCAAGAACGGTTTCAAGTTCGTTTCCAAATTAAACCCAAACACGAAGGATGTGTGCTTTCAATTTATAATGACTTAAGCCAATAAAATATAAATAATACATAAATGAGATCTAACGGCTCAAGTTACCCGTCTGCGCCAACGACGAGCACCGCAGTCTGTTTGTTTTAGTCTGAGCAGTTAATCGAGACAAAAGATCATTTTTATTTTACGCACTAGATTTTTGATTCTTAACGTAGCTCCTGCACCAAACTGTGCAATCTGAGACTCAACAAAGCCCTGACACAACGGACACAAGGACCTGATCATAATGTTTGAAACTGAAAAATAAAAATATAAACCTGGGAAATCAAGTTTTATGTTGAAATGTGAAAAATAATGAATTGATTTCCTGAAGTTGACGTTCAAAATATTAAGGTTTCTGATTTATTTTCGGGTTTCAGAATTGGACTCGTTTAGTTTAGCCTTTGCTTTTTACTTGTTCATTTTTTAAATTTCACCTTCACCATTTTTTTAACCTTCAGATGATCTTTTTAAGTTCAAAGCTACTTTTTTAGCCTGATGCAGCGAGAGACACTGGACTTGGTCTGGACCTGGTCTGAACTCAGTCTGGACTTAGTTTCGACCTGGTTCAGGTTTTGTCTGAACTCTGTCTGGACTTGGTCTGAACACAGTTTGGACCTGGTTCAGGCTTTGTCTAAACACAGTCTGAACTTAGTTTGGACATGGTCAGATTTTGTCTAACCTCGGTATGGACTTGGTCTGAACTCAGTCTGGACCTGTTTTGGGCTTTCTCTAAACTTGGTCTGGACTTGGTCTGGTCTTAAATCCTGGAGTTGGACTTAGTCTTGACCTCGTCTGGACTTAGTTTGGACGTGGTCTGGACTTGGTCTGAACTCGATCTGGACTTAGTTTTTACCTGGTTCAGGCTTAGTCTAAACTCGGTCTGGACTTAGTTTGGACACGGTCTGGACCTGTTTTGGGCTTTCTCTAAACTTGGTCTGGACTTAGTTTGGACTTGGTCTGGTCTTAAATCCTGATTTTGAAAGAAATGACTTAAACTTGAAAAGATGCTGAAATTGCGACGAAAATAAACATCTGAAAGTGAATTCGTCGATGTAAACCCTCATTCGTCCAGGTGTGGTCCATCGTAGAAAGGGGTTCAGAGGTGAAGTTTCAAAGGATTTTTAGACAACACGACATCCCTGTCTATTACAAACCTGGCAACACGCTTAAACAGAAACTGGTCCACCCGAAAGACAAGAGGCCGACAGAGAAACAGAGCAATGTAGTTTATTCGATAGAGTGCAGTGAGGATAGTTGTAAAGAACGTTACATAGGAGAAACAAAACAGCCATTGCACAAAAGGCTGTACCAACACAGAAGATTTTCCGCCACCGGTCCGCAGAGTGCGGTCCATCTGCACCTAAAAGCTACAAATCACTCGTTTGAGGACAGTGAGGTGAAGATTTTGAGCAGAGAGAAGAACTGGTTTGAAAGAGGAGTTAAGGAAGCCATTTTTGTAAAAAGAGAAAATCCTTCTTTAAACAGGAATGGGGGCTTAAGATTTAATTTAGCCAAAATTTATGACAGCATCCTGACACCTTGGTCTAGATCAATAGACCAGTCAAATGCTAATGAGGTAATCAGCAGTGAGGAGCAACAGCCAGCTATCAATAGAACAATAGACCTTTAGACACAGGTGAAACTAGGTGAGGCCAACCATTAATCAACAAGATAGACCAATTAATTAAATCCCAGGTGACAAACAAACAATCTTATAACAAAGACAGGAGTGCAGTGACTCCTCCCTGGGGGCTGGACTCCCACTACTTAGAGTAGCATATAAGGCCCAGGTTCCCATACCAGCTCTCTGATTGACAATGACTTTTGGATAAAAGTCGAAACGTCTCGATCTTTAAACGGCGTCCGGATGACAACCTCTGAAACCCTTTCTACGATCTGAAAGTGAAATAAAAAATCTAAAATATTCCTAAAATATTACATTTACACAATCAAAACAAACTAAAGTGTTTCATAGTTTTCCAGTTGTGTATTATTTATATAAGTGTAAATTCAAACCAGCTCTAAACCACAAACTAAAACCAGGATTTGACATTTTTAAACCCAACTGTGAAGAAAAAAACAGCCACAAAACCAAACTCCACAGTGTTTTCTGCTGAAAGAGTTTATTCGTCCGTTTGTTTCTTTCACACTTTGAGCTTCTTCTGTACAAGCAACGATCCAAACCATGACAACAAAAGCCCACAAACACATCCCACAATCCCCTGCTCCAACCACGACGCTCCGCTTTAAAGGCGACTGGAGAGAAGACACGATCGGAAGAAAAAACAGTGACGCCATCCGGGATTCTGTCAGCAGCAAAAGACGCTAAATCAAACGAGAAAAAAGTGCGATTGATGAAAATATACAGTTTAAAAAATGTGTTTAGTTCGTTTGATTCTTCGTTTCAAATCAGCAGCTCAGGAGGATCAGGGTTACACGGTTTTAATAAGATTTTCAGGATCTTTTTTCTGTTAAAGATGCAAAAAAGTGATGTTAAATGTATGGGGCTAAAACAGGGCCATAATGTTTGAAACTGAAAATAAAAACGTGAAACTTGGAAATCAGGTTTTATGTTGAAACGTGAAAAATAATGAATTGATTTCCTGAAGTTGACGTTCAAAATATTCAGGTTTCTGATTTATTTTCGGGTTTTAGAATTAGACTTGTTTAGTTTAGCCTTTGTTTTTTTACTTGTTCATTTTTTAAATTTCACCTTCAGTTGATCTTTTCAGGTTTTAAGTTATTGTTTTAGTCTGATGCAGCGAGAGACACTGGACTTGGTCTGAACTTGGTCTGGACCTGGTCTGGAAATAGTTTGGACTCTGTCTGGACTTGGTCTTGACCTGGTCTTAACCTGGTCTGGTCTGGACCTGGCCTTAACCTGGTCTGGACTTGGTCTTGACCTGGTCTTAACCTGGTCTGGTCTGGACCTGGCCTTAACCTGGTCTGGTCTGGACCTGGTCTGTACTTGGTCTGGTCTGGACCTGGTCTTAACCTGGTCTGGTCTGGACTTGGTCTTAACCTGGTCTGGTCTGGACCTGGTCTTAACCTGGTCTGGTCTGGACCTGGTCTGTACTTGGTCTTGACTTCACACTGTAATGTAACAATGAAGAAAAGAAATATTTGAAAGTCAAATAAAATAATAATTCTGAAACCTGAAAAGAAATGAGAAACTTTAAATATATACATTTTGAACGTCAACTTTAGGAAAACAATTCATAATTTATCACAGTTCAGTTTTACATTTTCCAGTTTCAGATTATGGACAGTTTTTAGCTCAATATTAATGCTTTTCCTTAAATATTCAGTTAGACTTTAAACCTTCAACTGAGCCAAAGTTTAGAGTTAAATATATTTGAAAATAAAATACGCACAAAATATTACAAATAATTAAAGTGTTCCATAGTTTTCCTGTAGTGCTTCATCTTTATAAACGTAAATGATCCTCCTCAGCCTCCGTACAAATCAACAAACATTTTCTCCAAAAACAATCCCACAAATCCATTTTTCTACAAACATTACCTTAAAATAAATAAAACACAAACTTTGGTGCGAGAACAAAAGCGACAGAACATTCATCGACTACATTCAGAGCTGGAGGAACAAAACGGGCGAAAAAACAGAAAACGGGAACATTTTCTGGGTTGTTTTTTGACGTTTTAAAAGGACCGAGGGTTCGAAAACGCTGCTGGTTTTATTACAAAAGTCTAGGATCAAAAATCGATAGTATTTTCTTCGTACAAATGAGTTTAACGACATCGAGCAGCGTCTCAAACGGCACATTTTAAACAATCGACAGTCGCTTTTTCTCATTTTGCGAAATATTTTAGTTTTGGCTAATAATTTTGAAGATAAAGTTTAATAAAAAAACAAAAACTTGCAATTTCTAAGGTGATAATTCTGCATTTTTGGGTTTAATTTTAGTCGTGAACCTTAAAATACATCTGTAAATGTCTTTTTTTAACACATTTCTAATAAATTACTAAATAAAAATTAGACGTGTGCAATATTGACTAAAATTAATATCCCGATATTTTTTGGCGTTTCCCGATAACGATATTCAGACGATTTTATGTCAATCCAACAGAAATGTGTTCAAACATTAGAAATAGTTCAATATGGATTTTTTTTTTGAGCCCATACCGATATCCTGTTTGTCTTGCTGCCGATAAACGATATTTAGATTCCAATTAATTAAGCTTAATTACTCTTCTAGTGTCATTTTTATGCATTAGTCTGTGTCAAAAGAAAAAATTCAGAATAACGAAATAAAAATAATCACAAATGAATTGGTGCCACATATTTACCATTTTTCGATATTGGCCGATACCAGAATGACCAAAAATCAGTTTATTGACAGATATTGATATTTAAATTTTAAAATTTATAGCGAGCGCTGTAAATCTATTGTATTTATTTAATAATTAGTTGCATTATTGTGTAAATATATGGCCATGTTTTTAGTTTAATTGCTTAGTTTCATTTATACGCATTAAATAATAATAAAAAAAAATCAGGTGGGGAAAAAAGGTTAAAAATAATGTAAAAAAGAAAAAAAAAAGAAAAAATAAATACAGGAAAAAAACCCCACATCTTTTTGGTGTGTATATATATCTTAAACTTTTTTAAAATTATATTATTTATATTACATTTATATAATTGGTGCCACATATTTACCGTTTTTCAATATCGACTGATACCAATATTCAACAATAAAATCTGTTGATATTGGTCGATACCGATTCTAGAACATCGCCATCCCTTTAAAACATATAATCATCAGACAAATGTGAAATGTCTGTAAAATTAATCACAAAAGTGCAGAAATATCACCTTTTACTCTTATTTTAAAGTTAACAACAAGACTTTTATTCATTTTCATTTTTAATCTGCTCTTTTTGTAGCATTTACTATAAACAATGTTCAAATTTTCACCTTGAAATCTGATCATTTTTAACAGGAAAACCCCAAAACAAACAGTGTCAAATCGTGTTGAATATTGTAACGTTTTAAAAGTTAAAATGTCAGATTAAATAATGAAATTGCTTTGTTTCGTCTTTATACAAATTTAACCAAAATATGCAAATTGAGACACTACTTTCCTTCCAAATCCTTTCAAAACTCCGACTTCATCTGCCCTTCAAGCATTTCACAAACACCAAAACGCATTCATCGAGTTAAAAACCAATATATTACACCACGGTTTCAAAAATGTCACGATAGCATCAGTGTTGGACGTCTGTTTCGACATGTTCGGTGACGGTTTTGTCCCAAGTTATTGTCCAAATGTTGGTCTTGACCAGCGTTTAATACTGAATCCAAAAAAGTTTAGTTTTTGACGTTTAGTGCAAGAACAAACACAACCAAAGACGTGCGTAAATGTCGTAGTGCTTCGACGAACAAACGTGTGACGGAGGAGCAACGTGGACTTCGAAATGCGACAAATCTTTACTTGTTTCTGTGATTGAAACGAAAAGATTGCAGTTCAATTCTGGCGATTGTTCAGCGTTTGTCTCCAGGAGATGTTTTGCTTCGGCTGCAACGTTCCCACAGTTAAAGTCCATATTTCAGGTTCTCAAAATGTTCAAATTCTGACTTTGTTTGGTGGGAGGGCACCTGGGGTAAATATTTATCATAGTTTTACGTTTGGGGAGTTGCGGTTTGTGGAGAAATTTGGAAAAATACAAGTTTAAGTGACAGGAAGTAGTGCTGAGTTCTAAAATGGACATCCTGTATTCCAGACAAAGCAATAATCTGTGGCTGCTACAAGTTAAAGTCTATATTCCAGGTTCACAAAATGTTCTTATTCTGACTTCGTTTGGTGGGAGGGCACCTGTGGTAATTATTTACTACAGTTTTGCATCTGTGAGGTTGCAGTTTGTGAAGAAATCTAGAAAAATACAAGTTTAAAGTAACAGGAAGTGATTGAGTTCTAAAACGGAATCCCTCTGTGATGTCGTCAAAAAGCGACGTGCAACGGAAAATACAAATACCTTTTACACACAACTGACACAACTTTTTGATTCTTTAAAGTGTCATTCAACAAAATAAAGCTGTTATTGGGTATTATTATTTTGTAAAATCATAACTATTGTGTCATTTAAATGGATTTTGGCCCTTGTTTACAGTCTGGTTGCTATGGTAACAGCTGTAGAATGACCTCTAACTCTGTCATATTTGTGTTCAACCAGGAAGTACAACTATAAACTTTACGAAAACTGTCAAACTGGGGATAAATGGGCAAAATGTTTAGTAAAATCTTAATCTTAAATCTTAATCACTACGTTTCAGTGGAATGTATCGATTAATCACAACTGAATAATCGTTAACTGATCTATAAACAAACTCTGAAACATGCCAAGAGCTGAGAAAAGAGGTTTTGTTCCTCAGACGGAGCAAGAATTGTGTGTTTTTGATGAAAATGCCAGTTTGTCTGTGATTATTCCCCGGCAGGACATGCTCAAACGGCTTCACTTCAGCTTTGTCTGCGTCAAATTGAGTAGAAATTTTTATGTTCAATCCAAAGAACAATCGCTGGACTAATCGATTAACAAAATAATCGTTAGTTGCAGCCCTAGAATAACATCTCAGTGAGACAAAGGTCACGAACTTTGATTCTTTTTAAAGACGATGTAGAGTTTATCAAAAGAGTCAAAGGTCATTACACATCCTTCAGTTATTGCGTTTATAAAGAATCAAAGTTTGTACATTTCACGTTTTCAGGTTAAAATGTGAAACTAACGATTTCCTTTTACACTTTGTCAAATCTGAACATTTAGGAGTTCGATTTACACTTTTATTTTTGACGTAAACCGCTTTTAATCCAATCCAATTTCAGCTTCTTGCACATTTCTTTGGTCCACGTTTGCCCCTCGTTTAAACTTTACAGACATCGGTTTTTTTTTACATTTCTCTTTAAACAGACAAGTGAAATCAGCAAAAATGACAAAAACAAAGGCACAAACACCTCCTGGTCGCGGTCGCCCTGTGGAAATATTCAACAAAAACACATAAAATAAAGCAAAATTTGTCTGTAGAGTTCACTCATTTCAAAACAAAACGTTAAATCAATGGCAGTAGCAGCAAAATTCCCCAAAATCTTCACCATTTTCGTCCCGTGAAGTCGATCCGTCGCGGTTTCGGACACAGAACACGCGTGACAAAAGCGTTAAAGGAGGCGAGTCGTTGGGTAAAATGTCCCGTTTCGAGTGCGAGCGATAAACACCGAGGGGTTAAACCGATGCTTTTTTGTCAAACTGTTGCTGGTGACACAAGAAAGAGACGAGCTTTTCTGGATGTCGCTGGAATAAAACCGCTTTACGAACCTCCAAAGTGATGCGATTTCACGAAAAAATGGTTGGATTGTATTATTTTTAGAGCTTGCAATTTGATTTATGTCAGCTAGTTACACAATATAAGGTTTTGGAAATGAACAAATACAGAAATTGTGATTAAATTTGCAGTTTTTCCAGTTTTCTTAGACGCAAACATTAAAGACACTGCCCTTCACTAATAACTCACTTTTTATGTTGTTTTATGTTTAAAAATGATGACTGAAGGCTTCTAGATTGAGAATATTTAGAGATAAAGTCTATTATTGATGAAAATTGGCAATTGTTTACTCTTTTTTGACATTTTGACTTAATAATATCACCGTATTTGTTATAAAAAAGATCTTTTCGTGTGTGTTTTAGAGTCTGTTTAGTCCACATCTGTTGGTTCAATAGGAAATGCAACTTTTCCCCTCTTCTAATACGTTTCCTTGCAAATTACGTCTACTTTAAACACAACTGATTTAATCAAGTTACAGCCGTGTCTTTGCAGCTGTTGTTAACCTGGTGTCGCGTCAGAAAAGTAAACGGACTGTTCTGTAGACGTTAAAAGAGCGTCTAGCCCGCATCTTAAATTAGCATTCTTGGATAACTGGACAAATTTGGGAGTTTGACCACTTTATTCCTCTTTTTTGTCTGTATTTGGCACAACGAATATACTATAATACTCTGCGTTTGCGCTTGTAGTTTTGTTAAACAGTGGGTGGCAAAGCAGCGCTGACACATTAAAATGAATGCGTTGTTAGAGTCATGGCTCAAAGTGTTGGCACCTCCTTTAAAATGTAGTATTTCTCCCTAAAAAGACTTGCTTTCAGGTGTGATTTTTATATTGCCCACACCTGTTATTCGCTGCAGGTGGGTTTAAACACGGGCTTAGGCGAAGTTATTTATCCACAATTTTGAAACCGTGCCAGTAATTTTGTGTGAAATTGTCTTTTTTTTTCCTTTTTTTGTGTCGTTCCAAAACACACAACGGAAAAAAGCAAAAAATGTGGAATTGCAACACTTTTTGATGAGAAATACTTTAAAAAATCAGGGGTGTCAACACTTTCATTGTATAAAAGGTCTGTTAATTATGTGTTTTATTTGTTGTTTTGGACAAAATGATCCTGATTTGCCAAAGAATAGTTGACTTGACAGATAAAAAGAGCGTTACAGCTGTTCCTGTGTTTTAAAATGCCCAGCGGCTTCATGTTGTTTTCCTTTTTTATTCCCTTTAGTCAACGTCTGATAAAAGTTAAGTTGGTCCTTCGCACTTGTTTACAAAAAAACTACAAGAAATCGCTGGATTGTACTTAAATTCAGATCATCTTAAATATTTAGAGCAAAAAATGAAATGACCATTTGGCATATTTTCCAAGACAACTTATATTAGTGAAGGGCATTGTACTTAATTTGAACCATTTCTAATTTTGACGACTCATTTTGAAACCAAATGTCACTTTTTTTTATTTAGTAACACCGAAACTGATTGAAACTGACTGATTATTGATGTAAAATTCAGTCGTCTTAAAATAAATCTGTCCCATTTTCAAGTTTTTCTCATCGAGCTCTTGCGGCATCTGTCAGTCTCTGAAACCAGGTCAAATTAAACAGTTCAGAAAAGGGTCATATCGAGAGAAAAGTTGAATTCTGGAGATGTTTTTTTTTAGATTTTGTTTTTGTTTTTAAATGAACGACGGTTTTGAAACAGGCGCGAGGTGCAGCTTTGGCAGCGGACACGGAGGAGACAGACACAGCACTCGGACAGTAGAGGGCGACAAAATCCTCCCAGAAAACAAAAGTCGATGAGGAACCGGGGCTGCTGCAGTGCACTCTGGGAGTCGGAGTCTATTTACAGGCTGTGGAATGACCAGCGTTTGAGTCAGTGCGTGTCCGCAGAGAGAAAATCCACAGGACGGAGGAGTCTTTTCCGCTAAATCTACCACCGGAAACGGGACACGGAGGGAGTGTTCGATGAAACGAGCTCAGGAAAAACTGTCGAGGAATAATTTAAGACGTGAAGCGTCTTTTAGCGTCAAAAGATTAAATTCCGATCGGATTCTCTGCTTGTCGGTTTGAAAAAAATGTTTAAAACCAGATTTGTTACGACGTGTAAATTCACTCTGAGGATGTTTGGAACAAATGACTCTGAGAAAACAGGAAGTGCGCAGTTAGCGTGCTAGCTTTTGTTAGTTTTACTCGTTCTGGGCTCTAAAAGTTGTGAAAAACGCTTCTAAACTCATCGCGGTGAATAATTAGGAGGCTCGGAATGCGTAAGAAAGTGAGGAATAACTTTGAACTGTTGAAAAAGTTTAAAATGAACTAGTTTTTTGTCCTGAGGGCTGTTACTCACTCCAATGTTATCATTATTGTCATTTAAACTGCCGCTCTTGGACAAAGAAAGCTCAAATTATTGACACCAGCTACAAACCCTGCTTACTACTGTTTTATATTTTACATTTTAATAAAAGTTAGCATTAGCTTTGAGACAAAAACGCCTATAAATGCCTTATAAACGCAAAACTGTCTCCGGGTCAGTGTCATTTGTTAAGTCTTTAAAGTCTATATGAAGGTTCACATGATATTTTATTCTGACTTAGTTCAGTGGGAGGGCACCTGTGGTAAATATTTAACATAGATTTACATCTGTGAAGTTGCAGTTTGTGAAGAAATTTAGAAAATCGAAGTTTAAAATGACAGGAAGTAAAGAGGAGTTCTAAATCCCTCTGTGATGTCATCAAAAAGCGACGTGCCGAGACAATTTAGAAGCAACTGACACATTTTTCTGACAGTTTAAACCATCATTCAACAAAGTAAAGTTGTTATTAGGGATTATCTATTGTAAATTCCTAACTATTATGTAATATATTTGGATTTTGGCCCTTGTTTACGGTCTGGTTGCTATGGTAACAGTTGTGGAATTACCTCTGTGTCATATTTGTGCTAAGGTTCAACTAGGAAGTTACAAAAACTGACAAACAGGCAAAATGTTTAGTAAAATCTTAAATATTAATCATGTTCACTACGTTTTTGTCGAATCTGTCATATAGACTTTAAGGATTTATTGATTTTAGTACGACTTTTTTAGTACAAAATTGTATTTTGTCCATCGTTTGTTATAGAAAAGCAAACTAACTGACATTTCTACTCTGGAAATTCAAATGTGTTGCTTTTTTCCAACACAAACACTTAAAACCATAGAATTTAGATCCAACGTGAGAGAATCATTGAAACATTTACAGTCGACTTCATTTTGCCTCCATTCTGGAATTTTAAAGGGCCTATTGTTAAGTGACTCTGGTTTACTGAGCTCGGTTTATCGAAGCACTCCGTGACTCTTTTATTTCCTCCTCACAGGTCGTCCCGGTGGCTCCTCCCCCTCAGTACTCCCACTCGTCCGTCTTCATGTCCAGGTAGCCGAGGATGTTCTGGGCGAACTTCACGGCCTGTTTGCGGGACACTTTGGTGGGCTCGTGCCCCTGAGGGTCCACGGCGTCCAGGGCCAGCAGCTGTTTGGTGAGCAGCTCCTCCAGCATCAGGTAGCTCTTGTCGGCGCGCTTGCCGTCGAAGCTCAGGACCTGCGCCTGGAGCTCGGACAGGTTCCCCAGGACGGTCCACACGGCGCGGTAGGCCGGGTGCTCCGCGGGGCACGGCTGCCGGAACGTCTGCAACGACAGGGGACGCTCAGTCAAATACATTAATTCTGACTAGGTTTGGTGGGAGCGAGCATGGTTTTACATCTGTGACGTTGCAGTTTGTGAGGAAATTTAGAAAAATACAAGTTTAAGGTGAGACTAAATTTAAGATTTAATTCTATTCAGAGATACTAATTTGAAACTTCTCCTGTAGTTTACGCACATGAATGTTAGAAAAAAATATATTATACGTTTTCCATCATAGAAATAAGGCATTTTATGTGAAAACGAACAAAAATACACATCTTTGGGACATTTAAATCTGAAAAATGGACAGAAATAAGTTAACATTTTTTGGTTCATTTTGTAACATATTAGTTATGGGGGATTTTGGATTTCTTATTTAGTTTTTAAGTAAATTAGATTGGACTCAAAATTGTCCTAAAAATTCAAATTCTCATTTTTTGGACTTAGAACTTCAATAAATCATTTTAGAATCCGATATCAAAAAAATCCTTCTGTACGTTTCATCAGAATCTTGTTGAGTCCAGATTGTACAGTTTGGTGCAGGATCTACTTTAAGGCTGATCTTTATGTCTCGAGGGACAAAATGCATTTTAAGAAAACAATCTTTGAAGTTGGTCACATTTTTAGTCATTTTTTTGTAGCTTTAAATTCATTTTTAGTCACTTTTGTTGCTTAAAGTTCCATTTTTGTCATTTTTAGTCACAGGTTTGTTGTTTTTAGTTGCGTTTGTCACTTTTAGTCAAATTGTTGTGTCCGTTTTGTCAGAATCTTGAGTCCAGATTGTACAGTTTGGTGCAGGATCTACTTTAAAGCTGATCTTTAGGTCTTGAGGAACAAAAATGCATTTTCAGAAAACGTCCTTTGAAGTTACAATGTCCCAGAGAAATCTATGGATGAAGTGGATTCAATGGAAGAATAAAACATCTTTAGGAGCAGATTGGACACGTTTGTTGTTTCCACATGAAAGTCGACATGTTGAGAGAGAAAACGGACCGAAAATTGAAAAAAAAAAAAGTTTTGCCTGTAGAGTCTGGCCTTAAAATGACAGGAAGTAGTGCTGAGTTCTAAAATGGAATCCCTCTGTGACGTCGTCAGAAACATTGAAAATACAGAGTTTAAACAGTCATTCAACAAAATAAAGACGTTATCAGCTATTATTGTTTAGCAAATCATACCTTTTGTGTCATTTAAATGGATTTTGGCCCTTGCTTCCAAAACAGTTGTGGAATTACCTCTAACTATGTCATATTTCCAAAATGGCCACGCAACCGACACGGGACCCCAAAGCGGAATGAAGAATAATTTAAAGTGTCAAAGCATGATAAATCAGGTTTAATATTGGTTATTTGTAGGGCTTTATACCTTTAGTCGATCATCGATGTAAACCCTCATTCGTCCAGGTGTGGTCCATCGTAGAAAGGGTTTCAGAGGTTGTCATCCGGACGCTGTTTAAAGATCGAGACGTTTCGACTTTTATCCCAAAGTCATTGTCAATCAGAGAGCTGGTATGGGAACATGGTCTTATATGCTACTCTAAGTACTGGGAGTCCTGCCCCCAGGGAGGAGTCACTGAAACCCGTCTTGTAAGAAAATTGTTTGTTTGTCACCTGGGACTTGATTAATAGGTCTATCTTGTTGATTAATGGTTGGCCTCACCTAGTTTCACCTGTGACTAAGGTCTATTGTTATTGATAGTTGGCTGTAGCTCCCTCCTCACTGCTGATTACCTCATTAGCATTTGACTGGTCTATTGATCTAGACCAAGGTGTCAGGATGCTGTCATAAATTTTGGCTAAATTAAATCTTAAGCCCCCATTCCTGTTTAAAGAAGGATTTTCTCTTTTTACAAAAATGGCTTCCTTAACTCCTCTTTCAAACCAGTTCTTCTCTCTGCTCAAAATCTTCACCTCACTGTCCTCAAACGAGTGATTTGTAGCTTTTAGGTGCAGATGGACCGCACTCTGCGGACCGGTGGCGGAAAATCTTCTGTGTTGGTACAGCCTTTTGTGCAATGGCTGTTTTGTTTCTCCTATGTAACGTTCTTTACAACTATCCTCACTGCACTCTATCGAATAAACTACATTGCTCTGTTTCTCTGTCGGCCTCTTGTCCTTCGGGTGGACCAGTTTCTGTTTAAGTGTGTTGCCTGGTTTGAAATGAACAGGGATGTCGTGTTGTCTAAAAATCCTTTGAAACTTCTCAGACAAGCCCGAGACATAAGGGATAGTGACCCCCTTCTGCTGAGGTCTTTTCCTTTCTGTCCTGTTTCTTGGCTCTTCTGACTTTGTTGAAGGCCCAGTTGGGGTATCCACAAGCTGAGAGGGCACGTTGGACGTGTTCTTCCTCCTTCTTTCTCCCCTCAGAGCTGGTGGGTACTTCGTGGGCTCTATGTTGCAATGTCCTAATCACTCCCAACTTGTGCTGCAGTGGGTGGTTAGAATCGAATAATAGGTACTGGTCTGTGTGTGTGGGTTTCCTGTATACTTCTGTCTGAAGGCTGCCTTCCTCCTCTCTGATTGTGGAGCAATCAAGAAACAACAACCGGTTGTCCTTAGCATCTTCTCGGGTGAACTTAATGTATACATCCAGCCCATTGATATGCTCAGAGAACGTTTCCAGCTCTTGTTTCTTGATTATCACAAAGGTATCATCCACGTAACGCAGCCAGAGGCTCGGAGGTGTGCCCAGGAAGGAGGTCAGAGCCTTCTTCTCGAAATGTTCCATATATAGGTTGGCTACGATCGGCAAGACCGGAGAGCCCATAGCACAGCCGTGGATCTGTCTGTAAAAATGTCCCCTGAATTGGAAGTAAGTTGTGTTAAGGCAGATGTCCAATAATTGGCAGATATGTTCAGGTGTGAGTTTGGTCCTTTCCAGTAGGGTTGAGTCCTCCTGCAGTCGCATCCTCACTGCTGCCACTGCCTCCGAGGTAGGAATACAAGTGAAAAGGGACACCACATCATACGAGACCATAACGTCATCTGGGTCCATACGGAGGTGTTTCACTTTGCTCACAAAGTGCTGTGTGTTGTCCACATGATGCTCTGAGTTCCCCACTAACGGCGCCAAGATGGTGGTTAAGTGTTTAGCCACATTGTATGTGATGGAGTCCGTGCTACATACAATGGGTCTCAATGGGACATTCTCTTTGTGTATTTTGGGGAGGCCATAAATACATACATAAATTTCACTTGTATTCCTACCTCGGAGGCAGTGGCAGCAGTGAGGATGCGACTGCAGGAGGACTCAACCCTACTGGAAAGGACCAAACTCACACCTGAACATATCTGCCAATTATTGGACATCTGCCTTAACACAACTTACTTCCAATTCAGGGGACATTTTTACAGACAGATCCACGGCTGTGCTATGGGCTCTCCGGTCTCGCCGATCGTAGCCAACCTATATATGGAACATTTCGAGAAGAAGGCTCTGACCTCCTTCCTGGGCACACCTCCGAGCCTCTGGCTGCGTTACGTGGATGATACCTTTGTGATAATCAAGAAACAAGAGCTGGAAACGTTCTCTGAGCATATCAATGGGCTGGATGTATACATTAAGTTCACCCGAGAAGATGCTAAGGACAACCGGTTGTCGTTTCTTGATTGCTCCACAATCAGAGAGGAGGAAGGCAGCCTTCAGACAGAAGTATACAGGAAACCCACACACACAGACCAGTACCTATTATTCGATTCTAACCACCCACTGCAGCACAAGTTGGGAGTGATTAGGACATTGCAACATAGAGCCCACGAAGTACCCACCAGCTCTGAGGGGAGAAAGAAGGAGGAAGAACACGTCCAACGTGCCCTCTCAGCTTGTGGATACCCCAACTGGGCCTTCAACAAAGTCAGAAGAGCCAAGAAACAGGACAGAAAGGAAAAATACCTCAGCAGAATGGGGGTCACTATCCCTTATGTCTCGGGCTTGTCTGAGAAGTTTCAAAGGATTTTTAGACAACACGACATCCCTGTTCATTTCAAACCAGGCAACACACTTAAACAGAAACTGGTCCACCCGAAGGACAAGAGGCCGACAGAGAAACAGAGCAATGTAGTTTATTCGATAGAGTGCAGTGAGGATAGTTGTAAAGAACGTTACATAGGAGAAACAAAACAGCCATTGCACAAAAGGCTGTACCAACACAGAAGATTTTCCGCCACCGGTCCGCAGAGTGCGGTCCATCTGCACCTAAAAGCTACAAATCACTCGTTTGAGGACAGTGAGGTGAAGATTTTGAGCAGAGAGAAGAACTGGTTTGAAAGAGGAGTTAAGGAAGCCATTTTTGTAAAAAGAGAAAATCCTTCTTTAAACAGGAATGGGGGCTTAAGATTTAATTTAGCCAAAATTTATGACAGCATCCTGACACCTTGGTCTAGATCAATAGACCAGTCAAATGCTAATGAGGTAATCAGCAGTGAGGAGGGAGCTACAGCCAGCTATCAATAACAATAGACCTTAGTCACAGGTGAAACTAGGTGAGGCCAACCATTAATCAACAAGATAGACCTATTAATCAAGTCCCAGGTGACAAACAAACAATTTTCTTACAAGACAGGTTTCAGTGACTCCTCCCTGGGGGCAGGACTCCCAGTACTTAGAGTAGCATATAAGACCATGTTCCCATACCAGCTCTCTGATTGACAATGACTTTGGGATAAAAGTCGAAACGTCTCTATCTTTAAACAGCGTCCGGATGACAACCTCTGAAACCCTTTCTACTTTAGTCGATCAACATTTTTATTAGTCGACTATTTTTATTTAGATTTATATGGCAAAAACAAGAGGATATGTGATGCGTTTACTTCAGATTTTGGAGTCCAACATATAAACACACAGTTTCCTAGCACTTGCATCTGTTAAAAATACTTTTTGCATGAATCCCATTGCAGCTGTGGTCTTTTGAGTGCAGTTTAGGTCAGATACAATATATTGAAATGCGTCATATGCCCTTTTTAGTCGATTAATCGGTCGATACGGCAGGTCTTTAGTCGCCTACAGCCCTAGTTATTTGAATAGTTTATTGTCTTATTAGAGTGACCTTGTTTCACTAAAAGATACTGTTTTTAATTTGGAAACATTCAGTCTGAGTGTGTTGAAGAAATGACGATAAAACTATAATGTTCAGAAAGACCATTTCATAACTCTCGTTACGATTATTTGTTGGAAAGTCAAACATTTATTTCTATTATACATTGGACAAAAACATTATCAACCAAATAACAGGTTGAAATATGGCTCAGCGGTACTTTTTACAGTAAAATTGGAAAAAATCATAACCTAAATAATAATTTGATGCGATACCATAGACTGTAGATATCAGTGGACCATGTTAGCATGCTAGCCACCGCGTTCCAAATAGGAAGCAGCTATGGAGGAGCTCCTGGCTCCATAAAGCCGAGCTGCCATTCACTTTCTATTGGGACACTGGTGCCCTTTACTCTGTAACTGTTTCTGCTAAGCTCACCATCTTGGAACTAAAACGTCTATTTTGACACACTCGACATGAATCGGGTGTTTTTTTTTTCGTTAGGTTGTTCATAAATCAAGTTATTAGCAATAATAACTGACCAATCAGGTGCTTCCTTTTCCGTGGGCCGTTTTCGCTCGTGTTAGCAACAGGGTTGATTGACAGCTAGCGCCGCACGTTGCCGCCGTGTCCTCTCACCGAGGGGCGGATACCGTTAGCAACTGCGCTCCTGATTAGTCCGTGTGGTTGCCACGATACGCACTCGGATTTCCAAATATGGAGTCTGGCTCCGCTTTAGCCGCTATAACTGCTAGCCGCGATTGGCTTCATTTGGCTGTAGCCAAACGCTATGGGTGACGTCACAATCCCATAGTCCACTGATATCTACAGTCTATGTGCGATACTGACCTAAAATAATGTTCCAAGCCTCATTAAAGACGTGGAGGTTTAACTAGGGCTGGAATCTTTTAGTCGTTTAGTTGACCAACATTCGTATTCATTATTTATTTACATTTAATTGGCAAAACGAGAAGATATGGAGTGAGTCAGCTGAAGATTTGAGGAAATAGTGTGTTTAATCTAACTTATAGTGTATATATATCTATAACTTTTCTCAATAAATTATTTTTTTGTATTATTTTTGGTCCTCTGGGTGCAGTTTGGGTCAGGTACGTGGAGATGGTTCATAGTTTAGAGGCGTGGCAGAAATAATATCGATAAGGCATGTCTTTAATCGACCAAGAATTTCTTTCATCGACTACAAGACTAAACAAAACTACGTCAAATGCAACATTTAGATAGATTAATTTCATTGTGTCTGTTTAGGTTCCAAAATGTGTCGCTCGGTGAAAAGTGTTCGTACAGCCCTGTTCTAGATACAGAATATTCACAAATAAAGTGTACAGTTTATAAAAATCTGAAATAGTTGATTTAAAAATGCCTCAACAAATTTTAGTCGAATCCAGTTGAATAATGCTGCTCCAAACACTGGAAGATTGATATTTCCCACTTCACAAGTAGAATTTACCAGGACGAGGGGCAGCCAGGGCAGCTTCTGAAAACTGACCACCAGAGGGCAGTGCTGGAGCGCTTCCTGAAGGGGCTCGTTCAGGCCTTGTCTGTGGGCAGTGAGTTTGATGATGTGGCTCTGGGATCGATCAGGAAACAGAAGCTTTAATTTAAAAAATGTTTTATTTTTTGGTCCGTTTGCTCTCTCAACATATCGGCGTCTAATCTGCTCCTAAAGATGTTTTATTCTTCCATTGAATCCACTTCATCCATAGATTTCTCTGGACATTGTAACTTCAAAGGACGTTTTCTTAAAATGCATTTTTGTCCCTCGAGACATAAAGATCAGCCTTAAAGTAGATCCCACACCAAACTGGTCTAAATCTTGTTGAGTCTAGATTGTACAAACGCACAGAAGGATTTTTTAATATATAATTCTAAAATGTATTTATTGAAGCTTTAAATAAAAAATTAGGCAAAATTCTAATTTTTAGAACTATTTTCAGTCCACTCTAGTTTACGCAAAAACTAAATAAGAAATTCCAAAATCCCCTCTGTACATTTATTTGTAACTAATATTTGTAAAAAAATAACCAAGAAATTTAAACCTGGTTCTGTCCGTTTTTAAAATTTAAATGTCCCAAATATGTGCAATTTTGGCCGTTTTTACACAGACACACATGCATACATGAAAACATGACATGATGAAAAACACCACTCTGTGCCGGACCTCTCGGATTAGCTAGTTTTTTGTCCTGAGGGCTGTTACTCACTCCTATTAGATCATTATTGTCATTTTAACTGAGCCGCTCTTGGACATAGAAAGTTCGATTGATTGACTCCAGCTACAAACACTGCTTACTACTATTAAAAAACTACAAAAAGCCTATAAATTCCTTATAAACGCAGAACGGTCATTTGTAAAGTCTTTAAAGTCTATATGAAGGTTCTAAAGATAATTTTTTATGACTTAATTAAGTGGGAGGGCACTTGTTAGTATTTGGAAGGAATTTGGGGGAAAAAAAAGTTTAAGACAGGAAGTAGTGTTAAATCCCTCTGTGATGTCATCAAAATGCGACGTACCATTGAAAACAGACAATTTACAGAGATCCTGTCCTTCTTTCTCAGTGAAAACACAGCATTACAACAGCTCACCAGCGCCTCCCTCAGGTCCAGGAAGGTGATGATGGCCTGCACCTCCAGCACCGCCCTGCGCCGGGCCTCTCGGATGCAGGGATTGCGGGCCGTGTCCACCTGGTCCAGCTGCGTCACCAGAGTCTGGAGCTCGGCTTTGGGCCTGAAGCTGAAGTCGCCCACGAAGCAGCTGCGGAGGACGGCGTCGCGCAGGTGAGACACGTGAGCGCGCACCGCCTCGATCTCGCGGATGGAGTCGTTCTGGGCCAGGTCGTATCTGAGGCACAGACGGTTTGGGTCAGGGCTGGACAAACGCTTTGACTCCACACTGGATTTGTACACTTGCTCTAGGGTCGGACCATTTATAGTTTGGGTGTTGTTAACTAGAGCAGCGGTTCTTAAACTTTTTCAGTCGCGACCCCAAAAATAACAATAGTTCACATTCGCACGCAGAGTGATAAATTAGCCTTATATCTAATGTTTGACTTCATTTTGAGAATATAGACCTAGAAAAAATTACTTTAATTGGCCAACAAATATGAATCTACATTCACCACTGCATTTGAAGGTGTCCAGCCTTGTTTAACTCTATTGTTAAAAAACTACAACAGAATGGCAAATATCATTATCTTTATTTATTTTAGTGCCATTGGTCACTCTTTTTAGTCAAAAGTTTGATGTTATTCTAGTGGTGGCTTTTCTCAAAACTGATCTTTAATGAACTGCGGTCTCGGACAACTATAAAAAGACGAATGTGCCATACTTTACTCATACATTTTTATTATTAAATGATTTGCGGGCCGGGTCAAAATGCCTGAAGGGCCGCACGTGGACCCCGGGCCTTAGTTTGACCCCCTCTGGTTTAGGTGAAGATCAGATGAGAGCGAAACAGAAGTCAGGTTTTATTTTTACAACAATCTGTAAATGTTGTTCATCTTTCTCAATTTCAACTAGGGCTGCACAATATAACCAAAAAACCAATCATGTTTTGATAACTTAGTGGTTTATAAAGTTTCACGCTCATTATTCACCACAGACTAAACATGGAGAATCAGCATTTCAGTTTTTTTGCTAAAATCTGGAACAGTCTCCCTGAAGATGTGAGACAGGCCTCCTCTGACGTTTAAATCCAGGCTAAAAACAGTTTTGTTTAGACGTGCAACGACTGAAAGATCTGTCTGCACTCCTCTCTTTTAAAGCTCTTTATTTTGTGATTTTGATGCAACTTTTCCTGTTATGTAAAGCACTTTGAATTGCCTTGTGTATGAATTGTGCTCTACAAATTAACATTTTATATATATTTTTTGGAATCTCTGAGAAAAATGAATGGAAAATGTACTTCTGGAAGCGAGGGGTGGACGGTCACTGCTGAGATCCACAAACGTGTGAAAGGCAGGTTGTGCCGTAAACCAGTGATTCCCAACCAGGGGTTCGGGGACCCCAAGGGGTACGTGAGCACTTCCCAGAGGGTATTTAGAATGGTTTCAGGTTATAAAGGAAGTTGAAATGTACGAATATCGATATTAAAAAGTGTTATTAGATGTAAGTTCAGTATCTTTTTGGAGTTTATTGAATCATGGATAAAATGAAAGTATATCAGGGGTGTCCAAACTTTTTCCACCGAGGGCCACATATTGAAATATAGACCAAGCCAAGGGCCACAAATCAATTGTGAAATGTTCAAAAATGCTGCATTTATCTGATGTTTTAAGTACCACCACATCTATATTCAGTCTCAATGTGTTAATATCAGGTCTGTCTTGTACCAGAATAGGTTAAAAGTGTAAAAAATCTGAAATTAGCTGTAAAAAGTACTTCAAGACAATGTGGGCCAATTCACCAGGAAGCCTAAGGGCCAAGAAAAATTGGTCTGAGGGCCACATTTGGCCCCCAGGCCTTAGTTTGGACATGCCTGATCTATATAATAGTAATAATTGACAATATGTGACGACTAAACACATTTATTTGCCTGAAACTCAAGTTAAGGGGTACTCTGAGTGTGAGACAAAAAAGGTTGGGAATCACTGCCATAAACAGAGAAAACAAAAGTCAAATGTCGAGTGTTGGTTCAGTATTTGCGTTATAACTGAACAGATGTGATACAAGTATAAGTTATAATGTGGTAAAATGTTCGAAAAACTGTTTTTGCACAATTTCTGCCATTAATTGATACATCACTTTTTGGCTTTTGGTGCCTTTGAGATGTTTGTGCCACCACTATACGCAACACAGTTTTTATATTGTTCTTTTTATAGTAAATGTGATCAAATTATCAAACAAACTCCAAGGAATTGTGAAGTAAACAGAAGTAAATCCTTGGATTCTGGTGCTATTTTGCTCATACTTAATGTTCTCAGTTGCAGGCTTTCTCTCCAGAATGTGTTCCTCATAATTTATTCCTAAAACATATCCCCTTTAAAAGACTTAATTACTAGGTTTGCCAGCCCCTGATTAACACTCTGAAAATGCAGGCACCGAAAATAAACAGGAACCGGAAACGAAAAGGAAGTGTTATTAAAGAACTGGTATCAAACCTATCAACACCAAGGCCACAAATACTTTCACTTTCCAAATAAAAAGCAAACAGATTTCCTCCACTTCACATTCTGTTCTATAAAACGTCCTTGTGTTCTTGAAGCGTCTGTTCTATTCATCTTATTCTGCCCCGCCCACTTTTACTCTTTTTGCCACAGATCCTCACTCCTGTTGTAAACGCACTTCCGGTTTGACGAAAACCCTGTTCACGCAAACGACGAACGAGGGAAAAGTCTCGCCAGTAAAATATTGTATAAAGTCCATTGTTTGCATAAAATATTTAATGAACACGAGTAAAAACAAGTCACACTGCACCGATTTCCTGAGGCCTGAAAACGTCTTTTTAGTCCATGTAGAACTTATTTTCGGTTGAGCTCGTCTGCTCCGTGTAAACTACAACGAGAACTTCCGGAATAAGGTGAATCAAACTGTCTCATGTTCCTGTCTGTTATAATCACTTTATTCCTGAAGTTGTCGTACGCGCCGCCGTCTTGTTTCCGTTGTAGTTTACATGGAGCAGACGAGCTCAATAGAAAATAAGTTCTACATGGACTAAAAAGACGTTTTCAGGCCTCAGGAAATCGGTGCAGTGTGACTTGTTTTTGCTCGTGTTCATTAAACATTTTAGACAAATCAATCTGCTTTATATAATGTTTTAGCGGCGAGACTTTTCCCTCGTTCATCATTTGTGTGAATGGGGTTCTCGTCGACCGGAAGTGCGTTTACAACAGGAGTGAGGATCTGTGCCAAAAAGAGGCAAAAGTGGGCGGAATAAGGTGTGTCTCTGTTCTATAAAATCTTCTCATGTTCTTTAATTGCTCCAGTCTCGTGTCTCTGAATGCATCTGTTCTAATGTTCTCGTGTCCTTGAAAGCATCTGTTCTAACGTCTTTGTGTCCTTGAATGCATCTGTTCTATTAAATGTTCTCGTGTCCTTGAAAGCGTCTGTTCTAATGTTCGCGGTTCCTTGAATGCGTCTGTTCTATAAAATTTAATGTCCTCGTGTCCTTGATTAAATGTCCTCATGTCCTTGAATGCATCTGTTCTAATGTCCTTGTGTCCTTGATTAAACGTTCTCAAGTCTCTGAATGCGTCTGTTCTATTAAACGTTCTCGTGTCCCTGAAAGCGTCTGTTCTAATGTTCTCGTGTCCTTGATTAAATGTCCTCGTGTCCTTGAATGCATCTGTTCTAATGTCCTTGTGTCCTTGATTAAACGTTCTCAAGTCTCTGAATGCGTCTGTTCTATTAAACGTTCTCGTGTCCCTGAAAGAGTCTGTTCTAATGTCCTCGTGTCCTTGATTAAATGTCCTCATGTCCTTGAATGCATCTGTTCTAATGTCCTTGTGTCCTTGATTAAACGTTCTCAAGTCTCTGAATGCGTCTGTTCTATTAAACGTTCTCGTGTCCCTGAAAGCGTCTGTTCTAATGTCCTCGTGTCCTTGATTAAATGTCCTCATGTCCTTGAATGCATCTGTTCTAATGTCCTTGTGTCCTTGATTAAACGTTCTCAAGTCTCTGAATGCGTCTGTTCTATTAAACGTTCTCGTGTCCCTGAAAGAGTCTGTTCTAATGTCCTCGTGTCCTTGATTAAATGTCCTCATGTCCTTGAATGCATCTGTTCTAATGTCCTTGTGTCCTTGATTAAATGTCCTCATGTCCTTGAATGCATCTGTTCTAATGTCCTTGTGTCCTTGATTAAACGTTCTCAAGTCTCTGAATGCGTCTGTTCTATTAAACGTTCTCGTGTCCCTGAAAGCGTCTGTTCTAATGTTCTCGTGTCCTTGATTAAATGTCCTCGTGTCCTTGAATGCATCTGTTCTAATGTCCTTGCGTCCTTGATTAAACGTTCTCATGTCTCTGAAAGCGTCTGTTCTAATGTTCTCGTGTCCTTGATTAAACGTCCTCGTGTCCTTGAAAGCGTCTGACCTGCGCGTGTCGTCTCCTTCCTCCTCCAGGTCCAGCTGCTTCAGGAGGCCGTTGATCTCCTCCACCACTTGCTTCCTGTAGTTTCGGACAGCGCTGTTCCCCGAGACGTCCAGCGCGTCCAGCTCCACCTGCAGCTCCGTCAGGATCCGGGACAGGTGCGCGCAGCTGTCCCGCCCGCTCAGACCCATCAACAGCGCCACCAGCTGGCCACGCGCCACACTCACCTGTTTAAGAGGACACACAGGTCACAGATACAGGATGCATCGGGTCTGTCGCAGCAGTGGAAGGGACCATTTAAATAAACGATAATATTTAAATTATTTTATATCACTGGTACAATCACACTGAAGCAGCAGATTCCTGTAAATCATAAATGTGTTAATCTTGTGTTAAATTAAATAAAATGATAAATAAATAAAATAGTGTAATACAATGATATGTAATATAGTAAAATCCAATCAAATGTAATATATATATATATATATATATAATGTTATGTAATAAAATAAAAGTCTGAATATGACAAACTACTAAAAGAATCACATTCCCAAAAGTTTTTGTACTTTTTGTTACATTTTGTCAGTTTTAGTCGTGTTTTTTAACTTTATGCATGTGTGACTTGTTGTTGCTCGTGTTCATTAAACATTTTAGACAAAGCAATCTACTTTATATAATGTTTTAGCGGCGAGACTTTTCTCCCGTTATAGTAGTGTTTTTGTCTCCCTAGTGTGACATCATCGTTTTTTTACTTCCTGTAATTTCAAACTGATTTTTCAACTTTTCTACACAAACTACATATTGACTGGTGTAAAAAAGGAATTTTTATATAAAATATGTATTAATACACCAAATAAAATCTAAATTAGAAAATCGTTAAAACCTGTCATACGCACTTTAAAATCTCCATTGATTTAATTAATTGATTTTATGACGGGTTTTTACGATTTTCTAATTTTGACTTTCCTCAGTGTATTAATACCGCTTGTAATTATAAATTGTAGTTTTACACCAATCAAGTCACTATTTGTGGGGAAAAGTTGAAAAATCTGTTGACAATTACAGGAAGTAAACAAATTGATGACATCACACTGGGGAGACAAAGGTTATGCATTATTTACACCAAATAAACTACTTTTTTGATCCTTTAAACATTAATTAAAAAAAAATAAAGGTGTTCACGTGCGTTTCTCTTTGTCAAATGAACAAAATCTGTGACATTAGATGAGTTTTGGCCAATGTACAGTGTGGTTGCTATGGTAATTTCCTAGTGTGATGTCATACTTTACAACCAGGAAGTAAAATTTAAAACCTAAAAAATAGCTAAACTGGGGTAAAATTTGTGAAGATTCTAGCAGAGATTGAAATATCTTTATCTTAACTGCATTTTAGTGAAAAGAGTAGTTCAACCCGTCATAGGCCCTTTAACGCTGGGGTGACTGAACGTTCTGTTGTGTGTGACGTCATGATCCCGAGCTCTGTTAAAGGATCTATATATCGCACTTCCTAACGTCCTCTTTGAGCCGTGATGAACCCTCCGGACACAAACGCTCGCTCTGACCTTGACCATGATGGCGTTGATGCGGTGGACGGCCTCGTGCGTGTCGTCGGACAGAGGCAGCGACAGCGTCTGCTGCGTACGGCCCTCGATCACCTCCTGAACGGCACAGAGTCGGGTCAGAGCGCGATACCGGGCTTTCCTCAGCGGGACGCGGCCCTCTGTCTTCACCTGGAGGAGGACAACAACAACGACGACGATATAAGAGGTTTGTCATGCCATTTAACACCAGGAAAGGATGGAAGTAGGAATGGTGAGGGACTCCAGACACAGCTTTTTAAATGATCTTAAAGGACTAATTATTTAAGGTGAGACGCCACAGGTGAACAGGAAAAAAAACTTTAATTTAAAGAGATCAATTGTAAACTTCTCCGTAGTTTACTCAAATAAATGTAAGAAAAATGTCATGTCATGTTTTCGTGTAGAAATAAGGCATTTTATGTAAAAATGGCTAAAATCCCACATATTTGTGACATTTAAATCTGAAAAATGGACAAAACCAGGTTTACATTTCTTGGTTCATTTTGTACACATAAGAGTTATAAAAAAAATGTACAGAGGGGATTTTGGATTTCTTATTTAGTTTTTAAGTAAACTAGAATGAACTGAAAATTGTCCTAAAAATAAAAATTTCGCCTCATTTTTTAAACTTAAATAACTTTAGAATTAGATAACAAATCCTTCAATACGTTTGGTCAAAATCTTGTAAAGATATTGACAAAATAATTTTGGTGTGGGATCTACTTTAAGGCTGATCTTTATGTCTCGAGGGAGAAAAATGCATTTTAAGAAAACGGCCTTTGAAGTTACAATGTCCCAGAGAAATCTATGGATGAAGTGGATTCAATGGAAGAATAAAACATCTTTAGGAGCAGATTGGACACGTTTGTGGTTTCCACATGATCGATATGTGAGAGAGAAAACTGACCAAAAAACAAAAAGTTTTGCCTGTAGTGTCTCGCCTTAAAGTTTTATTCATATTGATTTATTTTCGACTTTATATTTATTTATTCATTCATTTTTTTTTCATTTTCTACCGCTTATTCCCGTTAGTGGTCGCGGGTGACTGGAGCTTATCCCAGTGACTTTGGGCCTTAGGCGGGGTACACCCTGGACAGTGGCCAACTTGTCGCAGGGCTAACACAGAGACACAGACAAGGACAGACAACCATTCACTCTCACATTCATTCACTAGGGACAATTTAGAGTTGTCAATTAACCTACACAGTCATGTCTTTGGACGGTGGGAGGAAGCCGGAGAACCCGGAGAGAACCCACGGTAACACGGGGAGGACATGCAGACTCCACCCAGAGAGATCGTGTGATGTTGGGGTGGTTCAGAATTCGAAACCACGATGTTGGGGTGGTCTGGGATTCGAACCCACAATCTCCTTATTGAGAGGCAGAAGCTCTAGCCGTTCTGCCACCGTGCACCCATATTTATTTATGTTTAACTAAATTGATTTGTCTGTTAGCTTCCCCTAAGGCTGGCTGCACACAAGTGGATTTAAGAATCTTCTGTGATAAGTCGTCACGTGACAGAAATGAGGACGTCCTGCAACAATTAATGATCTCACTCTGGCATGAAGGACAGCGACACACTGCACTGTCCTCGTACCAAATCCTCTCTGAAAACAAGTGTCACATAATCAAACACCGTGTCAAAAGAAACAAAAAGACGAGGATGTCCATTAAGTCTGCAACAATTAATCGTCTAATCGTGACTAGTTGACTATAAAAATAGACTATAAAAATTGATAATCGTCATCATTAACTTAACTAAACAGACTCTAAAACACTTGTCAAAAGACTTTTTGACAAGTTTCGGCCCACAGCCTTCGTCAAGCAAATGCTTTTTTTTTTAGTTTTTTTTTTTAAATCACGATATCACCGTGTCACCCAGACCTAGCTCAGAGACTCAGAAAATTGCGTTGAATGTTTAATATTCTGGGACTGCATCAGGAAAGTGAGAGACACGTCACTGATGACGACAAAAATATGATTAAAAGTGACAGAAAAGTAACTAAAAGTGAAAAAAAGTAACTTAACTAAAAGTGAAAAACAACGTAGCTAGAAGCTCATAGACTGGTGAAAAGTGCTTCTAAACTCATTGCGTTGAATATTTATGATGCTGGGACTGCATCAGGAAAGTGAGAGACACATGTGACCGATGACGACAAAAACATGACTAAAAGTGTCAAAAACATGATTAAAAGTGTCAAAAACGCAACTAAGAACAACAAAAACGTGACTAGAAGTGACAAAAACATGATTAAAGGTGACAAAAATGCCACCAAGAATGACAAAAACGATGGTGGGCGAATTGAAACGGGTTTTCCCACACAGTGTCAAAGCCCTGAAGCGCATGCGCTTTGAAACACTATTCAAAGCGCTTGTCACGTGACCTAGATGGTTCATGAAGCCGTCACGTGACTCAGACGGTTCATGAACCGCTGTTGTTTCACAAGTGATTCAATAGGGGGGGCTTTCGTTTCGAGCCTGGGTTCATTGACAGGGCATTAAATGAACCACAGCGATCTGTCTCAAACCCACGACTCCATAAAGTCTCAACCTGCTCCCACAACATTTGTAAAAAGTGTTTGCGCGTCGGACTCATGTTGAGGGTTCATGAAAAGTGAGATAAGTAATAATTTATGGATCGAGTTTATACAACTTTCCCAGATGGAGACGCCCTTCGTCTACAGTATGAGACGGTAACAAGTGTGACGACGACACATTGGTGCAGTTATCGACAGACATGAAGCACTGAGTTCGAGACCCAGCGAGAATTGCTCTGTGTTTTTGACGTTTTACTGCTTTTCAGAAGTAAGATAATAAATGAATAAATAAAATAATACAGTAGACTGCATCTCTCCACAGGAGGAAATTGTGGGCCAATTTTTGAATAAAAACAAAATTGTAAAACATTTCCTTGCTTTAGTCTTTTATATTCATATTATTGTAGAAACAAAAAAAATCAATAATATACACACACAACATATGAAGTTATTTTATTGGCGACCATAGCACATTGGATGTGGTTTGAATCACTGTGGATGTTGTGGTATTAAAACAAACCACTAGATGTCACTCTGGAGAAGCGTTTCGAATTGTGTTTCGAAACCTCGAACCGTTTGGTTCAAATGCTTTGTTGTTTCATGAGGCTTCACTTTGCCCATCACTAAAAAAACTTGACTAAAAGTGACAAGAACGTGGAAAAAAACACAATTTAAAGCTCAGAGACTGGTGAAAAGTGCTTCCAAACTCATTACTTGAATATTTAGTGAGTGAGTGATACATGTGACTGATGTAAAGACTTTAACATCAACCAGTTCTGTTTTCCACGTCTCAAACCAGTAAAAGTCCGGCACGGGGCCCTCAAACCTTAGCGGTACCTGTGTGAGCTTGAGCACCAGCTCCTGCAGCGCGTCCACCAGCTCGTCGTTGATCTCGGCCGCTCCCCCGGCTCTCTGCGGCACCACGATCTTCTCCTCCACCAGCCGCCGCGCCTCCGTGCTCAGCTGCTCGATGGCCACTCGGGACGGGTGCGTGGCGTTCTCCTCCATGTAGCGCAGCATGCCCTCCACCTCCTGGGCCGCGCGCTTACGGGCCGCCTGCAGGTCCGGGCGCCCCTCCGTGTCCACCTGCGCCCAAAAGCACAGGCGTCATTTCAGCGCTAAGGAATAAACCAGGAGAAGCAACCGTTCTTTATGTAATCGACGATCACAATGCTTCCTCCATTCTAGAAAAACTGGACTCTGTATCAGGCGTCGTTATGGTTTATTGCTCGTGTCCTTCACTCATAACGGCGCTTTTTATGATTTAGTTGGTTGGACGTCACTGACATTTAGCAGAAAACAACATTGATACATTGGTTTACGGTAGGGGTCTCTGAGGACCTCAGGGACCGGCCTCCTGCTGGTGCCAGAGTCAGGACTAAACATGGGGAATCAGCATTTCAGTTTTTTGCAGCTAAAATCTGGAACAGTCTCCCTGAAGATGTGAGACAGGCCTCCTCTGACAATGTTTAAATCCAGGCTAAAAACAGCTCTGTTTAGATGTGCAACGACTGAAAGATCTATCTGCACTCTTCTCTTTTAAAGCACTTTATTTTAAAATTATTCTGTGTGTTTGTGTTTTGTGATTTTAATGCAACTTTTCCTGTTATGTAAAGCACTTTGAATTGCCTTGTGTATGAATTGTGCTCTACAAATAAACTTGCCTTGCCTTTTTGAATAGTTTATTCCAGAAGTTGCCGTACACGCTGCCGTCTTGTTTCCGTTGTAGTTTACATGGAGCAGACGAGCGCAACAGAAAATAAGTTCCACATGGACTAAAACGTTTTCAGACTGACCAGGAAATCTGTGCGTTGTTGACTTGTTGTTGCTCGTGTTCATTAAACATTTTACACAAATCAATCTACTTTATGTAACATTTTAGCGGCGAGACTTTTCCCTCATTCGTCATTAGCTTCAACGGACTTCTCGTCAAACGGAAGTGCGTTTACAACAGAAGTGCGTATCTGTGGCAAAAAACTGCAAAAGTGGGCGGGGCAGAATAAGGTGAATAGTCTTATTGGGCCTTATTTCACAAAAAGTTACTGTTTTTAATATAAAAAATAATTAAGATTAACCACTGTCTTAGTCCAGTGGTTCTCAAAGTGGGGTTCGCGAGTGATGAGCTGGGGGTCGCGAGAAGATTTCAAGATCTAATTTGAAGAAATATGAGACTGTATTTGCTCTGGAAACATGGATTACGCTATTGCCAAACATTACAAAGAGGCCAATCATGGATCACCATCCTCTTTAAGGTTTTATGGCATTGAAAGAGTCACAATGCCCACTAGAGGAGGAAATACTTTGAAAAAACTGGCTCAAAGAGAAATTTATTGGATTTCAACATTGAACACTATGACACCAAAGGGACTGAATGATGATTTTAGCTTAAATTTTTTTTTGGGTTATATTTATTATGAGATGATTTCCATCACAATGATTGGCCCAACTCTTAATTGGGCTCCTGTCCACCTGGTAGAACTCTATAAAAGCCAGCCCACAACAAAGAACTGTAAGTGCTCTGAAGAAGGCTTTACGGCGAAACGCGTTGGCATTTATCTTTTTGTTATAGTGAGTATCTCTGTCCTGATAATTTTTTTATACAAATTTTTTTTATACAAAGTTATGATGTGCAACCCTTAAAACATCTCAAAACTGTATTTGCTCTATTTTTCTAATTAAATACAGTATCATTTAGTGAAATAGGGTCTAATAAGACAATAAACTATTCAAATAACCAACATTAAACCTGACTAAACCTGATTTGACACTTTATTTTTTTTCATTTCGCTCTGGGGGTCCCGAGTTGGTTGCATGGCTATTTTGGGGGTCCTGGCCAGAAAAGTTTGGGAACCCCTGGACTAAGATACCATCGACCGACTAATGGACTTATCGACTAAAGGACTACAGCCCTTCTTGACTTCTTCCCTCACCTGGTCGACCTCCAGCTGCAGCCGGGCCAGCTCCCGCTCCAGCCTCTTGTACTCGCGGTCGTTCTGGAGCCCGCTGAAGGTGCAGACCTGTGGCCCGAGCGCCGCCGCCTCCCGGTGCACTTCGCTGAGCCGCACCAGGGCCGGGTGGTGCTGGACCGTGAAGCCGGGCACGGTGAAGCCCGGCACGGTGAAGCCCGGCACCACAAAGGCGGGCACGGTGAAGCCCGGGGGAGGGGGCTGCGTCTGGGGCTGGGACTGGGGCACGCCCGGGTCCATCCGCTTCCCCCCATCAAAGGGCTTCCCAAACAGGCTGGAAAGGACAGAGACACGGGACAGTTAGAGCGGCCAAGAGCGTCTGCTTTTGTCACTGAAAACAACCAATAAGAGCCATTACTATAATTTATTTATTTTTTATTGTGTATTTTTTTCCCCAATTATTTTTGTAGTTTCATTTATTTTTATATATTTTTTATTTCCATTATTTTTTTCATTTACTTTCCCTTTCATTTCTTTCTTTCATTTTTTAAATTTTACTTTTTATATTTTTTATTTTGATTTTAATGTATTGTTAATTTAATTTTCACTTATTATTATTTTTTCATTTATTTAACAAAATAAAGGTGTTATCAGTCAATATTATTTGTCAAAGCATAACTATTGTGTAATTTACATGCCCTGGTTGCTGTTTTTTTTTTTTTCATTCTTAATTTTATTTATTACTATTTTTTGTTTGTTATATGTAGGTTTTTACCATTACAGACGTTAGCAATAATGTTTTTTCAATGGGAGAGTTAGCATTAGCCTCCAAACATAAAAAAAAAAACAGGGCTGTTTTGGCGACTGAAACCACTGAACACATGAGAGTAACACCAGAGCAGAGAACATTTCACCTGTGGAAGCATTTTAGATTGTTACTGTTAGTGACTAGCGCTGAAGTTAGCATACGTGCTAACAACCTCTTGGATCTCACATTATTCTGGACAATAGTGCACCAGAAACATGGTAAACATAATAGTTTGAAAATGGAATGTACATTTTGTTTCACCAAGTGCCACAAATACTACAGTAATAAATGAACTTTAGAAACACTAGGATGAAGATGGATGTAGGGCAGGGCAATTTACATCATGATATAAAAGAGAAAACTTGTGATAATGGTATAACTGACGATAAAAATGGCTTTAAATACTTAACAATGGCACCGATATTTTACATGTTTAAAGGCGCTTTACCCATTTTTTCCCACATAAAGTAAAATCCATTCTGCTATGTTGTAAAAATGCTTTCAAAAACGCAGCAACAAACAACAAACAACAAACGCGACTCAATGCACTAAAACGTGACTTAAAGCGACAAAAACGCGACTATAAACTACAAAGATGCGACTAAAAGTGACAAAGACATGTTTAAATATGGCAAAGAGAACTGAACGTGACAAAAACACGACTAAAAGTGACAAATGTGTGTTTAAAATGTGAATTTGAACTGAATCCTATTATCAAAACAATTAAAAAAAACAAAAAGTCTAATCGCAGTCGCACAGGTCAGAAAAATCACAATTACATTTTTTTTCTAAATGGTGCAGCTCTGTTAAAGGCAACAGAAAAATACAAAGTGAACATGAATCGAGATAAAATCGATATCACGATCTGACCCCAACAAAATCGTGATTTTGTTTGCCTCATCGCCCCGACCTAGTGGTGAGCGCACAAAACAACATGTTCGCTGTCTACAAACGACAAAATTACAGTTCTGTATTTGTATCCTGCGTATACACAAACACAAAATAATCATTTACATAATTCCGAAACTATCCATATCCTATCATCTTGGACCAGATGATATTTGGTCGAGGTTCATTCAAGTCAGCGCCGTCTTTCTGCAGAGGGCCCTCCTTGAACTCTTCTGTCAGAGCAGAGATCTGAGCCAGACAGACGAGAGCAAAGAGTCTGTCACATTACAGACGCTACAGACTTCAGACCCAGAGAAAAAAAGCACAAACCAGTCCAACCAAATTATATAAAAATGCATAATGTGTCAATTTTCACCTGGTTTATGATCTGTTCATAAACAACAACAGGAAAAAAAAGTTCACTCAAGAGTTAAAGGTGATCTGATTTTTACAAGAAAAACAGTTCATGTTCCTGATTTTTTGCAAATGTAATAAAGTAAACTGTGTTGCTCCGGCGCAGATCTACTGTAAAAGCATCTATTCGGGTGAAAATGAGACCACAGCGCTTCCTCTGCATCGATTTATGGAGCGTTTTATCTCACGAGAGAAGCAGGAAGTGCACCTTTAGTAGAGATGGGTGATAAAAATGGAATGTTGAGCTGGTCCCTGTGACAATCTGCTGTTTTTGTGAAATGGTGGTGTTTTGATTGACTGTTTGTGTCTTTAATGCAGCTGTCTGTTCAAACACACTTTTTCTCCTGTTGTTTAGCCTCTGAAGCCTCTGAGCAGATGACTTTATTTACCTCTTAAAGGCCAGGGCTGCACGATTAAACCAAATCCACACAAAATCACAATTTTAATGGATGTAATTAGCAAATCACAAAGGCTGCAATGTTTGAAGTGCAATCATTTCTTTCACAAACAACAAAATGTCTTGCTATGATTTGAATAAAAACTGCTGACACTGTAGTTTGGGTTTGTACAAACATGTTCTGAAACAAGCGACAAAAGCGATAAAAATGTGTTCAAAAACTACAAACAAAGGCGACTCAATGCACCAAAACGCAACTAACAGCGACAAAAACGCGACTAAAAGTGACAAAAACGCGACTAACAGTGACAAAAACGCGACTAAAAGTGACAAAAACGCGACTAACAGTGACAAAAACGTGACTAACAGTGATAAAAACACGACTAACAGTGATAAAAACACGACTAACAGTGATAAAAACACGACTAACAGTGACAAAAACGTGACTAACAGTGACAAAAACGTGACTAACAGTGACAAAAACGTGACTAACAGTGACAAAAACGTGACTAACAGTGACAAAAACGTGACTAACAGTGACAAAAACGTGACTAACAGTGACAAAAACGTGACTAACAGTGACAAAAACGTGACTAACAGTGACAAAAACGTGACTAACAGCGACAAAAACGTGACTAAAAGCGACAAAAACGTGACTAACAGTGACAAAAACGCGACCAAAAGCAACAAAAACGTGACTAAGGGCGACACAAACGCGACTAAAAGCGACAACAATGCAACAAAGTGACTAAGTCGTTCATCATTAGCATGCTAACGACTTAGCCACTTTATGTTGCGTTCTTGTTGCTTTGTTAGGGCTCAGAGGCTGGCGAAAAGTGCTTCTAAACTCATGGAGGTGAATATTTAGGATGCTGGGATGGCATTAGGAAAGTGAACAATAGTTGTGACTAATGATGACAAAAACATGACTAAAAGCGGCGGAAACGTGATTAAAAGCAACAAAAACGCAACTACAAGTGACTAAAAGCGACAAAAAGTTAAGTAAAAGTGATAAAAACGTATTAAAATGTATTAAAAGTGACAAAAACTGAGGTAAAGACTTTAACATCAACTAGTTCTGTTTTTTTCATGTTTCAAAACTGTAAAAATACGGTACAGCACCTTTAAAAAAACGAAATACAGGATTATAATTTACAGGAGCACCGCGTAACTTTTCTGGTGGAGGGTTTGCCACCTGCTTGTTTCCATTGAGATGTTATTGCATTAATTGCCTGGAATGTTCCACAGCAGTGCAATTAATCGATTAGTTTTTGGAGCACGAAAGGCCCTTGAATATGAGAATTTTACTCAGTTTTCCCCAGATAAAGCTGAAGTGAAGGCGCTTGACGACGTCCTGGAGGAGAATCTTTACAGATGAACAAGGATTTTAATCAAAAACACACAATTTATTTATTTTCCTGTGTGTTTTTGTGTCATTCCTTGAGTCATAAAACTTATTTTTTCAGCACACAGAATGTTTTGGAGTCAGTGTATAGACCAGTTAACGATTACTTGATTATTTAATTAGTTGACACAATTTTAATGGATGCAATTAACGCTGTAGTTTGGATTTGTACAAACATGATCTGAAACAAGCGACAAAAGTGCAACCAAAAGCGAAAAAATGTGTTCAACAGCGACAAAAACACACCTACAAACAAAAAAACGCTACCCATTGCACCAAAATGCGACTAAAAGTGACAAAACCGCAATTAAAAACAACAAAAACGCAACTAAAAACAACAAAGATGCGACTAAAAATGGCAAAGATGCGATTCAAAGTGACAAAAATGCTAATAAAACTGACAAAAACGCGACTAAAAATGTCAAAAACAACAAAGACGCAACTACAAGTGACAAAGACGCGACTAAAAGCGACAAAAATGTGACTAAAAGCGTCAGAAAAGCAACTAAAAGCAACAAGAACGTGACTAAAAGTGAAAAAAGTGCTCACAAAACGACAGAAAGTTAGAAAAGCAAACAATGAAACGGTCAATAAAAGACAAACAGATAAACCAAACAGATTTGTCTTATATAAATGCTGATCCGATTTGTCAGTGTTGCCCAAAATATTAAAATATTTAGTAGTTTTGCGATTATTTGTCATCGTCCAGCCGAGTCAGACAGAAGGACAGCCGTGTTCTCGTGGCGTTCGTGTTGACAGTAAAGCGGCCTGTGGTGGATTTGGTTCAGATTATTTCGTTAAACACCAGATCTGGACTCCGCTCAGGTCTGCGCTCCCATCATGCACTGCTCCTCCCGCTTATGTAAGGCCTGCTGATAGAAATGCTGATTCAATATTCTGCCTCTAATGAGGATTTATCCTGAAGGAGGAATATCAAACGCTCCACAATGTCGAGGTCCAAGCGATCGAAATGACACGAGAACGAAAATGGAGGCTAAGATTACAGACATTATTTGTTGCTCGAGAACTTTAGGGCAGGTCATTTTTGCTAAAAAGTTTACCACAGTACATTTTTAGACCCAAGATCACGATTGAATTGATTTAACGATTACAGTGGTGCGTTCAGTGGCGTCAAAATCTCTCTTTTTTGCCATTTAAAGTCTGTATAAAAGGTTCTCATGTTTGTCTAATTCTGACTTAGTTTGGTGGGAGGGCACCTGTGGTAAATATTTATCATAGCTTTGCAGCCGTGAAGTTGCAGTTTGTGAAGGAACTCTGAAAAATAAAAGTTTAAAAGTAGCGGCGAGTTCTAAAATGGAATCCCTCTGTGATGTCATCAAAAAGCGACGTGCAGTTGAAAATAAAGAGACAGTTAACACTCAGTTTAAACAGTCATTTAACAAAATAAAGGTGTTATCAGTCAATACTATTTGTCAAAGCATAACTATTGTGTAATTTACATGTATATATATTATTTTGGGCCTTGTTTACAGCCAGTTGTGGAATTACCACTAATTCTGTCATATTTGTGCTCATGTTCAACCAGGAAGTAACATTTCAAACATTACAAAAACTGTCAAACTAGGAACAAATAGACAAAATGTTTAGTAAAATCTTGTTGTTTTTGGTCTCTTTGCTCTCTGAACATATCGACTTTCATGTGGAAACAACAAACGTGTCCAATCTGCTCCTAAAGATGTTTTATTCTTCCATTGAATCCACTTCATCCATAGATTTCTCTGGGACATTGTAACTTCAAAGTCCGTTTTCTTAAAATGCATTTTTGTCCCTCGAGACATAAAGATCAGCCTTAAAGTAGATCCTACACCAAACTGTACAATCTGGACTCAACAAGATTCTGACGAAATGTATACAAGGATTTTTTATTTTTTTATATGAAATTCTAATTCTGATTTATTGATGTTCTAAGTCATGTCAAAATTAGACATTTTGGGACAATTTTCAGTCAGATCTGGTTTACTCAAAAACTAAATAATAAATCCAAAATCCATTTACATACATCCATTTAATATGTTACAAAATGAACCAAGAAATTTAAACCTGGTTCTGTCCATTTTTCAGATTGAAATTTAAAAGTTTTTCATTTAGATAAAAAAAAACGCATTATAATATATTTTTTCTTATATTTAAGTGAGTAAACTACAGGAGAAGTTGCAAATTGATCTTTAAATTTAAGATTTTTTCCTCTTCACCTTCAGCATCTCACCTTAAATATAGTTTAAGTCGGGCAAACTTGACTTAAACTCAAAATTTCATAAAAGGGAATGTGCTCAGACAATGTGAAAAAAAGAAAATTAACTGTTTGGTCATGGAGTCAACAATAATTCTACTTTTTTTTTTTTCTTTCTCACAATAACTGAAACTCTAAAGTGTCCCATCCCGCCATCCCAGCTTCATAAACACATAATTACGCTGAAGATGGACAGATCTGCTGATTGGACTGTTCTGCTCTGAGCTCTTATCGTCTGTTTCTCTGTGAGTTCATGTCGACGTGTGGAGCGATGACTCACTGTTTGACCACACCAGCCCCGTCACAGCAGACACAATATATTACACACTATTCACACAACCGCGACTTAGACAGAACAACGCACGGACGACAGGACGGCGAGAGGAAAGCCTGGTCAAATGTGCAAATCTTGGCCTGATCTAAAAAGTCAGAAGAGCCGGTCACGGATCAGAACCGTCCTCTGTTTAGATCCGTTGTTCAGTCGATGTTTATGTTGCGTTCCAGACACTGTGTGCAGTTATTTCTCACTTGAGCGTTACAAGTCCCGACCTCAGAGCATTCAGCTGTGGCGACTCAAATGTAAAGAAGATGCTAATGCTGCACTGTAAACTGAAGTCCTGCCGTAGAACTGCCTTTGACCTGCCTTAGTCCTGCCTTAGTCCTGCCTTAGTCCTGCCTTAGTCCTGCCTTAGTCCTGCCTTAGTCCTGCCTTTGACCTGCCTTTGACCTGCCTTTGACCTGCCTTTGACCTGCCTTTGACCTGCCTTTGACCTGCCTTTGACCTGCCTTTGACCTGCCTTTGACCTGCCTTTGACCTGCCTTTGACCTGCCTTTGACCTGCCTTAGACCTGCCTTAGACCTGCCTTAGACCTGCCTTAGACCTGCCTCAGTCCTGCCTCAGTCCTGCCTCAGTCCTGCCTTTGACCTGCCTTAGTCCTGCCTTAGTCTAGCCCCGATTGGGTCCTGATTTGGTCTTTGCTTTCGTCCTCATTTAGTCCTGGTTTCATCCCGATTTAGAATTAATTTGGGCCTGATTTGGTCCAGATTTAGTTCCAATTTAGACCCAATTTAATATTCATTTGGTCCCGATTTAGTCTTGATACTGTCCTGATTTAGTGCAGATTTAGGCCTGATTTGGTCCTGTTTTGGCCCTGATTTAGTCATGTTTTGGTCCTGTTTTTGGCTAGGAATGGACTGATATGTTGGGGGGTTTTTCTTTTTTTTTTTTGAACCAAAACTGATATTTGATATTTTGTCTTGCTGCTGACTATTCTGTTTCGTTCCGTTTACTCAGCGCTGCCTTTGTCTTTGCCGTTGTCGAGGCGTGCTCAGTCCGGCAGAGATGGTCCTGTTATGGAGCTCGCTCTCTTGGTCCGTCTCCAGAGCGGAGGACGTGGGCGGAAAGAAATCTAGGTTAAAGTCGTTCCAGTTCGTGAAGCTCAGTCACAAGTGGATGAGTTACACTGATACACTTTAAAGACTCCTGTTGTCTGCTTTGAATGCGGCTTTAGCTGTCACAAATAACCAGGTTTTAATGTTGTTTCTGCTTCAAAAAGACATCGAGAGTCGTGTTTTGTCTCATTCACATGTTTCAGTACGTCTTTATGTTTTAGTCCCGATTTAGTATTCATTTGGGCCCATTTTGGTCCCGATCTAGTCCTAGTTCCATCCCGATTTAGTATTTATTTGGTCCTGATTTGGCCCCGATTTAGTCCCTATTTAGTACTCATTTGGGCCTGTTATGGTTCCGATTTGGTCCTGACCTACTCCTAGTTTCATCCTGGTTTTGTCCCAATTTAGTATTTATTTGGTCCCGATCTAGTCCTAGTTCCATCCCGATTTAGTATTTATTTGGTCCTGATTTGGTCCAGATTTAGTCCCTATTTAGTATTCATTTGGGCATGTTATGGTTCCGATTTGGTCCTGATCTACTCCTAGTTTCATCCTGGTTTCGTCCCGATTTAGTATTTATTTGGTTCCGATTTAGTATTAATTTGGTACCGATTTGGTATTCATTTGGGCCCATTTTGGTCCCGATGTGGTCCTGATTTAGCCCCGGTTTAGTATCGATTTAGTCCCGATTTGGTTCCAGTTCGTGAAGCTCCGTCACAAGTGGATGAGTTACACTGATACGCTTTAAAGGCTCCTGTTGTCTGCTTTGAATGAGGCTTTAGCTGTCACAAATAACCAGGTTTTAATGCCGTTTCTGCTTCAAAAAGACACCGTGAGTCGTGTTTTGTCTCATTCACATGTTTCAGTACGTCTTTATGTTTACTCTGTCTCTTGCTTTACACAATAGAATAAAATTATATTAAAATCACAAAATCAGACATTGTGTGCAGTTATTTCCCACTTGAGCGTTACAAGTCCCGATCTCAGAGCGTTCAGCTGGAACTACTCAACTGTAAACAACATGCTAATGCTAAACTGTAAACTGAAGCCCTGGTTTAGTCCTGCTTTCATTTGGTCCCGATTTAGTCCCAATTCTGTCCTGATTTGGTCCTGATCTAGTCCTTCTTTCATCCTGGTTCCGTCCCAATTTAGTATTTAATTGGTCCCGTTTTGGGCCCGATTTAGTATTAATTTGGGCCCATTTTGGTCCCGATCTAGTCCTAGTTTCATCCCGATTTAATATTTATTTGTTCCCGATTTAGTCCCAATTTGGTCTCAAAGTTTGGTCTGAAAGTGACAAAAACGGGACTAAAAGCGATAAAACGTGACAAAAACCCAATTAAAGCAAGACATGTGCATGTAAAAGGCAACACAACCAGTGACAAACCACCCCCCACATTGATAAGCTGCAAAAACGCAACTAAAAGTGACAAAAACGTAATTTAAGACTGACAAAAACGCAAAAAAAAGTGAAAAACACAGCTAAAAGTGACAAAAACACAACTGAAAGTAACAAAAACGCAGCTATAAGTGACAAAAACTGCAACTAAGGCTACGTTTACACTGCAGGTCAAATCCGATTTTTTTTGCCCATATGTGACCTGTAGCTGATTTTTTCATGGCAGTGTGAACAGCACAATTCCGATTTTTTCAAATCTGACCCAGGCCACTTTCTTATGTGGAAATAAATCCAATGTGTACTTTTATGCACTTTTAGAGTCTGAACGCTCAGGTCCAGTTCATCCGACCAACACTTCATCAAAAGGCTTTTTTACGCTCCTGTGTCTGTACTTTTAATTAAGCCAGTCTAAATAACACATTTTGAAGCACAATATATTGCAAAAGAAAATACCAAGATAAACGATAATACTGAAGTTTAAAATGTTAGTATCAACACTATATATATATATATACCAATATATTCCTTTCCTTCTCTGTATAAACAGCTCTTGCTGCATGCGGTTGTGGTTTTGCGAGTCCAGTTTGGATCAGATAAATTGTCAGATCTTGTCAGAACTTTTGCAGCCGACGTCACTGTCCCAAAAATCCATCGGGACGACAATGGACAAGAAAATGTGTTTACTTTCAACAGAAACGGTGAGTCATCCTTTGTTGCAACAACTTCTGCTCTTCTTTTGTTGTCAAAATTTCACCTAGGTCTGGGTGATACGGTGATAAAAATGTAATGTTGAGCTGGTCCCTGTGACAATCTGCTATTTTTGTGAAATGGTGGTGTCGTGATTGACTGACTGTGTCTTTAATGCAGCGGTCTGTTCAAACACACTTTTTCTCCTGTTGTTTAGCCTCTGAAGCCTCTGAGCAGATGACTTTATTTAACTCTTAAAGGCCAGAGCTGCACGATTAAACCAAATACACAAAAACACTATTTTAATGGATGCAATTAGCAAATCTCGAAAGCTGCAATTTTTGAAGTGCAATAAACAACAAAACATTCACTTTTATTCTGCAGACAAACCACTAACCCTAGATTGGTAAAAACACATTTTGAAACAAGTAGGGCTGTAGTCCTTTAGTCGTTTAATCGATTAATCGGTCAATGGTGTCTTAGTCGACCAACTTTTTTTTTAAATTATTTGATTTTAAGCGAAAACAGCAAAAACGAGTAGATATGAAGTGAGTCAACTGAAGATTTTGGAGTGAACCATGAGTTTAGTCTGAATAAATACAATAAATACAACGTTTAAGTACTTTTCTGTATAAATAGTTGTTTTCGCATGATGTTTTGTGCAGTTGTGGTCTTTCGAGTGCAGTGTTGGTTCGATACATGCAGATACGTATAGCTTTGATATATTTTGCCACACTTTATGACACACGATAAGTATATAGACCGTATCAGCCAATTAATCGGTCGATAGGGCAGGTCTTTAGTCGACCAAGGATTTCTTTAGTCGACTACAGCCCTAGAAACAAGCAGCAAAAAAGGACTATCAGGGACAAAAGCGTCTTAAAGTGACAAAGACACATAAAAAACGTGAAAAGAAGTGCCAAAAACCCAACTAGAGCAACAAAAACGAGTCTAAAGGGTCAAAGAAAGGGACTAAAATTTACAAAAACCTGACTAATAGCGACAAATGCAATGCGTAAAAGCGTCAAAAGAGCAACTACAAGTATCAAAAACGCTAGTAAAAGTGACAAACATGACTAGAAGCAACAAAAACGCTCTGAAACACGTGACTCTTTGACTAGTTTGTCCGTTCATATTTCAGTCTTTTTGTCAATTCTCCTGGTTGAGTTTAAAATTTGAACTTTCAACAGAATCGCATTATTAAAACATGAATCTCAAATCCGATCGCAATTAGATATTTTTTCTGAAAGAATTGTTAGTTGCAGCCCTATCTTGAATTTAAAACATAATTTGCAAATGTAATAAGTGCAATCGGATTTTCTTCCAAACTTGTTCAAACTTGACATTATTCTAAAACTATATAGTTCCAAAACACAAATCTTTCCTCCAGAAGCATGAATGAACCGACAGTGACTCACCGGAGCTCGGAGCCGAACAAATCTACGAGACGACATCGCACGAACCAAAAGACAATTATTTTACTCCCAACACACAAACTCAAGCTGAAAACTCAAGTTCTATTCTTTGTTTTACCGTTGAATGTGAGATCGACTGGCACGGATTAACTAAAGCAACAGAAATGCATAAATAAGCGACAAAAATGCATCTAAAAGAGTCAAAAAGGGACTAAAAGTGACAAAAACGGGACTAAAAGCGTTGGAATTTGACAAAAACCCAACTAAGGTAACACATACGCATGTAAAAGGCAACAAAAACACGACAAAAAAGGGAGTACAAGTGACAAACCACTCCCCCACATTGATAAGCTACAAAAACGCATGCCTTGGTCTTATCCTCACTCCTGCCCCAAAGGACAAAGGCCACGAAACTCAAACAACAGTAACAGTTTCGCCAAAACATCTTAGACGACCTTCCTATCACAACCCCCCGTCTGCCATTTAACATCAGTATGAACTTTTCCCCCTTTTCGTTTCTAAAACAGTTACTTGCATCTTTTGTATGGATTACTCACAGAATACTATGTCTGTCTACGTCTATCCTTTATTGTGTGTTTGTTGTGACGCCAACTGTAGTTACAACTGTATGTTGTGTCTGTTTATTGTCTATAAATGTAATTGTATGTTATGTTGTAACGGCAACTGTAGTTTCAACAGTTTGTTTAGCATTTTGAGTGCCTGTTAGGGGGAAAAGCACTCTGTAAATAAAAATCATCATCATCATAAGTGACAAAAAAGCAATTAAAAGTGACAAATATGCAATCCAATGATTAAAACAAAAAATGCACATCTTTTAATCGCTGACATTTTTTCCAAAATTGTGCAGCTCTAATAATACTCCTTTGACTGTCAACTACTGTTGATTTTAAAACATAATTTACAAATCTAATGATATTGTTCTAAAGCAACAAGGCAACAAAAACAGGACTACAATTGACAAACCACTCCCCCACATTGATAAGCTGCAAAAACAACAACTAACAACAACAACAACTAAAGGTGACAAAAACAACAACACACAAACTAAAAGTGACAAAAACACAGCTAAGAGTGACAAAAATTGCAACTAAGAGAAAAGATGGCAACTAAAAGTGACAAAAATGCAGCTAAAAGTGACAAAGACTACAACTAAAGGAAAAGTGACGCAACTATAAGTGGCAAAAAAGGCAACTAAAAGAGACAAAAGTACGAATGAACCGACAGTGACTCACCGGAGCTCGGTCACCTGCAGCCGAACAAATCTACGAGACGACATCGCACCAACCAAACGACAATTATTTTACTCCCAACACAAAAACTCAAGCTCAACTACAGATTTCCTCCTCCTCTTCTTCTTTTTGCCATTGAATGCAAGATCGAAAAGGGACTAAAAGTGTCAAAAACGCATCTAAAAGCGACGAAATGTGAGAAAAACCCAACTAAAGCAACAAGGCAACAAAAACGGGACTACAAGTGACAAACCACTCCCCCACATTGATAAGCTGCAAAAACAACTAACAACAACAACAACTAAAGGTGACAAAAACAACACACAAAACAAAAATGTGACAAAAACGCAGCTAAGAGTGACAAAAATTGCAACTAAGAGAAAAGATGGCAACTAAAAGTGACAAAAATGCAGCTAAAAGTGACAAAGACTGCAACTAAAGAAAAGTGGCAAAAAAGGCAACTAAAAGAGACAAAAGCATGAATGAACCGACAGTGACTCACCGGAGCTCGGTCACCTGCAGCCGAACAAATCTACGAGACGACATCGCACCAACCAAACAACAATAATTTTACTCCCAACACAAAAACTCAAGCTCAACTACAGATTTCCTCTTCTTCTTTTTACTGTCGAATGTGAGATCGACTGGCGCGGACGGCCTCAGAGCGCTGACTCTTATTGTTTCACTTTTAGAAGTTGCCAAACCAGATTTCATAAACCTTATCAGAGCTGTGACTAATAATAAAACACAGACCAAACATGAGACAGAACCTCCAGGAGAAACAACACAGTTACAAACGATTTTTAAAAGGTTATTGCTTTGTCTGGAGTGTACTTTAGCAGTTTGTCAGCGTTTATTCAATTACAGGAGTTGGTTTTGATGAAATAACACCTTGAAAACATTAGATTTGCAAATATTTAATGACTAACTGTTACTACTTGACTTTAAAAATAATAATTGTGGTCCTTGAATATCTTTATCTGGATGAAACAGACTTTAAAACACATACAAAACTATTTATTACAAAGACAGTGGCATTATTAAATCAAAACGTCAAAAAAAAGAGTAAACTATTTCAGATTCTCATCAATAATACACTTTATTCATAAATATTCTGTGTCTAAAAGCCTTCAGTCGCAATTTTTCAACCTTTATTTGGTTAAAAAATGTGTTTAAAATGCGTTAAAATGTCAATGTACAATAGAAATCATCATTTAACACGTCAACTAATGTGAATAATAAAGAAAATAAAGAAAAGTTACATAGTGAAGCTTTAAAACGTTTAACTAAACTTGTTCTCTGTGATGTGCTGCTCGATTATGGCAAACATTAACAATTGAAAAGTGAAAATCATGAATAAAATCTAGCTTTTTCAAACTAAATCAGCCTCGGTTTTGTATTTGTTGTTTTTTATTTTGATGTAACAGACTTTATTGCATCAAAACTTAGTAGAATAATCGTGAAGTCGACATAAACAAGTCGTATTTATCGTTCTCTGGACCAAACGGACTCTAAAACACAAACGTAAAGACTTTTAGAACAAACACAGCGACATAATTGAAGAAAAATGTCTAAAATGAATATAACATTTCTGATTTTGCTCAATTATACACTTTATTCATAAATATTCTCTGTCTAGACACTTCATTTACAATATTTCAACATTTATTTGGTTAAAATAAAGTTTCTTCTAAGTCTCAATCTACAATAGAAATAATCGCTGACTATTTGACGACTAAAATAATTGTTAGTTTCGGTCTTAATCAAAAAGTGTATTTAAATATCACAATTATATCAATATCGCAGATCTTAATAGCCGTATCGCAATCGTTTACAATATCGGGCAGCCCTATATAGAAAGGATTTATTTTATTGGTGAAAAAAATTGCAGTTTTAATTGACTTTTGATTCGATTTTGATTAATTGTTGAGCTCTAAAAGAGAGGCGTAGAGGCTTTGCAGGTAAATAAATGCAGAACAAGCAGTTTACTCCAGCTTTAGTCTCACAGCCAGACACTAAAGTTCTTTTTACCGAAGAGCAGAGCTTGTCGAAACGTGCCTCAGGACCGTGCATTTAGTCCAAGTGCAGTTTCTAAAAGACACATATTATTCGACGAGTCTAAACACAGGCCTGAGCTCGAGTCTGTGATTCACAAAAGACTGAGAGAAACTGTGTTCGAAACAAAGAAAAGCAGACTTTACCTCATCCTGAGTCAGAGAGGGACGAGCCGGAGCACGAGGGGGGCCACAGGGGGGGTGTGAGGGGGGGTGTGAGGGTGGGGGACGGGACAGGGGGGGTGTGAGGGAGGGAGGATGACAGGGCGGTTTGTAAAAGGTTAGGGGGGCTGACAGGGGTGTCTGTGAGGGGGTTTGTGAAGGTTGGGGGGGCTGGCATGGGCGTTTGTGAGGGTGGTGGGCTGGCAGGGGCGTCTGTGAGGGTGGCAGGGGCGTCTGTGAGGGTGGCAGGGGCGTCTGTGAGGGTGGCAGGGGCGTCTGTGAGGGTAGCAGGGGCGTCTGTGAGGGTGGCAGGGGCGTCTGTGAGGGTGGCAGGGGCGTCTGTGAGGGTGGCAGGGGCGTCTGTGAGGGTGGCAGGGGCGTCTGTGAGGGTGGCAGGGGCGTCTGTGAGGGTGGCAGGGGGGTCTATGAGGGTGGGGGGATGACAGGAGGGTGTGTGTGAGGACGGTCGATGGGACACAGGGTCTGGTGACAGGTGACTCATCCCACAGAGCGACCGGAGCTGCACATCAGACACGCAGCACAAACAGGAGAGAAATCTGACTAACGTTTTAGTTTCAACATAACCGAACGGAACAGGGTTGTCAAAAGTATCGAAAATCAGAACTAAAACTAGTATTCAAACTAGACACTCATTTGTAAGCATCAATTTTTAAAAATAACAGTCCTGAGACGTTTAGTCGATTAATCTGTCAATGGCGTTTTGCCAGGTGTGCCTTGATAAAATGTCCAATTTGAGTGAACAGATTCCCAAATGCTAATGTAAATTTACCTTTTTGGGAGTGTCCTGAGCAACTTCTGCACCAAAAACGAGCGCAAAACCACCATTATTGCCAAATTTAAAGCACCAGACAGTAGCACAAACATGCTTTGACTCATTATATAGCATATTTTATTAACTAAATGGTCTGATTTGGTCATGTTTTTGCTGTAGGTGGTGTGCCTTGGTGGCTTTTAAACACAAAAAGTGTGTCGCAACTCAAAAAAGGTTGAAAAACACTGTCTTAGTCGACCAATATTCTGCATTAAAGTCTAAATGACAGGTTCTCAAAATGTTCTAATTCTGGCTTAGTTTGGTGGGAGGGCACCTGTGGCAATTATTTACTATAGTTTTACATCTATGTAGTTGCTGTTTGTGAAGAAATTTAGAAAAATAAATGTTTAAAATGACAGGAAGTGATTGAGTTCTAAAACAGAATCCCTCTGTGATGTCATCAAAAAGTGACGTGCCATTTAAAAATACAAATACAATTTACACACAACTGACACAACGTTTTGATCCTTTAAAGTGTCATTCAACAAAATGAAGTTGTTATTGGGTATTATTATTTGTAAAATCATAACTATTGTGTCATTTATGTGGGTTTTGGCCCTTATTTTGAAAATGGTTGCTATGGTAACAGCTGTAGAATGACCTCCACCTGTGTCATATTTGTTGCCCACGTCTAACCAGGAAGTACAATTATAAACATTACGAAAACTGTCAAACTGGGGATAAATGGACAAAATGTTTGGTAAAATCTTAAATATAATCATGTTCACTGCGTCTCAGTGAAATAACCCGTCATATAGACTTTAAGGCAAGCCAAACACGGCGTGCTGCGTAATCTGACACATGTCGAGCAGAAGCATCAACACTGAACACCGCGTTCACAACTCAACTCTCACTGTTTAAATATGAGTTTACTGTGCAGATCAAACTCTGCAGATCACGGTTCAAATGAGAGCGTGAGGCCGAGGAGAGGAAAGACTGTGGTTTGAGCAGGATTTTAATGAGTTTAGTGAGCGACCACAGTTTTTTCTGCAGGAGAAAAGTTGAAGTTCTTGTCCTTCTCCTCACAGTTAACGGTGTTTCTGTCGGTCACAGAGCAGAGACCTGTCGGCACTAGGACTGGGCGATATGGCAAAAATTATCACAATTTTCTTGGGGCCAGATCGTGATTTCTATTTTATCTTGATTCATGTTCGCTTTCACATTTTCAATTTTTGATTCACATTTTCACAATTTTGTTGCTTTTAGTCATATTTAAATGTGCCTTTGTCACTTTTAGTCAAAAACATGACTAAAAGTGACAAAACCGCAACTTAAGTGACAAAAACAAAACTAAAAATGATACAAACGTGACTAAGAGACAAGGACCCGACTAAAAGTGACTAAGACGTGACAAAAAGTGACAAAAGCGCAACTAAAAGTGACAAAAACGTAACTAAAAATGACACAAACGCGACTAAGAGACAAAGACGTGACTAAAAGTGACAAAGACGCAACTAAAAATGACAAAAGCGCAACTAAAAGCGTGACTAAAAGTGACAAAAACACGTCTAAAAGTGACAAAAATGCGACTAAAAGACAAAAACACGTCTAAAAGTGACAAAAACAAAAACGTGACAGAGACAAAGGCATGACTAAAAGTGAAAGAATCGCAATTTAAAATGTCAAAAACGCTACAAAACACGCGATTCTTTTAGTTCAGTCTTTTCGTCATTTCTCCTGGTTGTGTCGGGCCTGGGACAGTTCTGTCAGTGCAGAGACCTGGACGGACACATGAATAAACAATGGAGGCGGAGGACAGTGTGAGAGGTCTGAAAGTGTCTACTCTCCATCGCACTGTGCCTCGCTCGCTCCATCGAACTTGCGTTACGTAACCCAGACTTTTACCGAGTATTTTTATGATCTGTTGTGACACCACTTCACTGTTCCCATCACTGATTCATGGCGCTGTAGTAGTTCTGTGAAAAGCTTTTGGAGGAAGAGAGGACTGAACCAGGACTGAACCAGGACTAAACCAGGACAGAAGCAGATCTAAAGCTCCTCCAGGGCTAGGGCAGTAAGCAGCAATTAATCAAAATCAAATGGAAATCGCAATCTGAACGGACGCAATCAGCAAAATCGCAAAGGCTGCAAGTTTTGAAGTGCAATAATCTCCTCCACAAACAACAAAATATCCTGTTTTATTCTGCATAAAAACTGCCAACCCTGTAGTTTAGATTTGTTAAAAGATCTTCTCAAACAAGCAACACGAAACAAGCAACGACTAAAAGAGACAAAGACGCGACTAAAGAACTATAAGTCACAATATTGTGACAAAAAGTGACAGTGTTACACAACCGCGACTAAAAGTGACAAAAACGTGACTAAAAGTGACAAAAACGTGACTAAAAGTGACAAAAACGTGACTAAAAATGACAAAAACGTGACTAAAAATGACAAAAACGCAACTACAAGTGACAAAAACGCAACTACAAGTGACAAAAGCGCGACTAAAAGTGACAAAAACGCAACTATAGGTGACAAAAATGCAACTACAAGTGACAAAAACGCGACTACAAGTGACAAAAACGCGACTACAAGTGACAAAAACGCGACTACAAGTGACTTCACCACTTCACTGTTCCCATTACTGATTCATGGTGCTGTAGTAGTTCTGTGAAAAGCTTTTGGAGGAAGAGAGGACTGAACCAGGACTGAACCAGGACTAAACCAGGACTAAACCAGGACTAAACCAGGACTGAGCCAGGACTGAGTCAGGATTAAACCAGGACTGAGCCAGGACTGAGCCAGGACTGAGCCAGGACTGAACCAGGACTGAACCAGGACTGAGCCAGGACTGAACCAGGACTGAGCCAGGACTGAGCCAGGACTGAGCCAGGACTGAGCCAGGTCTAAAGCAGATCTAAAGCAGATCTAAAGCTCCTCTGATGGGCTAGGGCAGCGAAATTAATCAAAAGGAAGTCACAATCTGCAAGGTTGCAATTTTTGAAGTGCAATAATCTCCTCCACAAACAGCAAAATATCCTGTTTATTCTGCATAAAAACTGCCAACCCTGTAGTTTAGATATGTTAAAATATGTTCTGAAACAAGCAACAAAAAAATTACACAAACAGGTCTAAAAAGTGTCTAAAACAGATAAAAAGGAGACTTAAAAATGTCAAAAAATGCATCTGAAAGCAACAAAAACATGACTAACATTAGCAAAACCATGACTAAAAGCGACTTAGGTCCTGTCGACACAGAGACAAAACAGCTATAGTTTCCATTTCCAAAACAAATTGCATAAGGATGGAGCTGGTTTGGTAAATGCGTGCGTCCACATGGAGCACACAAAACGCCTCAAAACTACCGTAATACATAATTAAGACCAACGTGTGGCGCTGTGATTCTGCCAAAGAATGCGACAACTAGAAGAAGAGAGTTTGAGCAGAAAAGCTGCAAAATGCAAACAAACTAAACCAGGACTAAACCTGGTCTAAAGCAGGTCTTAAACTCCTCTGGACACTGCAGATTACACAGGATGTACTAAACCAGGACTAAACCAGGTCTAGACCAGGACTAAAGCTCCTCTGGACACTGCAGATTACACAGGATGTACTAAACCAGGACTAAACCAGGTCTAAAGCAGGTCTTAAACTCCTCTGGACACTGCAGATTACACAGGATGTACTAAACCAGGACTAAACCAGGTCTAAAGCAGGTCTTAAACTCCTCTGGACACTGCAGATTACACAGGATGTACTAAACCAGGACTAAACCAGGTCTAGACCAGGACTAAAGCTCCTCTGGACACTGCAGATTACACAAGCTGCACAGGACTGAACCAGGACCTGGTCTTTTCATTATTGGTACAGACTTTCTCTGACAATAAGAGAATGTTCATCATTTCCTACTTTTAAATTGCAAGTAAAAAAGCACTTTAACTCTAAGACAACAGATGGAAACAGCATCATAAAGTGTCCATGACAGGTCAGACTACTCAAAATAAATATTTCAAATTCTGCTTTCAGATCATTTCCCCAGTTTAGGTATTTTCTTTTCATTTCTTATTTAAATTGTACTTCCTGGTTGTAAATGATGACATCACACTGGGAAATTACTAAGAAACCATAAAAACTCCTCTAATGTCACAAATGTTTTCATTTGACAAATAAAAACACATGAACACTTTTATTTTGGGGTCAAAGTGTGGCAAAAATATATCAAAGCTATCTGCATGTATCTAACCAAAACTGCACTCGAAAGACCACAACTGCACAAAACTTCATGCGAAAACAACTATTTATACAGAAAAATACTTATATTTAAATCTAACAAATAAATACACTGTTTATAAGTCAGACTAAACTCATGATTCACTCCAAAATCTTCAGCAAACTCACTCCATATCTACTTGTTTTTGCTGTTTTCGCCTAAATCAAATAATTAGTTGACTAGTAAAAATGACCGGAACATATATCTATAACAAAAAAGAAAGAAAAAAAACAATCACAACTGCAAAATGTAAAGAACTAGACGCACATTTTGACACTTTACACAGTACATCAGCTTTTGTTTACCAAAAGGAGTAAAAGGTGGTGTGCCGTGGTAACTTTTCAACCAAAAAAAAGTGTGCCGCAACTCAAAAAAGGCTGAAAAAAATCACTGGACTAAGACACCATTGACCGATTAATCGATTAAACAACTACAGCCCTAATAATCTGACATATTTGCACTATAAATGTTCATTCATGTGCACTGTCCCTCTCAGATACATAAACACAAAGCTCTGATACAGACCAGGGCAGAGGCTCCAAAGGCTGCAGTTTGAGTTGCTCTGACCCAGATGCCCCGCAGAGGTTTATCTTGAACACACAGAGCGCTCACACACACGGCGTGGACTCTGCTGTGGAGGCTGTGTCCGGCGCTGACAGGCCGCTGTGTTATTTTACATCTGAACATTTGACATTGTCGTAGCAGAGAATATTATGCAACCGATCACTGACGCAGCCTTGGATACAAAACATTTACTAAAACAATAACAGCCCCTCTGGAAATCATATAAAACATATTCACCTGACTCGGCCCCGCCCACTTTTGCCTCTTTTTGCCACAGATCTGCACTTCTGTTGTAAACGCACTTTCCATTTGACAAGAACGCCGTCAAAGCTAATGATGAACGAGGGAAGAGTCTCGCTGCTAAAATGTTACATAAAGTAGATTGATTTGTGTCAAATGTTTAATGAACACGAGCAAAAACAAGTCAACAACGCACTGATTTCCTGAGGCCTGAAAACGGCTTTTTAGTCGAGTAGAACTTATTTTCTGTTGAGCTCGTCTGCTCCATGTGAACTACAACAGAAACAAGATGGTGGCGCGTACGGCAACTTCAGGAATAAGGTGAATAATAAAACCTGGAAGATGAGCTCAAAATGCCGCCCTGTTGCTCCCTGTGGCCTGAGCTCATTGGTGCATGACCCCAAAAAAGTTCTTTACTTCCGCATTTACTTCCTGATACGGAGGCGGCCATCTTTGCTTTAGGGGCACCACGTGACCACAATCCCCCATGATGCTTTGAGCGACGTGAGCGATCAGCAGCTGCAAGTTTTTGTATTAACGTTAGCTTGTGTGATTGTAATTGTGTTCTTCATGTTAGACACACGTGAAAGTGTCTGAAATGAAATAAAATACAACTCTCAGGTGTTTCTAGTCGAGCCTTTTCCACGAGCTTCTGTTTGTATCGTCCGACGCTCGTTCACGTGACTCTCACATGTTTACTGTGATGTCACTTCATATAAAAACGGTAATTTCTGTGATTTTAGAAACGGTGGAAAAGAACAATTCTTTCTATTTTATTTAAATAACAATAATAATTCAGTACTGTCTGCAATTATAATGTGAAATTAAAGAAAAAGGCTGGTTCCAAGAGGCTGCAGTACTTCGCACGACCACTAATCAATCTGGGACACGGACAGAGGGGGCGTGGCTTATCCAGCTCATTTAATACATCCATGGTGAAAACGTCCCGTGTAAACTACAACGGAAACAAGATGGCGGTGCCCACGTCCACTTCCGGAATAAGGGGAATAGATTGGAGTAAACTTTAGTCATGGAAAAGCTGCAGTTGTCACTATCGATTATTTTAGTAGTCGAACAGTCAAACGATTATTTCTATTGTATATTTAAACTTTTAAAAAGTCTTTAGAGTCTGTTTAGTCCAGAGAACAATAAATACGACTGACATTATTGTTTATAGTCGACTTCACGATTGTTCTACTAATTGTTTCAGCTCTATTTTTGATGCAATAATGTCTGTTTTATTAAAATAAAAACCAACAAATACAAAACTGAGGCCAATTTATTTTGAAAAAGCTGGATTTTATTCATTGTTTTTCAGATGAAGACTTTGGTGTCACTGTGAAATATATTTTGTTTGTTGCGATATCGTTATTGCGTCAGAAAATGTTGCGATATATTTGTGCAGCTCTAATGTAAAGACTTAGACTGCTGCCCCCGCGACCCGGCCCCGGATAAGCGGAAGAATATGTTCATACACTCTTTGGTTTTACTTTTCAATAACGGCACCTTATTTTTCCTTAAAGTGCTCTTAAAGTGTCAGGTTGGACATTTAACTCATTTAACTGAAATGCAGGTAAGATCATTATATTTAAAAACACACAAAAAAAATTGAAAAATTTAACCCAAGTTTAGCCATTTTTTTAGTTTTGTAATTTAACTTCTTGGTTGTAAATGATGACATCACACTAGGAAATTACCGTAGCAACCACACAGTGCACTGGGCTAGAACTTTTTTTTTTTTTTTTAAACAAATCAATATATTTGTTTGAACACTTTTTATTTGTTGAATTAATGTTTAAAGGGTCAAAAAAGTCGTTTATTTTGTGTAAATTATCTGTAACCTTTGGACTAAATGAGTCTTAATCATTTTAAATTTCAGTCATCAATTTGTTTTAACTTCCTGTAATTTTCAACAGATTTTTACACGTTTCTCCATCAATGGCTTCTTGATTGGTGTAAAATTATAATTTATATTTACGACAGGTATTAACACACTGAATAAAGTCAAAATTAGAAAATCATAAAAACCTGTCCCAAGCACTTTAACAAACCATTAACAAAGACTTAATTTATAAGTTTATTAAACATGATTCAGGATTTGTAACAATTTAATTAGGGTTAGGGCTGTGGTCAGAGTTAGGATTGGAATGAATTAATTAGTTAAACAGTTACAAAGACTGAATCACTCTTTATAAACTATTTGTTCACTATGAATTTAGATGAGACGCTGCAGGTGAACAGGAAACAATCTTAAATTAAAAGATATCGATTGTAAACTTCTGTAGTTTACTCACAGAAATGTAAGAAAATACTGTATTGTTTGGGACATTTCAATCTTAAAAATGGACAGAACAAGGTTTAAATGTCTTAGTTACAGAAAAATGTACAGAGGGGATTTTGGATTTCTTTTGTTTTTAAGTAAACTACATCTGACTTGATCCTAAAAATTTAAATTCCGCCTAGTTTTTTTTACTTAAAACTTGAATAAATCAGTTTTAGAATTAGATATCAACAAATCCTTCTGTACGTTTGGTCTAAATCTGGTTGAATTGAGTGGTTGACTTTAACGCCTGAATTCCACATCATGCATCTCCGCTCCGCTGCGCCACACACCGCCTCCGATTTAGTGCGCAGACCCTCGCCTACTGGATGCAATTTATCTCCGCCAGTCCGCGCAGCGCAGGGCTGCGAAGTCCCGAGGAGCGATCAGAAAGCGCTCCAAAAGTATCGGAAAGAAAACAAATGCAGATTAACTGAAAGTTTGTGGTTTGTGCAACTGCAATCGCTTTTTTCACCGAGTCAACACGGCGCATGAATAGAGCATTAATAAAATGACAGCCTAAAACTGTACTTAAGAGATTTACAACCATTTACATGTTTGGGGTGGTATTGATTGTAAACATTTGCCTTCTGGGTAACAAAAAGTTTAATGCGCGTCATTAGGTCTGAGTTAAAAGTTTTTGTTTTGGAAACCCAGATGTAGTTTGTGTTGTCTTTCCTGTTTGGTGCGATCTAAACTGCGTGGCTTGATCCGGTCGGACTCTGGCGCAGAAGAAAATAGACTTCATCCGCAATTCTGTCGGAGAGCGGCGGAGCTGAGGCGCAGACCTGCGCGGAGCTTACGCGGGATGTGGAACGGGCTTCATTCATTTCGATGGCTGCGTAAGTTCTGCGCAGTGCGTGGCGCAGCGGAGACGCATGATGTGGAATTTGGCTGTAAGGCTGATCTTTATGTCTCGAGGAACAAAAATGCATTTTAAGAAAACGTCCTTTGAAGTTACAATGTCCCAGAGAAATCTATGGATGAAGTGGATTCAATGAAATAATAAAACATCTTTAGGAGCAGACTGCAGGGCTGTTGTTCCACATGAAAGCCGACGTGTGCTCGCCCTTCTTTTAATTCAGGATTCTGTCACTAAACATATTTTCTCCCAAACACTGCTCAAAGCCTGTTGCTGCTGCTAAATCTGGATTAGCGTCATATCCTTGTTTTGTTGCCGTTTCCAACAATTATGCACGAGTTTCCGGCACTTTCTCTTTCAAACTTTATTACATCTAACTACAATCTAATCTTTTGCAAACAGGGCATCTAATTTTGCATCTAAACAGCATCAAATTGGTGTTTTTCTGCATTTCTAACCAACATAACTCCACAAAAATCGCAAAAATATATTCAGAACATTATGTATTCTTTAGTTAATGCTATAAATACTGAATACTGAAGTCCAGAGCGCGCCTCACGCACCGACCCAAGGGAGACTAAACCAGGACTAAACCAGGACTTAATGAGGAGGAGCTAAAACAAAAGGAAATCAAGAGCCAAAATGTTGCTAAACCAAAAGTGCACTAGGACTAAGTCTAAACCAATCTAAGCATGAACTGGGCTAAAACAACAAAACCAGGACTAAACCAGGACTAGACAAGGAGGAATTAAAACATGAGGGAAAACAAGGCACAACCAGAGCCTAAATGTGACTAAACCAAAAGTGCACCAGGACTAAATCAAGTCTAAACCAATCTAAACAGGAACCGGACTAAAAGAGCAAAACCAGGACTAAACCAGGCCTAAACCAAGACTAAGTGAGGAAGGGCTAAAACAAAAGGATATTGAAGCTAAACCAGAAACAAAACGTGACTAAACCACAATTACACCAACAGTGCACCGGGACAAAGTCAAGTTTGAACCAAGCAAAACCAAAGCAGAGCTAAAAGAGTTAAACCAGGACTGAGCCAGGACTAAGTGAGGAAGAACTAAAACAAGAGGAAAGCGGAACCAAACCAGAACCAATATGTGACAAAACCACAAGTGCTAAACAGAGCTAAACAGGAACAGGGCTAAAAGAGCTAAACAGGACTAAACGCAGATTAAACCAGGACTAAACGAAGATTAAACCAGGACTAAACAGGTGCTAAACCAGGACTAAACAGGGTCTAAACCAGGACTAAGTGAGGAGGAACTAAAATAAGAGGAAACCAACATAACTCTTCAAAAACCGCAAAAATATATTAGGAACATTATGTATTTTTTAGTTAATGCTATAAATTCTGCCTTTTTTTTTTAATTTAGCACGTTTTCATCACTCAATCAGTGTTTTCCCGTGTATTTAACTCCACCTGGTGTTAACGACTTCCCTTTGAGTGCCGTTTCTTCACGTTTGGTTGTTAAACGTGTCACTGCTTCGGCTGTTTCCAGCATCTTCCCAAACGTGAGCCGACACGGCGGCTCGGCACAGATTGGCGCATTATGTCATCGGCACCTCGTTAATCCCTCAGGTGACGCTTTTAGCCTCCGTCCACTTATGAACCAGCACTGGACGTCTGAAGGGTCAGAGTGCGCCTCATGCACCGACCCGAGGGAGACTAAACCAGGACTAAACCAGGACCAAACCAGGACCAAACCAGGACCAAACCAGGATTTACTGAGGAGGAGCTAAAACAAGGCACAACCAGAGCCTAAATGTGACTAAACCAAAAGTTCACCAGGACTAAGTCAAGTCTAAACCAATCTAAACAGGAACCAGGCTAAAAGAACAAAACCAGGACTAAACCAGGAGGAATTAAAACATAAGAAAACAAGGCAAAACCAGAACCCAAATGTGTCTAAACAGGAACCAGCCTAAAAGAGCAAAACCAGGACTAAACAAAGACTGAGCCAGGACTAAGTGAAGAAACAAGAGGAAAGAGGAACCAAAAGTAAAATGTGACAAAACCACAAATCCACCAGGACTTAATCAAGTCTAAAACAGAGCTAAACAGGAACAGGGCTAAAAGAGATAAACCAGGACTAAGTGTGGAGGAACTAAAACAAGAGGAAATCGGAGCTAAACCAGAACCAAAATGTGATGATACTACGGCTAAACCAAAGGTGCACCAGGACCAAGTCAAGTCTAAAACCAAGCTAAAGAGGAACAGGACTAAAAGAGCAAAACCAGGACTAAACCTGGACTAAATTAGGAGGAACTAAAACAAGAGGAAAACAGGGAAATACCAGAACCAAAATGTGAACCAAAAACTTGACTAAAAGTCCATTTTGAATTAAGCTAAACCAAAACAGAGCTAAAAGAGCGAAACATGGACTAAACTAGGACTAAACCAGGAGGAACTAAAACAAGAAGAGATCAAGGTTAAACCAGGGCCAAAATGTGACAAAACCATGACTGATTCAAAAGTACACCAGGACTAAATCAAGTCTAAACCAAACTAAACCAAAACAAGGCTAACAGAGCTAGACCAGGACTAAACCAAGACTAAACAAGGACTAAGTAACGAGGCCAAAGTCAGAACTAAACCCAGAGTAAACCAGAATCAGACTAGAACCAAACCAGGACTAAACCAGGACTAAACCATTGCCAAAAATACACCAGGACGAAGAGTGTGTTCACATTTGCACGTTCCCCACATCAAAGTTGGGACTAAACCAGGACTAAACCCGAATCCTACCCTGGGCTGGATCTGGACAAAATAAGGACAAGAACTGGACCAAACCAAGTCCACATCAGGCCTAAAATGGGCTCAATTTAGGACCAAATAATACGTTCACATTTGGTTAACGCAACCTAAATCGAGTCTAAACCGAGCTACTACAAAACAAGGCTAAGAGAGCTAAACCGGGACTAAACCATGACTAAACTAACAGTACAACGGGACTAAATTAAGTCTAAACCAGGCTAAACAAAGAGCAGAGCCAGGAATAAGAGACGAGGACCAAGTCGGAACTAAACCAAGACTAAATCAGGGATAAACCAGAACCAAACACATTGTTATTTGTTCCTAAATTGAGCCCATCTTAGTCCCGATGTGGACTTGGTTTGATCCCGTCCTTGTTTAGTTCTGATCTAGTCCAAGTTTAGTTCCGGGTTTAATCCTTGATAAGGTTAAAGGTTGAAATACGGTGATTAAAAATTTAGATAAAGATAATATTTACAAATAAAGGGTATTATTGGTGAAAATCTGAAATGGTTTATTTTATTTTTTTTTTTTTAATATAATGTAAATGTTATAGTGTAAATGTAATGTAAAAAGGGTTTAGTGTGTGTTTTAGAGTCTGTAAAGGCCAGAGAACGATTACAATTATCAAAATATGACTGTGGTTATTTTTTGTAGTCACCTAGTCCTCATTAGTCGATTAATTGTTGCAGCCCTGGTGTGAGCGCAGCCTAAACCACGACTAAACCAAAAGTACACCGGGAATAAATCAAGTCTAAACCAATCTAAAGCAAAACAGGACCAGGAGAGCAAAACCAGGACCACATCACGCTCTCAACCGGGTCCAAACCGCGTCTTCAAAGCGCCAAAATACGCACCAACTCGAGTATTTTAACATCCTGTGCACCATCGACTGACAAGCCCCCAAAAACGGCACCACACCTTCGCGCAGCATCGCACGGAGGCAGCAGCGGCAGGCAAAGGTTAAATATCTGCGCCGCACTCACCCCTTGATGGCTCCGAACACATGCGCACACATGTCTACAGACGCGTAATCCCATCGGACGAGGCCAAACGCGGCGGTAGCATCCCGGTGGACGCCGAAATGCGCGGGGAACGGCGGTGTTTGTGCGCGGAGAACGGCGTGACACGGGCAGACTGCGGTGGGCTCGGGATGCCCCTCCTCCTCGGGCTCCTGCGCGTCTTGCTCGCGCCGGAGACGGAGCCGGAGCGCGTGCGTAATGCGCGTAATGCTGCCACCCAGAGTCGGGCCCGAGACGGCAGCGCGGGGTTTTACATTTTTACATGGCAACAGGGACGGGATGTATGCAGCGGTGGAGGGAGTGTTTGTGACTCGAGTAAAAGTACAAGACACAACAAAAAAAGAAAAACTCAAGTAAAAGTATCACATTTTACAATCTACTCAAGTAAATTCCTTTAAAAATCCTCTCAAACTACTTTAAAAATGTACATTAAGGGTAAAAAGTAAAAGTAATTATTTTTGGTTTGGAGAACTATTAAAGCATCAAATTGTAATCTTGATTTATTCTGTTGACTTTTCATTCATTAAAGGCAACTTTCCAAGTTATTTTTCTCTTTAGAAGCTTTTTGTTTCCTCAAAAGGAAGTAGAAATGAAAAAAAAAAAAAGGAAAAACAGACAAGATGTCACTATAAATGTGTAAAAAAAAAATAAACCCACAGTCTTTTCAGCAGCACTAAAACCTTTAGAAAATATACTTTTACTTTTCAGTTTAGTTAAAAAATGTAGTAGAGCAGAAAGTTCAGATACTGCTCTGAAATGTAGTGAAGTAAAAGTAAAAAGTATATAATGTAAAATGTACTTAAAGAAAAAAAAAAGTACAGATACCTAAAACATTGACTTAAGTACAGTACTTTTACTTTTGTACTTTGTTACTTTCCACCTCTGGGAAGAAGTACTCAATTTTGTTACTCAAGTAAAAGAACAGATACGTGTGCAAAAAAGTAAAAGTAGTTAATAAATCTACTTGTGTTGAAATAACCATTTGAAAATGTCCTTTAAGAGTAAAAAGTAAAAGGTATTTCATGCAGATTATGAGACCAGTTTTATGTATTAAATCTCGTAATTTCGGTAAAGAATTTAAACAAAACAAATTTAAATTATTTTTTACATTTTTGTAGATAATTCTATGTGTATATTTTTGTATTCATATTTTGGTTAAACTCAAACCCTTCAGGCCGAATGTCACCATCAACGAGCTAAAAATAACCCTCAGACAAAATGAAAAGTACTTTTCTACTTTTCAGTCCAGTTAAAGAAATGTAGTGGAGTGAAAAGTACAGATACTTGGACTCATTTGTAACGAAGTAAAAGTAAAAAGTATCCATTGTAAAAATGACTTAATTACTTAAGTACAGTAATTTTACTTTGGTACTTCATTACTTTCCACTGCTGGTTTTATGTGTGTACTGTAATGTTTTAGGCTGCAGTTTCTTTGCTTATTAATTTTTGTCAGCCGTCTGATAAAAACAGGTAAAAACTGATTTAAAAAAAATCTAATTTAAAGTCTCTCTGACGGGTTCGACAACACATTTCATTAAAACGTAGTGAACACGATCATATTTAAGATTTTACTAAACATTTTACCTGTTTGTCTCCAGTTTGACAGTTTGTGTAAAGTTTATAATGTCACTTCCTGGTTGGACATGAGCACAAATATGACACAGTTAGAGGTAATTCCACAACTGTTACCATGGCAACCAGACCGTAAACAAGGGCCAACATCCACATAAATTACACAATAGTTATGATTTGACAAATAATAATACCTGATAAAATTATTTTGTATTATATTATTTCGAATGATGGTTTAAACTGTCAGAAAAATGTATCCGTTGAGTGTTTACCGTTTCTGTACAGTATTTTAGAACTCAGCTCTACTTCCTGTAATTTTAAGCTTTTACTTTTCAAAATGTCTTCACAAACTGCAACTTCGCTCATGTAAAACTATGCTAACTATTTACCACAGGTGCCCTCCCAACAAACTAAGTCATAATTAGAAAAACATGAGAACCTTTATATAGACTTTAATGCTTTTTAATGCCACAGTTCAACGTCAAAACCATAGACATAAAAAATAATGGACAGACTGTCGTCGCTCCGCCCCATTCATGAAAATGCGGCTCAGTCATGGAGAATTCAAAATGGCCGCGGGTTAGCCCCCACCACTCCCCCCTCGGTGGGGAGGCGGGGAGAGGGCGACTTTGGGGCGGCCTTTTGCTGACGTACTGCCGTCGTGGCCTCTATAGTTACCGCCCACTCGTAGGTGTATGGCTGCGCCCTGACATTTCCGGCGCGTAAAGCCCGCCTTCTTCATTAGATATGCAAGAACTTTAAAAATCACAGCGGCTAAACCAGCCTGGTTCAAAAAAATTCACCCCCCTCAGCGTTGTCACAGAGCCGTAAGCTAACGTTTGAGACCAAAGCCGTATTTTGAGCCAGGCTCTAAAGTAGGTTTTGAAACGTCTAACTCCCCATTGACTTGCATTGAATAATTCTACTTCCGCAGCCAGCCCCTAGCGGTCAGCAGCAGATTGCAAACATGGCAGCCTACAGTCGGCGGCTCAATTTGAGCGCGGTAGCCTCGCCCACTGGTCAAAACAAGACATTTACAGTTTTATCATGTCAAAACTACTGGCTTCTAAACATTTCATTGGACAGCAGAATAACCAGAATATTATTAATTACTTTATGATATTCAAACCGCTAATTTACATGAAATTTAAAGCACGCACATGTACGTTTTGAATCTTTTACTGAATAATTTATTTGATCTCAGCTTTCCAGAACACACCTGTGATAGAAAATAAATTTGAACAAAATTGTTTTTAGATTTAATGCCTGTGGGGGTTCAATTTAATGCTTTCTGATGCGTTTTAAGGCCTTAGTTATGACAAAATTAATTGAATGACTTTTAATGCTCTTAATTGATTAAAGATGAGAAACATAAAGGGAAAGCTGGCTGTGAACCACTTATTTTCAGTTAAATCAACCATTTTAGGAAGAATCAGGAGCAGTTTGTGAACAAATAGTCTAAAATTCGCAGAATTGGAACAGTCTGTTTATATACATTCCTCCTGGACTTCGTCAATTATTACTTATTATTATTATATTTTTGTTTTATTTATATTTATGGTCCAAGAAACTCCAAAAAGATGCAAAATGTACAACTAATAACACTTTTTTATTCAGATAGAAGTACATTTTATATTCTTTTAAAACCTGAAACCATTCCAAGTGCCTCCTGGTAACTGCTCACGTACGTGCTCCTTGTGCCCCTGGTTGGGAAACACTGGTCACAATAACACATTTTTTATCACAATAAACCACAATACTGAAACGGTTTTATGCCACTGACACAATACAAAAAACAAGAAAATCTCAGAAAACCCTTTGTTAAACGTAACTCTAGTTTTGTTAAACGCATTAGTCGCAACAAATAAATAACAGAATAAAAACAATAACTAGCCATAGAACTTACTTATTCAATATTCTTATCCAACGCTTTAAGCTCATGACTCTGATTCACTGATTCCTAAAAGTAATTCTGATTCTGATCTTTCTCTATTCACAAAAATTCAGAGTTTGACGTGTTTTGCCTGGTGTCTGGAGAAGGATCTATCTCTGCACAAGGACTCACCTGATGCCAGTCGCAATCAACACCAGAAGCTGCTTCGTTAGTCCAGCAGAAATTGTTTGAACGTTTCTTAATTAACGTTATATTCTCCTGGATGTTTTACGAACTTCATCAAGTATTCACAACAACAAAAAGCTGCTCACTATTGCAAAGAAAATGCACCGATCGAATCTAAATTGATGCATGGTGTAAATCAGGAATCAGCTATGACTTGTCTGTGCATTAAACCCTTGATTTTCAACCAGTGCCGGGGAACACTGGTGTGCCTTAAAAATATGTCCGGTTTGAGTTAAATTCACGCATGGATTGAATATTTACCATTTTGGAGAGGTCTGAGCCGACTTCTAATCCAAAAATAGAAAGCAAATCAGTCACCATTGTCAAATTTAGTGTCATGAACTATATTAGCTTTATTATATTTGATTTTTTTTCGCTCTAAAAGGTGTGATTTGTTATTATTTTTAGTAGATAGTGTGCCACAGAATCATTTAAACTAAAAAAGTGTGCCACGAGTCAAAAACCGTAGAAAAACACTGCATTAAACGATCATAACAACACTTAGTCGTCCTAAAAGAAGAAGAAGAATCGGGACTTTTAACCTCTACAGGTCCATGGAACATAAATTAAACATGCACACGTCTGATATTGTCATTGTCACTGCCTTCTCATCTTTACGCACAGGCAAAACATCTCCAGAAAGAACACATTTATGTAGAACACCGGGCAAAACAAATGACCTAGCTTAAATGCTATACAATATGGTAAACACAGCGGTATTCACACTGGGGTACACATTTGGACACAACACCGGTGGACAAGAGCACACCCTAAAATTAAGGCGCACCCGTTTTTGTTCTAGAAACGACTATTTACAGAACAGCACCCACTCACTTTCAATCAAAACGATAATCAATAGCCAATGAATGCGTCACACAAGTCCCAACTACATTGAAATTATCTCACGTTGTGAAATAAACATCAGTAGCTTTTGTTTGTGGTGCATTCGCTTGAAGAGAACCGTTGTCACCTGACGTGATCCCACCACTTCGGCGAAATAACTCAATATTTTGGCATTAAAACCGACCCGATCTAGACATTTAAGTTAGCAGTTTAATAAACAATTGTCTTACCTGCATAACCAACGTACAGCCATCGGGATATTCTCCAAAAGGCGCCTTTACGCTGTGTTTAAAGCTCAACATTAGCCCACCTAGCTGCTGCCGAGTTGTTACTTTGCGGATTACAAGTGAAGAGCTAACCCGGAGTTCGTCTACGTGTAAATCGATGAAAAGTGGGTTTTTAAAAGAAATTACGATTTAAATTCACGATTTAAACATGCCTAAACAAACAATTTTTACTGTGTTAGATGTTTAGGTGATGAAATGTTTACGTGATGCAGTTTTCTTGTAAGATAACGTCGTAAAAAGGCATGAACGCAGGGCTAGTTTTGGTCGGCCAACAGCGGTAGGCTCGTCCCGTTTAGCCCATGGCAACAGAAACGGAACAGAGGCGCAGCTCAAGGGGAAATAAATAAAAAATAAAATAAAAATCCAGCAAATTAAAGCAAAATAAAATAAAACACAAGAAAGTAAAAAAATAAAATACAGCATTTAAAACAAAATGCATTAAAATAAATTAAAGTGAAATACTGTACAGTAAAATAACAATACAGCAAAGTAAATAAATATGAAATAAAATACAGTAAAGTAGAATAAAACAAAACACATTCATTCATTTTCTACCGCTTATTCCCGTTAGGGGTCGCGGGTGACTGGAGCCTATCCCAGTGACTTTGGGCCTTAGGCGGGGTACACCCTGGACAGTGGCCAACTCGTCGCAGGGCTGACACAGAGATACAGACAAGGACAGACAACCATTCACTCTCACATTCATACACTAGGGACAATTTAGAGTTGTCAATTAACCTACACAGTCATGTCTTTGGACGGTGGAAGGAAGCCGGAGAACCCGGAGAGAACCCACGGTAACACGGGGAGGACATGCAGACTCCACCCAGAGAGATCGTGTGATGTTAGGGTGGTTCGGAATTCGAGACCACGATGTTGGGGTGGTGCGGGATTCGAACCCACGATCTCCTTATTGAGAGGCAGAAGCTCTAGCCGCTCTGCCACCGTGCACCCTTAAAAAAAAAAAAAAACACAGTAAAGTCAAAATAAAATACTGCAAAGCAATGTAAAATAGAGTAGAACAAAGAAAAGTACAAATATACAATACAGTAAAGTAAAAAAATAAATAAATAAATACAGTATTTAAAAATAAAATGCATTAAAATAAACTAATGTGAAATAAAAATGCAGCAAAGTAAATATAAAATAAAATACAGTAAAATAGAATAAAAGAGAACATGACACATTTTATATTTATGTAGGCTTATTTTATTATATTGAATCTCCAATTTCAGTTAATAATGATTATATTATATTTGTCCATTTAAAAATATATATACCTTTTTGTTCTTCAATGCGAACAGTGAGATATTATTACATTATCAAGTATTCATGCAAACTGACAAACCGGGACTAATTGACAATAAATAATAATTTTTGTATTTTGATAATCATAATCATTATCTGAACTACACAGACTCAAACTAAAACACATGAAAATACTTTTTTTTTTTTTTTTTTTTTTTTATAACAAAGACAATGGCATTATTAAATCCAAAATGTCAGAAAAGACAATACAGTGTCTTTTATTTCACCAATAATACTCTTTATTGTAAATATTCTCTATTAAGAAACCTTCACTCACCATATTTGAACCTTTACTTGGTTGAAATGTATTTAAAAAGACTAAATGTACAATGTTTTACTATATTAGCTAAATCATTTTCTATATTTTGCGAGTTTATGTCGTTTAATTTTCTCTCAAAAAATCTCCTCAAGGTAATTAAATTGTATTAATTCTTGAAACTTCAGGATTCAACTTCATTAAGGTGAAAAAAAAGCAAAAAGCATGAAGTTTTATAATGTAGTTGTATAATGTTTCATGGTCCTACACCGCCCTCTGCTGTTCACTTCAGAGTTTACACCAAACCTAAACATCAAAAACGGCAGCTTTACATCGTGTGCTTTTCATCCAGGTAAATTTGGCATAAATTTAAAATCTGGTTTAATGTTTTATTACAGCTAATTTCTGCTGCTGTCAAAAATTTATAAATTATTTTCTGAAAGTTACTGTGCAGTGAGATACTTGCTAACACGCTTGGCTAGTTAGTGTGCGACACTTAGCATTAGCATTAGCATTTAACATTAATGATTAATAATTAAATGATTTGTGGATGTAAATAATTTAAATTGTCTTGGAATATGACTATTTATTGTACTTGAATGATAAATATCAACTTTTTGTGATATTTTTTCTCTTTAGGTTGCTGTGTTACACCAAAAACCACACGATATGACATTATTAAAGGTGCACTGCGCAACATTTCTGGTGGAGGGTCCATTACCTGCTTGTTTCCATGGAGAAGGTATTTCTTGGTTTTGATCATTCCACATTATCACATTAATCACTTATATACTGCATTTGTTCTGTAATTACCATGATTTTGTTGCTAAAACTAGCTAACGACACATGCACAGTTACTTTGAGTGGACTCGCCTCTCCACAGATCTGACCTGCAACTTCTGGAACTTCTTGCTGGTAAGTTTAAAGCCATAGTTTAGACCATTTTGAACCTGGTTAGACACATTTAAGTCTTTATTACGTATTATATATTTTTAATTCCTATTCCTTTCTGTTAAATTGCGTTTTATTTAGAGCTGCACAATATATCGCAAAAGTACAAATATCGCAGTCACACCTCAAGTCTTCAGCTGATAGAAATGTTCTGTTTTTAAAATGAAAACACTGAAAATGGAAAATCACAAATAAAATGTAGCTTTTTCAAACTAAATTAGCCTCGATTTTGTATTTGGTTTTTAAAGTTTTAATATAACAAACTTTATTGCATCAAAAATAGAGCTGCAACAATTAGTAGAATAATCGTGAAGTTGACTAAACCAGTGTTTTTCCATCTTTTTTGAGTTGCGGCACACTTTTTGAGTTTTTAGGCACACCACCTACTAAAAAACTGCCCAATTAGTATGATCTGTGCAACTGTCTAGCTCTTTAAATTTTGAATGGTGACGGATTTGCGTTCTTTTTGGCGCACAAGTTGCTCTGGACTTAGCAAAAAAGTAAATCAGTCAATTACAACCACATTTATGAATCTGTTTACTCACATTTTTTTCAAGGCACACCTGGCAAAACTTCAAGGCACACTGGTTGAAAATCAAGGGACTAAACAATAATTGCAGTCGTATTTTGATGATGGTCGTCAACTCTGGACTAAACAGACTCTAAAACACAAACTTTTATAACAAAAACACTGACATTGCTAAAGAAAAATGGCAAAAAAAAGAACAGATCATTCATGATTTTCCTAAATTGTACACTTTATTCATAAATAATCTCTGTCTAGAAGATTCATTCACAATATTTCAACATTTATTTGATTAAAAATGTTAGTTTATTCTGCGTTTCAATCTACAATAGAAACAATCGCTGACTATTTGATGACTAAAATAATTGTTAGTTTCAGCCTTTGTCAAAAAGTGTATTTAAATATCACAATAATATCGATATCGCGCAGCCCTGGTTTTATTCTCGAACAGTCGTGTCTCCCTCTGAACCTTTGCCCCACAGGTGACAGGCTCCAGTGCCAGGGCTCTAAATGAGGGGTGTGTCGTCTAAATTTAGCCCCAGAAAGAGTCCCTTAACCCCGGCTATGGCCCTGGCTTCTCCTGTGACACTTCCAGCAGCAGCAGCAGTCCCTCCAGCAGCCTGTCCCGGAGCGCTGACTGCCCTCTGCCAAACCGCGCTCCAACTTTCTCCTTTACAAACCACGACATCAACATCGAGGAAAACAGATCTGGATTGGATCTCGCCGTCTGCTGCCGACATCTTCCACTGCAGTGAGTAAACATGAAGCGGTTTGAGAGCGCCGTTTGGGGTTTCAATGGCGACGTGCAAGTTTCCTCTGCAAGAACTAGTCCTGGTTTAGTCCTTAAACTTATTTTAGTCTGAAATGTGTGCTGGTTTAGTCCTAGTGACCTGGTTAAGTTCAGATTCATTGGTGGTTCAGTGATACATTTGACCTGGTTTAGTCCTGGCGTAGTCCTAGTTCTGTCCTAGTTTTGTGCTAGTTTCATTTAAGTTTTGTTTAGACCTGATTCAAACTTGGTTTAGTCCTAGTTTAGTCTTGGTTTATCCATGGTTTAGTCCTAGTTTTGTCCTAATTTTTAGGATTTGTTTAGACCTCATTCAAACCTGGTTTAGTTCAGGTTTAGTACTAGTTTAGTCTTGGATTTTGTTTAGAATTTATTAATTCCTGGTTTAGTTTTGGTTTAATCCTGGTTTAGTTCTTGTTTAGTCTTGGTTTAGTCCTGGGCTAGTCCTAGTTTAGTCCTGGTTTAGTTCTAGGTACGTCTTGGTGTAGTCCTGGTTTAGTCCTAGTTCAGTCTTGTTTTAGGCCTAGTTTGGTTTTGTTTTAGTCCTGGTTTAGTCCTGATTTAGTCCTGGTTTAGTCTTGCTTTAGTCCTAGATTAGTCCAACTTTAGTCATGTTTTAGGTTTTGTTTGGACTTGGTCAAACCTTGTTTAGTTCTGGTTTAGTTATGGTTTAGTCATGGTTTAGTTCTGGTTTAGTCATGGTTTAGGTTTTGTTTAGACCTGATTCAGTCTGGTTTAGTTCATGAACAGTTCAGATCCAAGTTGAGTCTGGTTTTTGTCCTGGTTTTGCTCTTGCTTACACCTGTTTTAGCCTTGGTTTTAATCTTGATTCCAGCACTTGTGCAGACCCAGTTTTAGTCCTGGTTTAGTCTTTGTTCTTTTGTGTTTCTTACTTCTTGTTTAGACTTGGTTTGGACCTGGTTTACACCTAGTTTATGTTGGTTTGTCCTTATTTTGTGTTGTCCTTTTGTTGCCCCAATTCATCCTGGTTAAAGTCGTGGTTAAGTCCTGGTTTAGTCCTGGTTTAGGTCTGATCTAGTCCTAGTTTGATTCTGCTTAAACTTAGCATTTGTTCTTTTGATACCAACTTCAATCTGTTTTAGACCTGAGTTAATAAAATTTTATTCCATATAAGTTTGCATTTATAAACCCAAACACTGCAAGCAGATTTACCGAAACATCTTAACGCTCACCGTTCTCTTACATTTGTTTTGTTTTCTTTTGCTTTTCTTCTTTATTTGCCACGATTTCATTCAAAAGTCCTTTGCTTCTGCCTCAAGGACTAACGCGGTGAACCGGAGCCACGCTCGTGTTCGCGGTTCTATTTCTGTGTCGCATTCCTGCAGACACGCACCGCACTTTGTCGCACTTCACACATGACATTTAACATACAACAAATAAAGACCCGGACACGCCAAAAAAACACTTCCCGTTAATCAATCACAGTTTTTTCCTCATATTTTTTCTGATTGACAAATAAATACGTCTAATAAAGTTAACGTAAAAAGACGAGACAGACATTTAGCTGGTTTTCTGAATGGAGCTCTTTTATTATCTTGGATTTATTCATTTACAGCTGTTTTATTGCTATAAAATACCATAAAAACATGCATTCTTGCTGTAAACGTGGTCGCCTTTCCACAGATCTGACCTGTAACTAATGCTGGGTTCAAGTGCTGCTCGAGTTTCCGAGATGAGAAGTCTGGGTTCTGACCTTATCTCCTGAACTTTTTATTTTTATTTTTTATTTTTACAGCATTTAATAGAGCTAAGTAAAGTTAAAGTACACTTGATAGGTTTTTATGTTTTTCTAATTCTGACTTAGTTTGTTGGGAGGGCACCTGTGGTAAATATTTAACATAGTTTTGTGAAGTTGCAGTTTGTGAAGAAACTGAGAAAAAGTGAAACGGGAAGTACAGCTGAGTTCTAAAACAGGATCCCTCTGTGATGTCATCAAAAGGCGACGCACCATTGAAAATAAGTCACAATTTACAGCAACTCACACATTTCTCTGACAGTTTTAGCAGTCTTTTAGCACAATAAAGGTGTTATCAGATATTATTTGCCAAATCATAACTATTGTGTAATGTATGTGGATGTTGGCCCTTGTTTACAGTCCGGTTGCTATGGTAACAGTTGTGGAATTACGTCTAACTATGGCTGAATGTCCACACTTTTACCCTCTAGAGGGCACTATACAGTGTCACCATTTTTCGTGCTGTCCGAATGTCCAACAGGTGAAAAAATAGTGCGCTCAAAATTTCCCACAATGCACCGTATGCGCCAATATCGACCACAATGCATTGCATCAGTCGGAAAAACTACAGCGGACAGTGACAGGTCTTTAACTGGACACAACAGATTGAATGAAGCAGGAAGAGCTGTTTAAACAAACTGTTGAGCCGAGATTATGAACAAAACACTTTAAACAAACCGTTAGCCGCAGAGTTGCTAGCGTTAGCCGCTAACCTTAGCTTGAGCTGTGAATAGAATCCAGTCTGTTTGATATTTCATGCGCAATCCATGATAAATAAAACTTGTATGATGATTATTAGTCCATAATATGTGCGTGCCAGGAGGATTTGACCCATGTTGATCACAAAAATACACTTTTTGTTAGTCACGTGACCTGCAGTGAGGAGTTAGCAGTGAGCTGTGTGTCCGAATCGCTCTGTGGTTGAGGGCGCTATTTATTCTGATAAAGAGTTCATGAGGGGTAAGGGTCAGGGGAGGACATTCGGACACAGCCTGAGTCATATTTGTGCTCATGTTCGACCAGGAAGTAACATTATAAACTTGGAGGCAAAAGTGAAGCGCAACATAATGTGATTTCACTGGAGAAACTGGGATTAACCTCAGAATATCACAAAATATGAAAAGTGGAGATGATTTAGTGTCAGTAAAAGCCTCAGACACATGCGAGTGACATCAGAGCTGCTTTAAACACATTTATTACTGTATTTTACATTATGTTTTAGGAAATTATGATCAACTCTTTGCATTTTTGATGAAGGAACAATCCAGATTTATGGGTTTTACTGGAAAAATACTCACAGAAATGTTGAGCCCACAATCATTTTTCATTTTATCTAGAGATATATTAGATACTATTCTATAAATTAGATTCTTTTGAAGCTGAAATACAATTTTAAGGCTAAAAATTTTATTTTGTCCATCATTTGTTATAGAAAAGCAAACTAACTGACCTTTCTACTCTGGAAATTCAAATTTGTTGGTATAAAAAATGTACAGTCAACTTCATTTTGCCTCCAGTCGCCTCCATTCTGGAATTTTTATGATCACGTCACATTTTAAAGGGTCTATTTGCCGAGTGACATTTAGAGGACATTTGGACACAGCCTGAGTCATATTTGTGCTCATGTTCGACCAGGAAGTGACATTATAAAATAGGCAAAATGTTTAGTAAAATCTTAACTATAATAATGTTCAGTATGTTTTAGTCAAATGTGTGGTTTAAACTGTCAGATACTCTTTCAGGTTAAGGTTTACTTCATTAATCCCTCGCGCTGCTCGGGTTAAACCGGAGCAGAGAGCAGCTGCCGCACAGCACTCGGGGACCAGATCCAGATCTTGTGCGAGGCTGGGTCAGGACTGTTTGGTTGTTATTGAGCCTCATTGGTACCATCTTTGTCTGTCGTAAAAGTAACAACAACCAACCAGCCCTGACCAAGCCTCGCACAAAATCTGGGTCTGGTTTATTGTTTGTCAGTGAATTAGCCAATTGGGCGGCACAATTAATCGAAATCGGATCGAAATCGCAATGTTAAGTGCGTTAATTTCTTCCACAAACAACAAAATATCCTGTTTTAGTCTTTATAAAAACTGCTAATCCATGTAGTTTATATTTATTAAAACCTCTTATGAAACAAGCAACAAAAACATGACTAAAAGCGACTAAATGCAACTAAAAGTGACAAAACTGCAACAAAAAGTGACAAAACAGAACTAAATGTGACAAAATCGCAAATTAAAGCAACGGAAATTGAACAAAAAGTGACAAAATGCAACAAAAAATGTTAAAACTGCAACAAAAAGTGGCAAAACGCAACTAAAAGTGATAAAACTACTATTGAAAGTGACAAAACACAGCTAAAAGCAAAATTAACTGTTCTAAAAAGTACAAAACACTACTAAAAGCTTCAAAAATGCAACAAACACAACCCGTAAGCGACTAAAATGCAACTAAAAGTGACACAGCTAAAAGTGACAAAAGTGCAACTAAAAGCGACAAAAATGCAACTAAAAGCGACATAACACAGCTTAAAGTGACAAAAATGCAACTAAAAGTGACAAAAAACATCTAAAAGCAAAATTAACTGTTCTAAAAAGTACAAAACGCTACTAAAAGCTTCAAAAATGCAACAAACACAACCCGTAAGCGACTAAAATGCAACTATAAGTGACAAAAGTGCAACTAAAAGCAACAAAAATGCAACTAAAAGTGACAAAAATGCAACTAAAAGAGACAAAACTCCACTACAAGTAAAGTAAAAAGAGCTAAAAGAGACAAAACTGCAACTAAAAGTGACAAAACACAACTAAAAGCAAAATTAACTGTTCTAAAAAGTACAAAACGCTACTAAAAGCTTCAAAAATGCAACAAACACAACCCGTAAGCGACTAAAATGCAACTATAAGTGACAAAAGTGCAACTAAAAGCAACAAAAATGCAACTAAAAGTGACAAATGTGCAAATAAAAGCAACAAAAATGCAACTAAAAGTGACAAAAGTGCAACTAAAAGCAACAAAAATGCAACTAAAAGCGACATAACACAGTTTAAAGTGACAAAAATGCAACTAAAAGTGACAAAAATGCAACTAAAAGTGACAAAAGTGCAACTAAAAGCAACAAAAATGCAACTAAAAGTGACAAAAGTGCAACTAAAAGCAACAAAAATTCAACTAAAAGCGACATAACACAGTTTAAAGTGACAAAAATGCAACTAAAAGTGACAAAACTCAACTACAAGTTACATAAATGGAGCTAAATGCTACAAAAGTGCAACTAAAAGCGACATAACACAGTTTAAAGTGACAAAAATGCAACTAAAAGTGACAAAACTCAACTACAAGTTACATAAATGGAGCTAAATGCTACAAAAGTGCAACTAAAAGTGACAAAACACAACTAAAAGCAAAATTAACTGTTCTAAAAAGTACAAAACGCTACTAAAAGCGTCAAAAATGCAACAAAAACATTCTAAAAAATGTGAATTTATTCATTCATTTGTCAGCTCATATTTCTGTCTTCTGTCTTTTTATTCTCCTGGTTGTGTTTAAAATGTGAACAGAATCCCGTTATTAAAACATAAATCGCAACCAGATATTTCTCCTGAAGCTCCATAAGCCGGGGAAAACTTTATAATGTTACGCACAGCATTTGTATAATAGAAAAATGGCCTGGTTTGGATAAAAGTATTAGTTCCTTTGCATAAGCCGCGTTTAAGCCGGGATTTACTGTCCACTGCTGCCATTTCACTTCGACCTTCGACCTTTCTGACTGAACCACAGCTGCACAAAAGAACATATCATCTTTTTTTTATTAATAATTGTTCTTTAGTTAAACGATTGAGCTATTGCTTTGCATCGACTTGTTTCATATTAGAACTAATGAAAAAAAAAAGTGATATTGTTCTGTCTCGCTGTCTTTGGGAATAAACTAAAGCTGCACAACATGTAAAAAATGAAATATATATCAATAACACTTCTCCATCTGACAGAAATGTGTACGTTTTTTAAATGAAACGCTGAAAAAAGTTGAGTTTTTTGTCGTGATTTTCCTTATTCACTATTTTCCTCAGTCACAATAACAAATTTTAAACTGCGATATATTGTCACAGATAATCTCACGATAAACGGTCATATTTAAACTACTTTAAATCACTTTAAAGCAGGAAATTTCCCGCAAACGCCCAGTAAACGGTGCCAAATCGAAAAAAATCACGGGCCGTAATAAATGAAGAGTAGCCTGAAACTCTTAAAGCTGTGGTACCTGATTTTCACACCACGAAACCGTACGTTGGTGTTTAAATGTGTCTAACTATAGCGCTCAGAAACTCTTTAACACATTGTTTATATTCGCAGGCTCAGCTTCAGAACAGCTTTTTTCAGACGGCGAAGTGAAACCCGTGCTACCGCCCCAAGAGCAGCCAATCGGAGCGCTGCTTTCGACCCCTATTTCCTGCTTCACGGAACATAAAATACGTTATTATGAGATGCAGACAACGTGCAGCGGTCTCATTTTTGCCACGATGTTCTGCTTTTACAAGATATTCTTTGGGCGAAACATGTTTTTTACTCATTTACAAAAAAAAAAAGTTGTGTACTCCAGCTTTAAGTAGTTCATTGATATAATTTATGAGTCTAATAAAGGAATAATTGAGCCCTTTACAGCTAAAATTTTAATTTTTTTTTTTTACAGCGAACGAACAAAAACTGTCTAATTTGTGCAAAGAAAAGATATACACGCTAAATATTGAGTCCCAAAAATATTGTTCCTGCTTTCATTTACTGAACGATAAGTCGATAAAGTAATTATAGTGACAGGTCAGTCTAATTTCCTTGATTTTGTCTCGATTTGGGTTCTGTAAAGTTTTATCATAACAGACTTCAATACATTAAGGTATAATCATGATTGTTTTAATGTAATTTTAACTATTGTGTCATGTATGCTCAAATATTAGAATCAGAATGCTTTTGTTGTCATGGCACAAAATGCACGAGGAAATGTAAAAAACACTCCACAGTGAAGCAGAAGAAAACAGGATAGTGTAATAGTTTGCATTTGTGATTTTTGTGATCCATAAAATAAATTATGTGCCTCCCTGTAAAAGTTTGTAAATAAAAACGTTCTAAATTCAGAATGGAGGTAAAAGTAAAGTGCAACATAATGTAAAATCACAAAATATGATAAATGTAGATGATTTAGTGTGAGTAAAAGCCTCAGACACATGTGGGTGACATCAGAGCTGCTTTAAACACATTTATTATTGTATTTTATATCATGTTTTAGGAAATTGTGATAAACTCTTTGCATTTTTGATGAAGAAACAATCCAGATTTATGGATTTTACTGGAAAAATACTCACAGAAATGTTGAGCCCACAATAGTTTTTCATTTTATCCAGAGATATATTAGATACTATTCCAGAAATTAGATTATTTTGAAGCTAAAATATAATTTTAAGGCTATATTTTTTTATTTTGTCCATCGTTTGTTGTAGAAAATCAAACTAACTGACCTTTCTTCTCTGGAAATTCAAATGTGTTGCTTTTTTCCAACACAAACGCTTCAAACCAGTAGAATTTAGATCTAATGTGAGACAATCATTGAAACATTTACAGTCGACTTCATTTTGCCTCCAGTTGCCTTCATGCCGAGTGACATTTAGTTTTGTTGCCATTAGTTACAATAAAACATACATGTGTCAAATACGTAACATCTTCAGGAATGAGAACGGACAGGGTTTTACAGTATACTCTCAAAATAATTTCAAATATGCGTGGTAGTTTTCTGAGAACTTTGTAAGAAACCTGAGTCTGAAGATGGAGGCGCTGCTTGTCAACAGTTCTTTTTAGACAAATGCTTTGGGCCTGGACTTCAGGGACCTCAAGGCAAAGTCAAAAATACACTTCTACTGTCGGTGTGCACGGATTTGGATGTAGGTTAAAGGAAACATAGTCTGCATTTTTCATATTGCTGTTGGCCTTTAAACATGCTCTTGAGTTCCTTCAATTTGCCATCTCATGTTTTAAAACAAAAACTAAAAAAGTTTCTTATTCATTCAATGACTTTTTTATCAGCCAGTATGAAATGACACTTACTGAGTGCATTCAGCCAGCAGATGGCGTCAGTGCTTTATATAATATAGTGAAGTTGGCGCTGAAAAGAAGTTATGACGCGGATTTGCTGCAGAGGTTATCGTGTATCGTGTTGAGGCAGAAATGCTCAGAACGAGTTTAGCGATGATTTAAGGATTTAAAACAGTGGAACATTCTCAGATAAATGGCATAGATCAGGGGTGTCCAAACTTTTTCCATCGAGTGCCACATATTGAAATACAGACCAAGCGGAGGGCCACAAATCAATCGCGAAACGTTCAAAAAACCTGCATTTTTCTGATGCTTTAAGTACCACCACATTTACATTCAGTCTCAATGCCTTAATATCAGGTCTGTATTGCACCATAAATGTTAGTTATTTAGGTTAGAATTTTAGAAAATCTGAAATTTGTTTTAGTCATGTTTTTGCTGCTTTTAATTGTGACCATTCAACTTACAATTTCGATTTGTTTGTGATATATCTTGCAGCTCGTATTCCATCCCTTCTTGAGCAAATTCCCTCAACTTTACTATTTATAATAATATGTGTAGTAGATGGCATTGCGGGCGAGCGGTCAACACTTTCTGGTTGCTGACTCAGAGCTTCATGATTTGGGAAAAAATATCTAATTCTTCTGACCGATTTCTATTTTTAAAAACAACCAGGAGAATTAACAAAAAGACAAACTGAAAAGAAAATCACACGTTTCAAATGGTTTTTGTCACTTTTAGTCACGTTTTTCTCATTTTTAGCCAATTTTTTGTCTCTTTTAGTCATGTTTTTTGCGTTTTTGCAGCTTTTAGTCACATTTCTGTGACTTTTAATTGTGCATTTGTCGCTCGATTGTCGTGTGTTTCCCACTGTCATTTTCACTGTTAGTCAAGTTTTTGACAATTTTAGTCACGTTTTAGTCATGTTTTTGCAGTTTTTATTCACATTTTTGTCACTTTTAATTGTGCTTTTGTTGCACAATTGTTGTGTGTTTCCCACTGTCATGCTCACTGTTAGTTTAGTCATGTTTTTGCAGCTTTTAATTGTGACCATTCAACTTACAATTTCGATTTGTTTGCGATATATCTTGCAGCTCGTATTCCATCCCTTCTTGAGCAAATTCCCTCAACTTTACTATTTATAATAATATGTGTAGTAGATGGCATAAAAAAAATAACTTGTGGTGTTAAAAGTTTGTGAACCTCTGCAGTAGTCGGCATTGCGGGTGAGTGGTCAACGCTTTCGCCTCGTAGAAAGAAGGACCTGGGTTTTATTCCCTTTGTGCTCTGATCCTTCTCAACAGTTAGACGGTGCACTTCGCCTCCTGACCTGGCAATAACCCTGGCGTTTGCTGCTAAACGTCGAGGACTGACCGTCGGAGCAGCTCAGAGTGAGAGACGAAGGACACGAGGCCCAGGCTGGATCCGCTAATCTCCTGGGATTAAACTTCTGCAGCGTCGGGGGCGAAGAGCAGCCGTGACACCGACGGAGCAGCAGAGGGCAGCGCTGAGCCGCTAGTTCAGCCCCGGAGCAGCAGATTATAGGCTGCTGACGGTTATAATATCTCTAGGATGAAACGGAGGTTGAGGGCGACAGTGGCTTTACATGTGCGGATTAGTTGGCGTCACTGCGAGAAGGTCACAGGTTCGAGTCTCAGGTCTTTCTGTGTGGAGTTTGCATGTTCCTCCTGTGTCTGGGTGAGTTTCCTCCAGTTTCCCCTTTCAAAATATGCTCTAGAAGTAAAATCCTCCATCTGAAGTCCTGAACAAGGCAAGGCAAGGCAAGGCAAGTTTATTTGTAGAGCACAATTCGTACACAGGGCAATTCAAAGTGCTTTACATAAACAGGAAAAGTTGCATTAAAATCACAAAACACAAAAAGACACACAGAATCATTTTAAAATCATTTTAGAATAAAGTGCCTTAAAAGAGAAGAGTGCAGATAGATCTTTCAGTCGTATGCACGTCTAAAGAGAACTGTTTTTAGCCTGGATTTAAACATTGTCGGAGTGGAGGCCTGTCTCACATCTTCAGGGAGACTGTTCCAGATTTTAGCTGCAAAAAACTGAAATTCTGATTCCCCATGTTTAGTCCTGACTCTAGGCACCAGCAGGAGGCCGGTCCCTGAGGCCCTCAGATTGCGAGATGGTTCATATGGCACTAACATGTCAGAGATGTACTTTGGTGCTTGGCCATGGAGAGACTTGAACACAAGCAGAGCTGCTTTAAAGTCAATTCTCTGAGCCACAGGAAGCCAGTGCAGAGACCTGAGCACAGGACTAATGTGATCGCATTTCCTGGTTCTAGTCAGGACCCGAGCAGCAGCGTTCTGGATGTACTGCAGCTGTTTTACAGCTCGTTTGGAGAGGCCAGTGAACAGGCCGTTGCAGTAGTCTAACCTACTGGAGACAAATGCATGGATAAGTCTCTCCAGGTCTGGTTTAGACACTATACCTTTAATTTTGGCAATGTTTTTAGGTGGTAAAGGCTGTTGATGTTATTATTGATTTGATGTGGCTGTTAAAGTTCAGGTCTGAGTCCATTATTACCCCCAGATTTCTAACTTGATTTGTCGGTTTTAGAGCGAGAGACTGGAGGTGACTGCTGACACTTTCTCTCTGTTTCTGCGGCCCAAAGACGATGATTTCAGTCTTGTCTGAGTTTAGCTGAAGAAAATTGTTTTGCATCCACAAGCTGATCTGTTGGATGCAATGACAGAGTGAATCCACTGGTCCATATTCACCTGCCGTCAGTGAGACATAGATCTGAGTGTCATCTGCGTAGTTGTGATAAGACACATTTGTGCTGAGTATTAACTGACCTAAGGGCAGCATATAGAGGTTGAACAGAAGGGGTCCCAGGATTGACCCTTGGGGCACCCCACAGGTCAAGCTCACGTGGTCTGAGACACAGTTACCAATCTCAACAAAGTACTCTCTGTCCTCAAGGTAGGACTTCAACTAATTTAGGGCAGTGCCAGTGATGCCCACCCAGTCCTCTACTCTCTGTAGGAGGATCCTATGATCGACAGTGTCAAAAGCAGCGCTCAGATCTAACAGAATTAAGACTGAGGCTTTGCCCGCATCAGTGTTCAGGCGGATGTCATTTGTCACCTTGATAAGAGAAGTCTCAGTGCTGTGATGAGGTCTAAAACCTGACTGAAAAACATCAAATGAGTTGTTTATTAAGAGGAAGTCAGTGAGCTGTTGGTAAACAACCTTTTCGAGGACTTTGCCTAAAAATGGCAGATTTGAGATGGGCCGATAATTTTTCAGTTCTGAGGCATCAAGACTGCTCTTCTTAGGAGAGGCTTAACGACCGCAGTTTTCAAGGCCCTTGGGAATGTTCCAGATTGAAGCGACATGTTAACTATGTGAGTGAGTGGTGTTAACAAAGTGCTCAGAACAGACTTTAGAAATCTGGTGGGTAACACATCGAGGCAGCATGTAGAAGAACTCAGACTGGTGATGATCTCTTGGACAGTTTTGTCAGTTACAGGTGCAAACTGAGTCAGCTCTAAATGTGTAGGTGGTTTTAAAGTTATTATTTGCACTGTGGAATTTATGGCATTTTTAATGCCCTGAACCTTGTCATTAAAGAATACTGCAAACTCATTGCACTTAGCTGTGGAAATTAGTTCTAATGGCAGCAGAATTGAGGGTTTGTTAGTCTGTTTACTGTTGCAAACAGAGCACGCGAGTTATTACTGCAATTTCCAATTATTTCAGAAAAAATCCTTCCCTTGTTTTACATAAAAATGAGGTTGTACATGTACAACCTTTCTCTATAAATCTCTTATGAATCTGAGCTTTGACTTGCGCCATTTTCGCTCAGCCTGCGGCACTCCTTTCTGTGCCCTGACTGTCTCATTATTCCTCCATGGCGCCTTCTGCTTATTTTTAACCATTTTAACCTTCATAGGAGCAATGGTGTCCAGAACATTCAAGATATTAGATGTAACAGAATTTAAAAAGTCGTCAACATTTGAACATGAAGGATTTTCAAAGTTTATCATTTCAATGAAAAGCGACTTGTGCTGTCATTTATGTGTCTCCTCCGAACAACTGCAGGACCAGTGGTGATTTGGGAATAACCGACAGGTCAAAGAAAACACAGAAATGATCAGACAGTGCCACATCGACCACACTGACGCTTGAAATATTAACCCTTTAGTAATTAGCAGGTCCAGAGTGTGTCTCTGCTGTGAGTGGGGCCACTCACATGCTGAGTAAGACCAAAGGTTTCAAGGACAGCATCAAGCTCTTTAGCGTTTCTGTCGCAAACATTATCCACGCGTGAACATTGAAATCACCTGTAATGACCAAACCGGCCAAATTCTGTGCATACAACTGAAAGCATCTCAGTAAAATCATCAATAAAACCTTGGCAGTGCTGGGGAGGCTTGTACAGGACAATGTAGAGTATGGAGGGAGACTGTTTTAGCTCCATTTTAAAAGATAAATACTCAAATGATGAAAACACCCCAAAAGACAACCTCTGGGTAACTATTTTATCTCTAAAAACTGCACAGACACCTCCACCCTTTTTGTTGTCGCGTGTTTCAGATTCAAACTTGAAGCCTGGTGGAGTCGCTTCTATTAGAACTACAATCCCCGTGTTTTTGTCAATCCATGTTTCAGTTAAAAACATAAAATCAAGATTATAAGAAGATATAAAATCATTAATTAAAAGTGATTTGTTACATAATGATCTGACATTAAGCACAGCAAGTTTCAGATTGGTTTCCATGTGACTGGACGTTATCTTTTCACAGGGAATATGAATTAAATTTCTAAGATTGGACAGTCTAACTGTCCTTCTGTTCTCCAGTCTGTGTGACGTGACTACAGATATAACACAGGGCCCCGGGACCAAGACTAGACCCAGATCTGGAGGTCCCTCAGCGCTGCGCCCTCTGCAGGTTTAACCCAATGGCATTGAAGGACGGGTCAAATGCAGGGGACAAATTTCCCTGCTGGGTCAGTAAAGGCTAATTTAACCTAACCCCATAAAACCTGACCTCCCCTGCATTATTTTGGTCTGTGACGTAAGGCAGTGGTTCCCAAAGGGGTCGCGAGATGATTTCAAGATCTCATTTTAACGAATATGACGTTGTATTTGCTCTATTTTTAAATTAAAAACTGTATATTTTAGTGAAACAGGGTCCTATAAGACAATGAACTATTCAAATAACCAATATTTAACCTGATTTAACACGCTTTGACACTCAAAATGATTTCTACTGTCATTTTCATTTCGGATTAGTTGGCGTCACTGCGAGAAGGTCACGGGTTCGAGTCTCGAGTCGGACCGGGCCTTTCTGTGTGGAGTTTGCATGTTCCTCCTGTGTCTGGGTGAGTTTCCTCTAGTTTCTACCATCAATCCAAAATATGCTCCATAGAAACAATAGTCCTGACCAAGACTAGACCCAGATCTGGAGGTCCCTCAGCGCTGCGCCCTCTGCAGGTTTAACCCAATGGCATTGAAGGATGGGTCAAATGCAGAGGACAAAATTCCCTGTGGGGTCAATAAAGGCTAATCTAATTTAACCCCATAAAGCCTGACCTCCACTGCATGATTTTGGCGAGGGGTGAGCTGGGGGTCGCGAGATGATTTCAAGATCTCATTTTAATGAATATGACATTGTATTTGCTCTATTTTTAAATTAAAAACTGTATATTTTAGTGAAACAGGGCCTAATAAGACAATAAACTATTCAAATAACAATATTTAACTTGCTTTAACACGCTTTGACTCTCAAAATGATTTCTACTGTCATTTTCATTTCGCTTTGGGGGTCCTGAGTAGGTTACATGGCTATTTTGGGGGTCCCTGCCAGAAAAGTTTGGGAACCCCTGACGTAAGGTTTCTGATTGTGGAGAAAGTCGTGGCTTAAAAACGTTTCGGAGTGAGATCAGTCTTAGAATCGTTGTACGACCAAAGACGATTTATGTCAAACCTGTCAGATATTTTGGACACAGCAAAAAATGTAAATCTATCCAAGCTTAAAACGGCTTGAATTTATAATTTTTATCTGGATTTGAGAAGTTTTGACTCGATGAGATTTAATTGCTGATGTGATGCAGAATATTTCACTGGTTTCAAGGTATTTCTGACTGATCCTGCGATAATTTTGCTTAAAAATACATTTGTCAGTGGTAAGTAAAATGATCTTAACCCAGTGACAGATAATTTGGGTTGAAGTAAGAAATAATGTGTTGAAACAAGTCACAAACGGTTTGAAACAAGTAAAATAATCTAGTTCCATTAAATAAATCGTCTCCACTGATCTTAACGACGAAAGCTAACCTGTTCACGCCAGATTGATCTGCGTATCACTCTGAGTTTAGTTCAACACATTATCGATCTGGACAGACTCTCGCTGAAAGCCGTCGAGAAAATGTGTAACGTCATAACAACCAGGAGAATTTACAAAAAGACAAAATGAAAAGAAAATCACACATTTCAAACAGTTTTTGTCACTTTTAGTCATGTTTTTCTCATTTTTAGACACATTTTTGTCACTTTTAGCCGTGTTTTTTGCGTTTTTGCAGCTTTTAGTCACATTTCTGTCACTTTTAATTGTGCTTTTGTCGCTCGATTGTCGTGTGTTTCCCACTGTCATGTTCACTGTTAGTTTTTGTCAATTTTAGTCAGATTTTAGTCATGTTTTTGCAGATTTTAATTGTGACCATTCAACTTACAATTTCGATTTGTTTGCGATATATCTTGCAGCTCGTATTCCATCCCTTCTTGAGCAAATTCCCTCAACTTTACAATTTATAATAATATGTGTAGTAGATGGCATAAAAAAATAAAACAACTTTATGACAAATTTTCAAATCTGTTTTTGCAAACCAGGTTAACCTTGTTATAGATCTGGTGGTACTCGAACGGCTTAATATTTTCGTAGGTGTTCTGGTGTTAAAAAAGTTTCTGAACCTCGGCAGTGTTCGACATTGCGAACATTTGAGTTGATCTGTCGCAGCGTCACAAAAGCAGAACAAGCGAGAAATCAATGAATCCAGTTGAGAGAAAAGTACAGACCTCATCCTCGTCCTCAAATCAAATCAAATCAAACTTTATTTATATAGCGCTTTTCATACATATAATGTAACACAAAGTGCTTTACAGTGCATTAAAAACATTCCCACATCCCGTTTCCCTTCCAACCGCCCCCACACACACACACACACACACACACACACACACACACACACACACACACGTTCTAAGAGACATGAGGCTGAGTTAAAGTTGAAGTTAACCTTAGCAAGTCAGAATGAGAATGCAAAACTTATAACTGCGATTACAGCGTCCAGATGGATTCTCTAGAGTTTCTGGACTCATAAATATCACCAGAATTCATATGTCAGGGCCAGGTTAGATGACGACACTCTTGACTAATATTGCATTGTTGTTTTTGCATAATATCGTAATTTTAAGAGCTTTTTCCAGCGCCACACCGCTCCCCCTTGTAGTCGACTGATCGATGCATTGAACAAATCAAAACCGTACTTTTTTCTTCGCTCTGTTTGTGCTCTTCGGGCTGGTCATGTTACATTGCAGAGGAGGACAATAGTTCTGTGTCTGGAGTGTTTTGATGCGTTAAGGCCCTCCAGCTGTGACAGTGTCATTGTTGTAGTGAAAGCGTGACTCATGTTTTATAATGATCTGATCCAGGCGTGTCTCTGAATGTGACCGGCTCTGCAGCATTCACACTTTAATAATGAATTAAACAACACCAGCAGGAGCAAATCTAACCTGTTCACTGCCTTCAGAGAGAGACGCTGTAAACACAGACCTGAACATGAGAGATTTGAACAGGAAGAATTAGTCGGTACATCATGGTCTGTTTAGCAAAAATGAATGATTTGGAAAAACAGAAAAGGGCCATTCACAAATTGTTCTTCTTAAAGACACATAAGTAGGAAATGCATTCACTCGACATGTTTTGGCTGCTTTACTGCGAGCCTTCCTCAGAGGTTTTTGTGTCTTTAAGAAGAACAATTTGTGAATAAAACTAAAGAAGACATGATGAACTTTATTGGACTAAGAAAAGGGCCATTTAAAAAAAAAATATTGAAGACTTAACAATTTACTCTTTGTCTAGCAGTGTTTTCAACGGTTAAATCTATTTTAGCGCAATACAAATATTATTCCATCTTTTAGTGAACAGAATATGAAAACATATCAAATTGTGATTTTTTTTTTGACAAGCGCTGCATTTGTGATTAGATTTGCAAATTATGTTTTAATTATAGATTATTGTCAAAATAGGGCTGCACCATGTTAACTGATTAATCGCAATGAACCACTGATTTCATTTAATTTATTTATTTATTTTGAGCAAGTCAATAAAGACAAAATAATAAGTACAATATGTCTCTAGAACTTAAATATTCCATCAGCACATTAATAAAGAATTTGAAAAGGAGTGGGAAGTGTGGGAAGTGGGAAAATGTTGCGTCCCACAATTATAGAACAAGTTGTCAATTAATGTGCCTCTGACAGGTTGAAATGCACATTTAACTAAAATGCAGTTAAGATAAATATATTCAAATTTCAACTAAAATCTTTACAAATTTAACCCCAGTTTAGCTGTTTTTTATGTTTTAAATTTTACTCCCGGTTGTAAAGTATGACATCACGCTAGGAAATTACCATAGCAACCACACTGTACAGTGGCCATAACTCATCTGATGTCACAGATTTTGTTCATTTGACAAAGAAAAACACAAGGGAATACCTTTATTTTGTTGAATTAATCTTTAAAGGGTCAAAAAAGTGTTTTATTTTGTGTAAATGATGCATGACCTTTGTCTCCCCAGCGTGATGTCATCAATTTATTTACTTCCTGTAATTGTCAACAGATTTTTCAACTTTTCTCCACAAATAGCGACTTGATTGGTGTAAAACTATAATTTGTATTTACACAAAGTATTAATACACTGAATAAAGTCAAAATTAGAAAATCATAAAAACCCGTCATAAGTGAAAAATTAAGTGATCTAATAATTGTTATCTGGACTTCAAAACATGCATGAGCTGAGAGAAGAGTTTTTGTGACTTAGAGAAAGTACGAATCACACAAAAATGAAAGTGTTTTTGATGAAAAAACAGTTTTTAATTAAAAAGGGTGTTCCCCAGGGTTGAGTCCTCGGTCCATTACTTTTTCTTTGTGTGTTAATAATATTGTAATACTATTGTAAACCCTTCTTATGCAGATGACAAAATTTTGTTTTCCTTCACACCCACTGCTCAAGAGGCCTTTTCTAAATTACAAAATGTGTTCAAATGCGTTTTTCAAAGTTGACTAATAAACCTAAAACTAGTCTTAAACATTTGTTCAATATCTCATATTTGCTGGCCTTTTGCGTTCTAAACAAATAATTAATTAATGAAAGAAAAAATCACTAAACTAATCAGTTACCAAAATAATTGTTAGTTGCAGCTCTTGTTCAAAAGGCACATTTTTAAAACATTTATAATAATATGTGTAGTAGATGGCAAATGATGACAAATTTTCAAATCTGTTTTTGCAAATGGGGTGCACGGTGGCAGAGCGGCTAGAGTTTCTGCCTCTCAATAAGGAGATCATGGGTTCGAATCCCAGACCACCCCAACATCGTGGTTTCGAATTCCGAACCACCCTAACATCACACGATCTCTCTGGGTGGAGTCTGCATGTCCTCCCCGTGTTACCGTGGGTTCTCTCCGGGTTCTCCGGCTTCCTCCCACCATCCAAAGACATGACTGTGTAGGTTAATTGAGAACTCTAAATTGTCCCTAGTGAATGAATGTGAGAGTGAATGGTTGTTTGTCCTTGTCCGTGTCTCTGTGTTAGCCCTGCGAAGAGTTGGCCACTGTCCAGGGTGTACCCCACCTAAGGCCCAAATAGATAGGCTATAGATAGATAATAGATAGGATAGGCTCCAGTCACCCGCGACCTCTAACGGGAATAAGCGGTAGAAAATGAAAGAATGAATGTTTTTGCAAATGAACTATTAATTTGTAGTTTTGAAAAGAGGATATGATTTCCTCGAGTCATTAGTTTGTCCTTGAGCCTTGAGCCTGTTTTGTCTGCGTCGTATTCTTTTAAAGTCGGTGTGGTATTCTTCTAAAGCCGTCCTCGTGCAGCTGACAGGAGCCTGACATGAATGAGATACCAGATCAGAGCTTCTACATCTGCGTCAGCGCCAACACGTGAACGCTGCTCAGAGGTGACTCCTGCTGCTTCTGGATCACAATGCATTACAATAAAATATGTGTGGCTGGTCACATTTACAAAGGCTGTGATTATAATTTAAAGCCTAAATGTCCCTGTGTCTCCACAAGGTTTTATTCTGTGTAATAATGAACATGTTCTGAAATATGGGATTGTTGCATTAGTGTAGCCGTTCAGATGTCAGTCTCATCTCTCTCTGTGTTTTGGTGGGTTTCCTCCTGGCACTGGGTTTCTTCCATCCTTCAGTACAGGAGCTTAATCTGTCGGAGCAGTGGGTGCAGCGCCAGGGTGACCTGGACAGATGAATTCTCACATTATTTGTGAGTTCACAAACTATCTGGACGCGGGTTGGGTTGGGTTTGGACCAATCACAGCGGAGCGTTGTGGTTTGGGAAAAGTCAAAAGGACGAACCCAAACAAACATGGCGACGCCAACAGATGGACTTTGGCCAATTTTAGCAGATTTATGGACTATTTTGTTTTAACAAACATGCACATAGAGGAAATGTGTGCATTTAAGGACGAGGAAGAAGTTTGTGCTTTTCAGCTTGATTTCTTGCTTTGTTTCTTGATGTTCCTCCTTTTCCTGACGGCTCTCGGCGAGAGACTCTCCAGAGTGATAAATGTGAAAACTCAATTCAGAGAAATACATACTGTATATCAACCTGGCACATCAACCAGGGAGCCAGATCTAGAGCTCGGTCTAATCTTGGGCAGCAGGGGATTCTGGCCTCTGGTGCATGTTTTGAGTTGAAACCAGAGGAAACCCTCGAGACACAAGACACGAGGAGAAAGAAAGGACGACCACGGAAGTCAAACCCAGAACCTTGTTGTTGAGAGGCGAGAGGACCGACTCTGCTGCCGCTGCATTAAATTCATCCGGCTCCATAAAGACAATAATGTGGCGCCATCTGTCAAGTTACAGGTCAGATCTGTGGAGAGGCGGTTAACACCTGTAATTTAAGGAAGATACTTTTAATGCCGTACTGTGTAACATGTTTGGAAAAGCAGAGGAGGGTTAATTGACTTGTTTACGGCGTCACTGTCTCCAGAGCACCGTGTAAACAAAGACAGTGGCATTTGGAGCTGGAGCGGTGTTTTATTTTCGCTCCGTTCACCTGTCTGTTCTCTGACCTGTCAATCAAACTCTCCATGGTCAAACTCAACCTTCACACCAAGACCAGACTGAGACCAGACTGAGACTGGACTGAGACCGGACCGAGACCGGACCGGACTGAGACCGGACCGAGACTGGACTGAGACCAGACTGAGACCGGACCGAGACGGGACTGAGACCGGACTGAGACCGGACCGAGACCAGACTGAGACCGGACCGAGACCAGACCGAGACCGGACTGAGACCGGACTGAGACCGGACTCTGAGACCAACACAGAGACCAGACTGAGACCAGACTCTGAGACCAACACCGAGACCAGACTGAGACCGGACTCTGAGACCAACACCGAGACCAGATTGATACCGGACTCTGAGACCAACACCGAGACTGGACTGAGACCTGAGTGATACCGGGCTGAGACTGGACTGAGACCGGATTCTGAGACCAGACTCTGAGACCGGGCTGAGACCGGACTCTGAGACCAACACCGAGACCAGACTGAGACCAGACTCTGAGACCAGACTGAGACCAGACTGATACATGGCTGAGACTGGACTGAGACCGGACCGAGACCGGACTTTGAGACCAGACTCTGAGACCGGGCTGACACCGGACTCTGAGACCGGACTCTGAGACCGGACTCTGAGACCGGACTCTGAGACCAGGCTGAGACCGGGCTGAGACCGGACTCTGAGACCGCACTCTGAGACCGCACTCTGAGACTGGACTCTACGACTGGACTCTGACATCAGAAAAGCACAATATATTACAATCAAGTCGAAATAACAATCTGAGTTGGTGCAGTTTTCAAAAAGTAAAGACTGCAATTATTCAGAGATTATTAAGGGAAAGTTCGCTGTAAAACAACAGTCAGCTCTGCAAACTTGGGACTCAGTGGGACTTTTCTTCTTTAAACTCCACTTGCTGTTGATTTGACTGGAATGTTCAGGCAATTAAACAGATCTGTGGAGATTGTGCAGCGACATTCTTTGAAAAAATTCTTCTCAACACTTCTGACTGAGCGACAGAATTATGAGCAACGCAAACTGATAAAATGTGTTTCTTCATGTGTTTCCGTGGTGCATTAAACAGCGTTAAAAGTCATTGAATGAATTTGGCCAAAAATAAGGCAGTAAAATGCATTGAAAATAATTAAATTAAATCCCCGCAGATATTAAATCTAAAAAACAATTTGACAAAAGATTCATCCATCTGAACAATAACTAAAAAATATGAAAGAATTGTATTTTGAATTCCAGATTTATTGAATCTAGATGTTAATAGCCTCGATCAAATTATGGTTTAAATTTCACTTTAATCAATTACACTTTATTTATCAACATTCTCCTTCATCAGTAACCATATTTTATCCTTTATTTGGTTAAAAATGTCTTTAAAAAGTCTCAAAATACAATTGAATACTCGTTAGTTGCAGCTCTTTTACTTTCGACCGCCTTAAGAGTCAACAACTGAGAACATTGATCGATTCTGTCGTTGATGTCTCTTTTATTTACCTCAGACAATCATGAACCAGGAGCTAGTGTGGTGTTCTGACGAGGTGTGAACATGTGTCCTGAAGGATCAACATCAGAGGAAGCACCAGGAGAGAACAGAGAGCTCACGCAATTTGCAAACCCAACACCATTTTCTGTATATTTTTAATTTTATTTATTTGTTTCATTCGTGTCATATAAAAACACATCCTCAGTGACATAGTATTAAACATAGTAAAATGAATGAATGAAAAGCAGCAGAAAGAAGATCAATCTTATGTTATCTGCCCCTTTTACAACTTGTATTGACACACTACAAGTAAAACTTTTTTGTTTTGTTTTTTGGTTAGTTTGGTCTCTCAACATATCGTCTTTCATGTGGAAACAACAAACATGTCCAATCTGCTCCTAAAGATGTTTTATTCTTCCATTGAATCCACTTCATCCATAGATTTCTCTGGGACATTGTAACTTCAAAGGTCGTTTTCTTAAAATGCATTTTTGTTCCTCGAGACATAAAGATCAACCTTAAAGTAGATCCTACACCAAACTGTACAATCTGGACTCAACAAGATTTAGACGAAACGCACAGAAGGATTTTTTGATGACTGATTCTAAAACTGATTTATTGAAGTTTTAAGGCAAAAAAATTAGTTGAAATTGGAATTTTTAGAACAATTTTTAGTCCAGTCTAGTTTACTTAAAAACTAAATAAGAAATCCAAAATCCCCTCTGTACATGTTTTGTAACTAATATGTAAAAAATGAACCAAGAAATTTAAACCTAGTTCTGTCCATTTTTCAGATTTAAATGTCCCAAATATGTGAATTTGAGTAAACTAAAGCAGAATCTTTAAATTCAACATTTTTTCCTATTCACCTGTAGCGTCTCACCTTAACACTTAACACCAAACGTTTGCATTTAACAGCCACAAAAACATTGCAAATATATTAACCCAGAGAGTGTTATTACATTTGTAAGTCATAAATCAATGTTTGAAAGTGAATTTCTGACAAATTTGACAAATAAAAATATATGGGAACACTTTTATTTTGATGAATTCATGTTTAAACAGTCAAAAAAAAACATTTTATTTTGTGTAAATTATGCATAACCTTTGGATTGGACTGTGATGTCATCAATTTGTTTTTACTTCCAATAATTTTTTACCGATTTTAAAATTTTTCTCCACAAACAGCTTCTTGATTGGTGTAAAACCACAATTTATATTTAGAACAGGTGTGAATACACCAAATAAAGTTAAAATTAGATTGTTTTATTAAATTGTCAATTATATACCAAGTATATACCAAAACTGGCACATTTCAGTTTATGTTTTTAGACCGTTTTAACAGTTGTTTTCTTCTAGTTTTATGTTGAAGAATAGAAAAAGAGATGGCAGAGTTTATAACTTAGTTTATATAATATTATCATTATATATTATATAACATTATAAATCCTGCATGCATTATAAGACGTGAAACATTGATGTTAAGGTTCCCAAAAGTAGTTTCTTGTACGTTTAGTGTTTTATAAGTTGTGGTTGTGTGTTATGCAGATGTTTCTCGAGTTGTGAAGCGTCTCCCTGACAAAGATGGCGTCCGACTTTGACAGTGGTTTGACGGAGAGGAGCCACGGCCTGGACATCGACCACGTTCATCTGCTGCTACAAGGTCAGAAATTCACCTTTAATTACCTTTAATCAGCGAAAACACAACGAGATAAAGGTGTTAAGTTAAAGGAAAAATATTCTGCATTTTTCATATTGTTATTAAAGTTTGGCTTAAATTAGCCATCTCATGATTTAAAACAAAATCATTATCAGTCACTATGAAATGACACTTACTGACTGCATCCAGCCAGCAGATGGCGCCAGCACGTTATACAATCTAGTGAAGTTAGCGCTGAAAAGAAGTTATGACACGAATTTGATGCAGCAGTTATCGTGTTTAGAGGCAGAAATGCTCAGAACGAGTATAGCGATGATTTAAGGACTAAAAAACGCAGAAGATTCTCTGATAAATGACGTAGATGATCTGAAAACACGTCCCGGATCGAGGGAGTTCAGCAAGAAGTGTGTATGATGCTTGGATTGATAGGATATTCTAATGAACATTCCTCAAATCAGCGTGAATGCAACTGAATGTTACGTTTTTGATGATGGAACACAGGATTAAAAGCTCAAAAAAGGAAAGACCTCTAAGTATCTTTTTCTTAACTTCAGCTTCTCAATAAATGTAAATGTTATTCTTTCCATTAATCGATTAGTTGTTTAGAATGTAAAAGGTGTAAAATGATTATGAGATGTTTACTAAATTGAGACATTTGATGAAGCTAAATTAGTGCTGCTTGAGGACGTCCCGATGGAGTACATTCAGACAATATAGGTTTTGATCAAAAACACTAAATGTAGCTGTTTCCTGGGTCTTTTTGGAATAATTCCTGCTGTTTGTGCCATAAAAGTTGTCGTTTCTTACACTGTCTGTTCAAAGTTCACATTAAATTCATTAAACTGACAAAAAGACTGAAAACAAATAAACTAATAAAAGCATGTTTGTGCAAATCTGCAGAATAAAACAAGATATTTTGTTGTTTGTAGAGGAAAATATGGTACCCACGAGTTACATCCTTTGGGATTTTCTAATTGCGTCCATTCAAATTGCAATTTTGATTCAGTTTGGATTAATTGTGCAGCCCTAATAAAAATAAGCAGGGATAAAAGAGGATGGAAGGGCGTCTGACACTCAGGAATAACCACTTTTCTCCTCTTGATACTCAAACTAAACCAGGGCCATTCAAATGAAGGCCCGGGGGCCAAATCAGGCCCTCCAAGGGACATAATTCGGCCCTCAACCATCTTCAAAAATATAGAAAATATTTTATCTCTTGTTATTGGTTTATATCTGGATAAGTCCTGGTTTAGTCCTGGTTCAGTCCTGGTTTAGACCAGATTTAGTTCTGGTTTAGTCCGGGTTTAGACCTGGTTTAGTCCCGGTTTAGACCTGGTTTAGTCCTGGTTTAGCCCTGGAATAGTCCTGGTTTAGTCCTGGTTTAGACCTGGATTTGTCTTGGTTCAGTCCTGCTTTAGTCCCGGTTTAGTCCTGGTTTAGACCTGGTTTAGTCCTGGTTTCATCCTGGTTTAGACCTGGATTTGTCCTGGTTCAGTCCTGGTTTAGACCTGGTTTAGTCCTGGTTTCATCCTGGTTTAGACCTGCTTTAGTCCTGGTTCAGACCTGGTTTAGACCTGGTTTAGTCCTGGTTTCATCCTGGTTTAGACCTGGATTTGTCCTGGTTCAGTCCTGCTTTAGTCCTGGTTCAGACCTGCTTTAGTCCTGGTTTTGTCCTGGTTTAGACCTGGTTTAATCCTGGTTTAGACCTGGATTTGTCCTGGTTTAGTCCTGGTTTATACCTGGTTTAGACCTGGTTTAGTCCTGGTTTAGACCTGGATTTGTCTTGCTTTAGTCCTGGTTTATACCTGGTTCAGTCCTGGTTCAGCCCTGGTTTAGTCCTGGCTTCGTCCTGGTTTAGACCTGGTTTAGTCCTGGTTTAGTCCTAGTTTGGATCTGGTTTAGTCCTGGTTTAGACCTGATTTAGTCCTGGTTTAGACCTGATATAGCCCTGGTTTAGACCTGCTTTAGTTCTGGTTTAGCCCTGGTTTAGTCCTGGTTCAGCCCTGGTTCAGCCCTGGTTCAGTCCTGGTTCTGGTCTCGAGGACAAAACCATGTGAAAACCCTGGCTCTGGGTGAACTAAAACCCTGATCTAGACTCTTCCTGTTTGGGTCACATCAGGTCTTACATTGTGACACACTTTTCTGCTGCTGCTTACCCACAATGCCCGGGTGCAGGTTGGAGCAGGTACGGCGGTGGGCGGGGCTTGGCTGGACTCACCTGCTGTTTCTGCTGCAGGCGGCTAAAGGCTCAGACTGTCAGCTGCACTCGACTGAGAAGCAGCTAACGTCTTCCTCTGCAGAGACAGCGATGGGAAAAGCCCCGCGTTTTTCTCAGATCCGAGTGTTTTTGCGTTGGCTGATGTTGTAAAGACGAACGACATGAGCGACACCAGAGCGGGTAAGACAATCAGGATGCTTAAGTGGTGCATTAGGGCTGGATAAGAGGTATTGCGGTCGGGGTTGAATTGTTTTACTTGAAAATAGAATTGCAATTTGTGTTTTTAAATCAAAATTCAGTGACGCATAAACGAACTGAGAGCTGCGGACTGAAATATTAACTGCAAACGCAAGAGTCTTAGGCGTTTCAGAAAATGTTTTCAGAGTTCTAAACTAGGGCTGCAGCAATTAATTAGAATAATTGTGACTAATCAGCTGCTAAAATCATCGTAATTGTATTTTGATAATAGTTTTCTGGACTCTAAAACACATGCAAACACTTTTTATTCAATTCAATGATGCATAAACAAGTTCAAGAGCAGAAGACGGAAATATTATTAACCGCAAGAATCTTATGCATTTCAGAACATGTTTTCAGAGCTCTAAACTAGGGCTGCAGCAATTAATCGGAACAATTGTGACTAATCAACTGCTAAAATAATCGTAAATCATTTTCTGGACTCTACATACTCTAAAACACATGCAAAAACACCTTTAAGTCAATTCACTGATACATAAACAAGTTCAAGAGCTGAAGACTGAAACATTAACTGCAAACATAAGAGTCTTAAGTATTTCATAACATGTTTGCAGAGCTCTAAACTAGGGCTGCAGCAATTAGTCTGAATAATTGTGATTTACTGACTGCTAAAATAATTGTAATCATATTTTAATAATCGTTTTCTAGACTCTACAGACTCTAAAACACATGTAAAAACACCTTTTATTCAATTTAGTAATGCATAAACACGTTAAATTTGCATTTAATAAAATGTTATTAACTGCAACTGCAAGAATTGTATGCATTTCAGAACATGTTTTCAGAGCTCTAAACTAGGGCTGCAACAATTAATCGGGATAATTGTGATTTATCGACTGCTAAAATAATCGTACATTGTTTTTTGGACTCTACAGAATCTAAAACACATGCAAAAACACATTTTATTGAGTTCACTGATGCATAAACAAGTTTGATTTGCAGTTGATAAAATGTTATTAACTGCAAACGCAAGAATCTTATGCATTTAAGAACATGTTTGCAGAGTTCTAAACTAGGGCTGCAGCAATTAATCAGAATAATCGTGACTAATCAACTGCTAAAATAATCGTGAATCGTTTTCTGAACTCTATTGACTCTGAAACACATGCAAAAACACCTTTTATGACCAAAACAGTGACAAAATTAACACAAAATGTCAAAAAGACATCAACAATACTTGTATTTGTAAATATTTGTAAATATTCTCTATCTAGAAGCTTTCCGTCACCATCTTTCAACCTGTATTTGGTTAAACGTGAATTTAAACATTCTCATTGTGCAACAGAAAGAATCGTCGACAACTGAAATAATCGTTAGGTGCAGCTCCGGTCTAAATTACAGGCTTTGCAGCTTTTATATGTTCAGTAATTGCATCCATTTCAATTGCCGTTATGATTAGATTATAATTTGTCTTGCAGCATTATTTTGATTTGTGGAAACATATCTTTTAATTTGATGAATTTGATCAGATTAATGGAAGTTGCAGATACTTTATCCAAAATATAACGTCTTAAAAACATAGCTTTGTGTGTCATATTTCGGAGATAAAGGCCATAATTTCCTCTGTTTTAAATTAAAAATCCACCAAAATACTAACATTCTTATAGGACTGCACAGTATATCGCAAAAGTATCGATATTGCAATGTTGGCTAAAACAATAAATATCGATTCAAACTAAATTAGCCTCGGTTTTGTATTTGTTGGTTTCATTTTGATATAAGACATTGTAGTTAGTAGAATAATCGTGAAGTCGACTATAAACCATAATTGCTTTCTCTGGACTAAACAGACTCTAAAACACAAACTTTTAGAACAAAGACAGTGACATTATTAAAGAAAAATGAAAAAGAATAGATAATTTCAGATTTTCCTCAATTATACACTTTATTCATAAATATTCTCTCTCTAGAAGCCTCAATCACAATATTTCAACACTCATTTGGTTAAAAATGTTAGTTTATTCTGCGTTTCAATCTACAATAGAAATAATCGCGGACTATTTGATGACTAAAATAATCGATAGTTTCAGCCTTAGTCAAAAAGTGCATTATTATCGATATCACACTTCATAATAGCTGGAAATATTGCAATAATTAAAGTGTTCAGGGCAGTCGTGCACACAGCCTGGTACTAACATAAACGTTCTATCTCAGTTTTTAATGAGGTGGCAAAATAACAACATCCCAGTGTTTTTTCTTGTTGGTTGTTCATAAATCAAGTTATTACGATAATAACTGACCACTCAGGTGCTTCCTTTTCCAGGGGCCGGTTTCGCATGCGTTAGCAACAGGTTTGATTGACAGCTAGCGCCCCACGTTGCCGCCGTCTCCTCCGCTGAGAGGTGGAAACCGTTAACAACCTCGCTCCTGATTGGTCCGTGTGGTTGCCGCTTCGGCGTAAGGCGCAACATAAAACAATGAATAAAATATAATAAAATATATAAAAGAGGCATGCATACGATTAAGAATAAGATAAAATAAAATAGACTGATAGACTAAAACTATATACAGAAATGTACAATAGTCTTTATAGTCTTTATATACGGTCTATGGGCGTGACTAATTTAAAGCAGACCTAAGTCACTTTAGCGACAGAGCTCCCCCTGCAGCTCTCTTGGGAAATACACTTCTGGTGAAAAAATACTAGCAGTTTCTTTTTTTCTTCTTTTTTTTAATTGAAATAAGGACGCACAATCAATTAGAAAAATATTTTATGTTGCCAAATATTTTAAAAAGAGCCAGTGTTTCTCTGGAGAGTTGTCTTTGGGTTGATGTTGGCAAATATCAAAGACATTTAATGAGGTAAAACTGTTACTTGGTTCTGCTTTAAAGAAGGAATTCATATTTTCTTTAAAGTAAAACCAGTTCTATTTAAAAAGATCCAAACCAGGTCTAAACCAGGACTTAAAGTGCGTTTGGCAGGTTTTCGTGATTTTCTTATTTTGACTTTATTCGGTGCATTAATACCTGTTGTAAATATAAATTATAGTTTTACGCCAATCGAGTTGCCGTTTGTGGAGAAAAGTTTAAAAATCCGTTGAAAATTACAGGAAGTAAACAAACAACATGACATCACACGGTTACGCATAATTTACACAAAAAAGCGTGTTTTTTATCTTTTATACATTAATTCAACAAAAAAGGTGTTCATGAGTGCTATGGTAATTTCCTAGCGTGATGTCACCATTTACAACCAGGAAGTGAAACAAAAAACCTAAAAAATTGCGAAACCGGGATAAAATTTGTGAAGTATTTTAGCAAAATTTAAAATATATTTATCTAAACTACATTTTAGTTAAATGAGTAGTTCAACCTGTCAGGGGCACTTTAACCAGACCTACTTAAGGATTCTTGTTTTTGAGACTTTAGCAGTTTATTCATAAATTATAATTCACCATGTCATTATTTTCTGTACAATTCTGCCAAATTGTAGCTCGTCCCACAAGCCGAGCCCCTATAGAGTCATAATCTCATCGTAACGCCGTTTTTACAACCAGTTTGAAAATCTTCTTCAAAATCTTTGCCCGGGGCTAAACTCTGGCTTGCGTCGATGCACTTCACTGAACCTGATCTCGCAGTGATTTACCGCAGTTTTGACAGCGACAGTTAATGTATTCCACTGTATTTGAGCTGCAGGTTTCCAAGCCGCACGTCAGGAAACACAAAGAGGCCAAACGCAGAGTAGATTAAACTATTTATATGTAACAAAAGGGAGTGGTGCGAGTGGCAAACACTGACACAGATTCAGCTGCAACAAAAACACAAGAACAGGAGCGGCTTAGTTTGACTGCACACTGTATACATTGGATTATTACAACAAGGTATAGACCCTTTAAAAGTCAAAAGAGGCAAGTGCAACATAATGTGATTTCACTGAGAAACTGGGATTAACCTCAGAATATCACAAAATATGACAAATGTAGATGATTTAGTGTCAGTAAAAGCCTCAGACACATGTGAGTGACATCAGAGCTGCTTTAAACACATTTATTATTGTATTTTACATTATGTTTTAGGAAATTATGATCAACTCTTTGCATTTTTGATGAAGGAACAATCCAGATTTATGGGTTTTACTGGAAAAACACTCACAGAAATGTTGAGCCCACAATCATTCTTCATTTAATCTCAAGATATATTAGACACTATTCCATAAATTACATTCTTTTGAAGCTAAAATACAAGTTTACGGCTAGAAAATTGTATTGTGTCCATCGTTTGTTATAGAAAAGCAAACAAACTGACCTTTCTGCTCTGGAAATTCAACGTGTTGCTTTTTTCCAACACAAACACTTCATCTAATGCGAGAGAATCATCAAAAAATTCACAGTCAGCTTCATTTTGCCTCCAGTCGCCTCCGTTCTGGAACACTTTCATGTTTATAAAGGAACGTGTTTGTGTCTCAATGCTAACGCTAATGCTAATGTTGAAGCATAACAACACCCTGCACTGAACTATTATGCGTTACATCATCTAAAGTTTGGCTGCATGATTTTGGAAAGAAAAAAAGCACGTGATTTTTCTGACTCCAGGAGCAATAACATTTGAGATATACAAACCACTATGACTAAGAAACTACTAAGATTTTGTAGCATTTTGTTCTTTGCAGAGTATAATTGCAGCCTTGGCCATTTAACTCAAATTGTGCTTTCAGTTTAATTGCGATATACTTTGCAACTCTAATCTAAACCCATCACTTCAGTTTAAACAGCTGTCATCGCTGCTAATTTCTCTGTAATTAATTATCATACGAAATTCGACTCCTTCTACTTCCTTATGTTCAAAATTAGCTTTGGACGACTCAGGCCAACAAATACTTGTGTGACGAAACCTATTAAAATAGTCCGGACTTTTCATAGAGCTGCAGAATGGACCAGGCTTTGGATTAGACCGGCTCGGATACAGAGGTTTTTAAAATCAGATTAGAAAAAGCACTACAATTACAGTTTAAATGGAGAACGAAGACTGGACGATCTGTGAGACTTTGCACACGGCGGCAGATCTGAATGAGTTTGTCGAGCTGTACGATGGTGAGTGACAACCAGAACCAGTGTGTTACGCTTTTAGTGTTTGGTTTGAGGCTAAATCGATGCGGTTATGGATCTGCGACTAATCAGAGGTGGAGATTTGGTCATGTCCAATCGTCATCAGCTCGGACTTTTTTAAATGCAGAGGTTCACAGCCGATCTTTTGTCACTGAAAGCATGTCGTTTGGAGCAGAGTTTGGACTTTGGAGGGAGAATTGTGGCTATTTTTTGTGTTTGTTAGTGATGATTAAAAGTCTGCAATGTTTATCAAATCAAATCAAATCAATTTATTTTTATAATGCCCAAAATCACAACAACAGTTGCCTCGATGGGCCACAGGTAAAAGCAGTTCAGATAACTGTCCCAGAATGCCCCTGTCCTTTGACCCTCCTTCTCGGCGAGGAAAAACTACAAAAAACCCCATGGGAAAAAGTAGAAACCTCGGGGAGAACCACAGTGAAGGAGAGATCCTACTCCCACGGACGGACAGGCTGCAGATGAACTAGGACTGACGCATCCACTTGGACTGTGGAGCCAGAACCACTCAAGATGGAGGTGGCTTTAAAGAGTTCCTCCAGGCGGACGAGGAGCAGTCCACCAGTGTAGAGAGATCCTCCAGCAGTAGATGAGGAACAGTTCATCTAAGTAGATGGAGTTCGTCCAGGCAGACGAGGTGTGGCTAATCCAGGGTTGAGGGAGTTCCTCCAGGCGGGTGGCGCATAGATCGTCCAGTGTAGAGATCGATCCTCCAGACAGATGGGGGTGGGGGGGTCGTCACTGGAGCAGCCGCCGCAGTGCCTGAAACAGTCTCCACTCCCCGGGGGAAGTGGAGAGAAAGAGAAACATGTGAACAGCAATGAACAGACTACACTTGAAGTAATATATATATATTGTTGATAGGTAAAGTAGGAAGAACCAGAGGATAGTGTTCAAGCTGCCATACTTCCCCCAGCAGAGTTGCTCCAAGGGCAGCATAGCTAAAACTGTAGGTTTTTATTTCTGTTCCTAACTGGCCTGACCATAAGCTATTTCAAAGAGGAACGTTTTGAGCCTGGTCTTAAATGTAGAGACTGTGTCGGCCTCTTTTACATGAACAGGGAGCTGGTTCCATAACACAGGAGCTTGGTAGCTAAATGCTCGACCTCCTACTGTGCTTTTAGAGACTCTGGGGACTAACAATAGTCCAGCATTTTGAGAACGAAGAGCTCTGTTTGGATGGTACGCTACTATTGCATCTTTGAGGTAGGATGGGGCCATATTGTTTAAAGCTTTATAAGTCAGGAGGAGGATTTTAAATTTGATTCTAAACTCAACAGGAAGCCAGTGAAGAGACTCTAACACTGGTGAAATATGATCTCTTCTTCTAGTACCTGTTAATAATCTTGCTGCTGCATTTTGAACCAGTTGAAAGCTTCTTATAGAGCTTTTAGGACACGCTGCAAGCAGGGCGTTACAATAGTCTAATCTGGATGTGACAAATGCATGGATGAGTTTTTCGGCATCATCTCTGGGCAGGATTTTTCTAATTTTGGCTATGTTACGCAAATGAAAGTAGGCTGTTTTACAGGCTTGATTTATATGAGCTTTGAACGAGAGATCTTGGTCAAATAGGACCCCAAGGTTTCTTACAGTAGAGCTGGGGGCTACAGTGATATTGTCCAGAGAAACTATCTGGTCAGATAAAGAGTCTCGCAGGTGCTTAGGGCCCAGCAGAATGACCTCGGTTTTTTCAGGGTTAAGGAGCAGATAATTAAGAGTCATCCAAGTTTTTATGTCTTTCACTCCTCCTCTTTATGAGCCTGAAATCAATACTTAAAGCCATTTTTATTGTATTTTTGAAAAAGAAAATATCGAATTGACTAGCGAGATAAATATAGGAAAAAATAATTAATTGTTTTTCAAATCAAGCTGTAGATGATGGAAAGTAATAAGTCAACTTCCAGTATTTGTTTATCACCATGGAGATGTCATATCAGGGGGGCGTGGTCTGCTGTGAGGGAAACTCTCCATTGATTCAACAGGAAACTCAACTTTTTCCCACTTATATATTTCCTGGTGAATTATGTCTATTTCTATTTAAAACAAAATAAAAGTTGTACACCTGGCAACGGATTGTTCTGTAGATGTAAAGATAGCCGGCGCTAGCATTGCTGTAACATTTAGCCCGCCGCTAACATTAGTATTTTTGGATAACTTTATAACTAACTAACTAAATTTGGGCCATTTGATCACTTTATTCTCCTCCATGTCATTGTGTCTGTATTTGGCATAATATACGAAAAGTGGTTGAAAAGTGGGTGATAGAGCTGCGCTATTACATTGAAATGAATGGATCACTTTACCCACAGAGGTTCGTTTGGGATCAGATGCCGACTGTATCAATCTGGAAAGGCTTTCATTGAAAGCAATTGGAACGGTCAAAACATGCTTCGCACAGATTGGTCGAAGCATCACAACAGAAGAAATTACAACATCAAACTTTTGTTAAATCCAGTGGAGAGAAAAGCACTCTTTCCTTCCACAAATGGACAAAACGCCTTTGTGAACTTTTCAAAAAAAGCAAAATAGTCCATATTTCTGCTAAAACTAACCTGGCTGGTCCTGCCATATGAATTCTTGCGATATTCGTGAGTCCACAAGCTCCAGAGAATCCACCTGGATGCCCTCCCGCTGTTGGGTTTGAGCCGCTGTGTGCTGGACCAATCAGAGCGCTGCATTGTGGTTTGGGCAGAAGTCAAAAGGACAAACCTAAACAAACATGGCGGCGCCAACGGACGTACTTTGGTCTATTCCAACACATTTAGGACTATTTTGTTTTTGAAGTCGTGCCATAGAAGAGCTTTGTGGACGAGGAAGAAGTCTGTGCTTTTCTCTCAACTGGAACATTTCTTGATTTCTCGGCTTGTTCCGCTTTAGCAACCGATCGGGTCAAATGTTCGTCATGATGTTACACATTTTCCTGACGGCTTTCGGCGAGAGTCTGTCCAGATTGATAATGTGTAGATGGAAATGGCTATAAGAAGGAGATGTTTATTTTTCTGAATTTGAATTCTGAATTTTCTGAATTGGTTTGTTGGAATAGCACCTGTGGTAAATATTTATCATAGTTTTACATTTGTGAAGTTGGAGTTTGTGAAGAAATTTTTAAAAATAAAAGTTTAAAATGACAGGAAATAGAGCTGAGTTCTAAAGCATCAAAAAGTGACATGACATTGTAAATTCATTTTTCTGACAGTTTAAACCATCATTCAACAAAATAAAGGTGTTAACAAGTATTATTGTTTGTCCAGTCATAACTCTGTAATGTATGTGGATGTTGGCCCTTGTTTACAGTCTGGTTGCTATGGTAACAGTGGTGGAATTACCTCTAACTATATGTCATATTTGTGCTCAATGTCTAACTAGGAAGTGACATTATAAACGTTACACAAACTGTCAAACTGGGACAAACAATAAATGTTTAGTAAAATCTAAAAACTATAATCATGTTCAGTACGTTTTAGTGAAACGTGTCGTCGAACCTGTCATATAGACTTTAAGTTGATGCAAACTAAATGAAAACAGATTAGCTAAAACGTGACTGGACATGTCAGCAGAGGAAAAAGTGATGATTCAGTGGGAGTTTTGTTAGACTGTTTCGGTTTAGGATCATGCAGTTATGTGAAGTTAGCTAAAACGGTTCTGCTAAAGCTGGTATAGACCCTTTAAAAGTTTGTAAATTAAAACATTCTAAATTCAGAATGAGGCAAAAGTGAAGTGCAACATAATGTGATTTCACTGAGAAACTGGGATTAACCTCAGAATATCACAAAATATGACAAATATAGATGATTTTGTAAAAGTAAAAGCCTCAGACACATGTGAGTGACATCAGAGCTGCTTTAAACACATGTATTATTGTATTTTACATGTTTTGCATTTTTGATGAAGGAACAATCCAGATTTATGGGTTTTACTGGAAAAATACTCACAGAAATGTTGAGCCCACAATCATTTTTCATTTTATCTAGATATATATTAGATATTATTCCATAAATTTGATTCTTTTGAAGCTAAAACACAATTTTAAGACTAGAAAATTGTCTTTTGTCCATCGTTTGTTATAGAAAAGCAAACCAACTGACCTTTCTGCTCTGGAAATTCAAATGTTTTTTGCTTTTTTCCAACACACTTAAAACCAGTAGAGTTTAGATCTAATGAGAGAGAATCATTGAAAAATTGACTTCAATCAACTTCATTTTGCGTTCTGGATTTTTGATGACATCAAATTTTAAAGGGTCTATACATTACAGGGAAATCTACAGAGTTAGCAACATGGCTAACTTTGTTTTCAAGCACTCTTTCTATCTTTACCTTAAACCTAAACCTCTAAATTGATTGTTTTGCTTTTGGAAGGGCTTCTCTGGCTTAAAACACAGGCTTAAAATGTGTGAGTTTGACTGTTTAGTTTAAGAGCAGCACCCATTCAACAAGTCAGGATTACAAAAGATTGTTTTAGGCGAATAGTTCCTAAATGATTTTGTAACTTGCTCCATTGATCCTGGCCTCCGCTGCCTGTTCAGACAGATCTGTGTTTACCTGGAGATGCTTTTCAGACAAGATTATTATGGGCTTGTCCTAAACGTCTGTGTCTACAATCTGCTCTTTATCAAACATATTAGTTAACGCTGCTGCTCGGTAATGGAAACAAATATAATCATGATTAATTATGACTGAAAGTGAATCTGTGGGAAAAAACACACGCATAATCATGTTTTGTTATGTTTGTGATTCATGTTTTTAAGTTACAGTAGATTAGACAAGTGGTTTTACGTCAGGTTTTGAAGCATAATATGAGTTTGTGTATAATTTTATTGTTATTCTAGTCCCTTGATTTTCAACCAGTGCCGGGAAACACGAGTGTGCCTTGAAAATATGTCTATTTTGAGCTAAATTCATGCATGGATTGAATATTTATCATTTTGGAGAGTTCTGAGCCGACTTCTAATCCAGAAATAGAAAGCAAAACAGTCACCATTGCCAAATTTAGTGTCATGAACGACATTAGCTCCATTATATTTGATTTTTTTTTGCTCTAAAAGGTGCAATTTATTATTATTTTCTGTAGATAGTGTGCCACAGAATCGTTTCAATTAAAAATTGTGCCAAGAGTCTAAAAAGGTTGAAAAACACTGTTCTAGTCTATATTATACAGTTTTATTCTATTTTTATTAGTCTATGGGATGGTTAAGTGTTGACGTCTCACACGGCATATTTTCTCGCTTCCTTTGCGTCTGTCGCTGATTGTAAACCGTTTTTTTCATGTAATAAAGTCAAATCAGTGTTGTCCCAGCGCAGATATGTTGTAAAAGCAGCTCTGTCAGACTGCTATGGGCCGTTTGCATCTAATTAATGAGCGTTTTATTGTCTGAAAAAAATGGATGTGCGCCGTTAGCATGCTAGTTGCTGTTAGCTTCACTGTAACGGTAAACTCTGCTCTTAAAGTTGTGGAAAGCACTTACAAACTCATCGGAGTGAATAATTTGGATGTTTAGACGTTGGACCAATGCAAACAGTTTATGATCGCTCTGGTTTTCTTGTTTTATTTTTACTTTCTTTTATTTACCGTAAAATTCGTTCTATTGAGCGCACCTGAGTATAAACCGCACCAGCCATATTTACAAAAAAAAAACACATTTGTACATAGACAGGGCGCACCTGTCTGTAAGCGGCAGGTGTCCACGTTTAACATGAGACATTTACACAGTAGGATGGATTACGCAACGTTTTAATTGAACACACGTCTTTGAGTCCGCTCTTCACTCGGTGCCTCCGACGTCTCACCATCGATTTATGGATGAAGCTCACGTGCAACAGCTCTGTTTCCTCCTTTGGCTCCACATCGATTGCTTTTAACTTAAAAGCTGCGTCATATTCATTTTTTCGTGTGTTTTTTGTGATGCTGGTGTGGGCCTGATGCAAACTGACTGTTCAAAACACAATCAAACTGTGGATTCCTCCGCACACTCTCTCTTTCACGCCTGTCCAACTCTAGCGCTTCCTGTTAGAGCGCCCCTAGAGGCCGTTCCTGGAAAAATACATAAATTAGCCGCACGTTGTATAAGCCGCAGGGTTGAAATCATGAGAAAAAAGTAGCGGCTTATAATCCGAATTTTACGGTAATTTAACAATACCATATCTACAACACTTCTCTGTCCAGGCCTTTGTTCCAAGAGGAAAAAGAGTTTTTAACGTTACCAATGACTAAACTAAACAGCTGTGCGCCAATTATACTCACCTTATCAATTCAAGCCACCTATTTTTTATTCTTAGCCCACGGAAATCAATGAAGGGAAAGCGTCTCTGTCCTGTTTGTATTGATTGCTGATATATTTGAACAAAACTGAAGCCAGACTGTGTCACGGAGTCAAAAACAAAACAAAATCAGCGGTGAAATTATGTGGCAGCTAGTAACCAATATTAAACCTGATTTAACATGCTTTGACACTTAAAATTCTTTTTCTTTTCACTTTGGGGTCCTGAGTCGGTTGCATGGCTATATTGGAGGTCCCGTCCAGAAATGTTTGGAAACCCCTGGCCTATACTATATATTTTTTTGTTTCGTTGTTGAGTTTTTGCGTAGAAAGAGTTTAAGTTCAGGATAAGCTCTGGGACAGTTCTATATTTGCTTGTTGCCTGTGAATGTTGGTTAATCTGTCTTTTATTATACATGCAAAATGCATCTGGAAGAGCATTTGCAATCGCAACATTTCTCTTGGAACTCCACATTGCAAAACAGCATTTAAAACTATAAATCTGTAATGTTGTTTTCCCATAAATAATAACATATTTGACGTGCAACAGTGGTGCAGGTGGTTGGATGAAACGGCGCTGGTTTGTCACTTTGTATAAATCTGTTTAAGCTAAAAAGTCTCGCACAATTGACTGATGAAAGCGCATTAAACAATCGGTCTTTGTTTTGTTGTTTTCCAGTGGAGCAGGAGCAGATCCAGAAGAGGACTTTTACAAACTGGGTCAACGCTCAGCTCGCCAAGGTGAGATTTTAACACAACGTACACCATTTAAAGCCTTTTTCACATTTGTCCTGGTTTGATCCTGATGTACATTTACTTTGGTTCTTTACTATATCAACTTCTTGTTCAATATTTCTGGGGTTCAATATTTGTCGTGTGGACCTTTTTGTATGAACGTTTTCTTAGTTTTTGATAAGATTTCTATCCCGGAGTGTAAAATAAGTAACTTTTATGACTCATAATTGACTCGAACTGACTGAAAAAGTGTTTAATTCTGCTTATTATTTATTGTAGCTCATATTTTTAACAATATTTCACATTTAATTGGGATAAACCATCTTTAAAGTCCATATGACAGGTTTTTCTGCTCTTCTAGTAGTTTGGTGGGAGGGCACCTGTGTAAATAATTATCATAGTTTAACATCTGTGAAGTAGTGCTCTGTTCTAAAATGGAATCCCTCTGTGACGTCATCAAAAAGTGACGCACCATTGATTTTTGTTTTTGACAGTAAATAATACTCAATAACACCTTTTGTTGAATGACCGCTTAAACTGTTTTTTTCCCCCTTCTTTATTAACAATTATAATAGACATGGAACTGAGGAGAAAAATGCTCCATTAAAAAAATACAGGGACAACTTAAAGCAGCGGACACATTTTTCTGACAATTTAAACTGTCATTCTACAAATTAAACAGGTATTCTTATTTGTGTCAAATTATAACTATTGTGTGATGTATATGGATTTTGTCCCTTGTTTACAGTCTGGTTGCTATGGTAACAGTTGTGGAATTACCTCTAACTATGTCATATTTGTGCTCATGTCCAACCAGGAAGTTACATAATAAAGTTAACGAAAACTGTCAAACTGGTGGCAAAAAGGCAAATTGTTTGGTAAAATCTTAATTATAATCATGTTCGCCATGTTTTAGTGAAATGTGCCGTCGAACCCGTCATATGGACTTTAAGGTTACTGTGTCAGTGGCATAAAGTAGTTTGAATATGTTCGTTTATTGTGATATTTTCTCTAACAAAAGTGTGCCTTCAGTGGCTGCAGTGGCTCAGCAGGTAAAGCCGGTCCCGCACTCAAAAGTTGAAAGTTACCGGTTCAAATCACGTTGATTTATTGTGTCCTTGGGTCCTGGCGCTAAAGTGTGTAGAATGTTGTTGTGACTGCTTTTAGTGCTGCGTGTTGATGAAAAATGAATATCTTTATATTTTTGGACTATTCTGATGACGATATTCTTACGATATGATGTAAATCCAACAGAAATTTATTAAAACATGTCTTTTGAGGTTTAATTATTAGACAAATGGCAAATGTTTGTAAAATGAATAAAAAAGTGCAGAAATATCACCTTTACAATGTGCATTTTACATTTTTCAGTTTTAATCAGCTCTTTTTGCAACCATTTTTACTATAAACGATAAGATTGGTATTCAAATTTTGTATACCTCCAAAACAAAATTCACAATATTATATAATTTCAATATATTGCACATCTCTAACTGCATTACTACAAATGAGACCACCCTTTACTGTTTTTGAACCATAGTTACTGTTTGTTGGTGGCCATAATTTCAAAATTACTTCATAAATCTTCCTGTTTTTCTCCTCTGAGAAAATTGTTAAACTCATTTTGCAATTTCCCAGATTTGTGACGTCAAAGGTAGAGATCCGAAGGTCTATGTGCTGTTTTTAAGTCATAGACGCCAAAGTAAAGGGATAAGAGTTTAAAGTTCAAGAACAAATAAAGGAAAAAGGAATTATATTCAGCATTTTTCATATTGTTATTAGCCTTTAAATATGCTCTTGAGTGCCTTATATTTGCCTCTCATGTTTTGAAACAACAACAAAAAAGTTTCTTGTTCATTCTGTGTCACTATGAAATGACACTGAGTGCATCCAGCCAGCAGATGGTGCCAGCGCTAGTTACAATCTAGTAAAGTTATCCGTCAACAAACGCTACGACGATTAATAGTAGCCGTTATCATGTTTAGAGACAGAAATGCTCAGAACGAGTCTGGCGACGACTTAAGCACTAAAAACAGTGGAATATTCTCGGAAAACCATCACTATTGACACATTTAAAGAACCAGACAGTGGCGCAGATATTATGTACCATATTGTTTTAGCTAAATGGTCTGGTTTGGTCATGTTTTAATTGTAGTTGGTGTGCCGTGGTATCATTTCAACCCAAAAAGCGTGCCACAACTGAAAAAAAGTTGAAAAACACTGACGTAGATGATCCGAAAATACGCCCCGATAGAAGGAGTTCAGCAGGAAGTGTGTTTGACGCTCGGAGGGAAAGGATTTTCTAATAAACATTCCTCAAAACAGCGTGAATGCGACTGAATGCTACTCCAGGTGTGTTTTTGATGAAGAACATTGTCAGGACAGGCTTAAAAGCTCAAAAAAAGTCTCTATAGCAGAATACGTTCCGTTTAAATCCTGCTCACAATCGGAACAACATTTCACCTGAATCGTTTTCCTTCAGTTACATCTGTCATGTCTCCACAACAGAAGGACCCGAGGCTGGAGGAGCAAAAGTGGCAAAAGTGCAAATTTGAACAGAGAAACAGTAAAAGCCGACTTTTATGCAAAACGCTCAGAAACATGATAGAACAGGAGCGATTCTGAGAGAGTCTGATTAGCTCCAGGACAGGATCAGTGACCTATATCTGCACCTACTATAGAGTTTTACGCTCCCAATCATGTGTTATCTCATATATAGTTTCAGTCAATCTGTTACTCATGAGCTCTGTGTAGTATGTCAGATAATGAGACTTTATATTTCTTTCTTTGTATTTCTGCTAACAGGGAGGCAAGGCAAGTTTATTTGTAGAGCACAATTCAAAGTGCTTTACACGACAGAATAAAAAGATATTAAAATCAGAAAACAGAGTAAGAGTAAGACAAACATATTTTAAAACATATTTTAAAAGAGAAGAGTGCAGATGTTGCAGTTGTGTGTCTTCAAATTGCCCTTTAACGTTGTCTAAATTTGTCAGATTTCTTCCCTTTTTTCCCACGTTTTTCCTCCCTTTTCTGCAGCTGCTTTTTCCCACATTTCCAAACATTCAAAACTTTGCATTTTTGATGAAGGAACAATCCAGATTTATGGGTTTTACTAGAAAAATACTCACAGAAATATTAAGCCCGCAATAATGTTTCATTTTATCTAGAGATATATTAGATACTATTCCATAAATTAGATTCTTTTGAAGCTAAAATACGATTTTAAGGCTAGAAAATTGTACTTTGTCCATCGTTTGTTATAGAAAAGCAAACTAACTGAAATTCAACTGTGTTGTTGTTACAACCCATCTCTGCTAGGGTAAGGGGAAGTAACAAAAAACAAAGATGGAAAAAGGCAAAGATGGAAAAAGATAAAGATGCAACTTAATAAACAATGGTGTAAGGGTAAATTAATAGAACTAAAACTAAATCAAACTAATAAAACAACACAAAAGAACAAAACAACAGATGAATGTCTCAACACACGTCCAGGCACTGCCACTGCAGCCCTGACACACGTTCAATACATGCAGGAGCTACCACTGCAGCCCTGACACATGTGTTACAAAATACAGGCGCTGCACTGCAGCCCTGAGACACGTTAAATACACGCAGGCACTGCCACTGCAGCCCTGACAAACTTGAGACAAGACACAGTTTCAGGCGCTGCCACTGCAGCCCTGACACAAAATGGCATACTGGCCACACAGGAGCCAACAGCCCTGAACATGTGTGGAGTAAGTCCTTAAGTACTGGGGAGGGTTGAGGTGAAGCCTCAGGATTGGCCAGGTGTCTAGATGCCACACCTATCAGGGACCATCCAGCTGCAGCCAATCCAATCCTTGCGGTAGCTCCTTCTATCTCCAGCACAGACTCACACAAAGAAAACACTATACACAAATACACACAAGAAACAGTAGGCCTGGGGCCGTAACAGTTGTGACATCACTGTTTAAAGGGTCTATTGCCAACAGCGTTCCTCTTTTGGTCAGACTTATCCCAGGTGAACACTGACTCCGGTCCACGTCTGGTTCGGGACCCGCGTTGAACCTGCAAGACTTAGAAAGAGCTTAAAATCAATGCTTGCTGTTACTTTGACCTCAGGGCACTGTGGGTCCCAGAGTCAAACAGGTCTGTGGAAAGAATCCACAAGAAGTCAATTTTTGACAGATGCCGCAGCGATCTGGTGTGGTTTTCATGTCGTTTGACGAGTGTTCTTGTGCAAAACTACATGAATCTGCGACGCCTTCATCAAATACAGACTGCTGTAAACTGGAGTTGGTGAAACAGTCAAGCAAGTGATTAATGTGTGCCCCGAACCCCAACCGAACTGGAGTCAGTGTCCACAAGGCGTTAGACACAGGAGAGAACTCTCAGGCCATGTTTCCACTGGTCCCTCAGGCCGGTTTACTTTGGAGTGTCTCGGGATGTTTCTGTTGATGGCAGACTGTGTTTCCAGACTCACCAAGTCCACTGTGTGAGCAACTGATAAAATAAAGATTTTCTTAATAAATAAAATCTAAATAGGACCCAAATTATACTTTGATCCTGAGGCCGATGTCAGTGTTTCACAAAAAGATGTAAAGCAATTCCAAGTTTGTGTCTGTGAGACGAGGCTAAAGCTATAGAGTAAACAGAAAACTACTTATTGTTTCTCCTCAGCTTGTTCTGCATTTATTTGACTTCTTTGACTTCTCTGCCAAGCTTCATGCGCACACAGGCAGGTTAGGATCCACCGCACAGACAGAGCAGAACAGATCGTCCTGTATGTAAGGCAACTATAGTTTCCTTCTAATCCTTTTGGCTCCACGTGCTCTTGGTTTGTGGAGATGACACGGCCCGTCAGGCTAACAAATGTGAAGCGTCAGATAATGACTGCCTTATCTGACGCCTCGCCGCTGATGTGTTGCTCCCGGTAAAACCTTTCTGTCCCGTCCCAATCACAGGGTTAATCCTGTGACTCGCGGGGAATCTCTGGAAACGACTCTATGAAGTACAGTTCATCATCACTCTGGTGTTTACTGAAGCTTTATGGTTTATATTCTCACATGACAGGATTGTTTTAGCTTATGTTAACGTCCAGGTCAGAGATGAAGTGCGTTTAAATCGAGAGAGAGTCAGCAGACTGTCAGCTCTCAGCCTGTTTCACTTCAACAGAAATATAAAAGGTACAAAAGTAGATTCAAATTATGAAGTGTTCAGCCAATAACCCATTTCCTTTCCCTCCTTTTGTCCAGTAAAAAGGCCTAAACATTTGAGTAGGTCTGGGCAATATAGCAAAAAAAAATTATCACGATTTTCTTGGGGCCGGATCATGATTTCGATTTGATCACTATTTGTGTTCACTTTGTATTTTTCTCTTGTTGACCTGTGCGATAAAGAATAGATTCGCAATTTATGTCTTAATAATAGTATTTGTTTCAAATTCACATTTTAAACACAATTTTGTCGCTTTTAGTCATGTTTTTGTCACGTTCAGTTGTGTTTTTAGTCACATCTTTGTAATTTTTAGTTGTTTTTTTGTCGCTTTTAGTTGCGTTTTAGTGTATTGTGTTGTATTTGTTGTTCGTAGGCACGTTTTTGTTGCTTTTGAGTGCGTTTCTGGTCACGCTTTTGTCGCTTGTTTCAGAACACGTTTGTACAAATCCAAACTACAGTGTGAGCAATTTTTATTCAAATCAAAGCAAGACATTTTGTTGTTTGTGGAAGAAATTATTGCACTTCAAACTTTGCAGCATTTACGATTCGCTAATTGCACCCATTATAATAGCGATTTTGTGTCGATTTAATTTAATTTTGCAGCTCTGGCCTTTTAAGAGGTAAATAAATCATCTGCTCAGAGGCTTCAGAGACTAAACAACAGGAGAAAAAGTGTGTCAGAACAGACAGCTGCATTAAAGACACAATCACGACGCCACCATTTCATAAAAATATCAGATTGTCACAGGGACCAGCTCATGATTCCATTTTTATCACCATGTCGCTCAGGCCTAATTTGAGTTAAAAGAACATTAGTGCGTAGGATGATCTCCAGCCTCCATCTTTACTGCACAGAGAAAAAAGAAAAACAGTCCTGGAACGTTTTTCGCTGCTGCTCTTTCAGAAAATACTCACAGCCCAAACAAGACTCCTCGTACCGTCGCAGCTTTTGATCATGGGCCATTTCACACTGACACCAAAAATCATCATCAAAATCAGTATCTGAATCCAGGAGTTATCGGATTAATGAACTGTCGTGTAAACAGGAACATCCGATCAATGTATTCCCTCATTTATTCAGAAATGATCCGTCATAGAAAAGCTTCGATGTCACTTGGAGTCAGTTCATAAAAAATTCAAGACGTCATGATTTCCATCTGAAAGTTTCGATTGAAAATGACTTTCTGATGTCTTGAATTAAAAAAAAAAAACATTGTCCAGAGCATTGTCCTTTGTTTTTTGTACTGGTCTGATGTGAGTATTTTTTTCATTTCGTTTATTTATTTATTTCAGACGCAAAGGTGGTCCATAATCATAATCTAATTTCTTTGTCATTGTTCATCTGTGCAGGTTTTGACAAGGAAACGAGACAAAAAAGGTCATTCTAGTTTCACAAAGGCAAAAATAAATGAGAAAATGTTAAGTTTATCTAAAAATGAATTGTACTTTTACTTCTGAATGTAACAGTTAAAAAACCTCTGATAAACAGATGTGTGCTTTTGATGATCTGATGTGAACACACTCCAAAAATCAGAATCAGAAGATCTATTGGCTCATCTGATAATTCCTGTTATCTGATTTTTTCTGGCCAGACTTGACCCTCGGGCTTAAGCTCTGCCCTCGTTTGCCCTGTTTGTATCACGTGTCGTTGTGCTCCTCTCGCTCTCATGTGCTCTTGTTTCTCTCTGTTCTTCTTTTCTTTCTGGTCCAATAATACATGATTAAACTTCTCATAAAACTTGAAAGAAATCATCCCATAGTGAAGATACTGTTTGACAATATTAAAAGAGCTATAACAATCACGTCTGAAACCACAAGCCAATGTTTGTTTAAAGCTTGGGTACCTGATTTCTACACTGCTGAACAGGAAGTAGGATTTTAAAATCCATATCAGCTTGACTACAAGAGACAAAAATGTGACTAGAAGTGACAAAAGTGTGAGTACAAGTGACAAAAATGTGACTAAAAGTGGCACAAATGTGACTAAAAGTGACAAAAAACGTGTCTGAAAGCAACAAATACTGAAAAAAAGATCAAAAGCGACAAATGCCATAAAAAGTGACAAGTAACACAAACGTGACTAAAAGTGACACAAATGTGACTACGAGTGACACAAACTTGACTAAAAGTGACACAAACGTGACTACAAGTGGCACAAACATGACTAAAAGTGACACAAACGTGACTAAAATTGACACAAATGTGACACAAACGTGACTACGAGTGACACAAACATGACTAAAAGCGACCAAAACGTGTCTGAAAGCAGCAAAAACTTAAAACTAACAAATGCCATAAAAATGTGACTACAAGTGAAACTGTATGGGGTGAGATTTGTTTCATATTAATTTATTGACGCAAAAAGAAAGATTAATTCAAAATCCCAGATTTTTTCACAATCCCTGACTTGCATTTATGGATTTATGCACACAAAATTAGATTTGCATATATATATTTGTGAATAAAACATATTTTTGTTTTGTGAATCTGTGTTTTTGCATGCGAGAATCTGATACTGAATTTGAGGATCACCTAAATTGTGCATTCTTCACCTTTGTGAATGTGGATATTTATGAGACAAATGTTACACATTTTGTAAAAAATATTTATGCAGAATTTTGGATTCACGCAAAATCCAGATTTATTCAAAAAGTTAGACTTGCATGCAGAATTTTTTCACACAAATTCTCAATTGTAAAAATTAAGTTACATTTTATTTTGAAATCTATAGTTTTGCATGTGAGTGTGTGACTTTGCATTTGTGGATCGCTCACCACGTGCATTCATCCTCTGATCTCGCCGAGGATCTTTTTGACACAAACATTCCGCGTTTCTGCACTCTCTCAACTCATTCAGAAGACAGCGCTGTTCCTCTGGTAACCACTAGGGGCAGTGTTGGTTTTTTTTTTAGCCTTTCCCGGTTCCGTCACATACAAATGAATGAAGCCAATCCCCTTATTAAAGTATATAAAACTTGTTATTTCATGATATTTATGGCATTTATCTGCTATCCTCACCTGTAACATGTAAAAAAGAGAATGGTTTGTGGTCGCTAGATGCTCACAAGAAGCACAAAGAATTCTCAACTTGAAGTCAGTAAGCCTTTAGCTCACATGACAGTACACGTTATTTATTTAAAATAAAATTCAAAATGGATTATTCATAACTTGCGTGTTTTGTGAGCTAATGCTAATGGCTATAGGGAAAATATATGAGGTCGTGTTGCTAAGTGGTCGATAGCATGAGCAGTGAATGCCGTGTCTACTTATTTAAATGTCTATGCTGAAATACTATGCTGCTAGCTAGAACAACGATAAACATATGTTATGTAACCCATCCAGCGACTTCACTCTGGTCTCTCTCCGCCGTTTTTTTGGGTAATAAGGGTCCGTCTACATCCGGAAATGCCCTTCTATACAGGTAAAGTTGGTCAGCACTGCCCCTAGTGGTTACCAGAGGAACAGCGCTGTCTTCTGAATGAGTTAAGAGAGTGCAGAAACGCGGAATTGTTTGTGTCAAAAAGATCCTCGGCGAGATCAGAGGATGAATGCACGTGGTGAGCGATCCACAAATGCAAAGTCACACACTCACATGCAAAACTACAGATTTCAAAATAAAATGTAACTTAATTTTTACAATTGAGAATTTGTGTGAAAAAATTCTGCATGCAAGTCTAACTTTTTGAATAAATCCGGATTTTGCGTGAATCCAAAATTCTGCGCATAGATATTTTTTACAAAATGTGTAACATTTGTCTCATAAATATCCACATTCACAAAGGTGAAGAATGCACAATTTAGGTGATCCTCAAATTCAGTATCAGATTCTCGCATGCAAAAACACAGATTCACAAAACAAAAATATGTTTTATTCACAAATATATATATGCAAATCTAATTTTGCGTACATAAATCCATAAATACAAGTCAGGGATTGTGAAAAAATCTGGGATTTTGAATTAATCTTTCTTTTTGCGTCAATAAATTAATATGAAACAAATCTCACCCCATAAAACTGGGGAGGACCACCCAAGCACAGCCAATCAGAGAACTGCTTTTAGCTCTTACTTTTAGACAAAATACTTTATTATTAGAAGCAGACAGCGCACAGAGGTCTCATTTTAGTCAGAAAGTGCTGCTTTTACAAGACACTCTTTGATGGAAAACACAACATTTACTCATTTAAACCCAATAAAGTCAGGTACCCCAGCTTTAATTATTGACTGAGTATTTGTTAGCTCATTGCACTTGCACACACCACAAAAATTAGGACTAAATCTGAAACTAAACATGGACTAGACCCACACTAAATCTGGACTAGAACAAAACCAAACCAAGACCAAACTATGACCAAACCATGACCAAAGTGTGTCTGCGGCCTGTTGATAAATTTAGTCTTGGGAAACTTTTACTTTCTCCATTGAATATTCGTCTCGTCTGATGAATTTGGTTTGTTTTTTTCTTTTCGGCCGATCTCAGAGTTCTGTGGTTGTTCAAATTAAACTCACCTTGAAGGAAACTGTCATGTGAAACTGTGTCTTTGGCGTGAAGAAAGCCACTGTTTTTCTCAACGACAACAACTGAGAGTCATTTCCCTTGAGCAGAAGGGCGCGTCAACCACGTGGATATTTGTGAATAAGGGTTTTAACTTTGGTTGGTTCTCAAAAGTGGGCTCTGCAGGGACGCTGAGCTGTGATTGGTGATTTAAAATGATGACGTCTACTTTAGTTTTGTGATGTTTAGTCCCTTGTTTTCATATCCTCACTGAAAAGCAACTACAAAAAACTGATACTTCTACAACTCCAATCAATAGACACAGCTCCAGAATAACATTTTGGTTTTGTTTGCCTTCAGATGCATCAGAATTACAAAATGCAAACAAACAAAATACATTTCTCTTCTTCGCATTATTAGAAATGTTAGAAATAATACGCATTTGGGGTTAAACCTTATGTCTTTGCACTGGCTTCCGGTTAATTTTAGAATTGATCTAAAGATGCTATTGTTTGTTTTTAAATAGGGGTGTCAAAGTTAACACGTTAACTCATGCGATTAATGACAGAAAATTGACGCATTAATCACATATTGACGCGGATTCATCACACGGGTTGATTTGATGAAACACACTCTTTTAGATCACGCAGGAGGCTTTACCTGAAGCGAAGGAGGAAGAACAGGAGAAGAGCTGTAGTCACACAGTTCATTTTACACATATAATTTATAAATCCTCACGCTGACGAGCGCAGAAATCTCAGGGTGATGTTTACGAGCACGGAGCTGCGAAGAGTGGCCGCAGAACAAACCAAACACGTGGTGGAGATCACGTGTTGAGCCACGTGTGCTCCGTGACGAAAACTAAACCCGCGTGTGACGCTAAAACGAGTGAACTGGACCAAACATGTCACCAAAGTATTACAGAGCATGCGTAGATGCCAGACCAACACCCGCTCCATCTGTCTCCTTTAATGTCAGTTACCTCTGTAACTATAGTTCTATGAGTGTATGACGTATACCTTAAACGTGTGCCGCAGACTCGATGAAATGTGTAGACTTTAATTAAGTCTAGATAGATCTAAATAATGAGTTTAGATCTGTGAATTAATAGAATTATTCAATTTTCAGAAGAAAATGTGCAAAAATACTTTTAAATAGATATATAAACTATGACACTTGATGCGATTAATCGTGATTAATCACAGTTCCAAAGTGTGATTAACCAGATTCATTTTTTTAATCGTTTGACAGCACTGTTTTTAAAGTTTTGTTGTTTCTTTGAATAGACTGGCTCCACAAAACGTCTCGGACCTCGTACATATTTACCCTCCTGCGCACACTTTGAGCTACTTTCTTTGTGTCTATTTTTCCATGCGGTGGTGGTGTTTTTCCTGCAGCCCAAAATATGCTCCAAAGGTATCCATTTGTTGCATCCATGGCAGGAGTTTTTAGGCCCAAATACGTCTTAAATCGAGTGGGATGGTGATGTCACAAAATGGTCTGCAGTGGAACACAAACATTCTAATCATTTATACCATTCCATGCCATAACTTGAATCTTTGCCCATACATTTGATATTACAGTAATTACCCGCTTTGTGATCATTCATCATAAACAATTTACTGCACATTAATCCAGTTTTTCTGTAAAATGTCTAAACCGTCAGCTGCTTTGACATAACAGTGACCTCTTTCATTGTGATTCCACGAGTCGGACTGGAGCAAATCCATTTGGATGCACGTCACAAGCGCTCGCGCGAAGGAAAACACTGGAGATATTATTTCACAAAAGCCTGTTCTTCAAACTCGCAATGAATTACCAATCCTGCTTTGAGACATTTTCATTTTCCCGTGGCAGAGTGGTTAATCTGGACATTTAGAAACCCCAGTTTTTTCTTTTAAAGGTCCCATAACATGCAAAATCGACTTTTCAGAGGTTTTAACCTTCCTACAGTGCTATTTGGGCCTCGTATGTGTGCCCAAAGTGGTTTTTTGATTGATTCCCGCATGTTTTCGCTAGAGAACTGTCTTTTTTGTCCCCCTCGGCTGAGCAGGCAGACGGGGGCTCATCCCATGGATGACGCGGCTTCCCATGGATGACGCGGTGTTTAAGCCATGCCTCCGGGAAGCGCGCAGCCGCAGAATAAAAACAGCTAATGCTAATGCTACACAGTAATTACACGATGGATACGACAGATCGAAGAGTTAGCTTGTTATTTACCAAACGGCAACGTCCGTCGTCGAGGTACTGCATGATCGTCAAACTCCAGGTCAGATCCAGGACGTAGGACTCAGCACGACGCACCGTCAGGACGGATAAAAGGTTTATTCAGTGTTTGTGTATCGCTGTTTACCGGAGCACACGGCGCATGCACCATCTCCGCTCTAGGCTTCGGCACGAGTTGGGCGGGGGGAGGCGCGCGAGTTGGGCGGGGTAGGCAGCCTGCTCTCTGTTCGGGGGGGTCAGATCTCAGAGTGAGCCGTTTGCTTTTGCAAGGAGGGGGGCCAGTCCAAGAAATGGGTGTTTTTTGGAAACTGTTATGTTATGGATATTGCACAACGCAAAATTTGATCAAAAAAGCCCTTAGAATAGACTGTGTAAAGGGGAAAAGAGCAGAATATGGGACCTTTAACTACTTAAAAGACTAGGGCTACTCAACTAATCCTGACTAGTTGACTGTAAAAATTTATTTAAGGCTAATTTTGATCATTTAAAGTGCGTATGACAGGTTTTTACCATTTTCTAATTTTGACTTTATTTGGTGTATTAATACCTGTTGTAAATATAAATTATAGTTTTACACCAATCAAACAGCCATTTGTGGAGAAAAATGGAAAAAAATCTATAGAAAGTTACAGGAAGTAAACAAATCGATGACATCACACTAGGGAGACAAGGTTTATGGATAATTTACACAAAATAAACTACTTTTTTGATCCTTTAAATATTAATTCATCAAAATAAAGATGTCCACATGTGTTAATGTGTCAAATAAATTAGTTTTTGTCCGATGTACAGGATGGTTGCTATGGTAATTTCCTAGTGCGATGTCAGCATTTACGACCAGAAGTAAAATTAAAAAACCTAAAAAAATTGATAAACTGTTAGATAAACTAAAAATGTGTAATGTATTTTAGCAAACGTCTAAATCTATTCATCTTAACTTCACTTTAGTCAAATGACTCGTCCAACCTGTGAGGGGCACTTTAAATTGTTATCTGGACTAGAAACACATATAAAAATACCTTTAACTTTTTTTTTTCCACTAACACTAACACAAGAAAATTTGACTAAAAAATGAAAAGAAAAAAAAAAGAAAAAAACAAAACAGTTTGCCCAAAAAGACATCTCCAGTGACAGTAAAAATACAAATAACATAAAAATAATTGCAGTTATGCCTCTAGTTTCTGGATGTTTTAATGTTCAAAATCTCAGCGTCCTTTTGGCAATAAATGTTAGCCTTTCATTTGCATTCAGAAAGTTTAATTGTTTTATTGAAGGCGCGTTCTTGTTCTTCCAGTTCAAAGCAATAGTTCCTGTATTTCTCGTATGTACAGTATCTGGCATGTAATAAATCAAAGTCCAGTCAGTTTGTTTTTGTGACCGTAAGAAACCTCTTCAAATTTATTCCTAGTAGCAGAGTTTAGGTAGGTCTCATTTTCCCCCAGATAGACGCTTTTACATTATATCAGAGCGACACAGATTTTACTTTATTACATGTACAAAAAAATCAGGCTCATGAACTAGTTCTGTTTGACAAAAAAGAAAAAACGTTCTCAGATTTACAGCAATGGGCCATTTTCATGAAATCCCAATGGCTCGTTCCTCTGGCCGTACCATAGAACTATTCACCTCATTCCTGAAGCTGTCGTGGGCGCCGCCATCTTGTTTCCGTTGTAGTTCACATGGGGCAGACGAGTTCAACAGAAAATAAGTTCTACACGGACTAAAAAGCCGTTTTCAGGCCTCAGGAAATCGGTGCGTTGTTGACTTGTTGTTGCTCGTGTTCATTAAACATTTTACACAAATCAATCTACTTTATGTAACATTTTAGCGGAAATACTTTTCCCTCGTTCATCATTAGCTTGAACAGAGTTCTCGTCAAACGGAAGTGCCTTTACAACAAAAGTGCGTATCTCTGGCAAAAGTGGGCGGGACAGAATAAGGTGAATAATTAAACCTGGAAGATGAATCCAAAATGGTGCACTGTTCCTCCCTGTGGCCTGAGCTCATTGGCGCATGACCCCAAAAAAAGTTATTTACTTCCACATTTACTTCCTGATACGGAGGCTGCCATCTTTGCTTTAGGGCGCCACGTGACCACAATCCCCATGATGCTTTGAGCGACGTGAGCGATCAGCAGCTGCATCACTTTTTGTATTAACGTTAGCTTGTGTGATTGTAATTGTATTCTTCATGTTAGATCAAATGTGAAAGCGTCTGAAATGAAATAAAATATAACTTACAGGTCCACGAGTTTCTGTTTGTATCATCTGGCGCTCGTTCACGCGGCTCTCACATGTTTACCGTGACATCACTTTAAATAAAAACGGTAATTTCTGCGATTTTAGAAACGGTAGAAAAGAACATTTCCTTCTATTTTATTTAAATAATGATAATAATTAAGTACTGTCTGCAATTATAATGTTAAATTATAGAAAAAGGCTGGGCCCAAGAGGCTGCAGTACCTCGCACGACCACTAATCAATCTGGGACACGGACAGAGGGGCGTGCCTTATCCAGTTCGTTTAATACATCCATGGGCCGTACACATGCGAGCTTCACTTCCTGCTCCGTTATAGAGAATTAGCCGAGTCTCGCTAAAATAAATCAATAATCACTGAAACAAAGCAGGATAATCACTGGCAGTGTGTTCAGACCTGCACATACGGTATAAATACTTTACCTGTGTTTTATAAAATCTTGTGTTTTTGTCTCTAAGCTAATGCTAACCTCATTTAATTTACAATAACACCACAAACTGAACTAACCTTTTCACAAAAACGCTGGAGTTGGCGTTCTGTGTACTTTTCATCAACTTTGTCTGCTTTATATTTAAGTTAATGTGTGTTAGCCTTTAGCTTTAAGACAAAAACACCCACTTTTATTGACACACAGATTTCTCCTGGTGACATATTGACATTGTACCTAAATGTTGCCAGTGATTGTCCAGCTGTTACTTGCTCTTCTTCGTCTTCTGTTTTTAATTTGATTTTTTCTTGTAAGACTCAGCTAAGTTCCATAGAGCAGTGGTTCTCAAACCTTTTCAGTCGAGACCCCGAAAATAAAAATAGTTCACATTCGCGACCCCCGAACACAAAAAAGGCGACACGCAAAGTTATAAATTAGCCTTGTATCTTTATTTCGAGAATATAGACCTAGAAAAATGACTTTAATTGGCCAACAATTGGGAACCTACATTTCCCACTGCATTTGAAGGTGTCCAGCCTTGTTTAACACTAGTGTATCAGTTTTTCCCATCATCTGGGGACCCCCGGAAATCATTTCGCGACCCCCATTTGGGTCCCGACCCCTAGTTTGAGAACCACTGTCATAGAGCAATGTTTTTCAACCTGTTTTGAGTTATGGCACACTTTTTGGAGGAAAATATTCTGCGGCACACCACCAACTAAAGCATCTTTATTTACATTGCAAATACTGTATACCAGTGGTTACACTGGTAACGCGGCTAGTCCAGTATGACTTGAAGAACTTCGGCGGAAGTCTCATGTATTTTCCCTATAGCCGTTAGCATTAGCCTGAAAAACACGCAAATGAATAATCCAGAGAGTGTCAGCTGTTACCAGCCCATCGACCACATTTAAATTAAGTCAGATCCTCGTTAAGAATCATTGTCAAGTGTGTAAACCTTTTTATGTTTTAATTTAGATGGTAATTAGCGCGTAAAACTTTAAGCTGAAATTTCAGATCTTGTGCTTCTGATAAGAGTCTAGTGACCTCAGAACATTGTCTTTTACATATTACTGGTGAGGAGAGCAGAGAAATGACATAAATATCATGAAATAAACACTTTACATGCTTTAATTGGGGGATTTTACCTCACAGTTCATTAGTGAAGGAACGTTGGATCAGACGTATCTCCGGGCAGTATCAGCCATTAGACAAATCCAAGTCTGAGCATTGGACAGAGATAGAGACACATCTGTGAATGTCTGTGGATCTGTAAAGACATTCAGCTAAAGCACAATAACCTACGGCTGACTGCATCACAGAGCATCAGTAATCCCTTGATTTTCAACAATGCGCCGCGGAACACTAGTGCGCCTTGAGGTTTTGCCAGGTGTGCCTTGAGAAAATGTCCAGTTTGAGTTAACAGATTCACAAAATGCGTATTAATTAAGTAATATACCTTTTTGGAGTGTCCTAAGCAACATTTTCACCAAAAATGAACGCAAAACCATCACTATTACCACATTTAAAGAACTAGACAGTGCCACAGACATTATTTGCCTCATTATATACAATATTTTTAACTAAATGGTCTGATTTGGTAATATTTTAGTGGTAGGTGGCGTGCCGTGGTAGCTTTCAAACCCAAAATGTGTGCCACAACACAAAAAGCCCTGCGGTATGCATAGGTGGTTATGCTTTTAGACAATTCAATACAAACAGTCACCAAATGCAGTTAAATATTTTTGGAAAAAACGTAAATTGGCCCTTTTTTCCATCACTATGCCGGGATTGCTTAATATAGTGCTTTTTTATCCGTGAAATTGCAACATTTGCCATTGTGTTCAATTGATTTGCGTCGTCACTTTCGGTGCGCTGTCTGTATCATAGCAACTGGTGAAAGACAGCAATTTCGCATCTATGAATGTCTGTGACCAGGCACTAACATGAAAAGGGCCTGTAACACACTATTTGTAAATATTCTCTATCTAGAAGCCTTCAGTCGCCATATGTCAACCTTCAATTACCGTAAAATGCGGACTATAAGCTGCTACTTTTTTCTCACTATTTCAACCCTGTGGCTTATACAGCAATGCGGCTAATTTATGCATTTTTCCGGGAACGGCCTCTAGGGTAGAGTTTAGAACGGGCTCAAAAATTCAAACCCGACCTGCCTGAGCCCGCGCACGTACTGTCTGAACCCGACCCGGGCACGATTCAACCCGAACCCGACCCGAGCCCGCGCGGATACCGTCCGAACCCGACTCAGAGTCATTTGCTGCATGATTCGACCCGACCGGGCGCGCACGTGTAGAACCGGAGTTACGTAAACTAAGTTCCGTGCAGAGGTTTATTGGCAGAATAAGTAAGTAACTACGTGTTTAGTGTTCTACCTGCACCAACGGGACGTGTCTTGTACCAGACGGGCCTGTTCCTCCGCTGACCCTGGCCCACATGATTGCTCTCCCTCGCTTCTTTCTTCAGCTTTTTGGGAAGGCATCCGTGGCTCGCTCTCTCCTCTTGCTCTTTCTCCTCCTTTGCGCTCTCTCTTTCTCTCCTGCTCTTTCTTCTCTGCTGCTCTCTTTTTCTCTCTCCTCCTCTCTCTCCTCCTGCTCTTTCTCCTCCTTTGCGCTCTCTCTTTCTCTCCTGCTCTTTCTTCTCTGTTGCGCTCTCTTTTTCTCTCTCCTCCTGCTCTTTCTCCTCTGCTGCTCTCTTTTTCTCTCTCCTCCTCTCTCTCCTCCTGCTCTTTCTCCTCCTTTGCGCTCTCTCTTTCTCTCCTGCTCTTTCTTCTCTGTTGCGCTCTCTTTTTCTCTCTCCTCTTGCTCTTTCTCCTCCTTTGCGCTCTCTCTTTCTCTCCTGCTCTTTCTTCTCTGCTGCTCTCTTTTTCTCTCTCCTCCTCTCTCTCCTCCTGCTCTTTCTCCTCCTTTGCGCTCTCTGTTTCTCTCCTGCTCTTTTTCTTCTCTGTTGCGCTCTCTTTTTCTCTCTCCTCTTGCTCTTTCTCCTCCTTTGCGCTCTCTCTTTCTCTCCTGCTCTTTCTTCTCTGCTGCTCTCTTTTTCTCTCTCCTCCTCTCTCTCCTCCTGCTCTTTCTCCTCCTTTGCGCTCTCTTTCTCTCCTGCTCTTTCTTCTCTGTTGCGCTCTCTTTTTCTCTCTCTCCTCCTGCTCTTTCTCCTCTGCTGCTCTCTTTTTCTCTCTCCTCCTCTCTCTCCTCCTGCTCTTTCTCCTCCTTTGCGCTCTCTCTTTCTCTCCTGCTCTCTCTCCTCTGCTGCTCTCTTTTTCTCTCTCCTCCTGCTCTTTCTCCTCTGCTGCTCTCTTTTTCTCTCTCCTCCTCTCTCTCCTCCTGCTCTTTCTCCTCCTTTGCGCTCTCTCTTTCTCTCCTGCTCTTTCTTCTCCGTTGCGCTCTCTTTTTCTCTCTCCTCCTGCTCTCTCTCCTCCTGCTCTTTCTCCTCTGTTGCGCTCTCTTTTTCTCTCTCCTCCTGCTCTCTCTCCTCCTGCTCTTTCTCCTCTGTTGCGCTCTCTTTTTCTCTCTCCTCCTGCTCTCTCTCCTCCTGCTCTTTCTCCTCTGTTGCGCTCTCTTTTTCTCTCTCCTCCTCCTCTCTCTCCTCCTGCTCTTTCTCGTCCTTTGTGCTCTCTCTTTCTCTCCTGCTCTTTCTCCTCCGCTGCTCTCTTTTTCTCTCTCCTCCTGCTCTCTCTCCTCCTGCTCTCTCTCCTCCGTTGAACTCTCTTTTTCTCTCTCCTCTGCTTCGTGTAGCAGCCACGCACTTTCATTAAGGCATCTTTTCTCACGTCACATATTTTGACCACTTTATTCGAGGATGAGGAGGAAAACAACACAGCACTGGCTGCACACTGCACTCTTTCGCCGTGGAGCCCATGTTACAAAACACGTACGCACCCGAACCGGCCCGGCAACGTAAATGTCTCATGGTACAACATGCGGCTTATACTCAGGTGCGGCTTATATATGTACAAAGTTGTTTTTCTTTGTGAATATGGCTGGTGCGCATTATACTCGGGAGCGCTCAATAGTCCGCATTTTATGGTAGTGTTAAAGTATAAAAACGTATTAAAAAAATTCTCAATGCCCAATAGAAATAACAGTTTGACTCCTTCCTTCTTTTCCAGAGGATTCCACCATGTCGGATTGTGGATTTGTTCGAGGATTTCAGAGATGGATCCAGACTGTTGGACCTGCTGGAGGTGATGAGCGGACAGCGCATCGTGAGTGTTTCTCCTCAGTCCAATCAAAATAAAACTGTACTACACTAACGAAGCCGCTCTGTTATAATCGCGCATGTGACGTTTTCGCTGCAGAGTCGAGAGAGAGGAAAAGGAATGTTTCAGCATCGAAGCAACATAGAAAAGTGTCTGGCGTTTCTGAAGAAGAAATCAGTGCGTGTTTTAATGTCGTTTTGCGTTGATAATTGTTTGATGATTCCAAAATGAATCTAAAATGTTGTTCCACTGTTAGATCAAACTGGTGAACATAAACATTCCTGATATCATCGATGGAAAACCGTCCATCATCCTGGGCCTGGTCTGGACCATCATCCTGCAGTACCACGTGAGCAACGACACCGCACTGGACCCAGCATTAGACACTTTACCAAACTCCTTCATGCAACACGACACACAACGACAGAACTGAGTCAGAATCAGATTGTTTTGCCATTGTCAGTGACCAAAATTCACAAACTTGGAACTTGCTTCGGCAGTAAGTGTAACAGACGTCGATGTGTAATAATAATAATAATAATAATAGGTAAAAGTATAGACCGTTTAAAATGTGATGTCATCAAAATTCCTGAACGGAGGCGACTTGAGGCAAAATGAAGTCGACTGTAAATATTTGAATGATTGTCTCACATTAGATCTAAATTTTACTGGTTTTAAGCAACACTTTTGAATTTCTAGAGTAGAAAGGATGGACAAAATACAATTTTCTAAATTTTAAATTGTATTTTAGCTTTAAAAGAATCTAATTTATGGAATAGTATCTAATACTACCTTAAAGTAGATCCTACACCAAACTGTACAATCTGGACTCAACAAGATTTTGACGAAACGTTCAGAAGGATTTTTTTTATATCTAACTCTAAAACTGACTTATTGAAATTTTAAATTAAAAAATGTTGACGAAATTTGAATTTTAAGACAGTTTTCAATCCAATCTAGTTTACTTTAAAACTAAATAAGATATTCAAAATCCTCTCTGTAATTTTTTTTGTAATTAATATTTGCACAAAATGAACCAACATTTTTTAACCTGGTTCTGTCGATTTTTCAGTTTTAAATGTCCCAAATATGTGTGTTTTTGGCCATTTTTACACATAAAATGCCTTATTTCTACACGAAAACATGACATGATGCAAAACTTGTAATAAATTTTTTTCTTACATTTATGTGCGTAAACTACAGGAAAAGTTTCAAATTGATATCTTTAAATTCAAGATTTTTTCCTGTTTACCTGTAGTGTCTCACCTTAAACAAAGAAATGTGAAACAAAAGCACATGGTGAAGCGCACAGAGCGTTACACACAGTGCGCTCCATCGACACCAGAGCGTCTCCTCCTCAGGACAAACTGCTGTCTGCACCAGGGGCCTGGAAGTATCAGCTCCGGGTGGGAACAAACTGTGCCACTGTGACAAACGGTGGTTGAGCAGCTGAAATCTGTCTGAACGTATCTGTTTATAAAGAGCTAAAGTTGTCTGGTCGCAGATTTTAAAACTGAGACGTTCCAGTGCGGAAATAATTAACTATTAAATAATACAGTACTTCTATTAATCACTGTTTTGTGTTGCATCTCATCGGTTCATGACAGACACTTGACCTGTGCCACTGGTGGCCATCTTGGTTCTAATATAAACAAATGCGAACTCCAAAGAAAATCTGCAAAAACTGCTCAAATATCAGAACAGTCCTGATCTTTACTGTCAGCTGTGGTTCTGACAATTGTACAACATAAAGTGACATCGTACAAAAGAACAGCTGCATGTTAAAACTTAAATTTGGCTTTTGTTGTTGTGAGTTATGTAGAAAATGCTAATAAATGATTAGCTACAGGTCAAACATAATGGACTTTAAGAAATCTTCTAACAACTGAAATGTGTCTGAAACCTTTTGTGTGTTTGGTAATAGTTGCACACTATATTAATTAATATTAATTAAGTTTTTGTGTGATTTGGAGCTTTAATGCTTACTTTTATGAAGGTCTTTGAGAGTTAAAAATCTGCGTAAAGTCCTTGTAAAGTTCTGAACTGATCTGATCTGTGCTGTCTGCTTTCTGAGACTTTATTTGGGAAAAAAACAACTCCTTTCAGGCAACATTTATGATCCAGTTTTGCGTTTATAAAAAGGTAAAGTACAAACAGCAAACACATGCCGCTTCCCATAGAAACAATATGTCTCCGAGCAGCTGCAATTTCACTCTATTCTTGATTACCGAAGTCCTAGTTTGCGAATTTTGTTCTCTGACAATGGACATAACAGTTTTTCTGATTCTGAAACAAGCAAGTTACACCGTGCACCTTTAATTCAGATTTCCCCGTGTCATTTCCTGCACAACTTTTTCATTTCCGTGCGTATTTCTTCTCTCAGATCGAGGAGCTGGCGAGCAGTCTGTCGTTCAGTTCTCGTCAGTCGTCCATGGAGTCCTTGGCCAGCTTGGACTCGTCTATGTCTAGTCGCTCGGCCAGCGCCAGCCCTGTCCCCCCCGGGCCCCACGCCCCCCACGCGCACCTCCACAGCACCTTCAGAGTGTCCGCCAAGAAAGCCCTGCTCCTCTGGGTCAGGGAGCAGTGCCACAAGTAAGATTTGCCACTACGCTCAGCTTTTCCTCTCGTTTAAAGGGCCTATGACAGGTTGAAATACACATTTAACTAAAATACAGTCAAGATAAATATATTCAAATTTCTACTCAAATCTTTACAAATTTTACCCCAGTTTAGCTATTTTTTAGGTTTTATCTAATGTCACAGACTTTGTTCATTTGACAAAGACACCTTTATTTTGCTGTATTAATGTTTAAAGGGTCAAAAAAGTAGTTTATTTTGTGTTAATTATGCATAACCTTTGTCTCCCCAGCGTGATGTCATCAATTTGTTTACTTCCTGTAATTATCAACAGATTATTCAACTTTTCTCCACAAACGTCGACCTGATTGGTGCAAAACTATAATTTATATTTACAAGAGGTATTAATACACTGAAGAAAGTCAAAATTATATAATCGTAAAAACCTGTCATACGCACATTAACCATGTTCTAACATTATTTCTTCATCAAAAACACATCCTGAGTTGTATTTAGCTTCATTCACGCTAGTTTCATTATTCCTGTTTACAAGGTCTTCTTCTCTGGTTCGTCTCTGAGCCTCACAAAAACACTCGGTTTCAAATTTCCCCGCTATATGATGTCAAAGATACCATTGATATTTATGCTCTGTTTACAAGAGTGTGTCAGTGTTGCACTTGCCTGTCTTTATGAATTTATAGTATGAGACGTGAGCTGGCACACCTCACTCTCTTTCCCTAAAATATGTTTTTCTGTTTACATCATCGTCATCTTTAGCTCTCGCAACAGTTAAAGTGTTTTGTGTTGAAATACTTAAATTACCTCCAGATTCACTCACATTTTAATTTACACTCTTCCACACGACACTTATTCAGCTTAGAATAGTTTTAGTAAATATTGCGAGTGTTTTGGACAAAAAGCGTGACTTCTGAATTTCTTGAAAACATCGAACGTTGTAAAGTAAAACCATTTTAGAATCGATAATTAATCATAAGAATAAAGTAATAACAATGGAAAACTTTACTATTTTGTACTAAATGTAAGTGTAATGTGTTTTTATTTAAGTAGGGATGTCAAGAATATTCCGTTAATTCATAGTTATGATTATTCAGCTCACAACATAATAAATAAAGAACTAAAAATGACCAGTTTAGAAGTAAAAATATGTCATTTCAATCTGTGCTCTAAAGGGAATAAGGCGAGACTCTACAGGCAAAATGCATTTTTTGAATTTTCTGTTTGTTCTCTCCACATATCGACTTTCATGTGGAAACAACAAACGTGTCCAATCTGCTCCTAAAGATGTTTGATTCTTCCATTGAATACACTTCATCCATACAAATGCATTTTTGTCCCTTGAGACATACAGATCAGCCTTAAAGTACAAACTGTACAATCTGATTTTGACAGAACAAACTCAAGGATTTGTTCATATCTATTTCTAAACCTGATTTATTTAAGTTTTAAGTTAAAAAAATCAGTCCAATCTAGTTTACTCTAAAACCTAAATAAGAAATCCAAAATCTCTTTTGTAAATTCTCTTTTTAACTTATATGTTACAAAATGAATCAACAAACCTTAATTTTTCAGATTTAAATGTCCAAAATATGTGCAATTTTGGCCGTTTTTACACATAAAATGCCTTATTTCTACATGAAAACATGACATTTGGGAGAAGTTTCAAATTGACATCTTTAAATTTAAGACTTTTTCCTCTTCACCTGCAGCGTCTCACCTTAAGATAATTACTATATATTTAAGCTTTTGCAAAAGTTTCACAAATTTCATCCCAGTTTAGCAATTTTTAGGTTTATATTTTACTTCCTGATTGTAAATTATGACATCACACTTCAACTTCCACCGAATAATCTCGACTTCTCTCAACAATCGCGACTCTAAAGTGTGATCCTGCGACCTCCCTTGCCTTATTTCTCGTCTAAATGTCGATGGTTGTCCTCAGAGCCGGCTGCACCGTCAGCGTGAAGGACTTCAAGGCGAGCTGGAGGAGCGGCGTCGTGTTCCTGGCCGTCCTCTCCGCCCTCAGACCCGGCGTCGTGGATCTGAACCGGGCCAAAGAGCGCAGCAACCGGCAGAACCTGGAGGAGGCGTTCCGAGTGGCCGAGAGAGAGCTGAGGATCCCCAGGCTGCTGGAGCCGGACGGTGAGAGCATGTCAGGGTTATGTGGGTTAAAGTGCCTCTGACGGGACGGACTCGTTTAACTAACACAGATGAGATAAATGTGTGTTGTGCTGTCAAACGATTAAAAAAAGGGTAACACTTTACAATAACTGCTCTTATTCATGACTTAATAAAGCATGAACAAAGATTCAGTTCATAATCAACAAATAGTTTATTAAGATTGATTCAGGCTTAGTGACTATTGAGAATGGAGCTGGCTGGAAGAACCCGAGTCAGACCGACTTTGCAACATAAACATGAGATAACATTCTGCACACACCGCCCGCGCTCTTCCCTCTATCTTCTTGTATTTCTAAACAGCTACTTGCATCTTTTGAATGGGTTACTTTCAGAATACAGCTACCTGCTATGTCTTGTTTATGTCTTGTTTATTGTATGTTTTGTTGTGACTGCAACTGTAGTTACAACTGTGTGTCTGCTCATTGTTTATTGTCTATAAATGTAATTGTATATGTTATGTTGTAACAGCAATTTTAGTTTCAACGGTTTGTAAAGCGCTTTGGGTGCCTATTAGGTGGAAAAGTGCTCTATAAATAAAAATTCTTCTTCTTCTTCTATTTAACAAATATTCTAACCCTAATCTTAATTAAGTAGTTACTAAGCCTGAATCATGTTTAATAAACTATATATTCATTATTAATTAACTCTTTGTTAATGCTTTATTAAGGCAAAATAAGCTGTAGTTATTATAAAGTGGTACCAGAAAAAGTATATGATTAATCACACTTTGAAACTGTGTGTGTCATAGTTTATATGTCTATTTTAAAGTATTTTTGCACGTTTTCTTATGAAAATTAAATCATTTTATTAATTCACAGATCAATACATTATTTAGATCTGTCTAGACTTAATTAAAGTCTAGACATTTCATATTGAGTCTGTGGCACATGTTTCAGGTAAATCCAGACTACACGACCAAACACAGATTAAGGGCCCGTCATACACTCAGAGAACTATAGTTACAGAGGTAACTGACATCCATGGAGACAGATGGAGCTGGTGCTGTTTTGGCTTCTACACGTGTCTGTAATAGTTTGGTGACACGTTTCGTCCGGTTTACTTGTTTTAGCGTCTTTTCCATTCGTTAGGTTTGATTTGAAGAGGATAATGATCAATCTCAAAAAGAGCGTGCACAAACCCTGATACTGTGTTCACAAATTGTAGATACTAACTCATGACAAAAGTGTTCTTCTGACAGCTCATGTTTTTCAAAGATATCGTATAGTTAGAACAGGGTTTACAGTGATTCTGCGGCTTTGGAGTTATTTTGTGTGTGGCATAAAGTAGTTTCAATAATATCGTTTATTGTGATATTTTGATGTAGCAATATTAGGGCTGCACAATATAGCGAAAAAATATCGTTATCGCCATAATAACAAGTGCAATATGCATATCGCAAAGATGCACGATAATTCCTACTGATTAAACCTTAAATATTTTGCAAAGTACAGAAATGGCAAGTGAATGTTAAAGTCTTTTATTGTTAAAGCTCTTGCTTAAAGTCCTCATAGTTTTGTTTCCACTATTTCATTCACATTAATGAAGGTGAATAAAATGTCAGAAATGTTTAAAATGTCTTTTTTTTAAAATGTCTCCAATGCAATATTTGTACCTAAGCAACTATATTTTAAAATAAGAGTTGAGTACTTACTTGTTATTGTTTATACCTGGAAAAACTTGACACCCATATCACATATCGCACTAATTTCCAATATTGTGCAACCTTAAGCAATATATCACGCTTCAAAATGTGCTAAAAAAAAACGTTTATTGTGTGTAAATTTAAAACATAGTCAAGCAAACAACGAGCAAACGGCTGGTGGACGCGCATTTGGTAAATTCCTCAAACTGTAGATTAACAGGATAAAAGTCCTCACAAAATCCTTCAAATCAAGACAGAATCATTTTCCTGACACCCATAAATATCTTCACTTAATTATCAAACCATTACGGATTACTTTCCCATGAGTTTGAGCACAAAATCCCTCAAACTGCTCCAAAATTCTGAGAAATGTTGCGGCATATTTTGAGTTTTTTAATGACAAAGTTTATCTCATCGCTCTGAAAAGCCACAAACTGACAGACTCACAGCACAGATTTCTCTCAAACACTTCCCCGTGGCCACTCTGCACGCACATTTTTAAACCATTACACACGGGACGATCGCCGTAATCCTTTTCCTGCTTCAGTCCAGTAGTTTGTTTGCCGAGAAAAGCGGTGTGAAGTTTGAGCCCGGAGCTAAACGCGATGACGACCGAGCCTGTCTGCTGACTCCGACCCGTTCATGAAACTTCCTCGCTCACTTTTCTCCCTCTGTGTGTGAGACGCGCGGGTGCATCTTGACTGCCTGAAATGTTTGCGAGCGGATGAAACTGAAGTCACAATGGAGGGTTCTGGTTTTTTTGACGCAGACATCGACGTGCGGGATCCAGACGAGAAGTCCATCATGACCTACGTGTCCCAGTTTCTGCAGTACTCCAGGGAGCTGCCCGCCACGGACGAGGAGATGCAGGTAAGAGGGCTTTAACGGCCGCAAAAAGGTTCCAAACTTTCCTTATTGTGCTTATTATTAGTTGTTTGAACGCAGAACTTAAAGGGCCTATGACAGGTTGGACTACTCATTTGACTAAAATGTAGTTAAGATAAATATATTTCAATGTTTGCTAAAATGCTGTTCAAATTTTATCCCAATTAAGCAATTTTTCACATTTTTAATTTCACTTCCTGGTTGTGAATGATGACATCACACTGGGAAATTAGAAAGTACGTTGGGCAAAAACTGATCCAAAGTTAGAGATTTTTTTAATTTGACAAATAAAAATACACATGAACGTTGAATTAATGTTTAAAGGGTCAAAAAAGTAGTCCCTTTTACGTAAATTATGCAAAACCTCAGTCTCCCGAGTGTGATGTCCTCGATTTGTTTACTGTTTACTGTAATTTTCAATATATTTTTCCATTTTCTCTACAAACAGCTACTTGATTGATGTAAAACTATAATTAATATTTACAACAGGTATTAATACACTAAATAAAGTTACAATTAGAAAATGTTAAAAACCTGTCATACGCACTTTAATCTATGGACTGTGAGTTTACTCGAGATGCACAGGTCAAACCAGTTGCACTTGCACCATCTCCGTGACTTCTGCAGACCCTTTAAAATGTGACGTCATCAGAATTCCAGAATGGAGGCAAAATGAGGTTACATTTTTGAATGATTCTCTCACATTAGATCTAAATTCTACTGGTTTTAAGTGTTTGTGTTGGAAAAAAACAACACATTTGAATTTCCAGGGTAGAAATGTGAAGTTAGTTTGATTTTCAATAACAAACGATGGACAAAGTACATTTTTCTCGCCTTAAAATTGTGTTTTAGCTTCAAAAGAATCTAATTTATGGAATAGTATCTGATATAGCTCTAGATAAAATGAAAAATGATTGTGGGCTCAACATTTCTGTGAGTATTTTTCCAGTAAAACCTATAAATCTGAATCTTATTATTATTAAGTTTAGAAAAAAATGTACAATAACCAGCTATATTTTCATGCAGTCTGTTTGCAGTGCTGGGTGCAAGAATCACACAAAAAAAAGGGAAATGTGTGTGAATTTTGCATTTTTAACGAAAACACCCTTTTGTCTATAAATATTCTACATCACGACGTCTTCAAACAGCTTCACTTCAGCTTTATCTGGGTAAAATTTAGTACAAATCTCACATTCATTGGCCTTTCACGCTCTAAACAACTAAACAATTAATTGACAGAATAATCGCTCAACTAATCCATTACCAAAATAGTCTACTGAACATTCTTCCGTCACATTCACAACTTCTTTTCAGTCAAAGCTGCACACGCCGGTCGCGCGCCAAATGATTACCGACCTTAAATTAAAACGATTGACCATTTTGAACTCCAGCCAAACCAAACTTAAAGTGCATATGACAAGTTGTTATGATTTTCTGATTTTGACTTTTTACAGTGTTTTAATACCTCTTGTAAATCTAAATGATAGTTTTTCACCAATCAGGTAGCTGTTTGTGGAGAAAAGTTGAAAAATCAGTTGAAATTTACAGGAAGTAAACAAACTGATGACATCACACTGGGGAGACAAAGGTTAAGCATAATTTACACAAAATAAACTACTTTTTTGACCCTTTGGAGAATATTTTTGGAGAATATTTTATTCGAGCAATGAATCAGTCATGTAGATTTCTTGTAATGTACATAAAGACATTCATTAAATATAACAAGAAAAAGAAAGAAAAAAGAAAACATGTTTTAAATGAACAAATAAATACTTGAATACCTAAAGATTTTCTTAATTATCTTTGCTTGAAAAGTAGTGGGATGAAGTAATACTTATTAAATCCCACCCCCTCACACACAATTTATTAGATAAATATTTGAATATGCTTTCTGTACATACATTTTTTACGTCAAACTGCTAACTACCCACGTATACACTAAGATACCCTGTGTTACAAAACAAAATTCATTATAATTCCTATTACATAATGTACAATAATATTCCCTAGCGTACAACCACTTTAAACATTGATTCAACAAAATGAAGGAGGTCACATGTATTTTTCGTTGTCAAATAAAAAATCTGTGATATTAGAGCAGTTTTGGTGCACTGTATAGATGGTTTCTTGGTTATTTCCCAGTGTGATGTCATCATTTACAACCAGGAAGTAAAATTAAAAACCAAAATGGCTAAACTGGGGTAAAACTTTTTTAGCAGAATTTGAAATATATATGTATCTGTATATATGTATGTATGTATGTATGTATATATATATATATGTATATAACTGTATTTTAGTTAAATGAGTCGTCCAACCTGTCATAGGCACTTTAACCTTATCTCGAGTCACGTGCAGTAAGTTCACACATTTGTCCACAAACTTCATCCTCCTTACGTTCGAACGACGTCAGCGCGATCACACACCCCGTTTTCACCGACCTCGGCCCCAGACGTGACGCTGGTCTTGTGCTGTTGTCGTCGTGCGGTCGGATTAGTCGAACTTTCACGGTCAATAAAGAGCCAAAGTGCGAAGGGAAGTTAATGGCGCTGGATGACGTTCTTTGTGCGACTGAGGTCACCTGTGTTAAATAGGTTTTGTTATGGTTTTAATCAGAGCAGAGTAATAAAAAGCTGCTGTTATTTAGCTAAGATAAGAGGTTTGAATGTCCCTGTAGCTCCTTATGGTCTTATTCTGTGTAAACAATCTGCTTGTAATGACTATTTTGGTCATAAATTACTTTTAGTAAAAAATGTTTACTACGTGACTTTTGCGTTCTAAAAAATGATTGATTTGCTAAATAATAGTTGATTGCGTTAGTTGCGATTAATCTTGTTGTAAGTTGTAAATGTTTGCTCATCTATTTTCTTGTTTCATTGTTTTATTGATGCTGATAGTTGAGTTTTTCCAAAAGGTTCTTAAAAATATACAATTTATTACAAAGAACATTCATTTATTCTGTTTAAATAAAATTAAACCCTTCCAAGTTGGTCGGGAAACACTGGTTTAAACTTCGACAAACATGGTCTGAAATGCTTCAAATTTTTGTAATAGTTTTTAGAGCTGCAACTAACGATTATTTTAGTAATTGATTAGTCTAGCAGTTATTCTGTCGATTGGTTGTTTAGATTAGTGGTTCCCAACCTTTTTTGTCTCGAGTGCTCCCTAAGATTTGTTTCCCTTAACTTGAGTTTCAGGCAAATAAATGGGTTTAAAAGTTGAATATAGTCAATTATTACTATTTTATTTACAGTTTTAATTAGATTTATGGTCCAAGATACTCCAAAAAGATCCTAAATGTACAACTAATGACACATTTTTAAGGTAAAAATACACTTCATCTTCATTTAAAACCTGAAACCATTCCAAGTTACCCCCCAGTCGTTCCTCATGTACCCCTTGGGGTCCCCGTACCCCTGGTTGGGAAACACTGGTTTAGAACATGAAGTGTCCATGAATACAAGATTTTTGCTGAATTTGACCCAGATGAGACTAAGATGACACCGCTTTGGGACGTCCTGATGTGGTAAACGTACAATCAGAATAGGTTTTTGACATATTTGCCAAGTCGGCTTCTTCATAGTGACTTTGGCCTTCTTTTTAGGAAAATTGTTTGCAAATTTTGAGAGTCACGGGTTGCGGGTTTTTGCGCTTCAGAGCAACACTTTCACGTCATAAAAAGTGCAAATTTTTAGCCTTTTTTCAGTTCTGTTGTATGTTAAAAGATGCAATGATGACTGAAATGCACATGTTGAACTAGTTGGGAAAAAAACACACTAAATTATCACATTTTCTTTGTCATTTTGATGTAATTCCTGATCTGTCTTAAGTCCTTTATTTTCAACCAGTGCCGGGGAACACTAGTGTGCCTTGAGGTGTTGCTGGGTGTGCCTTGAAAAAAATCTCATTTGGATTCACAGATAGGGCTGGGCAATACAGTAATAAAAATCGAATTGTGAGCTCGTTCCTTTGACAATCTGCTATTTTTATTAAATCGTTGTATCGTGATTGACTGTTTGTGTCTTTAATGCAGCTGTCTGTTCAAACAGACTTTTTCTCCTGTTGTTTAGCCTCTGAAGCCTCTGAGCAGATGACTTTATTTACCTCTTAAAGGTCAGAGCAGCACAATTAAACCAAATCCACACAAAAACACAATTTGAATGGATGCAATTAGCAAATCACAAAGACTGCAATTTTTGAAGTGCAATAATTTCTTCCACAAACAGAATAAAAACTGCTAACACTGTAGTTTGGATTTGTACAAACATGTTCTGAAGCGAGTGACAAAAGCGCGACCAAAGTGATTAAAAATGCTTTCAAAAGTAACAAAGACGCATTTAAATGTGACAAACACAACTGAGCGTAACAAAAACGTGACTAAAAGTGACAAAATTGGGTGTAAAATGTGAATTTGAACCGAATCCCATTATTAAAACATAAATCGCAATTGCACTGATCAGAAAAATCACAGTTAGATATTCTTCCTAAATGGTGCAGCTCTATTAAAGGCAATAGAAAAATAAAAAGTGAACATGAATCATAATTTGGCCTCAAGAAAATCAGAATAATCATTTTTTACTGTATCGCCCAGCCCTATTCACAGGTGGATTTATTTTTAACATTTAAAATTTTGGGCCAGTCCTGAACCAAAGAAGAAAGCAAAACAATCACAAATGTCAAATTTAAAGAACCAGACAGTGGCACGATCCTGATTTACCATATTACACCAGATTTTTTTAATTAAAAGATCTGATTTGGTTATGATAATTGGTAGGTGATGTGCCGTGGGATCTTTTCAGCTAAAAAAGTGTGCTGTAACTTAGAAAAGGCTGAAAAACACTGATCTAAGTAATAAAACCTCTTTTCTGAGCACATGGTATTCGTTAAAATTAGTGTGTAATCCAGATTATTCGATTGCTAAATTAGTTGATGATTATCTCAATAATCGATTAGTTGTGACTAATGATTGACTTGTTTCAGCCCTAATAGTTTTAGTGTTTCAGATTTCTGTCCTCATTTGAAAACATCAGAATCAGAATAAGTTTTATTACCAAAGTCAAAAAGTGGATTAACCAATTAGAAGAAATCGTAGTGTGTCGTATTTAAACAAAACAGTTTAAAGAAAGAACAAAAATAACACAGGAGACTGATAAACATGGCGTATTTCTGCAGAATTAATGCGTGAAACTCATCATATTTTGGGGTGAAAAGAGTGTTTTTAGAGTCTATTCCACTAAAAACACAATTATTAACGACAATTTAATCATACATTTCTTTGCAGATAAATGTTTGACAAGGAACTCTGGCCTGGACGAGGAAAAGCGTTTGGGAACCCTTGTTGTAAATTATCGATGACACTGCTTTGTCTGAGTTTGGCCTGAAAACAAATGAGAATAAATGAATTCATCTGTTTTTCCTTCTTTTCTAAAATGTTCTGTGGATTATGTGTGATCTTTGCTGTCGTATTCTCTCAACCTGCTGACTCTTAAAGTGCCTCTGACAGGTTGGACTCGTTGAACTAAAATGCAGTTAAGATAAATATATTTCAAATTCTGCTTAAATCTTTACACATTTTACCCCAGTTTAGCTCATTTTTAGGTTTTTAATTCTACTTCCTGGTTGTAAATGATGACATCACACTGGGAAATGACCAAGAAACCAACCAAAACCTCCTCTAATGTCACAAGGAAACAAGGAAAACACCTTTATTTTGTTGAATCAATGTTTAAAGCGTTGTCTCCCCAGTGTGATGTCATCAGTTTGTTTACTTCCTGTAATTTTTGTCAACATATTTTTCAACTTTTCTCCACAAACAGCGACCTGATTAGTGTAAAACTGTCATTTATATTTACAACAGGTATTAATACACTGAATAAAGTCAAAATTAGAACATCACAAAAACCTGTCATATGCACTTTAACCTTACATTCTGTCTCTTTGGTTCATTTTCACTCCCTCTCTTTTGCTTTTTCCTCCTCTTCTTTTTCCAGACTCAGCTTGTGGCTCCTTCTAAAAGTCCTTCTCCCGTGAACCTGCCCGCTCACTACACTCCTGCTATCTCTGCCTCTCCACTCAGACAGGTGACACAAACGCTCTTCTTACTAGGTCTGTGTGGTATAATGATAAAAATGGAATCATGAGCTGGTCCCTGTGACTGTTTTTGTGAAATGGTGATTGACTGTTTGTCTCTTTAATGCAGCTGTCTGTTCAAACACACTTTTTCTCCTGTTGTTTAGCCTCTGAAGCCTCTGAGCAGATGACTTTATTTACCTCTTAAAGACCAGAGCTGCCCAATTAAACCAAATCCACTCAAAAACGCAATTTTAATGGATGCAATTAGCAAATCACAAAGACTGCAATATTTGAAGTGCAATCATTTCTTCACAAACAACAAAATGTCTTTCTTTGATTTGAATAAAAACTGCTAACACTGTAGTTTGGATTTGTACAAACATGTTCTGAAACAAGCGACAAAAGCGTGATTAAAAGCGATAAAAATGCCTTCAAAAGTGATTAAAATGCGCAAACAAACACGACAGTCCACCAAAACGTGACTAAAAGTGACACAAACGTGACTAAAAGCGACAAAGACACGACTAAAAGTAACAAAAAAGCGCCTAAAAGTTACAAAACACTTTGCAAATTTTATCCCGCTTTAGCAATTTTTTTTTGTTTTTTAGTTTTACTTCCTGGTTACCATAACCACACCGTACACTGGGCCAAAACTCCTCTAATGTCGCAGATGTTTTAAATTTTACCTTTTTTTTGGTCACAGATACGCACTTTTGTTGTAAACGCACTTCCGTTTGACGAGAATTCTGTTAAAGCTAAAGGTCTCGCAGCTAAAATGTTACATAAAGTAGATTGATTTGTGTAAAATGTTTGCACATGAAACAGACCAAAAAACAAAACAAAAGAAAAAAAAAGAGAAAACACTTTGGTTCAATCCTGCTGAGAGACAAGCGCAGACATATTTCTCTCCACAACACATTTTAAAAAAACAATACTTTTTGTTTCTGCTAAAACGCCATGTTAGTTTTTGTTCGTTTTGGCACTTCGCCTTTGGCTCCACCCAAACAACGACGCTGTTCAATGAAAAGTCTTCAAAAAGTCCAGGGTTTGATTTCAGTGTGGAGTAGTTTGCATGTTCTCCCCATGTTTGTGTCTTGATACTCCGGTTTCCCCTGTGTGTCTTCCAAAACATATGGTTCAGCACTTTAAAGGACAAATATTATGCAAAATTGACTTTGTTGATCTTTTCTCCATGTTCTAACATTGTTCCTTCATCAAAAACACACCTGGAGCAGCAGTTTGGTTCATGTTTGTTTGATGACGCTGGTTTGTAAATCCTCCAACACTGTGTTCTGAACTCCTTCCATGTGTGATGTTGATTTTCAACCAGTGTGCTTTGAAAAAAAGTCAAATTCATGTTTTTATATTAATAATTTACCATTTAGAGCTTTCTGAGCAACTTCTTCACAAAAAAACGAAAGAGAAAAAGCCATTGTTGCCCAAGTTTAAAGAACCAGACACAATGACATGACAATGACAGTATTTGCACTATAAATAACATTTCTATGGTATTGTTTTAGTATTTTCAACCAAAAAAGTGTGCCGTGACGCAAAAAAGGTTGAAACAGACTGACGTAGATGATGCTGAAGTCATTTATCCCAGAATCCTTTGCTGTGTTAAGTTCTTAAATCATCACCAGACTCGCTCTGAACATTTTCTTTGTCTAATTACGATAACTACAACTTCATCAGATCCACTCTTTACTGCAATGCATTGTAGGTATATATTTACATTGCCTCTACAGCCAGTAGATGGAGCCACAGCTAAGACAATATGGCATCTCTCAACACAGAGATAAAGTTATGTTTTTCTTTGTAAAAGCATTTTATTTTTAGTTCTAAAACATGAGATGTCAAACTGAAGACACTCAAGAGCGGGTTTAAAGGCCCTGTACCTGTTTTTTATTGTTTTGAAACGTGAAAAACAGAACTAGTTCATGTTAAACTGTTTAAATCAGTCACATGTATCTCTCACTTTTCTAATGTCCCAGCATCATAAATATTCACCTCCAGGAGTTTAGAAGCACTTTTCACCAGTCTCTGAGCCCAGACCGTCCCTGGTAACGCTAACAAACATTAGCATGCTAACAGTGCACTTCCTGCTTCTCTCGTTGGAGAAGCAGGAAGTGCACTCAATAAACAGACGCAGAATAAAAATTGTGGTCTCATTTTCACCCGAATAGATGCTTTTACAATATATCTGTGCTAGAGCAACACATATTTTACTTTATTACATGCAAAAAACATGCACTAGTTCTGTTTCTACCGTTTCACAATAGTAAAAATCAGGTACAGGCCCTTTAAAGGTTAGTTACAGTACAGAAAAATGCATAATATTTTTCCTGTTATGACACATGATAATCGACAAATATTTAAGCTCGGACGGAACATGAGAACTTTTCAAACCACTTCTAACCGAGCTGCAAAGTAAACACCTAAATCACGGTTTAATTGATCTTAATCCCAAAGTTTGCAGTGATTTCTCAATATGTTTGTGAATCCACGGCCTCCGCCCATCTGCGCCGTTCAGAAGGGCATTCCCTGATGGCATTTAGCAGAGGCGTCGCCAGACCAATTTTACCGGGGCTTGAGCGCCGGATGTTTTACGTCCAGCCCCGAATGAAATTATTTCCCAAAATTATTGTGATTTATGATGAGCGGGACTCAGCGCTCCGAGAGTGAGGCGCGAGAGCATGCGCTCTGTGCTGGAGGCTCGTGCGCGGGCCTCGTCCGCTCCGTGCACGGGGTTCTGACGCTCCGTACGTGGGGCTCGTCCGCTCCATGCGCGGGGCTCGGACGCTCCGTACGCGGGGCTCGGACGCTCCGTGCGCGGGGCTCGGACGCTCCGTGCGCGGGGCTCGGACGCTCCGTGCACGGGTCTGGTGCAATCAGCGAGTCATTCAAGCCCGCCTCAGCGCTTCCGTGTCGGTCCACGCCTTTTACTCTCTCTCTCTTCACAAAATCGCAGAGTGCTCTGGCTCACTGCGGCGCCGAGAAGGGCTCAACCTCAACTAATTACCTCAACTAATTCGTCCTAACTAATTTGTCCTAGACAAGGACCGAGATGTGTCCAATATTAATTTTCTCTATAACCTGCGCAACCTCAAAACTGCAACTGCACCTCCAGTTTTATGTACATTCAAAGTGTTTTAGTTAATGTACATTCTAAGTGTATAGCTGACATTGAAATCTGTCAAATGCAGATATAAGGCAGTCAAAACCCACCGTCCCTGATCAGGGACACTTTCAGAGTTTTTACATACATGTGTCATTCATTAAAAACAAATGTTTTCAATACAGACATGTTATATGTCATTTGAAAGCTTAGAGTCACCACTAAACGTCTAAAATGTTCAAACCACGCTAAAACACCTCACAAAATACTTGTAAGCTATCACACTGTAACATAACCAAAGTGTTCATCTCACATTTCTTACCTTTCGTTGGCTCCTCCAGACGCAAACAAAATCCATTCCAGAAGTGTGTGCACTCTTTCTGCCCATCACAGTCCACAAAATAAGAATATCCAGTTGTTATTTCAAATAATATAATCCATTTGTTGATATCCACCCGTAAACGCATCTTCTTCATTTGACAGTAACACAAAAGCAATAAAAACATAACTGTTGCGCATCACTTTGCAGAGATATTTTCGGCTTGAGCGGTTCGGCTTGAGTATGATCGTTTTCATCTCAGTCTTGTCTTCAAAACGAGCATATCCGTGCAATTTTCCGTCGAGTACTTCCAGAGGGAGAGCCCTCTGAACAAAGCGAACGAATCCATTTTGACACGAGAGGAGCGTCAGCTCCGCGTGCGTAAAGGCGTCACAGCCTGCATTGCCATTGGTGATTCAGTAAGTCAATTACATATTCTTCTGGCCAATCATCACAGCTTTCAAATGAGGGGTGGGACTTGCAGGTTCATTGAGTACAGGAGCTGATTTGTCCGTGCGTAAAGAGACGAAGGCACCATTTTACGCATCATTTACGCAGCGGAACGTCTGTACGCACGACCTGCCTTAGATTTAAGGAAGTTTATGAAAAAAATAATCTATAAGGGATATTTATAGTCACCAAAATGACCAAATGTGGTTTTCAGGGTCATTAGAGTGGCAAAATGCATGAAAAGCAGTTTGGCACATTTGGCACAGAGAAGGACCTCCTGTTCGGATTAGGGTTATTTCATACAAAAAGCTGCTCAACATCAAAATAGTTGGACCTAGAAGTCAGACATTTCACACAGTTGTTGTCAACAAGGTGGACAGCTGCTGTGGGGAGTTTCAATAGCACAGCATGAAGTATGTCTTCAGGAAGACATTTTTGTTTTCTCTTTTTTTTTTCTGAGACCAAAAAAACGACTTTTGGGGTGTGTTTGAACAGGTGTACTGCCGGTTGTGTTTCACTCAGACAAAGCACAGCTTCTGAACCTAGAAGGTCTTAGCTTTCAAATGACACATTATAAAAGCCTATAGACAGTAAGTTAGCCATACAATAAGCTTTTTCATTTGGGTATGTACTTTTCGAGAAAAACTGCCAAAATGAGGTGGGTCTTAACAGGTTAAGTGCAAGTGAAAGTTAGTTTACTGCAGCGGTATCCGTGCTTCTTCAGGGACCGTCAGCAAATTACTGCACAGTGAGGTAAAGAAAAAAAATCCTACAGTGCCTTTTTTTGTTGTTGTTGTAGGGCATTTGACTCAGTGACCCCAAACCGCCTTAATAATATGACTTTATTTGGTTAATGGTTCTCAAACTATGGGTGAGGGTTGAAAAGTTTCAAAAAGTATAAAATAATATTTACTAATTTGTTCTTAATCCAATGAAACATGTGCAATTTTATAAAATGCAGTGGGTGACCAGCTCCATGATAATTGGAAAAATCTGTAAATTACAAAATTATGAAGAAAATTGGGAACCTAAGTTGCGTGACTTTCTTCTTTTTTTTCATTTTTGGGACAGTAATATTATAATACAAATATATCAGGTATTTAGCTCTGTAACTAGTAATATATAATTTATTACAATTTTTACTTTTGTGTTTTAAATTCTATACATCTATCTATAATACATTGTATTTATTTATTTTTTAAACGCTGGTTGATGAACATTAAACATAACTAGATAATAGACCAGTTTGCAAAGATGAAATCCAGAAGGTACAATCTCATGGTCCCACCTTCTCACAAGTAACAGGTTAACAAGTAACACAATGACAGTCAACGGAGATCAAAAGAATAATTGTTGTTTTGTAATAAAAGACTTATGTGTGCCTACAAAAAAACATTTATTTTTTAGTTGCTCAAAACCTCTTAAAATGCACCAGAATACAAGAAATAAGTCTCCCTTGGGAAAAAAAATTCTGGGGGGGGGACCCCCAGACCCCCCGTCAGGATTTTGTGTGATGACTTAAAGAACACACCGGGCTAAGCCCCGGATCTCAGCAAATCCTAGAAACGCCCCTGGCATTTAGCACAATTAAAAACCCAACCACGCCCTCCATCACAGCCACAATGACATCTGTATTTTATAACCTCTTATTATACACAGCCGCATATCAAAACACTGGTCGGTAGCTTAGCGAGAGTCAAACTAAAGGTGTATTTATTCGAGGTTTCCCTTCAGGTCATGAGGCAGCACAAAGCCAGATGCGGAGGATACGTCTGAACGAGTCGAGCCTGTTCTGGGAAGACGTTCAAAATGAATGTGTTTCTGTGCGGCGGCGTTATTAAACAGAGAGAGTCGAGGTTTATGAAGCTGCAGGGAAGAGAAGAGACATAGAAAGGCTGCGTCCCAATGTCCAAACTGTTCGCTACGTAGGTCAATATTCAGCAATCACGCCATTTTTAGACACTGTAAAGTCGCTAACGTTAGCGTTGATTGGTTTTAAATAAAGCGTCAGCTGGAAAGTCGCTAACGTTAGCTATGATAGTGAAAAAAAATGTCTTAAATAAACAGTTAAATAAAAAGTTGCTTACATTAGCTGTGATTACGAATAAACTGATCTTAAATAAACGCTGTAAAGTCGCAAACGTTAGCCGTGATTATGATAAAACGGTCTTAAGTAAACAGTTAGCTGTAAAGTCGCAAACATTAGTCGTGATTATGAATAAACCACCAAACTTATCTTAAATAAGCTGTTACACTTTAAAGTCGCTAACGTTAGCCGTGATTATGAAAAAACTGTCTTAAATAAACAGTTAGCTGTAAAGTTGCTAACGTTTGCTGTGATTATGAATAAACCAATGAATAAACTGATCTTAAATAAACGCTGTAAAGCCACAAACATTAGCCATGATTACGATAAAAAATGTCTTAAATAAACAGTTAGCTGTAAAGTTGCTGACGTTAGCCGTGATTATGAATAAACCACCAAACTGATCTTAAATAAGCTCAGTTTGGTTGAGCATTTTAAAGTTGCTAACATTAGCCATGATTAGGAAAAAACTGTCTTAAATAAACCGTTAGCTATAAAGTCATTAACGTTAGCTGTGATTATGAATAAACCAATGAATAAACTAATCTTAAATAAACGCTGTAAAGTCGCAAACGTTAGCCATGATTATGATAAAAACGGTCTTAAATAAACAGTTAGCTGTAAAGTTGCTAACGTTAGCCGTTATTATTAAAAAAACAGTATTAAGTTAAACGTTAGCTGTAAAGTTGTTAACGTTAGCCGTGATCATGATTAAACTACCAAATTGATCATAAATAAACTGTTACACTTTAAAGTTGCTAACGTTAGCCATGAGTATGAAAAAAAAATGTCTTAAATAAACTGTTAGCTGTAAAGTAACATTAGCCATGATTGTGAATAAATCACGCTTAAATAAACTGTTACGCTGTAGTTACTAACACTAGCCGCTTACTTTAACTATAGTTTTCCATCTCACGGTAAAGCTAACAAACATTAGCATGCTAACAGTGCTCTTCCTGCTTCGCGGAGAATGAAAAGCTTTATAGTTTGATGTAGACAGTGCACAGCGGTCTGATTCTGAGAGCTGCTTTTACAATATATCTGTACTGGAACATCTGACTTTATGCATGAAAAATCTGGTTATATTAGTCCTTTAATATATGATTTGATTAATATTTATTACAGAAATGTATTTTTGTTGGAGTTTAGCAGACTTTTTTCTCACCCAGTGTCACGTGAGGTGCGCATGAGGAGAAAGTAGTGAGCTGAAAATCTGAACGAGACACTGTAGTCTGATAAAGAGTGCAGGACTATGTAGTGAATGAGGGGGGAGGTTAGCGAGTGAACATTCGGACACAGCCTCAGAGAAAATTGGAGGGGAAAAAAGAGGAGAGAAGGAAGAGAGAGAAATGTAAGATGTGACTCTGTTTGAGGCAGCTGTTTGTTTGGGTACAGTTTCTGACACATTATTAGCCCCTGTGAGAGACGACACGAGAGAAGTTCACTACTGCAGAGAGTAAACGGAGCCGAACATGAGAGGGAGAAGCAGTGGCTCTACTCTGAGCTCTTCTCAAGTGACTAGGCTTTGCACCCTATCTGTTAAAGGAGAGTCCAGTTGAAGTATTGAAACTACTTTAAACGACACACATAATGTTAAGTTAATTTTTTTTTAGCTTTTATCCATTTTATTCCTCATCAAAAACATCCTCAATCACACTTGTTTCATTAATCCTGTTTAAAGTCTATATGACAGGTTAGACGTCACAATTTACTAAAATGTAGTGAAGATGATTATAATTAAGATTTTGCCAAGCATTTTTCCTGTTTCTCTAACGACTATTTTTCGTAAAGTTTATGATGCTACTTCCTGGTTGGTCATGAGCAGCAAATGTGACATACAGTTAATTCCACAACTGTTTCCTTGCAACCATTTTGAAAACAAGGGCAAAAATCCATATAAATTACACAATAGTTATACTTTGACAAATTGTAGTACCTGATAACACCTTTATTTTGTTGAATGACTGTTTAAACTGTCAGAAAGATGTATTAGTCGAGTGTTAACCGTCTATTTATTTTCAACTGTATGTCGCTTTTTGATGACATCACAGTGGGATTCCATTTTAGAGCTCAGCACTACTTCCTGTCATTTTAAACTACTATTTTTCAAATTTTCTTCACAAACTGCAACTTCACAGATGTCAACTATGATAAATATTTAACACAAGTGCCCTCCCACCAAACTAAATCAGTATTAGAGAAAAATTAAAAATGTCATATAGACTTTAAGAGCTCATCTTCTCTGCTCAGTCTCTGGGCGTCACAAAAACACTCACTTCACATATTTATGACGTCAAAGCTAGAGATCCGGAGGTGTGTCCTGTTTTTAAGTCCATAAATCATCACACACTCGTTCTGAGCTTTTCTGACTCAAATCGCCTTCATTACAACAGTGTGTTTACATTAGCGTGTCGGGACAAGCTAGGTTTTGTTTATTTCCCATGGTAATTTGTTCTACTTTAAGTACATATGACAGGTTCTCATGATATTCTAACTATGACTTACTTTGGTGGGAGGGCACCTGTGGTAAACATTTTTGAAGTTGCAGTTTGTGAAGAAATTTTGAAAAATAAAAGTTTAAAACGACAGGAAGTGGAGCTGAGTTCTGAAACTGAATCCCTCTGTGATGTCATCAAAAAGTGACGTTTACAGACAATTTACAGACAACTGACACATTTTTCAGTTTAAACTGTCGTTCAACAAAATAAAGGCGTAATCAGATAATACAACTTGTGAAATCATAATTATTGTGTATTTTTATGGATTTTGGTTGGCCCTTGTTTTCAAAATGGTTGCTTGGTAACAGTTCTGGAATTACCTCCACCTATGTCATATTTGTGCTCATGTCCAACCAAACTTTACAAAAACTGTTAAACTTCGAACAAACAGGCAAAATGTTTAGCAAAATCATAAATATAATCATATTGACTAAATTTTAGAGAAATGTGACGTCTGACCTGTTATATAAACTTTAATGCAAGCGCTAAAACATGAGATCAAAGTCATAGTAAAGGCTCCCAAGAACTTGTTTAAATAAGAATACAAACAAGTATGATGACACATTTCTCTAAAATTATGCAAACATGATTAATATTTAAGATTTTACTAAACATTTTTTTCTTTTTGTCCCAGTTTGACAGTTTGCGTAAAGTTTATAATGTCACTTCCTGGTTGGACATGAGCACAAATATGACACAGTTGGAGGTAATTCCACAGCTGTTACCGTAGCAACCAGACTGTAAACAAGGGACAACATCCACATACATTACACAGTTATGATTTGACAAATAATAACACCTGATAACACTTTATTTTGTTGAATGATGGTTTAATCTTTCAAAAAATGTGTCAGTTGTGTTCAAAAGTGCGTCGCTTTTTGATGACGTCACGAAGGGAATCTGTTTTAAAACTCAGCTCTACTTCCTGACATTTTATTTTTCAAATTTTCTTCAAAAACTGCAACTTCACCAATGTAAAACTATGATAAATATTTGCCACAGGTGCCCTCCCACCAAACTAAGTCGGAATTAAAACATTTTGAGAACCTAAAATATAGACTTTAAAGCTGGGGTTCCCGACTTTGACCCAGTTTTCTAGCAACTGGAGTGCCACTTTCTCATCTCTATGAATATGTCATGGCTTTATCTCGAATGTTCCGCGCTATGGCATTACCTGGCGTCACCTGCTCGTCTCCCAAGCTCACCTTTAAACCGCACTTTCAATAATATGTCAAAGCACGTCAAATTCCCTATTATTTTCAGGCACAACATAATCATTTTCCACAATTCTCGCATACAAATCAGTTTTCCTTCTGGTCATGAACAGTTTCTGCTGCGCCTTGGCATTTTTACATTAATGTTTTTGCAACGAATGTTTTTGGAATAAGTTTCTGTTGCTGTGAATTGAAACGGCATCTCCAGATTCCTCGTGGGCTGGTTCGCTTGTGTTTGGGCTTGTTCCGTTTCCCTCTCTGCCAAACTGACTCAGAATCTCATGACCAAACTGGTGCAAAACATTAAAACCACTTTATTTGTCTTCCAGCTATTTGTATCAACTAATCTACGCCATTAATAAAAAATCAAAGTCAAACAAAGTCAGTATTCATGTTTTTTTTTTGTTGATCAGTAATTTAAGGTTGTATAAACTGACTTTTTGCAATTTTATGAGCTTTTAATGGTGTTTTCCTGTCATTTTCTTGCTCAAAGTTGTGTTTTGATGTTTGAGTTAATCTTGTGTTGTCCTGTAACCGAGGCTCGAGTGCTCAGAAAAGTCCTGTTTTCACCTACCTCCTATCCCCACCCACATCTCTGAACTTAGATGCAATTATTTGAGTTCTAAAATGCAACTTTTCAAAGAGAAAAACATGTAAATGACAATCTGCTGCTTTTTACAGTGAAATGTCACAATAAAGAGGCGGGGCTTAAAGTGCGTATGACAGGTTTTTATGATTTTCTAATTTTTACTTTATTCAGTGTATTAATACCTCTTGTAAACATAAATTATAGTTTTACACCAATCAGGTCACTGTTTGTGGAGAAAAGTTGAAAAATATGTTGAAAATTACAGGAAGTAAACAAACTGATGACATCACGCTGGGGAGACAAAGGTTATGCATAATATACACAAAAGAAACTACTTTTTTTGACCCTTTAAACATCGATTCAACAAAATAAAAGTGTTCACATGTGTTTTTCTTTGTCAAATAAAAAAATCTGTTTTGGTCCATTGTATAGGATGTTTCTTGGTAATTTCCCACTGTGATATCATCATTTACAACCAGGAAGTAAGATTAAAAAGCTAAAAAATTAGCTAAACTGGGGTAAAATTTGTAAAGATTTTTGCTGACTTTGAAATATATTTATCTTAACTGCATTTTAGTTAGATTAGTAGTCCATGAGGCACTTTAACACAATGAGGAGGCGGGGCTTATCAGTTCTGCAGATTTGAACAGGAAGTCATTGAAGCTGTTACTATTATAAAGCCTTTTTAGAGCAATATTGAGATCTACAATGAACAAAATGTAAATTGATGTTTTACTTATGTTGTAGTTCAATATTAAATACCTGAAAACACACACAATATGTCTCCTTTAAAAATATTATAATGCACATTTGCACATCAGAAGGTATTCTTTAAAAACAACATCTATGACAAGTTTAACACAAGAACAAGGCCTAAAAAGTCTCAATATTTAAAAGCATTCATAAAGGTCAGAGGCTCGTGTTTCAACAGACGTGTCTTTGCCGGGGCGAATTGGTAATTTGGCATATCGACAATGCCCTGAAACGCCTCGGCTCGTCCCATGTAACAAATAAAGGACTTTCACTTTCTCACCAAACAGTGCCTTAGACCAGTTTTTCTCACACTCGGAGTACACCTTAACTCGAATTTCAAGCAAATAAATGGGTTTACTAGTCGCATATTGTCAATTATTACTATCATATTTTTGTTTTAGTTAGATTTATTGTCCAAGATACTCCAATAAGACGCTAAATTTACAACAAATAACACGTTTTCTGTCACATAATCAGACAAAAGTACATTTCATCTTCTTTTAAAACCTGAAACCATTTCCAGTAGCTGCTCACGTCCCCCTTTGGATCCCTTTACCCACTGCTTTAGACTGCTTTTTATTTATGTATTTATTTTTTTAGTAAGGTTTTGTATTGCAAGCGATATCCTTTTCACTGTTTTTTCACTGTAAATATTACAGTCATGGCTGAATCTTTTCCAGAAATTGAAGTATTTCTCCCCAGAAAGTATTGCAATTCCACATTTTTGCTTTACACATTTAGTTTATTTACTTTATGTGTTTTGGAACAACACAACAAACTGAGGAAAAACAGCTAATTTGACATAATTTCACACAAAACTCTTGTGATGCTCTTTTAAACCCATCTGGGGCGAGTAACAGGTGTGGGCAATATAAATATCACACCTGAAAGCTTCTTTTTGGGAGAAAGACTACATTTTATAGGAAAGAAATCAGGTGACAACACTTTGAGCCATGACTGTATAAAGATGTTTCCTCATTTTAAAGACTGTATTTGTGTTTTGTTTCATAATTTGTTTTTGTAATTCCACACATTCATCACATTTTCCGTTGTTTGTTGATCATTTTTGTTGAAGCTAATCCCTTCTAAAAGCATTTGTTTACCCGTTGCTATGGCGATGTCCACAGCATAGTGATACGGAATGTGATTAACTGCTGCCGGAACTACCTGCGTGTTTGATTTTGGTGGAAGCAACACACTCTTTACGGTAGTTAAAATCTAAATGGCAGGTTCTCAAAATTGTCTGATTATTATGATTATTGTCTTATGAGGGGGAGGGCACCTGTGGCAACTATTTATTACAGTTTTACAGTTGCAGTTTGTGAAGAAATACTGAAAAATAAAAGTTTAAAATGACAGGAAGTAGTGCTGAGTTCTGAACTGAATCCCTCTGTGATGTCATCAAAAAACGACAGGCCGTTGAAAATACAGAGACAATTTACAGACGACTGACACAACTTTTTGAGCGTGTCATCCAACAAACTAAAGGTGTTATAGGGTATTATTAGTTGTCAAATCGTAACTATTGTGTCATGTTTGTGGACGTCGGACCGTGTTTTCAAACTGGTTGCTATGGTAACAGTTGTGGAATTACCTCTACACTGCAAAAAAGGAATTCCTGGATGAGTTTAAATGCCTTGATTTACGGATATTAATCTTATTTTCAGACGTTTTGACCAGTTAAGATTTGTTAACACTATTTATTTGCCGGAACTGGATTATTCTACCTTTTTCAAATCGTTTCTGACTTGTTTCAATACATTTCGCCAAATTATCTGCCAGTGGGTTAAGATCATTTGACTTACCCCATTGGCAAATTTATTTTCTTATTTTAAGCGACATTTTTGCAATTATTGGTCAGAAATACCTTGAAACCGGTGAAATATTCTGGGGCACATCAGCAATTAAATCAAAATGAGTCAAAACTAATCAAATCCAGACAAAAATTATAAATTCAAGTCATTTTAAACTAGACTAGATCTACATTTTTTGCTGCGTAACTATGTCATATTCACCGCCCATTTCCAAACAAGAAGTAACATCTTCAACATCACAAAAACTGTCAAACTGGGGGCAAACAGGCAAAATGTTTTGTAAAATCTTAAATATAATTATGTTCACACACTGCAAAAATGAATTTCTAGATGAGTTAAAATGTCTTGATTTCAGGATATTAATATGAATTTCAGACGTTTTGACTCGTTAAGATCAGTGGAGACGATTTATTTGATGGAACTAGATTATTTCACTTGTTTCAATACATTATTTCCTATTTCAGTCCAAATTATCTTCCTGCACAGCAAAAAATGTAAATCTGTAAAGTTTAAAACGGCTTGAATTTATCATTTTTATCTGGATTTGAGAAGTTTTGACTCGATGAGATTTAATCGCTGATGTGACGCAGAATATTTCACGGGTTTCAAAGTATTTCTGGCTGATAATGCTCATAATTTTGCTGAAAATAAGAAAATATATTTGTCAGTGGGGTCAGTAAAATGATCTTAACCCACTGACAGGTAATTTGGACTGAAGTAAGAAATAATGTATTGAAACAAATCACAAACGGTTTGAAACAAATGAAATAATCTAGTTCTATCAAACAAAAAGTCTTAACTCATCTTAGCGAGTCAAAACGTCTGAAATTCAGATTAATATTCTCAAATCAGGACGTTTTAACTCATCTAGAACTTAAATTCTTGCAGTGCAACGTTTTAGTGAAATGTGTTGTAGACTTTGAATGTAATTAAATGTTTACGTAAATCTTTCTGGTGACGTTCATAGAGTGCACATAGTGATAGTGACATGTTCATGTTTCGTTTCAGGCGACTCCGGACAAAAAGGCGCAGGAGGTGACGTGTTGGCTGAACCAGGCCTACGACGAGCTCCTGGAGGGATGGGACTCCACCGAAGGAGAGAGTTACTCCGAGAGATACCATGTACGACACACTCCTCGGTTTAAATCAGAACGTTCTCCCGTCTACAGTACAATACCGCCCACCTTTTGTTTGTCCTGCACAGCCAGTTAGGCCCCTGTCACGCTTCCATCTTATGTAGAGAATGTCCCATTTTTTATTGATGACACAGGAATTGTACAGAGGTGAGATTTACATAGAAAGTATTATACAATTTTTTTTTCTTACAGCGAAATCAAGGGTGTACTGGTTCTCTGGGTTGTAAATATTGTGGCATCTATTTATCGCTCCAATGATGAATCCACTATTCAAATAATCTTTAACTGGAATATACAGATTCTAATTCAAAAGACATTTTTATTTCAAAGACCTACACGTATTGAATCTCTCTCAGTACGTTACGATTATGATGCATTATGATTGATAAAAACTAAAATTCATACGGTGTCACTTAAATTTCCCAAGTCTGTCCCGCCACGTCCCACCAGATTCAACAACCTGTCCCGCTTTTTCGACAATTTGAGGTGATCACGCTCGTCAGAAATGAGAAATGGTGATCTGATATCTCAATTTATTTTAATAATTGTAGTAAACTGAACAGTCAATATATATATATATATATATATATATATATATATATATATATTAGTGGTGGGCCTGTAACGGCGTTAACGTGCTGCGTTAACGTGAGACTCTTATCGGGCGATAAAAAAAATATCGCCGTTAATCTATTCTCAAAGTTGGGTTGGGAGCACTGTTCCCTCTAAGATGCGCGCGGACTGAAAGTAACGTATTCCGGCCCGTTACTGCGGACCCCTAAAACATTTGGTGGTAGCACACTGTACCAGCAGGCACGTAGACGAGCTCCTCCACCTGACGCACGGAAAAGTAGTCCCACTAAAATCATTACCTCTGGAGTCAAACCATCACATTAGACACAAACTTAATCCAGGGTCAGACTGTGCACTTTTGGAGATTTAATCAGTCCAACCCTGAACTCTCAGAACTCACGATGACAAACTTGATTTGAGCTCATTCATTTTGGATCTGACTTGTCTCCGCGCGTCATTACGCGTCTTTACGCGGCAGCGGCGTGAGCGCCGTGAGCAGCGCGGCACAGACACAGACCTCAGACTCCTCTGTCTTCAGCACCAGTGAAAAATCATGAACCAATCACAGCAAACGCCACAGCGCGTCTACAAAGTTTAGCGCTTTGCACAGTTTTCGCGTGTGTTGATATGTAAATTAGCCGCGTGCGTAACGAGGCGTTAAGTGCTTTATGCACAGAATAATCCCAAGTGAAAACTGGAAGAATGAAAATGAATGGCCACTGACGGAAAGTTTATTTAGGCTTTGAAGACTGACTTGTTGTGTCAGAGCTACAGTAAAGTCTAATCAATGACATCCTTCAAGAATTAACTGTAAATTATCATTAGGCCTATTTGAAACATGGGCTTAAGATCTAAACATGACAGACACGTTACTTTGTCCAGAGGCTTCCAGGGGAAATTTAAGCACAGAATTAAATTAATACAGAATTAAATGAATATTGCACAGAAGTGTTGCTGGATAAGAGTCAATCTTTATATTAAAATGGATCAGAAAACTGAAAGCTTTGGAGGGAAAAAAACACCATGACTCTGATTTGAACACAACTTAATGATGATATCCTTTTTTTTTTTAATTAATTCTACCTAAACCAAATTATAGCTGAGGGGCTGTGATCAGAGAGGAGGACAGTGCAGCTCACAGAGAAACACTGACTAGAAAATTTATTTTTAAGAAGCTTCCCAATGGAAATCTCGACAAGACTAAGGTTGTTTGCACCCTGTGCAATGCGGAATTAGTGTACTGTAGGAGTTCTTCCAGTCTCAAGTACCACCTAAACGCAAAGCATCCCTTAGCTAATGCCGGGCCAAGCACTGATGTGATGAGCCCCTGGTCTAATGCGCCACCTGGCTTGAGAAACCCGTTCTCAAAGACTTACTTTTAGTCATTATTTGGGTAGCACACATATTCTGAATGTCTTCGTCAGAATTCAAATGAGCCATTTTAATCTAGATTAATCTAGATTAATTCCAAGATTACAGTGAGATTAATCTAGATTAAAAATTAATCTATGCCCACCACTAATATATATATATATATATATATATATATACACCGAAACTAAATGAATAATTTCATGCCTTTTTCTCAGGTGATCCAGACGTTCTTGGTGTCCTTTAACGAGCAGAGACGTCCCATCATGCCTCTGCTCACCGCCATGAGACGAACCCCCAAACTGAGCGACGAGCAGAGGGCCCTGAGACAGGCCTGGGACGCGGTCACTGAGAAGGTCTCGTTTTAATACTCTGAATCCTCTGCTCCGTCTGACCCTTGTACTTGAATCCTCGGCTCTGTCTTTCTCCTTTCTCTGCATCTTCTGCTCTTTTTGACATTCTCTGCATCTTCTCCGTCTGACCCTTTTATTTACATCCTCTGATTCGTACGACTCTTATCTTCTGCATCTTTTTTCGTCTGACCGTTTTCTCTGCATCTTCTGCTCCTTCTGACTCTTTTCTGCATTTTCTGCTCCATCCGACGCTTTTATTTACATCTCTTACTCTTATCTTCTGCTTTCTCCTCTGCATCTTCTGCTCCTTTTCACTCTTTTCTCTACATCTCCTGCTCAGTATGACTCTTTTCTTGCATCTTCTGCTCTTTTTGACCTTCTCTTCTGCATCTACTGCTCTATCTGAGCCTTTTATTTACATCTCATCTTACTCTTATCGTCTGCATCTTCTGCTTCGTCTGACTTTCTCCTCCGCATCTTCTGCTCCTTCTGACTCTTTTCTCTACATCTCCTGCACCTTCTGATCCTTTTCTTTGCATCTTCCGCTCAGTCTGACTTTTTTCCTCTGCTCCATCTGACCATTTTTGTTGTGTTTTCTGCTCCATCAGACCATTTTCTCTGCATCTTCTGCTCCGTCTGACTCTTTTCTCTGCATTGTTGGCTCTTCTGTCTGACTCGCACCTCTGCATCTTTTGCTTCATCTGATTGTTTTGTCTGCATCCTTTGCTCCATCTGACTCCTTTCTCTGCTTTGTCTGCTCCGTCTTGCTCTTTTCTCGCATCTTCTGCTCTTTTTGACCTTCTCTTCTGCATCCTCTGCTCATTCTGACGCCAACCTCTGCATCTTCTGCTCCGGCTGACCCTTTTTTCTGCATTTTCTGGTCCGTTTGACCCTTTTCTCTGAAAAGGCTTGTTGGCTCTTCCGTCTCACTCTGTCCTCTACATCTTCTACTCCTTCTAACTCTTTTCTCTACATCTTCTGCTCTGTCTGACACTTTTCTTTGCATCTTCTGCTCTGTCTGACCCTCTTCTCTGCATGTTCTACTCCATCTCACTCTTTTCTTTGCCTCTTCTGCTCCGTCTGACTCTCTCCTCTGCATCCTCTCCTCCGTCTGACTCTTTTCTTTACATATTTTGCCCCGTCTGACTCTCTTGTCTGCATGTTCTACTCCATCTGACTCTCTTATTTGCATCTTCTGCTTCATCCAACCCTCATCACATTCATAAATCTCCTCTTTGATCTTCTTCTGCATTAGGGCTGCAACGATTAATCAACTAATCTAGACTCTAAGACACACAAAAGATCTATTCTAGTGAAGACAGCGGCTTTATTAAATCAAATTGTCAAAAAAAGAAAAAACTTAATTTTCATCAATAATACATTTTTTCGTTAATTCGTTAATCTAGACACCTTGTGTTACCAAATTTCTACCTTTATTAGGTTGGAAATGTATTTAAAAAGTCTCAAAGAACAATATAAATAATTGTTTGACAAATTATTTAATCAGAAAACAAATTGCTGTCTAGTCGACTGCTAAAACAATTGCCATTTGCAGCCCTAGTGCACATCGACTCATTTAGAGCAGTGTTTTTCAACCTTTTTTGAGACACGGCACACTTTTTTTAGTTGAAAATATTCTGCGGCACACTTGCCTGCGGAAACATTACCACCACCCCCCAAAAAAAGTAATTATTATTTATTATTATTTCGTTATTTATGTAGCAAATATTGCCCATGAGTGTATAGTTCTTTAAATTTGGCAAATCTGCTTGTTTTTCTTTCCTTTGTGTGAAGCACATTATTCATTTAAATCCATGACATTTTTTCAAGGCACACCTGGCAAAACACAGCAAAAAATGTAAAACTATCCTAGCTTAAAATGGCTTGAATTGATCATTTTTTTGTGGATTTGAGAAGTTTTGACTCGATGAGATTTAATCGCTGATGTGATGCAGAATATTTCACGGGTTTCAAGGTATTTCTGATGATCCTGTGATAATTTTGCTTAAAAATACATTTGTCAGTGGGTCAGTAAAATGATCTTAACCCACTGACAGATAATTTGGATTGAAGTAAGAAATAATGTGTTGAAACAAGTCACAAACTGTTTGAAACAAGTGAAATAATCTAGTTCCATCAAATAAATCGTCTCCACTGATCTTAACGAGTCAAAATGTCTGAAATTCAGATCAATATCCTGAAATCAAGACATTTTAACTCATCTAGAACTTTATTATTTGCAGTGACACTAGTGTTCCCCGGCGAGTGGTTGAAAATCAAGGCTTTAGAGGAAAATGTGGTGACATTGTGCTGTTCAAACCAAACTGAGTCGTCACATCTGCCTCCACAGCTGCGCGAGTACCGGATCGAGCTGGACATGTCGCTGCCGGCTCCTCTGAACGCCGTGGCCGAGTGGCTGCTGCGCTCCGAAGCCGCTCTGGCCGAAGACGAGAAGGACCCGCACGACCACGAGCGAGCGGCGGAGGAGGCCCGGGAGAAACAGGACATACTCCGGGTAAAACAAACTGCAGAACAAACCGACAACAGAGCTGTTCTACACACAGTCATGGCTGCCCTGTGGCTTCAAAACTATCGAGTACTCATGGAAATAAAACCAAAGAGGCGATCAGTAGGGCTGGGTAATACGGCAAAAAATTATCACAATTTTCTTGGGGCCAGATCATGATTTAGATTTTCACGATTCATGTTCACTTTGTGTTTTTCTATTGCCTTTAATAGAGCTGCACCATTTAGGACAAATATATAACTGTGATTTTTGTGATCAGTGCGATTGTGATTAGATTTGTGATTGATGTTTTAATAATAGGATTCTGTTCAAATTCACATTTTAAACATAATTTTGTCACTTTAAGAGACAGAGTCGCAGTTTTCGTCATGTTTAGTTGTGTTTGTCACGTTTAAATGCATCTTTGTGGTTTTTAGTTGCGCTTTTGGTTTTTGTTGCATCAGATCATGATTTAGATTTTCACGATTCATGTTAACTTTGTATTTTTCTATTGCCTTTAACAGAGCTGCACCATTTAGGAGAAAGTATCTAATTGTGATTTTTCCAATGCGACTGTGATTAGATTGTGATTGATGTTTTAATAATAGGATTCAGTTCAAATTCACATTTTAAACACAATTTTGTCGCTTTTAGTTGCATTTTTGTCACGTTCAGTTGTGTTTGTCATATTTAAACATGTCTTTGTCACTTTTAGTCGCTTCCTTGTCGTTTTTAGTCGCATTTTTGTTGCATTTAGTCACGTTTTGGTGCATTGAGTCGCGTCTGTTGTTTGTAGGCAAGTTTTTGTTGCTTTTGAACGCATTTTTATTGCTTTTGGTCACGCTTTTGTGACTTGTTTCAGAACATGTTTGTACAAATCCAAACTACAGTGTTAGCAGTTTTTATTCAAATCAAAGCAAGACATTTTGTTGTTTGTGGAAGAAATGATTGCACTTAAAACATTGTTGTCTTTGTGATTTGCTGATTGCATCCATTAAAATTGCGTTTTTGTGTGGATTTGGTTTAATTGTGCAGCTCTGGCCTTTAGAGGTAAATAAAGTCATCTGCTCAGAGGCTTCAGAGGCTAAACAACAGGAGAAAAAGTGTATTTGAACAGACAGCTGCATTAAAAACACAAGACAGTAGACCGACCCAGGCTCAGAGTTGCTCACTTGCTAAGGGGGGGGCCATACATGCGATAAATCTGTGAAAATATAGTAGGGCTGCACAATATATCGCAAAAGTATCGATATTGCAAGATTGTCTGACGCAATAACGATATTGCAAAAAAACAAAATATATCGCAGTCTTCATCTGATAGAAATGTTCTGTTTTTTGAGAGAAAACAATGAAAAGGGAAAATCCTGAATAAAATCTATCTTTTTCAAACTAAATTAGCAGAAAAATGGCAAAAAGAATAGCCTATTTCTGATTTTCCTCAATTGTACACATTATTCATAAATATTCTCTGTCTAGAAGCTTCATTCACAGTATTTCAACATTTATTTGATTTAAAAAGTTCTTCTAAGTCTCAATCTACAGTAGAAATAATTGCAGACTAGTCGAATACTAAAATAATCGTTAGTTTCATCTTTAGTCAAAAAGCGTATTTAGATTTCGCAATAATATCGACATCACAGATCTTAATAGCCGTATCGCAATCATTTACAATATCGTGCAACCTTAAAATATACAAATGTCATCAAACTAGATCAAACATAACAGATTAAAAGCCCGTCCCTCCAGCTCTGACAACCATAAAGTCAAGTGTCAAGGCAGTATTAACAAACGTCTTTTGTTGTAGACCTCTCTGGAGGAAATGCCGCAGCAGGTGAAGACTTTTCAAACTTTCCAAAACCTGGACGAGTACGGGAACCTGCTGGTGCCCACGGACAAGATGGACGAGCTCAAGAGGAGGTGAGAGTGTCTTATTTATAGGAAATATACTCACTACATAATACTATAATAATAACACTAACTGAATAATACTACATAAAAATAGTGACCTTTATGATGGAAAAGATGTTTGAGTTTGAACTTATGTTTTGAGAATAAAACATTTTAGGTTGTACGGACGCTTATTGCATTAAAAAAAAAAAAAAAGGGTTTGTTTTAATGAGAAACATTTCTGTTTTTATGAGTCAAATAAGTTGAGTTTTTTTTTTTTTTTTTTTTTAGAAACCTTTCTGATTTTATAAGAAAAAAATGTGTTTTAATGAGAAAAGTTTCTGTTTTGTTTTTGAGTGAAGAAAATCCTGTATATGACTTTTTTATGCTTTTAAATCATTGTTGGCTCTTTATAGATGACACTCTGAAGACCATTTCATTCCTCATAAAAACTAAATTTATTTTACAATTGAAAACCAAAACATGTCGCATAAAAGCTGAAATTTCTCGCAAAAAACAGAAACTTTTCTCAAAACAAAACAGAAACTTTTCACAAAAACAGAAATTTGTCTCATAAAACAAACTTTTCTCATAAAAACAAACTTTTTTCATAAAAACAGAACCCTTTCTCATTAAAACAGAAGCTTTTCTTATTAAAACTGCATTTATTCTACTAATTAAAACAAAAACTTTTCTCATAAAAACAAAAACATTTCTCATTAAAAACAGAAACCTTTCTGATAAAAAAATAAAAGCTTTTCTCATTAAAACAGAATTTATTGTATTCACTTTTCTCAAAAACGATTTTTTTCTTCAAGTGAATGCAATAAGCTGCTGTAAAGTTGTAATTACAGAATAGCAACCTTTATTTTTCTTTTTATACTGTTACTAACCATAATTAAAGCTGATAAAAACTGATAAACTGATAAAAAAAGAATGAATCAGCGAATGAATTGAGGGATTAGGTGAAATTGTTATTAAAGCCATTACATTAAACCCTATTATTAAAATATGTATTGCGTGTACCAGTCAGAAATCCACAGCAAACGCAGCATTTTTGACAGTTTGGTTTGTTTTCCCGCAGGTTCACGAGTGTGCGAGTCACGGCGAAGTACCACGGCATAAAACTGGAATACCGCGAGCACCGACACAGCGTTCTGGATCTTCTGTCCCAGATCAAAACAAAACTGCGGCTGTGGAAAAGGCCGTATGTGTCCTCAGAGGGAGTCAGGCTTCTGCTGCAGGAGTGGCACGTGAGTCCAGAGCTAAGAATACACCAGCGCTGCACTATTATTGTAACAGAACGACTGGGCAAATACAGCGACAAATACACGGTTTGGTTCAGGGATTGGATTTTGTAAGCAGCGGTGGATCAATCTGCATTTTTTGAGGACTGACGACGTTAAATTTAGTGATTTTAATGAATACTTGTGCTCATCTTTGGTTAACTGTTGCAATTAAAATCAATTATCTACATATTTTTGTTTGCTCAAAGCTAGGACTTGAACTCAAAACGTTTACTCAGAATGTCACCATGAACAGGCTAAAAAAAAAACTCCTTTTCAGTCCAGTTCAACAATGTAGTGCTGTGTACAGTTTAGACCAGGGGTATTCAACTGAAGGCCCAGGGGCCAAATCAGGCCCTCCAAAGGACATGATCTGGTCCTCAAATCATCTTCAAAAATATAGAACATACTGTGTATAGGATTAGTCCTGGTTTAGACCCAGTTTAGAAAAGGTTTAGACCCGGTTTATCCATTCATTCATTTTCTACCGCTTATTCCCGTCCCCGGGGTCGTGGGTGACTGGAGCCTATCCCAGTGACTTTGGGCTTTAGGCGGGGTACACCCTGGACAGTGGCCAACTCATCGCAGCAAACACAGAGACACAGAGACCTGGTTTAGTCCTGATTTAGACCTGGTTTAGATTTGGTTTAGATCTGGTTCAGACCTGGTTTAGTCCTGGTTTAGTCCTAGTTTAGACCCCGTTCAATCCTGATTTAGACCAAGTTTAGACCTGGTTTAGGTTTAGACCTGGTTTAGTCCTGGCTTAGACCTCGTTTAGACCCAGATCAATCCTGGTTTAGACCTGGTTTAGTCCTGGTTCAGACCTGGTTTAATTCTGGTTCAGACCTGGTTTAGACCTGGTTTAGTCCTGGTTCAGACCTGGTTTAGTCCTGGTTCAGACCTGGTTTAATTCTGGTTCAGAGGAAAAAAACATCCATCCCTCGGTAAAATAAAGTTGAACAGATCACCAAAAGTTCAATCCTTTTATTTTTGTGTTTCATTATTTCCACCACTGATTAGAAGTTATCTTTGAAACACGTTAAACTCAATAGAAAAAAAATGCACTGCTTTTACAAATTTCTCAGGTTTGGACAATAAAAAAATTCAAGTCTTTGTGCTTCATCCTGGTGTTTATTCTGGTGTACATTTTCGTCTTTCCACAGGAGCTGGTGGAAACACAGGACGTCCCTTCGATGTTGGAAACGACTCTTTACAAAGTTAGACAAGTCTCTGAGAAATATTCAAGTAAATCTGCTTTAGGTAAGTGACAAAATCGCTTAAAATCCTAACTGGCCTGACCATATCTTGTATTATTATTTGTCATTGTGTGTGTAATTTATATGAATTTTGGTCCTAGGTTTCAAAATTGTTGCAACAGTTGTGGATTTACCTCTATCTATGTCATATTTGCTGCTATTTTTCAACCAGGAAGTGACATTATAAACATTACAAAAACTGTAAATCTGGGGACAAACAGGCAAAATGTTTAGCAAAATCTTAAATATAATCAAGTGACATCGAACTAAAAGCGACAAAAAACGCAACTAACAGCAACAAAAACACGACTAACAGCGACAAAAACACGACCAACAGCAACAAAAACATGACTAAAAACGACAAAGACGCGACTAACAGCAACAAAAACATGACAAAAAACGACAAAAACGTGATGTACAGCGACAAAAACACGACTAAAAACGACGAAGACGCGTTTAAATATGACAAACAACTGAACGTGACAAAAACACGACTAAAATCGACAAAATTGTGTAATAGCTTTTTCAAACTAAATTAGCGTCGATTTTGTATTTATTGTTTTTTATTTTAATAAAACAGACATTATTGCATGAAAAATAGGGCTTCAACAATTAGCAGAATAATCGCGAAGTTGACTATAAACAATAATGTCAGTCGTATTTATTGTTCTCTGGACTAAACAGACTCTAAAACACAAACTTAAAGACTTTTATAACAAAGACAGTGACATTATTAAAGAAAAATGGCAAAAAATGAATAGATAATTTCTGATTTTACTCAATTATACACTTTATTCATAAATATTCTGTCTCTAGACACCTTTATTCATAATATTTCAACATTTATTTGGTTAAAAATGTTAGTTTATTATTTATTTAAGTCTCAATCTACAATCGCTGACTATTTGACGACTAAAACAATCGTTAGTACCAGCCTTAGTCAAAAAGTGTATTTAAATGTCACAATAATATCGATATTGCAGATCTGAATAGCTCTTGAAGGTTTAAAACACACATTTAATAAACTGAGCCCAAACTGTAAACGGCATTTGTATCTCGTGACGTTAAACCCTTCCTTTGCTCGTCCACAGCGTCGGACTACAACCAGGTGATGCAGCAGGTGCGGCGCATGGAGGAGGACACGGCGCAGGCGCAGGACGAGCTGAGGGTGGTGAAGGGCATGATGGGACGCGTGCTGTCGGCGTGGGACTCGTACAACGACTGCCTGAGCTCGCTGCAGGCCTGGCTCCAGCAGGGGACCCGGGCGCACAGCTACGAGCACCGGGCGCAGGTACAGCACGGGTGCGGGTACCGCACTGGGGCGGGTACCGCACGGGCGCAGGTACAGCAAGGGCGTGGGTACAGCAAGGGCGCAGGTACAGGTACAGCATGGGCGCAGGTACAGGTACAGCTACGAGCACCGGGCGCAGGTACAGCACGGGCGCAGGTACAGCTATGAGCACTGGGCGCAGGTACAGGTACAGCAAGGGCGCAGGTACAGCACAGGCGCAGGTACAGGTACAGCACGGGCGGAGGTACAGCTACGAGCACTGGGCGCAGGTACAGGTACCGCACGGGCGTGGGTACAGGTACAGCACGGGCGGATGTACAGCTACGAGCACTGGGCGCAGGTACAGCACGGGTGCGGGTACCGCACTGGGGCGGGTACCGCACGGGCGCAGGTACAGCAAGGGCGTGGGTACAGCAAGGGCGCAGGTACAGGTACAGCATGGGCGCAGGTACAGGTACAGCTACGAGCACCGGGCGCAGGTACAGCACGGGCGCAGGTACAGCTATGAGCACTGGGCGCAGGTACAGGTACAGCAAGGGCGCAGGTACAGCACAGGCGCAGGTACAGGTACAGCACGGGCGGAGGTACAGCTACGAGCACTGGGCGCAGGTACAGGTACCGCACGGGCGTGGGTACAGGTACAGCACGGGCGGATGTACAGCTACGAGCACTGGGCGCAGGTACAGCACCGCCGCAGGTACAGCACGGGTGGAGGGTACAGGTACAGCACGGGCGCAGGTACAGGTACAGCACGGGCGCAGGTACAGGTACAGCACCGGCGCAGGTACAGCACGGGCGGAGGGTACAGGTACAGCACAGGCGCAGGTACAGCATGGGTGGAGGTACAGGTACAGCACGGGCGCAGGTACAGCACGGGTGGAGGTACAGGTACAGCACAGGCGCAGGTACAGCATGGGTGGAGGTACAGGTACAGCACGGGCGCAGGTACAGGTACAGGTACAGTTTGTTTACTTCCTGTAATTTTGAACAGATTTTTCAACTTTTCTCCACAAATGGCTGCGTTGGCGTAAAACTATAATTTATATTCACAACAGGTATTAATACACTGAATAAAGTCAAAATTAGAAAATCATGAAAACCTGTCATACGCACTTTAAGTTATGTTGATATCCTTTGTAAAACTTAAGGCAATAGTTTGATTTTCAACCTGTCAAAATGACTGGAATTTTCCGTCAAAGCTGAAAATAATCCGTCAATGACAGAGAATTCTCGGTTAATGTAACCTCTGTTTTGACGTTGGAATGGGGGAGGATTTTCTTCTAAACATTCATCAAAACAGCGTGAATGAAGCTAAATGCAACTCCAGGTGTGTTTTTGACGACGGAACATTGTTAGAACATGGTTAAAAGCTCAAAATAGTCACTGTAGCAGAATATGTGACTTTTAAACATTGATTTAACAAAATAAAGCTGTTCACATGTATTTTTCTTTGTCAAATAAAACATTCGGTGAGTCAGTTTTGGTGCACTGTACGGAATGTTTCTTGGTAATTTCCCAGTGTGATGTCATCATTTAAAACCAGGAAGTCAAATTAAAAACCTAAAAAATTTGCTAAACTGGGCTAAAATTTGTAAAGATTTTTGCTGAATTTGAAATATATTTATCTTAACTGCATTTTAGATCAATTAATCCAAACTGTCAGAGCCACTTTAACTAATTTAAAACATATGTAATTGTGATTTTTCTGACCAATTGTAATATAATTTAATTTAAAACAAATCCAGGAATGGTTCAAATGGGTATTTTTTATTCTTAACATAGTAATAATAAATTAAAAATGTCTTTATTAGTGTTAACATTTTAAGACATTTATGATTAAATTGAGTGTTTATTTTTTATGACTTAAAAATATATATATATATATAATATAATAAATAAATAAAAATATTTTAAATCAATTTTAAATAACATTTTTTATAACTTTTTAACTGCATTTTAGTTCAATGAATCCAACCTGTCAGAGCTACTTTAACTAATTTAAAACATATATAATTGTGATTTATTTTCTGACCGTTTATGTGATTAGATTTGTCTGTAATTGTAATGTAATTTAATTTTAAACAAATCCAGGAGTGATTCTTAACATAGTAAGACTAAATTAAAAATCTTTAATGCTGTTTTAGGACTTAAATTGAGCGTTTATTCTTTTAGTTTCACTTTGTTTAGTTTATAAAATGTAAAAATCGCGAATGTGCTACAACTTTGGTTTCTTAAAACTAACGTACAGCACAGTTTTCTCTCTAACCCAAACATTTCTGCGTCTCTCTCGGTCCGGCCCAGGTCCCGTCTGAGTCCGTCGCAGAGTGGGGATCTCGTCAGGCTCATCTGAACGAGGTGGGCACGTTTCTGATCGAGTCGACGGACCCTCAGACCAGCCGAGTCCTGACGGAGGAGCTGCGGCGGGTCAACCTGCAGTGGGCCGAGTTCATCAAGAGGAACACCTTTGTGAGTGCACTTTCAGACCTTATTATTAACTCTTATTAGTTATTTTATTATTGATTGAACAAATATAAATTGATAAAATGCAGTTGGTTTGATTCCTGTTAACTTAATTTGAACATTAAAATGAGTAATCGTAACACTGAAATTTCTATTTGGGACTCGTGTTTAAATGAGACGCTGCAGGTGAATAGGAAAAAATATTAAATTTAAAGATATCAGTTGTAAACTAAAGTGACAAAAATGTGACTTAAAGTGACAAAAACGTGACTTAAAGTGACAAAAAAGTGATTTAAAGTGATAAAAATGTGACTTAAAGTGACAAAAACGTGACTTAAAGCAACAAAACGTGACTTAAAGTGACAAAACGTGACTAAAAGCGACAAAAACGTGACTTAAAGTGACAAAAACATAACTAAAAGCGACAAAACGTGACTTAAAGTGACAAAACGTGACTAAAAGCGACAAAAACTAGACTAAAAGTGACAAAAACGTAACTGAAAGCGACAAAACAGGACTAAAAGTGACAAAAAAATGTGACTTAAAGCGACAAAACGTGACTTAAAGTGACAAAACGTGACTTAAAGTGACAAAAACGTGACTAAAAGTGACAAAAACGTGACTTAAAGTGACAAAACGTGACTTAAAGTGAAAAAACGTGACTAAAAGTGACAAAAACGTGACTTAAAGTGACAAAACGTGACTTAAAGTGACAAAACGTGACTAAAAGTGACAAAAACGTGACTTAAAGTGACAAAACGTGACTTAAAGTGACAAAACGTGACTAAAAGCGACAAAAACGTGACCAAAAGCGACAAAAATGTGACTTAAAGCGACTAAACGTGACTTAAAGTGACAAAAACATGACTTAAAGTGACAAAAAACGTGACTAAAAGCGACAAAAATGTGACTTAAAGTGACAAAAACGTGACTTAAAATGACAAAAAACGTGACTAAAAGCGACAAAAATGTTATTATCTGGACCCAAGGAAATCGTGATCATCATTTTTTGTCACATCGACTGGCTCTAGGTGTATGACTTCAAACGTGACCAAATGTGACAAAAACGTGACTTAAAGCGACAAAAACATGATTATCTGGCCCCAAGGAAATCGTGATCATCATTTTTTTGTCACATCGCCCGGCTCTAGGTGCACGATTGATTGATTGACTGCTCCGTGAAGTAAACGTGTGTAAACGCTTTGACAACAAAACCTTCATCAATGCGATAATGCTGCGATTGATGGTCTGGAGTATTTCATTGAAGCCTCTGTTGTTTCTGGTCCACAAAGCAGAGCGCCTGCGGTGTTTTGGCAGAGCGCTGGGTGACCGTTTTTCCCACGCTGCTGGTTTAGGAGTGGTGACACCGACACTCCGCCTGTTACTGTTTGGATGTTATTGCAGCGTCGAGTCTTTAATAACAAACAGGTCATGTCCGCGTGTCCAGATTCTCTCACTGCACGATCGCTCCTGGACTCGCTTCAAACTGCGGCTGCAGGATGTGGGAGATCAGTGCGATATAGGTGTCACACAGGAAAAAATGTAAATCTATCCAAGCTTAAAATGGCTTGAATTGATCATTTTTATCTGGATTTGAGAAGTTTTGACTTGATGAGATTTAATTGCTGATGTGATGCAGAATATTTCACTGGTTTCAAGGTATTTCTGATGATCCTGTGATAATTTTGCTTAAAATAAGAAAATATATTTGTCAGTGGGGTAAGTAAAATGATCTTAACTCACTGACAGATAATTTGGATTGAAGTAAGAAATAATGTGTTGAAACAAGTCAAACGGTTTGAAACAAGTGAAATAATCTAGTTCCATCAAATAAATCGTCTCCACTGATCTTAACGAATCAAAACGTCAGAAATTCAGATTAATATCCTGAAATCAAGACATTTTAACTCAGCTAGAACTTCATTATTTGCAGTGTATCGAAGCACATGCACTGCAAATAATTAAGAACACAATTGTCTTAAATCATAAGTCACTTAAATCTTAGTAGATTCAACCTTAATTAAATGTATGGGTAACGCTTTAGATTAAGGTTCCTTAGTTAACTATTTATAAGATGTTAATAAGCACTAATGGTTTGTTTATGCACTTATAAGGCCTTATACATGTTTATAATGTATCAGCCAAAACATGTTTGAGTGAATAAACCACATGTACATCAATGAGCTGCATATTACATTATTTTCAATTATCACGCTAATAAATGCTTGTAAATGCCTTATAAGTGCTTATAAACACATAACAAGTGCTTATTAATGCATTATAAATAGTTTAATAAGGAACCTTAATCTAAAGCGTTACCAATGTATGTAGTTTAAAAGTATCACATCTCTGTATCGATGCACGTGTTGTCAGTAAGTCACAATAATATTCCTGTGTCATTATTATATACAGCCCTAATGGAGATATTAGGAGACAATCAAGTAATAAATGTGATTAAAGCAAGACAAACATGTTTAATCTCAAACTGTGGAGCATTTCAGACAAAGCAAATCTGTCAAACCCCCACCAGAAAACTTACATAGTGCATTTTTAACCAATTTTCCTCACTCATTAGGCTTTACCAATGGATTAAAATGATGAATTTATCATTTTTATCTAGATTTGAGAAGTTTTGACTTGATGAGATTTAATTGCTGATGTGATGCAGAATATTTACGGGTTTCAAGGTATTTCTGACTGATCAGACCATAATTTTGCTTAAAATAAGAAAATACATTTGTCAGTGGAGTAAATAAAATTATCTTAACCCACTGACAGATAATTTGGATTGAAGTAAGAAATAATGCATTGAAACAAGTCAGAAACTGTTTGAAACAAGTGAAATAATCAAGTTCCATTAAATAAATCGTCTCCTCTGATCTTAACGAGTCAAAACGTCTGAAATTCAGATTAATATCCCGAAATCAAGACATTTTAATTCATCTAGAACTTCATAATTTGCAGTGTAACGGTCTCAGTCCAGTTTGTTTAGATGATCTGAGGTCTGCTGTAAAAAATGTAAATCAATCCAAGCTTAAAATGGCTTGAATTTATCATTTTTATCTGGATTTGAGAAGTTTTGACTCGATGAGATTTAATTGCTGATGTGATGCAGAATATTTCACGAGTTTCAAGGTATTTCAGATGATCCTGCGATAATTTTGCTTAAAAATAAATCGGTCAATTGGGTAAGTAAAATGATCTTAACCCACTGACAAATAATTTGGATTGAAGTAAGAAATAATGTGTTGAAACAAGTCACAAACGGTTTGAAACAAGTGAAATAATCTAGTTCCATCAAATAAATCATCTCCAGTGATCTTAACGAGTCAAAACGTCTTAAATTCAGATTAATATCCTCAAATCAAGACATTTTAACTCATCTAGAACTTCATAATTTGCAGTGTATCCCAGCACATGCACTGCAAATAATGAAGTTCTAGCTGATGGAGATAATAGGAGACAATCAAGTCATAAATGTGATTGAAGCAAGACAAACATGTTTAATCTCAAACTGTGGAGCATTTCAGACAAAGCAAATCTGTCAAACCCCCACCAGAAAACTTACATAGTGCATCTTTAATCAATTTTCCTCACTCATTAGGCTTTACCAATGGATTAAAATGATCAAATGTATTCCTTTTTGACAGTTTTTAATCCATTCCCCTCTGGTTTATCTGTCTTTCTGCAGGACGGAGCGGCAGAGGCTGAGTCCCGTCCTCCGGATCTTCAGGCTCTGATCCGAGAGGCCACGCTGGTCCTGAAGGAGCCCCTGGAGACTCTGGCCGCTCCTCTGCGCACATACAGGAAGAGGCTCCAGGTGAGACGGGACAGGAGTCACTTTGAGAGTCATGAAGTCGTTTTTTTTTTTATATATTTTTTTAATTTATATTTTAAAAAGGCTAGTATTTCTGATATTTACAAATTAAGTATCGTTTTTTGTTCTTCATCCGCACTGTATGACCCATTCATGAACTCAACAGAAACATAATAGACTAAATAAACCAGTTGCTTGTCAAAATGTGTGTCATAAGTTGTTTTGACACAATCACAGCCGCGGTTTGTTTTCTCTAAAGCTGAACCAGTCTGCCCTGTTTGTTTCTTCTGATTGTTGTGAATGGTTTCTCTCTGTTCACAGTTTATAATGACAAAGATTAAGGAGGTGGACGTGGACTCCCTCGTCCCGTCGCCTGAGTGTCCCACCGAGCAGCTGCACAAACTCAAAATGGCCGTCCCCGAGGTGAGGAAACCATCCATCAGTCGCCGCTCAGTGTCACATAGTTTGAGTCTTACTTGCATCGAGCTGGTGGTTAAATACTCTGTGGTTTGATGCCGATTTCCTTTTGGCTGAAACAACAAAGATAAGGAAGTTATAAGAAAGAAATGACATAACATTATTATTCTTACATTTGTTTTTGTATGCGCTGCCTCTGGACCAGATCGTTCTTGTAAATGAGTATTAATCAACTCAATAAATAGAGGTCAAAATCTAGACCAGTGGTTCCCAACCTTTTTTGTCTCGAGTCCCCCTTAAGCTTTGTCTCACACTCAGAGCACCCTTAACTTGAGTTTCAGCAAAAATAAATGGGTTTAGTAGTCGCATATTGTCAATTATTACTATTATCTATACATTTTTAATTGATTTATGGTCCAATATACCAGTGGTTCTCAAACTTTTATTGTTGCGACCCCCAAAATAACAATAGTTCACATTTATGACCCCCAAACACAAAAAATAGACGACACGCAAAGTGATAAATTAGCTTTATATTTAATGTTTGATTTTATTTTGAGAATATAGACCTAGAAAAATGACTTTCATAGACCGACAAAGGAATCTACATTTACCACTGCATTTGAAGGTGTCAAGCCTTGGTTAACAATATTGTTTCAGTTTTTCCCCATTATCTGGGGACCCCTGGAAATCATTTCGCGACCCCCATTGGGGTCCCGACCCCTAGTTTAAGAACCACTGCAATATACGACAAAAAGACTACAACTAATGACACTTTTTAAGTTAAGATTACGGTACATTTCATCTTCTTTTAAAACCTGAAACCATTCAAAGTACCCCCTGGTAATTGCTCATGTACCCTTTGGGGTCCCCATACTCCTGGTTGGGAAACACTGATCTAGACAACAGGAGACTACTGTTCAGCCTGTCGGCCGACACAGCAGTGAGAGACCTGTCCCCGACCCGAAGGTGCAGGGAGACCCTCTCGTTCACTCTGACACGTGGCTGAGCTGAGGGACTATGAGCCCACACCGGCCCGCTGCCTCTCCCCGCGGGCAGCACCAGAGAAAAAGAGAGTCCAGCCCCTCTCAAGGAGGTGGGTTACAGAGCCCAGGCTGTGCGTGGAGGTGAGGCCGACTATATCTGCCGGTAACGCTTGACCTATGAGAACCTAACCCAACGAGAGTCCTTGTCTCAAGTGGAAGAGGCCAAGTATCTCAGGGTCTCATAATGTAGTCGCTGTAGTCACCTTATTCCGGAAGTTGCCGTACGCGCCGCCGTCTTGTTTCCGTTGTAGTTTACATGGAGCAGACGAGCTCAACAGAAAATAAGTTCTACTCGGACTAAAAAAACGTTTTCAGACTGCCCAGGAAATCGGTGCGTTGTTGACTTGTTGTTGCTCGTGTTCATTAAACATTTTACACAAATCAATCTACTTTATGTAACATTTTAGCGGCGAGACTTTTCTCTCGTTCATCATTAGCTTTAACGGAGTTCTCGTCAAACGGAAGTGCGTTTACAACAAAAGTGCGGATCTGTGGCAAAAAGCAGCTAAAGTGGGCGGGGCAGAATAAGGTGAATTAGTTCGTTGTAGAGAGGGAGCTGAGTCGAAAGGCAAAGCTCTCGATTTACCGTCAGTCTACGTTCCTCTCTCACCTGGTCATGAGCTTTAGGTAATGACCCAAAGGACAAGATCACGGATACAAGCGTCAAAATGAGGGAGGCTGGACGCTCCCTTAGAGACAGAGAGGACCTCAGTCACATGGGAGGAGCTCGGAGTAGAGCAGCTGAGGCTCGGGCATCTGTTAAAGCGTGTCTAGAGTGAAGAAAGTCTGAGAGTCCTTGCTTAGACTGCTGCCCCGGATAAGAGGAAGAAGATAGAAGGATGGAATCATCGCTGCCCTCACTTCGCCCTCTGCTGTTTGAACTATACACTGTATTTGTTGCAGTATTTTCTTTCTTTTCTTTCAGGTGATGCAGACCCTGTGCGAGGCGGAGCAGGTCTGCACCGAGCTGCAGCACAGCGTGTCTGGTCTGGACACCCGTTTGGCTGAAGTGCTTCACTGGGAAACAGAGGCTCGAGACCTTTACAAACTCCTAAAGAACCAAGAGAGACCGTCCAGGGCAGGGCAGGACCCACGAGTGCGGGTAAAAACTCAATAACTATCTGTTTATGTGACTTCAGCTTTAAGGTCTGACGTGCAAATGTGTAAAATGCCTTACAGAATCAGAATCAGAAACGGTTTATTGCCATTGTCAGTGATCAAAATTCACAAACATAGGAACTTGCTTCGGCGTGAAGTGCAACATAAAACAATGAATAAAATATAATAAGATATATAAAAGAGGCATGCATAAGATTAAGAATAAAATAAAATAACTAAATAAATAATACAATGAATTTATGTCTTATTCTACTCTATTTAAGAACGTGTTTATCAAGTTTTTTCAGGGTTTTACTCTTGTGTCGTCTACTGTTGATGAGTATTTATGTTTTTTTTTTTTAAATATTGAATTTGACACAATAAAGTTTGTATAAAAGCATCTATAAAAGGATTTAAAACACAAAAACACACAAACTAAACATAAAACATTTGAATTCTTCCATTGCCGTTTGTTTTGTTTACATTTATCTTCCTTTAACTTTCTTCCCTTTTTCTTTCTCTTTTTTTAGTTTTATAGTCAGTTAATTTCTGCTTCACTGAATTACACTTTTGAGCCCCACACAAATATAATGTTATATTGGTAAATTGTGTATTGTTTTACTGTTGCACTGCAAATAATGAAGTTCCAGCTGAGTTAAAATGTCTTGATTTTAGAATATTAATCTGAATCTGAGATGTTTTGACTCGTTAAGATCAGTGGTGACTATTTATTTGATGGAACTAGATTATTTTACTTGTTTCAACACATTATTTCTTACTTCAATCCAAATTATCTGTCAGTGGGTTAAGATCATTTTACTTATCCCACTGACACATATATTTTTTTATTTTAAGCAAAATTATCCCATGATCATCAGAAATACCTTGAAACCAGTGAAATATTCTGCATCACATCAGCAATTAAATCTCCTCGAGTCAGAACTTCTCAAATCCAGATCAAAATGATAAATTCAAGCCATTTTAAGCTTGGATAGATTTACATTTTTTGCTGTGTGTAGCATTTGTTGACGTGTAGAACTCAGTTGAAAGAAATTAATTCGCTAAGTCACAAATGCAGTAAAAGTGACTCTAGATGCACATTCGACGCTTCCTGCTGCAGTAAAAGTATAACTCCCTCGTGTTCTCATGCGTTAGATCCTGATCTCGCGGGGGCTGCAGCTCGAGGGGCAGGTGGTCACCGAGGAGCAGGACCTTCAGCTCATGGTCATGAATCACCAGAAGAACTCTCCGCTCCAGTTCCTCCACGCTTCAGCTCTGCAGGAACGAGTCAGGGCCGTGGTCCAGATATCACAGGTTTGTCGAGCAGACGGGACAAGTTTTATGTCGTGGTAAAAGCCTGAACAGATTGTGGTGTACAGGGTTTGTGTTCCCCTGAGTTTCTCTTATGGTGCGTTCATACTTGTCCTGGTTTAGTCCTGGTTTGGCCCAGTTAAGGTGAGACACTACAGGTGAATAGGAAAAAATCTTAAATGTAAAGTTATCAATTGTAAACTTCTCCTGTAGTTTACTCACACAAATGTAAGAGAAAAATGTATTACAAGTTTTTCATCATGTTTATGTTACATGTAGAAATAAGGCAATCTATGTGTAAAAACAGCAAAAATTGCACATTTTGGGACATTTAAATTTGAAGAGTGGACAAAACCAGGTTTAAATTTCTTGGTTAATTTTGTACACATATTAGTTATTCAAAAAAATGTACCGAGGGGAAACTAGATCTGACTGAAAATGTTATTAAATTCAAATTTCGCCTCATTTTTTTCAACTTAAAACTTAAATAAATCAGGCTTAGAATTAGATATGAACAAGTGTGTTGTCCATGTTTAGTTCAGGTCAGGTTGAGTGTGGTCTGCGTGGGAGTGTGAACGCAGCTTTAATGGATCTCAACAGTTGCTTTGGGTCCAAAAGTATTCTTAATTACATCCCCTTTAAAACATATATTTGCAAGTTAAAGTTTCATCCTAATAAAAACAAAAACCTCAATGTGGTGTCACTGCACACATGATTTTGCGATACATTCAATAATCAGGAAATTTCACATGATATTCTGCGATATAGCACTATTTTCAACAAACAAGTATTTATCTGTTGAACCACGAGCATGAGCACGAGCAACGTAGTATCAAATATCAGAACAGTGAATTTGTCAAATGTTTTCCATAAACACGTTTACTTTCTCTAAACAATGAAATTGTAACGGTGTCACAAAATCATTTTGTGAAATAAACCATCATCAATACATCATCGAAAGAAATCAATACTGTATCACCAAATGTAGTTACCAGATATGTCAATAATATGATATTTTTCCTCACCCCTCATAAACATAGCTGCAAAATGCATTAATTTCTCGTTGTCCCAGTTACTTTGCTATTACTATAATCTAAAGTGGAACCCATTATAGTTTCATCTTATATACATTTTATTCATATAGTGCTGATACTTTATTAAAATTCTCTCGCTACCTTTGGGTCCATTTGACCCCATATAGACTTTTTATTTTATTTTTAATCGCTATGAAACGTTCATGGGTTGTCCAAAACAAAAGTATTTAAGTATGTTTGTATGAAAACGTATATTGCTCTGACCAATTGTGCATTGCTCAAACGAAGAGAGCACGAGGGCTAATTAACTAACTAAATACACATTTATCCTTTCAGGAGGCAGTGGGAATGCTGAGCAGCCTCGGTTTGAGACGTGAACGAAGCCCCTCCTACGGTCCTCCTCCTCCTAAAGTCTTTATCCAGTCCAAAAATGAGTCAGAACATGTCACTGAGCACGAAACTATAATCACGACGCAAACTACGCGAACACAAGAAATATTCACGCCTAAAATAGTGGTCCATGAAGCCCAGATGGAGAAGACAACCTCGCCTCCTATGCCTTACTCTTACGCACAAGCTGTAACCGGAACAAGATCACCTATGGACGTGTCGAGAGAAATCCGAACAGAAATGGTGACACTGTTTTCGGGCCAGGAGCAACAAGTGATGCGTGAACCACAACTTGAAGAAATGGACGGACAAGAACATGGAATTGAAGCTAAACAACTTCAAGAGATGGAGCAATCAAGTCCCATACCACAAGTTGACCGCACACGAGAAGAACTCATCGACAGAACACAAGTGCAAGTTGTAACGCACGTAAAAGTTGATAAACAAGCATTTGGAGATCATGACAAAGGCTTGGTTGAGCAGGTGGCGGTGAAAAAGACGATGACCATTCAAGAACTTAAGGCAAGAAAGGCCCAAGCAATGAAGAACAGGCCGTGGCTTCAAAAACCGTTGTCAGACGGGCAGAAATCTCAAGCTACAGGTCAAGATTTGGCACAAGAACAGGTCAAAATAGATGTCGAAGTGGTTGAGTCAAGTAGAGAACAACCGACGCAAGAAAAAATCCAAAACATCCAGCCAAAAGAGCATCAAAAACCACCTCACCCGGTCAGAACGACACAAAATGTGCCTCAACCTGAGCCGCAGTTACAAGCACCAGTTCAGTCAGCGCAGATAATGCAAGGTACGGTGAGCCAAGTGGGACATATCGAAACTCAAGCGCGCCCCTTGGCTCACAGCCCCATAAAGCAGCAGCAAATTGTGACACAGGGAGCGGAGTTGCAAGCGCCAATTTGGGGGCAAGGAAGTGCTCCGTCGCCGGTAAGATCGCCGTCTCCGCAGCACGTTCAGCTGAGGAGTCATCCGCAAACTTGGGGACCGGTGAGGCCGCCTTCGCCGAAAATGCCGACCCAAAATCTGCCACGAATTCAAGGTAGAAGTCCGGAGAGAGGCGCGATGCAAGCCATGCCGAGCCAACCTCAAACGATGCCTCAACAGCAGGCTTCGATCAGTGTTCAAAGCCCAGAAAGGTCGATGATGCAAGGGCGGACAGTCCAAGATGCGCAGATTTATTCGCAAGGTTTGCAGTCTCGAGTGATGCAACCGCAAATGCCAAGCCAACCGCAGCCAGTCCTGCAAGCTCCCGTCCAAACGATGGGTCAGCAATCTGCCATTTATGCTACATCGCCTGAAAGAGGGACAATGCAAGGACGGACGATGCAAGAGACTCAAATTCATTCACAGGTTTCGCAAACCCAACTCACAGTCGGACAACCGCCTCAACATTTTGGACAACAACAACAACAGCTTCCTTCGCAGCCAATGCAACAGCCAATGCAACAGCCAATGCAACAGCCAATGCAGCAGCCAATGCAACAGCCAATGCAGCAGCCAATGCAAAAGCCAGTGCAACAGCCAATCCAACAGCCAATGGTGCAAAGTCCACAAATGCAAGGTTGGATGCAGTATAGCGGCCAATCGCCAGGACCTATTCAGCCTCCTCCAGCAAGTCAAGCCTTTCCAAAAGCATTTCCGCAGCCGTGGACGCAAGATCAGCAAGCTATGCAACCTCCAAGGCAGCAGATTCCTCAGCAATTCCCTCAAGCAGCTCCGCAAATGCAAACTTATCAACAATGGGGCGGTCAGCAAAGTTATAATGTGGGGTTCAATCAGCAGTGGGGGCAGGAGCAGATGAGACCAGCGAGTCCAATGCAGTACGGCTTCAATTTGCAGCAATCGCAGCCGAACTGGGCTCAGCAGCCTCCTCCACCGTACTCCCAATCGCAACAGTATCCGTTATATCAAGGGCCGACGCCAACTCCGATGTATCCTCAACAACAACAACAGCAACAACAACCCCCAAGGCAGCAAACTATTCCTCAATATCAGCCGCCGCCGCAAGTAAATCTACAAGTCGAGACAAAGCTCAAAAGTGAACTCACGGTGCAGCCAGCTAAGCCAGAGCTGACGCAGCAAAGACTGTTCGAGCCATGGGAAAGACAAGATGCAAAAACCGTGCAAGAATCGTGGCCGCAGCCGAAAGCGAAGACAGATTTGGCGATGCAAGCGAGTTCGCAAGTGTCGCTAAAAGTTGAAATGCAAAAAGATGCAACGCAGCAGGTTACGGAGGCTCAGACCAAACTCGAATCGTTGCCAAAAGTTGAGACAGAACCGGCAAAGAAAGCTGATGAAAAGATCCAAGAAAAAGCGGAAGGAGAAACGGCAAGTCCAGTCGTTTCAAGACCAACACGCCAAGTTAAACCACACACAATAACTCTCACGCAAACCAAACTCGAGTCCACAGCACAACCCAGATCTCAAATCGAAACACCTACGTCACCGAAAGCAAAAAGCACCGTTGCGTCTTCTCCCGTGTCTCCTGTTCAGGCTAAACCACAATCGAGTCAAACTTTGGTGAACATCATAACTCAGCACGATGTAGATTCTCCGGAAAGCTGCGATTTGCAGCCGGTTCTCGCCCAGGCTCCGCCCCAGGCCTACACCGAAGCCTATCTGAAAGCTCAGGCTCTGGCGAGAAATGGATTTGAAGAGGCCAAACACTGCCTCCAGGAGCACATCATGGAGGCCATCAACGTGTTCGAGGATAAACACGTGTCTGCCGAGCAGGTGACAGCGAAAGAGGTAAAAAAAGACCGCAATACTTTAAAGATTATTGTCATTCTCTTTATATCTTAATATTATCCTCCCCCAAGCTTGTTTATGACACCAAAAACCGGCTTTTGGGATCACAGTGGCTGAACATTAGCTCTTTTTTGGTTACTTTTTTGGAAAATGTCAGTCCAGGAGCGCCCCCTTTCTGTCTTACGTGTTTTAAGTTCAATAAGGGAACAAAATATGTTGGTTTAACTGTTTATTACAGTTGAGGCACATAAAAATGATAATACCAAAAATTTTGGAAGATTTAGAAGTTAAATCTAAATGTATTTATTGAGATTTGTGTTTGTTCATGCACATATTGGCGCTCTAAACTACATTTGTTTGATAAATAAGTAAAAACAATTGTTACTACGATACCTTTTTAAAATAAAAATTAAAAAACATGTTTTTTAGACATTTTAATCTAGATATTTTTATCATCCAGGCTGTAAATACATGCTCTTATGGATAATATTTACCTTCAAACACATTTTGGTCCCTGCTTTGTTTTTAGTTTACTTGTAGCTTAAGATTCAGTCCCTTTAATTCACAAGACAAGCTGAATAATTGCGTGTTTCCCCGTCTTTCAGGAGATGTTGCGGACCCTGGAGCCCGAGCTGCTGGAGGAGTTTCTGCGAGCGGCCAAAGGGATGGAGGCCTTCTGCACGCCGGCTCAGCTCAGGGACATGGAGCTGTTCACTCAGTCTGTGCGCGCTCAGTGGGAGGTAAGAGACGCTCGAGGACCACTTACACAGTTTGTACAAATGCAAATGGGAGAGGTAGCTGTAAAAACATCAGAATAATAATAGTATGAAGTGCCTGAAATCACCAAATCTACTAACTGTGTTCTGCAGGCTCAGCTTCTCTTAAAGGGGACATATTATGCAAAATTGAGTGATTTATGCATGTTTGAGTAATCTTTATTCTCCTGCATTCAAGACGCCATTATCAAAAAATTTCAGTTTTCGATGTGTTTACTGCTATATTCTTAATTCGAGCTCTGATTTTTTTTGTAAATGGCGATACACGTAGGATTCATCAGCGTTGCGTAGCCATTTGACACACAAAAAAATTTCAGCTTCTCTACTGTAATTGGTAACACTTTATAATAACTGCACTTATTCATGCATTAATAAAGCCTGAACAAAGACTTAGTTCATAATCAACAAATAGTTTATTAAGAATGATTCAGGTTTAAGAACTATTATTAAATTATTATTATTAACTAAATATTGTAACCCTAATTTCTAACCCTAACCTTAAACTTAATTAAGTAGTTACTAATCCTGAATCATTTTTAATAAACTTTATATTTAATATTAATTATTAAATGTATTACATTTAATTGATATATAAGATGTAGTTATTATAAAGTGGTACCCTATAATCTTTGTTTGTCATAGTCTTTGTCGTTAGCCTGGTCTGACAGAGTTGCTTTCTTGTTTATGACTTACGATAATGATTTACGATTATGTTCGTAAAGATTCAGTGGACATCAGCAGCGAAGCAGGAAGGAAGTTTTGGGATAATTTACATTGGTGGAGTATAGTACGTAATAGCAAGCCAACTCTAAATTATGATAGTTTTAAAATTGGAATATTTATTGCAGTTAAGAATGTTGAATACATTTTTATATAAACATTTTCTACGCACAAATCTAGATTTCTAAAGGTAAAACCTAACTTAAAGGAGGGCCTTTAAGTACCTGATTTTTACTGTTTTGAAACATGAAAAACAGAACTGGTTCATGTTAAAGTTTTTACATCAGCCACATATATCTCTCACTTTAATGCAGTCCCAGCATCATAAATATTCACCTCCATGAGTTTAGCACTTTTCATGAGTCTCTGAGCCCAGAGTGCTAAAGCTAAAAAACATTAGCATGCTAACAGCGCACTTCCTGCTTCTCGTAGAATAAAACGCTCTATAAACAGATGCAGAGAAAACACTGTGGTCTCATTTTCACATGAATAGACACTTTTACAATATACCTGAGCTGGGACAAAACTAATAAAAAAACATAGACTAGATCAGTTTTTACTGTTTCACAACAGTAAAACTCAGGTACAGCTTTTATGAATGAACTTACAGCTCTACATAATCCTTTAAAATTATTGAAACGTATTGGTTCTTTCAGACGTACAGAAATATTGGCTATTTATATAAATTAATATCCTCTTGTATGAATTTATATCAACAAATAATTGAATTTCTTTTACTTTTTGTGAGTAATGGTGCTGCTTATCTTTTGTACTTTTAATTCTATATGAAATGTTGTGTTACCACTTTTTAAAATTGACATAATAATATTATTTTTTTTAAAAGAACTTTTAAACGGAAGTCAGCAGACCAGTTTCTTTTATTTAATCGTTTTAGATCAAAATTGTGGTTTAAAATGTCCAAAATATAAATCAATGATCTACATGTGTCATAATTATTATAACTATAGCAGACAAAAAGCATAATACGTCCCCTTTAACATGCAAAAAAGAGCTTAGATAAAAAAAACACTATTGATATTTTATTAATACTTTATTGTCATTATTGTCTTATTTTGTTGCTTGTTTATTTCCACAGTTTTGTGCCTGTCAACCTCACCCTTTAAAGCAACATTTTCTAACTTCCTAACTTACTAAACGTTTACATTTGTCGTCACTCATTGTCAATAATACTGTACATTTCCTGCAGAAGTTACTTAATGTTGCTTTAAACCCATTCCCGCTGCATGCCTTCCCCAGTGTGTTTTTTTGATGTGTTTGTGGTGTTTGTCCGTTGAACCGCAGGCTTTGAGAGCTGACATCTCGGGCTTTTTACAACAATTATGTTTCGAAGTAACGAGAAAAGCCTTTTACTCAGCCGTCTCTGAGTGTGAGAGGCTCATAACCTCAGACCAACTTCAGGTAGAGACAAAAACAACGGCAGATCTGCATTAAAGGCTGCTTTGGTGGATGGGGCTGTTTCAAATACTCTGCTCTTCATTCATCATTTCGATTGTCCGTGTGATTTTGTAAAACTACATCTATAAACGTGATTTCAATAAATTTATTCAGTTGAATTCTGCATAAAAACTGCTAACCCTGTAGTTTAGATTTGAAACAAGCCGAAAAAATGCGACTAAAAGTGACAAATAAGTAACTTAAAGCGAGAAAAATGAAATTAAAAACGACAAAAATGCAAATGAAACCGACAAATATGTGACTTAAAGCGAGAAAAATGCTATTAAAAGCGACAAAATTCAAATCAAATTGACAAATACATGACTTAAAGCGGTGAAAAATGCAATTAAAACCGACAAAAAATGCAAAGGAAAGCTACAAATACGTGACTTAAAGCGAGAAAAATGTTATTAAAACCGCCAAAAATTCAAATAAAAGCGACAAATACGTGACTTTAAGCAAGAAAAATGCAGTTAAGTGACAAAAATGCAAATAAAAGCGACAAATACGTGACTTAAAGTGAGGAAATTGCAAATAAAAGTGACAAAAATGCAAATAAAAGTGACAAAAACGTGACTAAGCGACAAATACTTAATGCAACAAAAATTCAACGAGAAAAGCCTTTTACTCAGCCGTCTCGGATTTCAAATAAAAGTGACAAATATGTGATTTAAAGTGAGAAAAATGCAATTAAAAGCGACAAAAATTCAAATCAAATTGACAAATACATGACTTAAAGCGGTGAAAAATGCAATTAAAACCGACAAAAAATGCAAAGAAAAGCGACAAATACGTGACTTAAAGCGAGAAAAATGTTATTAAAACCGCCAAAAATTCAAATAAAAGCGACAAATACGTGACTTTAAGCAAGAAAAATGCAGTTAAGTGACAAAAATGCAAATAAAAGCGACAAATACGTGACTTAAAGTGAGGAAATTGCAAATAAAAGTGACAAAAATGCAAATAAAAGTGACAAAAACGTGACTAAAAGCGACAAATACTTAATGCAACAAAAATTCAACGAGAAAAGCCTTTTACTCAGCCGTCTCGGATTTCAAATAAAAGTGACAAATATGTGATTTAAAGTGAGAAAAATGCAATTAAAAGCAAAAAAAATTCAAATCAAATTGACAAATACATGACTTAAAGTGGTGAAAAATGCAATTAAAAGCAAAACAAAATTCAAATGAAAGCGACAAATACATGACTTAAAGCAAGAAAAATGTATTAAAAGCGACAAAAATGCAAATAAAAGCGACAAATACGTGACTTAAAGTGAGGAAATTGCAATTAAAAGTGACAAAAATGCAAATATATGTGACACAAACATGACTAAAAGCGACAAATACGTAATGCAACAAAAATTCAAGCGAGACAAATGCAATTAAAAGCGACGAAAATATGAATGAAAGCGACAAATACGTGACTTAAAGCGAGAAAAATGCAATTAAAAGCGTCAAAAATGCGATTGAAAGTGACAAATATGTGACATAAAGCAAGAAAAACGCAATTAAAAGCGACAAAAATTCTAATCAAATTGACAAATATATGACTTAAAGCGGTGAAAAATGCAATTAGCGACAAAGATGCGGCTAAAAGGGACGAAGACATGACTTAAAGCAAGAAAAATTAAAAGTAACCAAGATTCAAATAAAAGCCACAAATATGTGACTAAAAGCGAGAAAAATACAATTAAAAGCATCAAATATGTGACTTAAAGTGACAAAAATGTGTCTAAAGCACCAAAATTGCTATTTAAAATGAGAAAAACAAATTAAAGCTGCAAAAACATGGCTAAAAGCGGCAAAAAAGCATCAAAAGCGCCAAAAGTGTGACTAAAACTGACAGCGAGTGAGAATTCTATTATTAAGATGTATAAACTGCAAAAACATCAAATTTCTTTCTGTTCGAGGTTCCTTTGATGACCAGGGGCGTAACAACAAAATCTGGGCCCCACGCACAAACTCTCTCAGTCGGCCCTTAATACATTATTTTGTATAGAATTTATTTATCTCACTCATTCACTTTTGCTATTGCTAGAATATAAACAAACACGTAACTAAATGTTTATGACTTCCTGTGTAGCTACTGGCCAAAATAATGATGCAGTACTGTTTGTTTTTGCGATAAATAGCAGTCTCAGTCAGGGGTTTTCGCACCAAAAATGATAAAAATGTGCTCAAAAGCGCCTGAAAACAACAAACACGACTCAATGCACCAAAACGTGACTAAAAGTGACAAAAACACAACTAAAAATGACAAAAACGCGACTAAAAGTGACAAAAATGCAACTAAAAGCGACAAAAACACAACTAAAAGTGACAAAAACGTGACTAAAAGTGACAAAGATGCGTTTAAATGTCATAAACACAACAAACGTGATAAAAATGCAACTAAAAGAGACAACATTGGATATTTCTCTTAAATCTCTCTTAAAGGCAATCAAAAAATGAATCATGATAAAATCGAAATCATGATCTGGCCCCAAGAAAATTGTGGTAATATGAAGGCCCTCCCCTGCATTGGGCCCCGAGGAAACCAGCCTCCTTTACCCCCCAGTCCAACGCCCCTGTTCATTACTCAGATTAGATTTTGCGGTTTGCATGTCAATTAAATAATCATAAAAGTCCTTAAATCAAAAAACAATACATTGATTTTGGTGTGTGTCTGAAAAAAAGCCATACTGTAAATTCCGATTGTATTGTTGCTAAAAAAACAAAACACAAAAAAAAAAACAGGAAACCGATTGCCTTAAATTATCCAAGTGAACTTGACAGAAAAGACATAGTTCACTTAAATCATCAGCGCTAAACTTGTAGAACTTCTGTTTTTAGTAAACAAACAAGGTCCCATTAAGTAGTGGTTTCGTCCAGGTCTCGACTTCGTTTAGTCCTAGTTTAGCCTGGCTCTAGTCCTGGTTTAGTCCTGGTTTATAGTCCTGGATTAGACCTGAATTATCCTGGTTTATAGTCCTGGATTAAACCTGAATTAATCCTGGTTTATAGTCCTAGATTAGACCTGAATTAATCCTGGTTTATAGTCCTAGATTAGACCTGAATTAATCCTGGTTTATAGTCCTAGATTAGACCTGAATTAATCCTGGTTTATAGTCCTGTATTAGACCTGAATTAGTCCTCGATTATAGTCCTGTATTAGACCTGAATTAGTACTCGTTTATAGTCCTGGTTTATAGTCCTGGATTAGACCTGAATTAGTCCTGGTTTATAGTCCTGGATTAGACCTGAATTAGTCCTGGTTTATAGTCCTAGATTAGACCTGAATTAATCCTGGTTTATAGTCCTGTATTAGACCTGAATTAGTCCTGGTTTATAGTCCTAAATTAGACCTGAATTAATCCTGATTTAGTCCTGGATTAGACCTGAATTAATCCTGATTTAGTCCTGGATTAGACCTGAATTAATCCTGGTTTAGTCCTGGTTTATGGTCCTGGATTAGACCTGAGTTAGTCCTGGTTTATAGTCCTAAATTAGACCTGAATTAATCTTGATTTAGTCCTGGATTAGACCTGAATTAATCCTGATTTAGTCCTGGATTAGACCTGAATTAATCCTGGTTTAGTCCTGGTTTATAGTCCTGGATTAGACTTTAATTAATCCTGATTTAGTCCTGGATTAGACCTGAATTAATCCTGAATTAGTCCTGGTTTATAGTCCTAAATTAGACCTGAATTAATCCTGATTTAGTCCTGGATTAGACCTGAATTAATCCTGATTTAGTCCTGGATTAGACCTGAATTAATCCTGGTTTAGCCCTGGTTTATAGTCTTGGATTAGACTTGAATTAATCCTGGTTTAGTCCTGGTTTATAGTCCTAGATTAGACCTGAATTAATCCTGGTTTAGTCCTGGTTTAAATCTTTAATGTAAAGCTTTACATTACTCCACATTTCTCATTAAACACCCTATTTTCATGAATTTTTAGTAAACCTACAAACATCCGACGAGTAAAGATAGCAAATAAATAAATAAATAAAGACTTAAAACAGGCACAAAACCTAAATATCGGCGAAACACTCCACTGTAAAACTGTAAACCGCTTTGGTGCATGCAGCTTTGCCACTGACACGTCTCGCTCTGCCTTTTTTCCGTGCCTTCGAGGGAACGCGCTGGAACGGTAACATGTTTTTAATCTAATCATTTTGACTCCGCTGTTTGTTTCTCTGCGTCTGAAGCCAAGCCGAGGGAGAGGCCCGAATGTTTTCATAATGTTGCGTTTGGCAAAGCGTGCGCGTCAATCATCCGCTCCGAGAATCATGTGTGAACTAAATACCAAGCCACTTTCTGTTGCGTTGTGTTTTCATTCAAGCACAATGACTCTTCTGTTGTGGCAGATTAGTAATTGGCCTATTTATTAATGTTGTTAGTTCAGTTTTGTCTCGTTTTAGAGGGCACATTATGAAAACATCGCGGTAAAGCCTCGTTCTGCGCTTGCACAGGCGGCAGCGTTGTTTCAATCTTGTTATATTCGCAATTTTTCAAGTGTCTTTGCAGATCGAAACAAATCAATTTAAGGCGAGACGCTGCAGGTGAATAGGGAAAAAACTTAAATTTAAAGATATCACATTGAAACGTCTGCTGTAGTTTAGTCACATAAATGCAAGAAAAAAATGTATTACAAGTTTTTCGTCATGTCATGTTTTCATTTAGAAACAGAGCATTTTATGTGTAAAAATGGCCAAAATTGTGACATTTAAATCTGAAAAATGGACAGAACCATTTCTGAAGTATTTCTCCCCAAAAAATATTACAATTTCACATTTTTTGCTTTACACTTTTATTTTCTTTGAACACTGAAAACAAAAAGATAATTTGACATAATTTATATATTTGTATATGTAACTGAGACAAGTGGCTTATGGACTGTTTTAATAGTGAAAGGTAAATAGGTAGGTCATGTACATTCTATAAGACAAATGTTGTAAATACTTTTTTCTGTTCATGTGTGATGCTGTGTGAGATGCTTGAGTCAGAGAGTGGAATTTGTGAATTGTTCTTACTAAATCTTTTGTTGTTTGCTCTGTACTATTTATTCTTGTAAATCAGGGACTGCAGATGGAAACTAGCTATTTAGCTATAATCTGGTGCGGAACATCTCTGTTTTTTATGAGCTTAATGTCTCTGTACATTGTCCCTTCAAATAAAGACTAAACTAAACTAAACTATTTCACACAAAGCTCTGTGAAATTGTGGATAAATAACTTTGTTTAAGCTTATGAGGCTTGTTTAAACCCAAGTAACAGGTGTGGGCAATATAAATATCACACCTGAAAGTCTTTTTGGGGAGAAATACTACATTTTATTGGAAAGAAATCAGGGGTTTTTGAGTAAAACAGATCTGACTAAAAATCGGCGCCTCATTGTTTAGACTTAAAACTTTAACAAATCAGTTTTAGAATTAAATAACAACAAATCCTTCTGTACATTTCGTCTAAATCTTGTTGAGTCCAGATTGTACAGTTTGGTGTAGGATCTACTTTAAGGCTGATCTTTATGTCTCGAGGGACAAAAATGCATTTTAAGAAAACGGACTTTGGAGTTTGTTGCTTTTAGTTATATTTTTAGTCACATTTATGTCACTTTAAGTTCATTTTTGTTGCGTTAGTCGCATTTTTGTCATTTTTCGTCAGATTTTTCTCACTTTTAGTTGCGTTTTGTCACTTTAAGTAAAATCCTTGTGTCCGTTTTAAGATTTTGGTGTGGGATCCACTTTAAGGCTCATCTTAATGTCTCTGTGGGACAAAAATGAATTTGGAGAAAATGTCCTTTGAAATAAGTCACTTTTAGTCACATTTTTGTCACTTTTGGTTGTGTTTTTGTTGCTTTTAGTCATGTTTTTGGCAATTTTTGTCGGTTTGAGTGGCGTTTTTGTCACTTCTAGTCACATTTTTTCAGCTTTTAGTTGTGTTTTTTCCACTTTTTGTCAAATCCTTGTGTCCGTTCTGTCCAAATCTTGAGTCCAGATTGTACAGTTTGGTGTAGGATCTACTTTAAGGCTGATCTTTATGTCTCGAGGGACAAAAATGCATTTTAAGAAAACGGCCTTTGGACTTTGTTGGTTTTAGTCACATTTTTGTCGCTTTAAGTAAATTTTTGTTGCTTTAGTCGCATTTTGGTCATTTTTAGTAACATTTTAGTCATGTTTTTGTCACTTTTAGTCATGTTTTTGTCACTTTTAGTCGTGTTTTTGTCATTTTTAGTCACATTCTTCTCACTTTTAGTCATGTTTTTGTCACTTTTAGTCATGTTTTTGTCACTTTTAGTCGTGTTTTTGTCATTTTTAGTCACATTCTTCTCACTTTTAGTCATGTTTTTGTCAGTTTTAGTCGTGTTTTTGTCACTTTTAGTCATATTTTTCTCACTTTTAGTCATGTTTTTGTCACTTTTAGTCATGAATTTGTAGCTTTTAGTTGCGTTTTGTCACTTTAAGTCAAATCGTTGTGTTTGTTGTCTCAGAATCTTGTTCAGTCCCAGAGAAATCTATGGATGAAGTGGATTAAATGAAAGAATAAAACATCTTTAGGAGCAGATTGGTTTGTTGTTTCCACATGAAAGTCGATATGTTGAGAGAACAAACTGACCAAAAAACAAAAAACTGAAAAAAATGTGTTTTGCCTGTAGTGTCTCGCCTTAAGTACGCTAACTGTATCTGCAGGTGAACAGTCTCCTCTGAACACTGCAGGATTGTTAACCGTTTTGTGTCTTCGTCCATCAGTTGTGCTTCTCAGCCGAGGGGAGCTTCGCCCAGGCAGGGACTCACCTGTCGGCCCTGAAGTCGCTATGCGAGACTCTGAGTCCAGAAGACGCCCACAGACTGGCCCAGACCCAGCTCCGGGAGTGCGAGACCAGGCTGGCCGCGATCCAACGGCAGTACAGCGGCGAACACGACGCAAACGTGCAAGAAAACAGGTCAGAACCAACACAAATGAGGACAAATGCATACAGCAAAACATTATTAGCACGATTTTCTTGGGGTCAGATCTAGGCATGGTACGATATTGAAATTTTATGTCACAATTATCATGGCTAAGATAATTGCGTTAATAATATCATGATAGTTATTAACATTGCTGACAGTTTGAAAACGTGACATATAAAGACAGTACTTTCTCATTATAAATCACTTCTGACATATCTGTACTTTATTATAAGTGAAAACAAACACGATCCAAAAGAGAACATAAAGGGTACGTTGCTTTTTTCTGCACAATCTGGTGACAAAATGGCGACTGTCTTTGTTGGCGATTACCACGATTATACAAAATGTAGCACAAACGATTATTGTCTTCCCTTTTTATCACGATAAACGATATTGTTTGTTTGTTGTTTATTCACGTTGTATTTTTCTATTGCCTTTAACAGAGCTGCACCATTTACGAAAAATGTCTAATTGTGATTTTTCTGACCAGTGCGACTGTGATTAGATTTGAGATTTATGTTTTGATAATAGGATTCTGCTCAAATTCACATTTTAAACACAATTTTGTCGCATCTAGTCGCGTTTTTGTCACGTTTAGTTGTGTTTGTCATATTTAAACACAGCTTTGACACTTTTTGTCGCGTCTTTGTCGTTATTAGTCATGTTTTTGTTGCTTTTAGTCACATTTAGCGCATTGAGTCACGTTTGTTATTTGTAAAGGTGTTTTTGAACACATTTTTATCGCTTTTGTTTGCGTTTTTGTCGCTTGTTTGTACAAGTTTGTACAAATCCAAACTACAGTGTTAGCAGTTTTTATTCAAATCAAAGCAAGACATTTTGTTGTTTGTGGAAGTGCACTTCAAAAATTGCAGTCTTTGTGATTTGCTAATTGCATCCATTAAAATTGTGTTTTTGTTTGGATTTGGTTTAATTGTGCAGCTCTGGCCTTTAAGAGGTAAATAAAGTCATCTGCTCAGAGGCTTCAGAGGCTAAACAACAGGAGAAAAAGTGTGTTTGAACAGACAGCTGCATTAAAGACACAGTCAATCACGATGCGCCAATTTCACAAAAACAGCAGATTGTCACAGGGACCAGCTCATGATTCCATTTTTATCACCGTATCACTCAGACCAAGGACAAATACAGGGCTGTTTCTAGTTTTCTTGGGGCTGTGTGCAAATTTCTTTGTTTTCCAAAATATATGTCATAATTTATTTCACAGTCATACAAAAAACATTATAATTTGATGTATTATGACTGTTATTATTATATAACTGTAATTATTATGACTTGAAAAGACAAGCAGCAGAGTTTAAAGTCTATATGAAATTTCATGTTTATCACAGTTTTACATCTGTGAAGTTGCAGTTTGTGGAAAAAAAAAGGTTGAAAAATAAAAGTAAAAATTACAGGTAGTGGAGCTAAATTCTAAACTGGAATCCTTCTTCTTTCGTGCAGCTTTTTTTCTTTCTTTTTTTTACTATAAACGATATATTTGATGTTCAGATTTTGCTCATAATATCTAAATTTCCATACATTACCCACCTAACTACATCTGCAGGTGCATCGAAAAGGCTTTGTACAGAGTTAAAACAACAGTATAAAAACAGTTAAAACACTGACAACAACCCTTTATTTAATTGGCCCTTTGAGTATTTGTAATTGCTTAAAACATAACAGAAAGATTCATATCAAAGTCCATGAAACATAAGTAATTGAAGGTATTTGCTGCATATTTGTTTTGGCCTGAAGGGACATCAGGGATTGATTAGATCTCTGCTTGTCGACTCCGGTCTTGTTTTTAATGTCAGAAAACATTTTAAACCACATTAAAGGTTTTCGTTTTTTATTAATTTCTGATTTTTGTGCCAGGATCCCCGTTGCCTTCAGTGAAGACGTGGCCACGCCAAAAGATCTGCCCAAACCCAGTGAGAAACCTCAGCCTTCTCCAGAGGTAAAGATGACTCACGGACACGGAGAGTTAATACTTTTACCAAACAAATAAAGTCATTAGAAGGAAAGGTAATTTATGACAGATTTTCACGCAAAGACAACAGCTGAATTAAAAGGCCACGTGGAAATGAACCGATGTAACCTTTAAAGGACACATATCAGGTTAAATGGACTTTTTCTCTCAAAGAGATAACATAACTAAATTGTGTAAACGTTAGGCGCCATCTACTGGCTGGATACACTCAGTAAGTGTCATTGCAGACAGCTGAGAAAAACTTCCATTATATTATAATAAACTTTTTTTTTTGTTTCAAAACATGAGATGCAAATTTAAGGTACTCAAGAGCATGTATAAAAGCTAAAAACAAACAAAAAATGCATAATAGCATTACAGGAGTAACTTTTTATGAAAAACCGCAAACTGAAAGTTACAAAAACCTTGAAAGTTTCTGCCATTTGTTTAGATATTGTGTTAAACTATTGATGATGATGTATTTTCCCAGGTGTCATTCAAGGCAGCACCGGTGGAGAAAAAAGAGGTGGAGAAGAAGGAGGTGGAGAAACAAGCGTCTGTGGATGAAGACGTGTCCAAAAAAGAGGCTTTGGAAAAGTAACAGTGCCTATAATTGACATTATCTACATTTTGACACAATAATAAACCCTTTCTGTTTTCAGGTACGAGAACTGTAAGAGACTCTTCCAGGCCCAGCTCGCCAAGATCGAGCAGAGCTTCCAGGACGTTCCATCAGACTCTGTGTCTCTGAAAGGACTTCACACAAGACTGCAGGAGATACAGGTACAACTCCACAAAAAAACACTCTGATCTGAATTAACCCGACGTGTCATGTTTTCTCGACGTGTCATGTTTTCTCGATTTGTAACATGGCTCTGAGAGTCTCAGTGCTGAATTTTTTTTTATTTTTAAGTCCATAAATCATCTTCAGACTCGCTATAGGCATTTCTGCTTCAAATCACGATAATCACAACTGCGTAGCTAAGTAGCATTTCCCGGAGAACTTTCCATTTATTTATTTTGAACTTGTGTAATTCACTCTGCAGCCTGTAGATGGCACCAAAACCCAGTTAGTGGGAAACGACAGAGATACAGATGTTTATTTAGCTTTTTTTTTTTCATTTATAAAACATGAAACACCAAACTAAAGGTACTCAAGAGCATGTTTAAAGGGTAATAATAATACAAATAGTGCATGATATTTGTTCTTTAAAGAGCTTATAATCCAACATACATTTGCCTTTTTCAAATGTGACATCATCTAAAATAATCAGATAAATCATTTGACAACTCACTGGCTGTTCTCCTTCCCAGTTCTTGCGTCAGGAGACAGAGGCGCTGTGGTCGGACTTCGTTTCCCAGAGTGCCTTGCTGCCCTCCACGCCGGGCTCAGAGCAGGTGAAGGCGGAGCTTCAGGAGCAGTGGCGGCAGCAGCAGCAGAGCCTGCAGTCCCGCGGAAGCTCCCTGGGGGCAGCGCTGAGGCAGATCGACTCCACGGAGAATCACATGGTGGACTTCACTGACCGCCTGGACCGCTTCCTCCGACAGCCCAAAGACATCAGCGGCTTCACTCTGGCCAACACCAACATCCTCAAGGACATCAAGGTATACGACCGAGCTGCGTCACTGCAGCACACGCTCGGGACAATTAAAGGGCACATTCTGTTACAGTGACTTTTTTGAGCTTTAAACCCTGTTCCAACAATGTTCCATCGTCAAAAACACACCTGGAGTAGAATTCAGTTGCATTCACGCTGTTTTGACGAATGTTTATCAGAAAATCCTCCCCCCATCTACCAACAGTTACCTCTGTAACTATAGTTCTAAGAGTGCACGGAGGGCCCTAAATCCATTAAAGCTGGTGTTTGGTCATGAAGCCTACATTGACCTGAAACATGAGTCACAGATTCAACATCTGTGAGGGGACAGCAGATGAAAAACAGCCGTGCAGGCTAATTCTGGTACATTGACAGAAATGTTTATGAGTTTACATTGTCCCTTTAAATAATGAATTAATTAAACATGAAATGCAATGCTTTGACTTAAACTGTTTTAGTTGGGCTTTTAAATTATTTATTTGGATTTGTGAAATAAGTTCTTACTTTTAAGAACATTTTCAAAAGCACTTAGACATGTAAATAATTAGAATTGCAAAACGTGCACAACGTGATTAATCGTGATTTAAGCACAGTTCTAAAGTGTGATTAATCAGACTAATGTTTTTAATTTTCAGAAGGTTTTTAATCGTTTGACAGCACTAAAATACATATCTTTGTTTGTTTACTGGTTTAATTCTGGGTTAGTACTAGTTTAGACCTGATTTGGTCTTGGTTTCCCTTGTTTAATTCTGTTTAGACCTGGTTTGATTCTGGGTTAGTCCTGGTTCAGGCCCAGTTGGTATCTTGTCTTGTCATAGTTTAATTCTGGTTCAGTTCTGGGTTGGCAATTTTGGCGAGCAATGTTGGGAAAGCATTTTGTATTTTATCTTTCCAAAAAAATATAACATAGCTGCAGTTTTTTATCATTATTGAAACAGATCTAGTGTTGGGGATATTTTGTACTGAAAAAATCTGGCCCTCAGGAAAATTACGTTGAATAGCCCTTCTCTAAATGGTTCAACAAAGCTAAGAAAGCCAAAAAACAGAACGAAAGAACAGCAATGTAGTGTTTTTAATCCATGGCATAAACGCGTCTTGTTTCTGTTGAACAGGACTTGGACGATAACATCCAGAGCGAGCTGGACCAGTTGTCCCGTCTGGACCCAGACTCCAGCGGTCTGGACCCCAGGGACTGTTTCCCTCTGAGTCGAGAAGTCGAGGCCCACAAGACCAGCCTGGACCAGCTCCGGCAGCAGGTCCGGAAGAGCGAGGCCGCCGCCCGAGCCCTGGACCGCTTCCTCATGTCCCTGAGGACCGTCAACGAGGACATCACCGGGGTCCAGAGCGCCCTCTTCACTGATCCCACGGTACTGCAGCATGATTCTCCCTCTGGGACTATTCACCTTATTCTGCCCCGCCTACTTTTGACGTTTTTTGCCACAGATACGCACTTTTGTTGTAAACGCACTTCCGTTCGACGAGAACTCTGTTAAAGCTAATGACGAACGAGGGAAAAGTCTCGCCGCTAAAATGTTACATAAAGTAGATTGATTTGTGTAAAATGTTTAATGAACACGAGCAACAACAAGTCAACAACGCAATGATTTCCTGGGCGGTCTGAAAACGTTTTTTAGTCCGTGTAGAACTTATTTTCTGTTGAGCTCGTCTGCTCCATATAAACTAAATGTCCAACTTGGATTCACACATGTATTTAAATAATAATTGTCACAGGGACCAGCTCACGATTCGATTTTTATCACCGTATCACCCAGCCCTACTTAAAACTATAATTTATATTTACAACAGGTATTAATACATGAATTAATAATGTCAAAATTAGAAAATCATAAAACCTTTTATCCCTGTCATTTTCCTCTTCTACACAGCAAAAAATGTAAATCTATCCAAGCTTAAAATGGCTTGAATTTATATAATTTTTATCTAGATTTGAGAAGTTTTGACTCGATGAGATTTAATTGATGCAGAATCAATGCAATCAATGTGATGCAGAATATTTCACTGTTTTCAAGGTATTTCTGATGATCATACCATAATTTTGCTTAAAAATATATTTGTCAGTGGTGTAAATAAAATGATCTTAACCCAATGACAGATAATTTGGATTGAAATAAGAAATAATGTGTTGAAACAAGTCAGAAACTGTTTGAAACAAGTGAAATAATCTAGTTCCATCAAATAAATCGTCTCCACTGATCTTAACGAGTCAAAACGTCTTAAATTCAGATTAATATCCATGACATTTTAACTCATCTAGAACTTCATTATTTGCAGTGTACATCCCAAACATTTCCTTCTCTCGTCTCCAGGAGGGTCGCTCCAAACTGTCGCTGATCCGCCAGAGCATCGACAGCCTCAAGGACAAAGCTCCCCAGCTGGACCTGCTGCTCCAGGGCGCCCGCCTCACCGTGACCCAGGACGGAGTGCCCGCCTCCTGCCTCGACATGGTGTCCGCCCTGCTCCGGAAGCTGGAGGACGTGGACGCCGCTCTGTCCGGCCAGCAACAGCAGAGCCACAGGGACAACCAGAGCAAGTCCGCCGGGCTCAGGAAGAGGGCGCTGCTGAGCGACCTGCGCCGGCTGCAGGACGCGGCGGAGGCCCAGGGGCTGAAGGAGCCCACTCTGCCGGCGCTGCAGCAGAGGTCGGTGCATCATCATAGTTTTACAGATTAGAAGGAAAATCTGTTGTTAATACATCAGAATCCGAATCAGAATCAGTTTATTGCCGTTGTCAGTGATCTAAATTCACAAACATAGGAACTTGCTTCGGCGTGAGGTGCAACATAAAACAATGAATAAAATATAACAAAATATATAATAGATTTATAATAAGATAAGTAGATGAACATTATACTATTTTCTGATGTTAAGGCGAGACACTACAGGTGAATAGGAAAAAGTTATTCATCATAGAAATAAGGCATTTTATGTGTAAAAATGGCCAATAATCCACATATTTGGGACATTTAAATCTGAAAAATGGACAGAACCAGGTTTAAATTTCTTGGTTCATTTTGTAACATATTATCTACAAAAAGAGGATTTTTGGATTTCTTATTTAGTTTTTTTAAGTGAACTAGATCTGACTGAAAATTGTCCTAAAAATTCAAATTTCGCCTATTTTTTTTTACTTCAATAAATCAGTTTTAGAATTAAATAATTACAAATCTTTCTGTAGGTTTCGTCTAAATCTTAAATCCAGATTGTACAGTTTGGTGTAGGATCTACTTTAAGGCTGATCTTTATGTCTCGAGGGACAAAAATGCATTTTAAGAAAACAATCTTTGAAGTTACAATGTCCCAGAGAAATCTATGGGTGAAGTGGATTCAATGGAAGAATAAAACATCTTTAGGAGCAAATTGGACACGTTTGTTGTTTTCAAACTGACCAAAAAACAAAACACTGAAAAAAAAAGAGCCTGCAGTGTCTCGCCTTCAGTTGAAATGTTATGTTTTTATTCGACTCTAAATAGGACGTACATGTAGGACTTGATGTGCTGTAATTCTTTTAATTTACTGTTCTGTGCAGTTGTTTCCTTTCTGGTTGTGGTCCTTGTTCTGCGTTTGTATTTATGGTATATTTTTATTTATTGAGGGACAGTGTACATTAAACATTGACCCAAAAAAAGGAAAGATGCCTAGTACCAGGTCATAGTATAATTTGTTATTTTCCACCTGTGGCCTGCAGGTTAGGGTTCATGTTACAATCTAGAGCAGGGGTGTCCAAACTTTTTCCATCGAGGGCAACATAATGAAATATAGACAAAGCGGAGGGCCACAAATCAACCGTGAAACGTTAAAAAAGGTTGCGTTTATCTGATGTTTTAAACGCCATCACATCTACATTCAGTCTCAGTGCCTTAATATCAGCTCTGCCTCGCACCAAAATGTTAGTTATTTAGGTCATAATTGTAGAAAATCTGAAATGTGCTGTAAAAAGTACTTCTTGGGACAATGTGGGCCAATTCAGCAGGAAGCCTGAGGGCCAAGAAAAGTTGGTCTGCGGGCCGCATTTGGCCCCCGGGTCTTAGTTTGGACATGCCTGCTGTAGAAGAACTGAATCCAAATGTACGTATTGTTGTATTGTACATGTTTCAGTTACATTTTATATTATACATTCATAATATGTACTTTAAAATTTGAAAAAAAAAAAAAAAGAAAATAGAGAGTGTTCTGTTAATATTCAGCTTATACCACGGTAGACGGTTCTGAAACTCTGAAACACACCAAGTAAACGCCAAAGAAAACACCTGCTTTTCCAAGTACCATCAGCTCTAAATTAAGGCTAATTAAGGAACATGATAGAAATACAACACGACGGTGTCCAACAGAATATGGACTCTAAGTGAAACTCCTGCACGGGACGTTCCTCCTGAAGGAGCCTCTGTACCACAGTTTGACATACAATTTAAGAACTTTTTTTTTTAAGTTGTCTACACAGCAAAAAATGTAAATCTATCCAAGCTTAAAATGGCTTGAATTGATCATTTTTATCTGGATTTGACAAGTTTTGACTCGATGAGATTTAATTGCTGATGTGATGCAGAATATTTCACGGGTTTCAAGGTATCAGCATCAGCAACTAAATCTCATTCATTCATTCATTCATTTTCTACCGCTTATTCCCGTTAGGGGTCGCGGGTGACTGGAGCCTATCCCAGTGACTTTGGGCCTTAGGCGGGGTACACCCTGGACAGTGGCCAACTCGTCACAGGGCTGACACAGAGAGACAGACAAGGACAGACAACCATTCACTCTCACATTCATTCACTAGGGACAATTTAGAGCTATCAATTAACCTACACAGTCATGTCTTTGGACGGTGGGAGGAAGCCAGAGAACCCGGAGAGAACCCACGGTAACACGGGGAGGACATGCAGACTCCACCCAGAGAGATCGTGTGATGTTAGGGTGGAATTCGAGACCACGATGTTGGGGTGGTCTGGGATTCGAACCCCGATCTCCTTATTGAGAGGCAGAAGCTCTAGCCGCTCTGCCACCGTGCACCCCCAACAACTAAATCTCATTGAGTCAAAACTTCTCAAATCCATATAGAAATGATAAAGTCAAACCGTTTTAATCTTGGATAGATTTACATTTTTTGCTGTGTAAGAGCTTTAAAAACCAATAAAAACACTTTAAAATCCACCCTGAAGCTCACGGTGTTCGTTTCCGTCTGTTGCAGGCTCCGCGGTCTGTCGGATCTGGACGCTCAGCTGCAGACACTTCAGCCCGAGCTCCAGAGCCTGACGGAGCTCCAGGACCCTCAGGGGGCGCTGGGCGAGGCTCTGCTGGACGAGGTGCAGCGACAGTGGGACGACACGCGCCGAGCTCTGGGCTCCAGGTCTGAGCCACCGAACAACTCATAAGATCGCTTTAAGATCGGCATTTCGCAGGGTTTTACTGGAAACAGATTTAACGGGAAGTAATTTCTCACCTGCGAAAATAGGAAAGACAGTGGCGGAAGATGACAAAGTACAAAAGTGAAAGAACAGTACATTTTCTAGGTATCTGTAGTTTAGAACATTTTAGGGCTGTAGTCGACTAAATAAACTCCTGGTCGACTAAAGACCAGGAGATTAGTCGACAAAAATACATCAAAACTATGAAGTATCTTCGTGTATCTGACCCAAACTCCACTTAAAAGACTGAAACTGCACAGGAGTTCATGCCAAAATAACGATTTATACAGAAAAATACTAGTAAACAGTGTATTTATGTGTTAGAGGTGCAGATTTACTCCAAAATCTTCAGCTATGGCTTCTAGTTTTTCCTGTTTTTGCCACATAAATTTGTTGAATGCGAATAAAATAATTAGTCGACTGATAAAAATCTTGGTCGACTAAGACACTGTTGACCAATTAATCGACTAAACGACTTCAGCCATAGTATTTTACTTTAGTACATTTTCGGGCTGTGGTCGACTAAATAAATTCTTGGTCGACTAAAGACTTGCCCTATTGACTGATTAATCGACTAAAAGGGGGTGTGACAATAATATATCAAAACTATGAATTATCTCCATGTATCTGACCCAAACTGCACTCAAAAGACACAACTGTAGAGTTCATGCAAAAACAACTATTTATACAGAAAAGTACTAGGAGACAGTGACATTAAGACTCCAAAATCTTCAGCAAACTCACTTCATATCTTCTCGTTTTTGCCATATAAATCATTGCATAATAATGTAATATAAATGAAAATGATCAGTCGACTAATAAAAATCTTGGTCGACTAAGATACCATCAACCGACTAAACGACTAATCAACTAAAGGACTACAGCCCTAGTATTTTCAGATCATCTACGTTATTTATCCAAGAATCTTTTGCTTGTTTTGAGTCCTTAAATCATCATTCTGATCATTTCTGCCTCTAAACATGATCACTGCTCCTGCTAACCACATCATAGCGTCTCTTAAGTATTAACATGACCAAATTGTGTATAACACTTGGTGCCATCTAGTGGCTGCAGTCTGTCCTGTGGGAGTAGGATCTCTCCTTCATGTGGTTCTCCCTGAGGTTTCTACAGGATTTTTTGTAGTTTTTCCTACCGTTTGTGACTTGTTTCAACACATTATTTCTTACTTCAGTCCAAATTATCTGTCAGTGAGTTAAGATCATTTTACTTAGCACACTGACAAATATATTTTCTTATTTTAAGCTAAATTTTCGCAGAATCAGTCAGAAATACCTTGAAACTGCATCACATCAGCAATTAAATCTCATCGAGTCAAAACTTCTCAAATCCAGATAAAAATGATAAACTTGGATAGATTTACATTTTTTGCTGTGTGTCATACATATACTTACACAGCACACATATTCATTCACTTTCACATATTCACAGACCTATAAACCTATATCGACTCATGTATCAGGTCTTAATTCATATATAAATCATTATTATAAACTTTATCTCACTGACTGTTGTTGTTGCAGGAGGCAGCAGTGCAGCGTCCTGTTAGATTTGCTGAAGACGTTCCAGAGCTGCAGAGGCCAGCTGAGCTCCACTCTGCAGCGCGCCGAGCAAACCGTCAGTGAACGGGCGTCGTACATGGGCAAAGACAACCTGCACAAGGCCATCGCCAAGGTACAACGTCACCAATACAACCGACAAGCCAGTTTAATATTGTGTTTTGTTGTGTCAAATTCTGAAGATCAGATGAAGAAACTCCAACTCGAAGAGATTCAATGCAAAATAGAGTCCTAAGGCACAAAAAGAAGGGCTCGTACAAACAGACCCAAGCAGTTTCTGCAGAAAAAGCTGCTCTTCGTACCGTTACATGCCGTTTTATACCCCAAGTTCATGAATAAATGGTCTTGGGGTCCTCCTCTTGGTAGATGCATCCACCTATGACCCCCCTCTTACTCCTCCTTATCCAATGCATAGTCTATATATCTAATTAAAATTGCGTTTTATGCCATATTTTACAGTAAACCATTTTTACGGCTTACAACCTATAACTCTTCCCAATTTAAACTAATTTTGACAATCATCTGACTCAGCAAACTTTCTTTAGCAATTAATTCCATTCACCAATTCACCTTATTCTGCCCCGCCCACTTTTACCGTTTTATGCCACAGATCCGCACTCCTGTTGTAAACGCACTTCCATTTGACGAGAACTCCGTTAAAGCTAATGATGAACGAGGGAAAAGTCTCGCCGCTAAAATGTTACATAAAGTAGATTGATTTGGGTAAAATGTTTAATGAACACGAGCAACAACAAGTCAACAACGCACCGATTTCCTGAGGCCTGAAAACGGCTTTTTAGTCGAGTAGAACTTATTTTCTGTTGAGCTCGTCTGCCCCGTGTGAACTACAACGGAAACAAGACGGCGGCGCGTACGACAACTTCAGGAATAAGGGGAATATTCTAGTTTTCTTTGATTGAAAATCTGAACTCACTGACCCCCCATGAGCTCACTACTGTTCTCCTGACCTTTATTTCAACTTCTGGTTTACGTCATTACTTCCCATTACTGTGCTGCTACTGGCTGTAGTTTTGTTACGTGTACTTCCTCCCTCGTTGGTATACGCCCCTTAGCTTCAGCTCCTATGGTCTCCATGCACTCTGCAACGCTGTCTGACTACTACTTTACATTGGCTCTATTCACTTTATTCCTGAAGTTGCCGTACGCACCACCATCTTGTTTCCGTTGTAGTTTACACGGAGCAGACGAGCTCAACAGAAAATAAGTTCTACTCGACTAAAAAGACGTTTTCAGGCCTCAGGAAATCGGTGCGTTGTTGACTTGTTGTTGCTCGTGTTCATTAAACATTTTACACAAATCAATCTTCTTTATGTAACATTTTAGCGAAATACTTTTCCCTCGTTCGTCACTAGCTTTAACGGAGTTCTCGTCAAATGGAAGTGCATTTACAACAAAAGTGCGGATCTGTGGCAAAAAGAGGCAAAAGTGGGCGGGGCAGAATAAGGTGAATAGCAAAAAACATTAATAAAAGTCACAAAAAATTGCTGATTTTCATAAAGAATACACTTAATTTGTGAATAATTTCTGTCTAGAAGCCTTCAGTCCCATATTCTAACCTTTATTTGGCTGATTATGTATTTAAAAAGTTTAAATATACAATAGAAATAATCGTTTGACTGGTCGACTACTAAAATAATCAATAGTGACAACTGCAGCTTTTCCATGACTAATATTTACTCTAATCTATTCACTTTATTCCAGAAGTTGCCGTACGCGCCACTATCTTGTTTCCGTTTCAAAAAAACACAACTGCACAGGAGTTCATGCAAAAAAAATAACAATTTATACAGAAAAGTACAAGGAAACAGTGCATTTATGTGTTAGATATATGTATAAATTAGATTAAACTCATGATTCACTCCAAAATCCTTAGCAAACTCACTCCATATCTTCACTTTTTCACTGTTTGTGTCATATAAATAATTTTAGTTGAAATAAAATAATTAGTCGACTGATAAAAATGTTGGTCGACTAAAACACCATCGACTAAACGACTAAAGACTACAGCCCTATTGCAATTCCACATTTTTTGCTTTACACATGTTTATTTCCTTTGTGTGTACTGGAACGATTAAAAAAACTGAGAAAAAACAGCAAATTTGACATAATTTCACACACAACTCAAACAAATTAATTAATAAATACTTTTAAAAATGTGTTTATATTTGTTCGTTCCTTGAGCTGTTCATATAGTGTTATTCCCTGAACAGAAACACAAAACTTTTCCTCTTACTTTGCACCCAAAAAACTTTAAAATTAAACCTCTTGCTCTAGCAGTTATACTCTGCTGTTTGGATATTTTGGATAGATTGTAATTTTTTGTCTTGAATACAATTTGTAAAGACAGTTTTTTTAATTTAATTTTTTTTATTTAACCTTTATTTAACCAGGAAAGTCCCATTGAGATTAATAATCACTTTTTCAAGGGAGTCCTGGCCAAGATGGCAGCACAAATTTACATTAAAAAATACATTTAGACAGTTTAAACACTCACAGTACATACGCAATATTTCAATTTTAATAATTTATAATGCATTAGTCTCTGTAATCAGCTCCATGCTTTTGATTTACTTAACTTACATTATTTTAAATTATTTTCTATTCAATTAATACAAAGGAACACATGAACTGGGAGCCGCGTTTACTGAAGACACCACTAGAGGGCAGACTTGTTCTTTCTCATTTGAGCGCTGGCCCTTTAAAAGTAGTTGTAAATTTACCATCTTTTTGGAGTATCTTGGACCATAAATACATTTTAAACAAAAAATATAATTGTAATAATTGACTATTTTGACTCATAAACTCATTAATTTGCCCAAATCTAAAGTTAAGAGATACTCTGAGTGTAAGACAAACTTTAGGGGGTACTCGAGACAAAAAAGGCTGGGAACCACTGCTTCAAACTGTGGCTTTGTTTGCAGGTGACGGAGATAAAGCAGGAGCTGGGGGGTCTGGGGGGCCCCATGGAGGAGCTCAGAGGGGTCTGCAGACAGATCCAGTCCGGCCTGAAGAAGATCCCGGACTGTAACCAGACTTCGTTCGAGGCCGAGGCAGAATCCCTCATGGACAACTGGCTGGACGTAAGGACAGAGGAGCGGTGTAGTCCCTCGTTCGTCCAGCAGGGGTCAATGTTAGAACGTGTTGCGAAGCTAGACGCAATTCTCCTCTTAAAGCAGGGCCATTTCTGCAAAGATCAATGTGCTTTTCTAACTTCTGAGTCTAATCCCTTCAAATTGAAAATGATATGACTTTTGGATGGAAGGCTTTGAAACTTTTTATACCATGTTAGATGAATTAATACCCAGAGTTAGTGTTTAAAATCACTCTTTACATTGCAAATAATGAAGTTCTAGCTGAGTTAAAATGTCTTGATTTCAGGATATTGATCTTTATTTCAGAGGTTTTGACTCTTTAAGATCAGTGGAGACGATTTATTTGATGGAACTAGATTATTTCACTTGTTTCAAACGTTTGTGACTTGTTTCAATGCATTATTTCTTACTTCAATCCAAATGATCTGTTAGTGGGTTAAGATCATTTTACTTACCCCACTGACAAATGTATTTTCTTATTTTAAGCAAAATTATCGCAGGATCATCAGAAATACCTTGAAACCAGTGAAATATTCTCTTTGGTCTTTGGTCAAATAATTAAATACATTTGTTCACTTTCCTGCTGATATTTACCAAACACACACATTTAAAATTGCATTCAGTTTGCAATTCAGTTTTATTTTTACTGTCAGAGGACTTTACTGTGAGCTGGTAAAAGATAAGAGAACCTTTATTTGTCCCACTGTGGAGTAATAAATAAATCATTTTAAAGATCTTACACACTGTGAACTAAACACAGCCACACAACCATGGTCATAACTACTAACTAATCGATTCATTGGAAGAATCACTGTTAGATTGATCAACAAGCAAAAAAATGCTAGTTGAAGCCATAATAATTGTATTAAAATATTGCGATTGAACAATATTTGACTATTTTTTGAGCACGAAACCAACATTTAATGAGTCGACTCCATGTAACTATCTTTAAATATTCTGTAAATGAGTTGTAGTTCCTTAAAAGTAAAATATAATTATCATTTACAGACATTTATGTGCTATAAACAGAACAAAGAAATCTAGAAACATTTGAATAATATCCTTTGATCGCTGTAACGTTAGAGCACAAACTACACTATTTTAAATTCCTAAATGTGCGCGTGTTTTTGCAGAGGCCGGTTTAATATTTTGTCCGAGGATATGTCCAGGTCCAGGTCGAGTCGCCGTGACATCCAGGATTCCTCCGAACGTTAAACTGTGAAGAAATGTCCAAAAGACCTGGTCAATTACAAGTTATTCTGCGATTTTGTAAAACGAACCAAACAACAAAATCCACAGTTTGACAATAGACCTTTTAAAACATGATGTTGTCAAAATCCCAGAATGAAGTTGATTGAAGTAAATGTTTCAATGATTCTCTCTCATTAGATCTAAATTCTGCTGGTTTTAAATGTTTGTGTTGGAAAAAAGCAACACATTTGAATTTCCAGAGAAGAAAGGTCAGTTAGTTTACTTTTCTATATCAAACAATGGACAATTTTCTAGCCTTAAAATTATATTTTAACTTCAAAAGAATGTAATTTATGGAATAGTATCTAATATATCTCTAGATAAAATGAAAAATGATTGTGGGCTCAACATTTCTGTGAATATTTTTCCAGTAAAACCCATAAATCTGGATTGTTCCTTCATCAAAAATGCAAAGAGTTTATCATGATTTCCTAAAACATAATGTAAAATACAATAATAAATGTGTTTAAAGCAGCTCTGATGTCACTCACGTGTGTCTGAGGCTTTTACTGACACTAAATCATCTACATTTGTCATATTTTGTGATATTCTGAGGTTAATCCCAGTTTCTCAGTGAAATCACATTATGTTGCGCTTCACTTTGGCCTCCGTTCTGAATTTAGAAGGTTTCTGTTTACAGATGGGTCTATAGATATTTGTCCTGCTTTTGCTTCAGTTTGACATTACAGGAGGATGAGAGAGCATTTATTAATTTTTCAAAATAATAACATTTCTTATTAGTTGACCCGGTGCGTTGTTTTTCCACAACTGTTACCTAGAAACCATAACATAACAGCTATGATTTGACAAATAATAATACCTGATAACACTATTTTTTTGAATGGCGGTTTAAACTGTCAAAAACGTTTGTCAGTTGTCTGTAAATTGCCTCTGTGTTTTCAATGGTGCGTCGCTTTTTGATGACATCACAGATGGATTCTGCTTTAGAACTCAGCTCTAGTTCCTGTGTTTTTCAACTTCTGTTTATCAAAATTTCTTCTCAAACTGCACTGCAAAAAATAAATTTATAGATGAGTTAAAACGTCTTGATTTTAGGATATTAATCTGAATTTCAGACATTTTGACTCGTTAAGATGAGTTAAGACTTTTTGTTTGATTGAACTAGATTATTTCACTTGTTTCAAACCGTTTTTGACTTGTTTCAACACATTATTTCTTATTTCAATCCAAATTATCTGTCAGTGGGTTAAGATCATTTTACTTACCCCACTGACAAATGTATATTCTTATTTTAAGCAAAATTATCACGATGATCATCAGAAATACCTTGAAACCCGTGAAATATTCTGCATCACATCAACAATTAAATCTCATCGAGTCAAAACTTCTCAAATCCAGATAAAAATGATCAATTCAAGCCATTTTAAACTTTACAGATTTACATTTTTTTGCCGTGTAGGAAGATAATTTGGACTGAAATAGGAAATAATGTATTGAAACAAGTCAGAAACAGTTTGAAACAAGTAAAATAATCTAGTTCAGAATCAGAATTACTTTTATTTATCCCCAAGGGGAAACAAAATTCCATCAAATAAATCGTCTCCACTGATCTTAACGAGTCAAAACGTCTGAAATAGATTAAGATTAATATCCTCAAATCAAGACATTTTAACTCATCTAGAACTTCATTTTTGCAGTGTGCAACTTCACAAATGTAAAACCACAATAAATATTTAGCACAGGTGCCTTCCCACCAAACTAAGTCAGAATTAGAACATTTTGAGAACCTAAAATATTGACTTTAGTCTCACAATTCTCTCCCAAATCTGAAAACTAAACACCAATAATCCTAATAAAATGATAATTAGTCGATTAATAAAAGCCTCTGTCGACTAAGATGGCGTTGCCCGATTAATTGTCTAAACCACTAAACTGCTGTGTCTTTTCCAGGTGACAGAGAAGACGGACGCGTACATGGACAACCTGCAGGTGGCGCTGGAGCTGTGGGACAAACAGCTGATGTTGGGGGCCGAGGTGGACAGCTGGGCCGGGGCTAAACTGGCTCTGTTTGCGGCCAGTCACCCTTTTCACAACGAACAACAAGTGTTCGCCATGAGGGTAAGATGCACAGTTTATTATGTTTAATAATGTTTCAGTTCAGGTTTGGTTTGAAATGAAAGGCAGTTATGTTTTAAGTAAAGTTGTTACGGTAGTTAATGTTTTAAAGTCGTCAGAGATCCTGTTAAGTCAAATGAAAATGAAATGAAACAGGTTTTCAACTTTTTTCTTTTCTTCTTTTCACAAAAATAGCTTCCTTTTTCTGTCCTGTTTGATTATTATCTGTCTGTAATTAATGAAAAGGCAAGGCAAGTTTATTTGTAGAGCATAATTCGTACACAAGGCAATTCAAAGTGCTTTACATAACAGGAAAAGTTGCTTTAAAATCACAAAACACAAAAAGACACACAGAATCATTTTTAAATAAAGCACTTTAAAAGAGAAGAGTGCAGATAGATCTTTCAGTCGTTTGCACGTCTAAACAGAGCTGTTTTTAGCCTGGATTTAAACATTGTCAGAGTGGAGGCCTGTCTCACATCTTCAGGGAGACTGTTCCAGATTTTAGCTGCAAAAAACTGAAATGCTGATTCCCCATGTTTAGTCCTGACTCTGGCACCAGCAGGAGGCCGGTCCATGTTTAGTCCTGACTCTGGCACCAACAGGAGGCCGGTCCATGTTTAGTCCTGACTCTGGCACCAGCAGGAGGCCGGTCCATGTTTAGTCCTGACTCTGGCACCAGCAGGAGGCCGGTCCATGTTTAGTCCTGACTCTGGCACCAGCAGGAGGCCGGTCCATGTTTAGTCCTGACTCTGGGCACCTGCAGGAGGCCGGTCCATGTTTAGTCCTGACTCTGGGCACCTGCAGGAGGCCGGTCCATGTTTAGTCCTGACTCTGGGCACCTGCAGGAGGCCCGTTAATTAAATAAATAAATAATACATTAATAATAATTTTTAAAGAAAACTTCCTTTACTCCTCTTTCAAACCAATTCTTCAGCTCAAAATCCTCGCCTCTCGGTCTTCAAACCAGTGGTTTGTTGCTTCCAGGAGCAGATAGACAGCACTTTGTCCTCCACCTTAAATCATCTTTAAACTCGTTCTGAGCATTTCTGCCTCCAAACACGATAACTGCTGCAGCAAATCCACATCATGTCATCATTTCAGCCCTAACTTCACTAGATTGTATACAGGGAGTGCAGAATTATTAGGCAAATGAGTATTTTGACCACATCATCCTCGTTATGCATGTTGTCTTACTCCAAGCTGTATAGGCTGGAAAGCCTACTACCAATTAAGCATATTAGGTGATGTGCATCTCTGTAATGAGAAGGGGTGTGGGTGTAATGACATCAACACCCTATATTAGGTGTGCATAATTATTAGAGCTCCAGTCCGACTCAGACGCCAGCAAGGTGGAGGTGGAGTACTGGTTTGGGCTGGTATCATCAAAGATGAGCTTGTGGGGCCTTTTCGAGTTGAGGATAAAGTCAAGCTCAACTCCCAGTCCTACTGCCAGTTTCTGGAAGACACCTTCTTCAAGCAGTGGTACAGAGGAAGAAGTCTGCATCCTTCAAGAAAAACATGATTTTCATGCAGGACAATGCTCCATCACACGCGTCCAAGTACTCCACAGCGTGGCTGGCAAGAAAGGGTATAAAAGAAGAAAATCTAATGATATGGCCTCCTTGTTTTCCTGATCTGAACCCCATTGAGAACCTCTGGTCCATCATCAAATGTGCAATTTACAAGGAGGGAAAACAGTACACCTCTCTGAACAGTGTCTGGGAGGCTGTGGTTGCTGCTGTACGCAATGTTGATGGTGAACAGATCAAAACACTGACAGAATCCATGGATGGCAGGCTTTTGAGTGTCCTTGCAAAGGAAGGTGGCTATATTGGTCACTGATTTGTTTTTGTTTGGTTTTTGAATGTCAGAAATGTATATTTGTGAATGTTGAGATGTTATATTGGTTTCACTGGTAAAAATAAATCATTGAAATGGGTATAAATTTGTTTTTTGTTAAGTTGCCTAATAATTATGCACAGTAATAGTCACCTGCACACACAGATATCCCCCTAAAATAGCTAAAACTAAAAACTAAAACTTCCAAAAATATTCAGCTTTGATATTAATGAGTTTTTTGTGTTCATTGAGAACATGGTTGTTGTTCAATAATAAAATTAATCCTCAAAAATATAACTTGCCTAATAATTCTGCACTCCCTGTATAGCGCTGACGCCATCTGCTGGCTGGATGCACTCAGTACGTGTCTATTTGGGCTGATAAAACCATTTAATGAATAAGAAACTTTTTTTTTTTGTTTATAACATGAGATGGCAAATGTAAGGAATTCAAGAGTATGTTTAAGGCTAAGAACAATATGAAAAATGCATAATATTTGTCCTTTAATGTGTTTTGTTGTTTTAATTCTAGGACGAGATCAACAAAAATGAGGAGAACATCGACCATTTCCACAGAAAGTGTGTCGAGATCCAGGAGATGCTCCAGAGTCAAGAATCTCCTCTGGAACTTCAGGTCGGACAAAACTCTCAAATCAACCTTTACTCACGTTTAGATTTGCTCTTCGTGAGATGTTTTTTTGTGACGCAGGTGCTAGAGACGGGGCTGAGGAAGCGCATGGAGCAGGTGAAGGAGCTGTTCACGGACTGCACCGACGTGTTCGAGGAGCTGATGGCCGTGAAGAAGCATCTGACGGAGAAGATCGAGGAGTGCCAGGGCGCCGTGGAGAAGCTGCAGGGCCAAATCACCAAATGCGACGTGACAAAACCGGACGCAGAGACGCAGATACAGGCACGCTTCACCCTAAAAGTCTTCAGGTTTAACAGGAAATTAACAGGACAGGGACAAAAAGGGGTCATTTTTTAACTTAGCCTTCAATATAGATCCTTTAAAATGTGACGTCATCAAAATTCCTGAATGGCAAAATGAAGTTGACTGTAAATGTTTCGATAATTCTCTCACATTAGATCTAAAGTGTAAAGTGTTTGTGTTGGAAAAAAGCAAACACATTTGAATTTCCAGAGTAGAAAGTAGGGCTATCGCAAAAGTATCGAGATTGCAATATTGTCCGACGCAATAACGATATTGCAAAAAACAAAATATATCGCAGTGACACCAAAGTCTTCATCTGATAGAAATGTTCTGTTTATAAAGCACTGAAAAGGGAAAATCCTAAATAAAATGTTGCTTTTTAAAACTAAATCAGCAGAAAAATGGCAAAAAAGAACAATTAAAATTAATTAAGTAAATTCAATTATACACTTTATTCATACATATTCTCTCTCTAGAAGCTTCATTCACAATATTTCAACATTTATTTGTTTAAAAATGTTAGTTTATTGTAAATCTCAATCTACAATAGAAATAATCACTGACTAGTGATGGCTAAAATAATCATTAGTTTCAGTCTATTTAAATATCGCAATAATATCAATATCGTGCAGCCCTTGTAGAAAGGTCAGTTAGTTTGCTTTTCTATTACAAACGATGGACAAAATACAATGTTCTTGCCTTAAAATTGTGTTTTAGCTTCAAAAGAATAATTTATGGAATAGTATCTGATATATCTCTAGATAAAATGAAAATGATTGTGGGCTCAACATTTCTGTGAGTATTTTCCAGTAAAACCCATAAATCTGGATTGTTCCTTCATCAAAAATGCAAAGAGTTTATCATAATTTCCTAAAACATGATGTAAAATACAATAATAAATGTGTTTAGAGCAGCTCTGATGTCACTCACGTGTGTCTGAGGCTTTTACTTTGACAAAATCACATTATGTTCCACTTCACTTTTGCCTCCGTCCTGAATTTAGAATGTTTTTGTTTACAAACTTTTAAAGGCTCTATTTCAGATTTTTTGCTCCAATTTTTCCATACATTTCTAGCTCAAAATATAGATAATATTGGTTTGAAGATACTATGTGCACATTTATGATATTGAGTGTTTAGTAAAAATACTACAAAAAAGCAGATTAAAAATATAAATTGACTTAGTTATTTTGTTCACTTTCAAATATGGGCATAAGTTGATATTTCTGCGCTTTTGTGGTTAATTCCCCAGACATTTGACGTTTCTCTCTTGCCCGCAGGAGCTGTGTGAGGACCTGGAGTCTCAGGAGCTTCAGGCCGAGTCGGTTCTGAAGGAGGTGTCGCTGGTGTCGAGCGTGGCCAGCCCTCAGGCGCTGGAGTCGCTCTCTGTGGACTGCACCCGGCTCAGAGAGGCCATCACCCGCACCAAAGAGATGATCCACCTGAAGAGGGAGGAGCGGGACAAGGGCCTGCTCAAAGTGCTGCAAGGTATGTCCCAGAGCGGGTGGAGGACCTGTACAACACACGTATGTCCCAGAGCGGGTGGAGGACCTGTACAACACACACGTATGTCCCAGAGCAGGTGGAGGACCTGTACAACACACACACATGTCCCAGAGCAGGTGGTGGACCTGTACAACTCACACGTATGTCCCAGAACGGGTGGAGGACCTGTACAACACACAGATATATGTCCCAGAGCAGGTGGTGGACCTGTACAACACACAGATATATGTCCCAGAGCAGGTGGTGGACCTGTACAACTCACACGTATGTCCCAGAGTGGGTGGAGGACCTGTACAACTCACACGTATGTCCCAGAGCAGGTGGAGGACCTGTACAACACACACACATGTCCCAGAGCAGGTGGAGGACCTGTACAACTCACACATATGTCCCAGAGTGGGTGGAGGACCTGTACAACACACACATATGTCCCAGAGCGGGTGGAGGACCTGTACAACACACACATATGTCCCAGAGCGGGTGGAGGACCTGTACAACACACACATATGTCCCAGAGCGGGTGGAGGACCTGTACGTGGCTCTTGGCCAATCAGGATGGGTCTCTTTGCCTCGTGTCAGATTTGATGAATCTGTCCCTGAAACACATAAAGCTCTGCCTCCCCCCCTCTCTTTTTCCTCTCTCTTTCTCTTTCTTTCTCTCTCTCTCTCGTTCTCTCTCCTCCCCCCTTTTTCTCTCGCTTGCTCTCTCTCTCTCTCTGTCTCTCGCTCTCTCTCTCTCTGTCATGCTCTCTTTCTCTCTCCTCTCTCTTTCTCTCTCTCCTCTCTCTCTTTTTTCTCTCTCTTTCTCTCTCTTCTCTCTCTTTCCCTCTCTCTTTCTCTCTCCTCTCTCTTTCTCTCTCTCCTCTCTCTCTTTCTCTCTCTTTCTCTCTCTCTTTCTCTCTTTCTTTCTCTTCTCTCTCTTTCTCTCTCTCTTTCTCTCTCTTTCTCTCTCTCTTTCTCTCTCTTCTCTCTCTTTCTCTCTCTCTTTCCCTTCTCTCTTTCTCCTCTCTCTCTTTTTCTCTCTCTTTCTCTCTCTTCTCTCTCTCTCCTCTCTTTCTCTTTCTTCTTTCTTCTTTCATTTATTTATTTTCCTCTGTGCTTTCGTTCCTCAGACGAGAAGCAGTCGTTCGAGGAGTGGTTCCAGGACCAGCAGCTTTCAGTGAACGAGTGTTTTGAGAATCCGGAGAGCGCGGCCGACGTGGAGACGGCCATCCAGAGACTAACTGTGAGTCAAAACCGTCTGAGTGCGGTGGTTGTAAATGTATTTTCCGTCGCCCCCTGCTGTCTCTGAGCGGAAAACCAGCTGCAACTTTCCTGACGCCGACCCAAAAACAACTCCCCTGAGAAACACTGGCTCTCTTTTTTATATTTGGCAACATGAAATGTTTTTATATGTGATTGCACCTCCTTATTTCAATAAAAAGGAAGGGGGCATCAGAGACGCTGCAGGTGAATAGGAAAAAATCTTAAATTTAAAGATATTAATTTGAAACTTCTGCTGTAGTTTACTCACATGAATGTAAGAAAAAAATGTATTACAAGTTTTTCATCACGTCATGTTTTCATGTAGAAATAAGGCATTTATGTGAAAAAAACAGCCAAAAATCCACATATTTGGGACATTTAAATCTGAAAAATGGACAGAATTTCTTGGTTCATTTTGTAACGGATTTGTTACAAAAAAAATGTACAGAGATGATTTTGGATTTCTTATTTAGTTTTTAAGTAAACTAGATTTGACTGAAAATTGTCCTAAAAATTCAAATTTCGCCTCATTTTTTAAACTTAAGACTTCAGTTTTAGAATTATATATTAAAAAAAACCTTCTGTGCGTTTCGTCTAAATCTTGTTGAGTCCAGATTGTACAGTTTGGTGTAGGATCTACTTTAAGGCTGATCTTTATGTCTCAAGGGACGAAAATGCATTTTAAGAAAACAATCTTTGGAGTCTTTTTTGTCACTTTTTTGTCACTTTAAGTTCCATTTTTGTCACTTTTAGTCACAAGTTTGTTGTTTTTAGTTGCGTTTTTGTCACTTTTAGTCTAATCCTTCTGTACATTTCGTCAGAATCTGTTGAGTCCAGATTGTACAGTTTGGTGTAGGATCTACTTTAAGGCTGATCTTTATGTCTCGAGGGACAAAAATGCTTTTTAAGAAAACAATCTTTGGAGTTTTTAGTCATTTTTTTGTCGCTTTAAGTTCATTTTTTGTCACTTTAAGTCACTTTTTTGTTGCTTAAAGTTCCATTTTTGTCACTTTTAGTCACAAGTTTGTCGTTTTTAGTTGCGTTTTTGTCACTTTTAGTCAAATCCTTCTGTGCGTTTCATCTAAATCTTGTTGAGTCCAGATTGTACAGTTTGGTGTAGGATCTACTTTAAGGCTGATCTTTATGTCTCGAGGGAGAAAAATGCATTTTAAGAAAACGTCCTTTGAAGTTACAATGTCCCAGAGAAATCTATGGATGAAGTGGATTCAATGGAAGAATAAAACATCTTTAGGAGCAGATTGGACATGTTTGTTGTTTCCACATGAAAGACAATATGAGAGAGAGAAACAAAAAAAAACCTGTTGTGTCTCACCTTAAACTGTAACGTTTGTATTTTCCATCTGAAGTCAGGTGTTCATCGACGCAACTGAACGTGACAAAGACGGGACCTAAAAGTGACAAAAACACGACTAAAAGCAGCAGACGTGTTTAATTACGACAAACACAACTGAACATGACAAAAATACAACCAAAAGTGACAAAGACGTGACTAAAAGAGTCTAAAAACATCAAAACACGACTAAAAGTGACAAAGACGCGTTTGTATATGACAAACACAACTGAACGTGACAAAAAGGTGACTAAAAGAGACAATGTCGAGTCTAAAAACAACAAAAACAAGACCAAAAGCGACAAAGACGTGACCTAAAAGTGACAGATGCATTAAAATATGACACAACACAACTGAGAAAAATGTGATTAAAAGAGACAAAGATGAGTCTAAAAACAACAAAACACAACTAAAAGTGACAAAGACGTGACCTAAAAGTGACAAAGACGCATTTAAATATAACACAACACAACTGAGAAAAACGGGATTAAAAGAGACAAAGATGAGTCTAAAAACAACAAAACACAACTAAAAGTGACCTAAAAGTGACAAAGACGCGTTTAAATATGACAAACACAACTGAATGTGACAAAGATGCGACTAAAAGAGAGACGCATTTAAAGATGACAAACACAATGTGACAAAAGCGTGACTAAGAGAGACAAAGATGAGTCTAAAAACAACAAAACACAACTAAAAGTGACAAAGACGCGTTTAAATATGACAAACACAACTGAATGTGACAAAGATGCGACTAAAAGAGACAGACACATTTAAAGATGACAAACACAATGTGACAAAAGCGTGACTAAAAGAGACAAAGATGAGTCTAAAAACAACAAAAACACGACTCAAAGTGACAAAGATGCGTTTGAATATGACAAACAACTGAATGTGACAAAAAGTGACTAAAAGTGACAAAGACGAGTCTAAAAACAACAAAAACACGACTAAAGTGACAAAGACGTGACCTAAAAGTGACAAAGACGCGACTAAAAGTGACAAAGACGAGTCTAAAAACAACAAAACACAACTAAAAGTGACAAAGACGTGACCTAAAAGTGACAGACGTATTTAAATATAACACAACACAACTGACAAAAACGTGATTAAAAGAGACAAAGATGAGTCTAAAAACAACAAAACACGACTAAAAGTGACCTAAAAGTGACAAAGACGCGTTTAAATATGACAAACACAACTGAACACGACAAAGATATGACTAAAAGTGATAAAGATGAGTCTAAGAGAGAAAACCGACCAAAAAATGAAAAAAAATGTAGTGTCTCACCTTAAGCCACACCTGCCCTGGGACAGACTGACTGAAGCGAGGCCATTCTAAAGTACCAAAAAGTCCAAAAAAAAAGGTTCATCTTTGTTATTTTTCTTTGTATGATTTCTGTCCTTTAGGGTTTCCTGAAGTCCACAGACCCGGAGCGGCGCCTGGACCAGCTCAGGGACCAGGCAGATCGAGGACAGAAGCAGATCCCGGACCAAAACCTGTCTGAGATCTCGGGCTTCATCAGAGAGCAGCAGGAGGAGGTGGACACCTTCAGGACCCACTGTCAGAACAGGCTCCTGCAGATGGAGGAGCTGCTCCGCCTCCTGCACAGGTCAGGCCCGCAAACTCACACATTTTTTACTTTTATTTGAGCTCGTGCACAATCGATAAACGCGATAATGTACAATATTAAAGGGCCTCTGACAGGTTGGACCACTCATGTACCTAAAATATTCACATGTGTCTGAGGCTTTTACTGACACTAAATCATCTACATTTGTCATATTTTGTGATATTCTGAGGTTAATCCCAGTTTCTCGGTGAAATCACATCATGTTGCACTTCACTTTTGCCTCCGTTCTAAATTTACAATCAGCGATCCATGTGTTCATTGATGTGAATGTGATACAAACAACACCCATCTCTGCATCACTTACATCTTACACACAAGCTTTATATATTTTGTCTTTTTTTTTATTTGTCTTTGTCTATGTAAGTACAATTACGTGTTTTTCTGTTTTATTCAGTCTGCAGAAACAACACAACAGCTTCAGTGAGTGGCTGCAGATGAAGGAGAAACAAGCTGCGGAGCCAGAAAGACTCAGGAACCTCCTCAACGAACTGCAAGACGCAAAGTGAGACGATTTCTAACACCAAAACCCTCAATAATAAACATTTTAAATCAGACATATTAAGATAAAGCAACTGTCATGAGCAGTTTCCTCGTCATTATTTTACTCAGAGTTTGAGTTAAAGTCTATACTTTGTCCCCACTTTGACAGTTTTTGTAAAGTTTATAATGTTACTTCCTGGTTGAACAAGGCAAGACGTCTTCACTCGGTTAAACATTTAGTCATGGTTAATTGGCCAATCTATTCACCTACCCCCTGTCCCCGCCCACATCCTGTGAACTTAGTTTGAAATATCTAGACTCTGAGTGATACATGTAGAGTTCTATAAAGCACAAACATGCTTTAAAATGCATTAAATTCAACTCCACAGACATTAAATCTAAAAAAAATTTTTTTGACAAAATATTCATTCATCAGAACAATAAATATAAAATATAAAATAAATGCATTTTTTATCCCAGATGTACTGGATTTAATGAATCTAGATGTTAATATCCTTGATCAAATCAAATAAAAAGTTAAAGACAGAGATAAAAACTTACATTTTCATGGTTTAAATTTCATGTAAAGTAGCTTTTTGAATATGATAACGTAAGCTATTATATTCTGGTCATTCTACTGCCAAAGGAAACATTACAAGTCAGTAGTTTTGACATAACAAAAGTGTAAATGTCTTGTTTTGGCGTTATTTAAAGATGTTTAAAACATCTTGAAATGCGGCATTAAAAAGCATTAAATTTGACGCGCTGAAACCTGCATAAACCCTGACAAAGCCACAGAAAATAAACATGTTAATGTCTGCCGCTTATTACAGTGAATTGTCATTATGAAGAGGCGGGGCTTATCAGTTTTGCAGTTTTGAACAGGAAGTCAATGCACATTTTAGATCAGTATTGGGGTTTATAAAGAACAAAATGTAAAAACTACGATCTACTTATGTTATAGTTCAATACTATAAGTACATGAAGTAACGCATAATATGTCTCCTTTAAGTTAAAAATGCTGTAGGTTTGAGTGACAATCTAAATTTCAGTAAACACACTCTCTTTTCCCTCCTCAGCGCTCGAGTCTCGGCGCTGTCCGAGCTGGCGGCGTCCGTGCGTAGACAAGGCGTGCGAGGAGACAGTCTGCTCAAGGACTCCGACAACCTGCTCCAGAGACTCACAAACCTGCAGAGCCGAGTCCAAGACCGAGTCCAGGCCCAGGACAAGACCCAGGACAAGCTGAGCCGGTTCAAGGCCGAGACCGACCAAACCAGGAAGTGGATCGGAGAGCTGCTGCGGCCAATCAGCTTCGAGCAAACGGGGAGCGAGCCGGAGGAGGTGAAACGCAGGGCGGAGGTGAGATTTGGAAGGGATTTAACCAGGAACGCTGCGGTTTCTCCGAGGAATAATAGTCTCTGAGTGTTAATGACGTGTGTTTAATGAGATAATAAGCTAAAAAGTGATTGAATCAAGTAGTGTTTGTCTTGGTTTGAATAGGTTTTGTCAGTGGAACAAGTACGTTTTGCTTAAATTCCAAGTGCAGTTGTATATTTTTTCTAATTTCAAGTTAGAAAAAACTTGTATGTTTCCTATTTTAAGGCGAGACTCTACAGGAAAAACTCATTTATTTAAATTTTTTGGTCAGTTTGTTCTCTCAACATCGGCTTTCATGTGGAAACAACAAACGTGTCCAATCTGCTCCTAAAGATGTTTTATTCTTCCATTGAAATCTACTTCATCAATAGATTTCTCTGGGACATTGTAACTTCAAAGGACGTTTTCTTAAAATGCATTTTTGTCCCTCGAGACATAAAGATCAGCCTTAAAGTAGATCCTACACCAAACTGTACAATCTGGACTCTACAAGATTCTGACAGAACGGACACAAGGATTTGACTAAAAGTGACATAAACGCAACTAAAAACAACAAACTTGTGATTAAAAGTGACAAAAATGTGACTAAAAGTGACAAAAATGGAACTTTAAGCAACAAAAATGGAACTTAAAGTGACAAAAATGTGACTTAAAGTGACAAAAGTAACAAAAAATAAACTTAAAGTGACAAAAAAATGACTGGCTGTTTCTTAAAATGCATTTTTGTCCCTCGAGACATTAAGATCAGCCTTAAAGTAGATCCTGCACCAAACTGTATCTGGACAGTCAATCTGGACTCAACAAGATTCTGACACAACGGACACAAGGATTTAACAATAACTTCCCCAGGTCTGTGCAGACCTCGCAGAAGCAGTGACGTTGTGCACTTTGAAAAGTTTACTCAACATAATAACTGCAGTGCATTCTCTATGATCCTGTAAGAAAAGTAGAAAAGCTTTTTTGCGGCCTGGGAAAGTAATAAGAACATTTCTATTCTCGCCCAATACTCAAAATAAACAACAATCAACAAATAAATGCTTTAAAATAAATTAAAACATAGTTACAGATATTATAGAAAGTGCCATTAAATGTTTGAGATAATAATGGGGTGCACGGTGGCAGAACGGTTAGAGCTCCTGCCTCCCAACAAGGAGATCGTGGGTTCAAATCCCGCTTTCAATTGTACGTCGCTTTTGTTTCGTCCAAAGCTCGTTCACGTGACTCGCACATGTTTACTGTGACTTAACATAAAAACGGTAATTTCTGTGATTTTAGAAACGGTAGAAAAGAACATTTCCTTCTATTTTATTTAAATACCGATAATAATTCAGTACTGTCTGCAATTATAATGTGCAATTATAGAAAAAGGCTGGTTCCAGGAGCCTGCAGTACCTCGCACGACCACTAATCAATCTGGGACCACAGACAGAGGGGGCGTACCTTATCCAGTTAATTTAATACATCCATGGGTGGAGTCTGCATGCTCTCCCCGTGTTACCGTGGGTTCTCTCCAGGTTCTCTGGCTCCTCCCACCGTCCAAACACATGCAGGTGTTCAGGTTAATTGGTAACTCTAACTTGCCCGAGTGAATGAATGTCCTCTGTGTTTGCTGCGACGAGTTTTCTGTCCAGGGTGTACCTCGCCTAAGGCCCAAAGTAACTGGGATAGACACCAGTCACCCACGACTCCCAACGGGAACAAGCGGTAGAAAATGAATGATGGTCTTTTGAATGTCTTAAATTTACATACATTTTAATGGGATGAAGATGTGTATGTGTGTCTAACCACATATATATGCATGAAATAAACATTAAAATGATTGCGTGCTGTTCTTTTAAATACGTGTTGTTTAACTTTGGACTCCAGAAGAAGAATTTTATACTGCGCTAATAACTCATGGGGATCCAGAATAAATAATAGATAGCTTGTATTGAACTGAAGTATCTCTAGTAAGAATACTGATCAGTGTTTTCCTTCTCTGCAGACCATCCTGAAGTCCAAATCTGAAGGAGACTCTAAACTGGAAGATCTGAGGCTCCAGAGTCAAACCCTTTTGGACCAAGACCTGGACCAGAACCAGCGTCTCGAGGTCCAGCTGTGGCTCAGAGACACAGAGGAGTCCTGGAGATCTGGCCTGGACCAGACTCACGAGGCTCTGAGCGCCGCAGAGACCCAGGTCCAGACCCGGGTCCAGACCAGGGCCCAGCTGGACCGGGACCTGGGCGAGTTCAGGGACCAAACCGACTCAGTCCAGAGCTGGATCTCGGAGCAGGACGACCAGCTGCAGAGTCTGAGGCTGCTGCCGGTGCAGGAGAGGGTTCAGGTCGCTCAGGTGAGTCCAAGAGTCTCATTTGTGAAAGTCTAAACTACGACTACGAGCTTTTTCTATTAAGGTGAGACTCTGCAAGTGAACAGGAAAAAACCCTAAATTTAAAGATATTAATTTGAAACTTCTCCTGTAGTTTACTCACATAAATGTCAGAAAAAAAAAATTTGAAGTTTTTCATCATGTCATGTTTTCATGTAGAAATAGGACATTTTATATGAAAAAAGGCCACATATTTGGGACATTTAAATCTGAAAAATGGACAGAACCAGGTTTAAATTTCTTGGTTCATTTTGTACAAATATTAGTTACAAAAAATATATACTGAGGTGATTTTGGATTTATTATTTAGTTTTTAAGTAAACTAGATCTGACTGAAAATTGTCCTAAAAATTCAAATTTAGCCTAATTTTTTTTACTTAAAACTTCAATAAATCAGTTTTAGAATTAGATATCATAAAATCCTTGTGTGTGTTTGGTCTAAATCTTGTTGAGTCCAGATTGTACAGTTTGGTGTAGGATCTGTAGCTGATCTTTATGTCTCGAGGGACAAAAATGCATTTTAAGAAAACGTCCTTTGAAGTTACAATGTCCAGAGAAATCTATGGATGAAGTGGATTCAATGGAAGAATAAAACATCTTTAGGAGCAGATTGGACACGTTTGTTGTTTCCACCTGAAAGTCGATATTTGAGAGAGAAAACTGACCAAAAAACTAAAAAAATTGGAAAAAAAAGAGTTTTGCCTGTAGAGTCTGGCCTTAAAAGAACTGGTATTTTGTTCTTTGCAGAGTTTTTTTTGTTTAGATTTTATTATCTAAATAATTGCAACTTTTGTAATTTGATAATTGCGGCAACTCAAATTGCAATTTTGATTTGATTGCGATAGGGCTGTGATCCTTTAGTCGATTAATTGGTCAGTGGTGTCTTAGTCGACCAATTTATTTTATCTAGATTAAAAAACCAAAATTAAATCTTAAATAAAGATAATACATTAGTAAGTGTCTGAATTAAGCATTATTTACCTTGATTTGAGGATTTTCTGTCTGTCGTAAAAAAGATTTGTGAATGGAACAAGCACAAAATGTCTTACTTTACTTAAAACAAGAAAAACTAATTGAGAAAGAATTGAGAATTGAGTAAAAGAAAAAAAAGCTACTACACTTGAAATCAGAAGAAAAAAGATTGCTTGTTCCGTTGGCAAATCTTATTTTAAGATGGTTAAAATATACTAAAATTAAGATAAATGTTACTAAACTCAAATTATTATCACATTATCTGATTGATGAACGGCAAAAACTACAAAAATGAGAAAATATCAGTCAGTCAGCTGAAAATTTTGGAGAGAATCTTGAGTTTAATCAAACTTGTAACATCTAACGTATAAATACACTGTTTACTAGCACTTTTCGGCATAAATAGTTGTTTTAGTTTGTTTTTTTTGAGTGCAGTTTGGGTCAGAAACATGGACAGACTTCATAGTTTAGATATATTTTTGGCGCAACCCCTTTTAGTTGATTAATCGGACGATAAAGCAGGTCTTTAGTCGACCAAGAATTTCTTTAGTCGACTCCAGCCCTATTGTGCAGCTCTAATGATTATAATCTTTGAATGTGTTTATTTTACTTCATAATTGATTGTCTACTAAATTAGTTTGTATTGAAAACATCTATAAACCTTTGGACATTGAACATTTGAACACAAACCAACTTTCTGAAGCTTTTTAGTCTTGTTTTCCTGGCTATGCTTTCCTTTCCACTTTGCTTTTCCTTCTCTCTTCATGTTCTATTTTAATGGTTTGTATCCACCGTTCATAAAGTGCTTTGTAATAACTAAATAAACATGAATTAATGGAGCAATATTATAGTAAAAGAGCAAATTAGTGCTGGGAGATATTGACAAAAGTGAATATTTGGATATTTATGGAGTTTCCCAATAATTATATTCAGGCGATATTATGTAAATCCAACAGAAATGTGTAAAAATGTGTCTTTAAATGTATTATTTGAGGTTTAATTACCAGACAAATTTGAAATCTCTGTAAAATGAATGACAAAAGTTCAGAAATAACGTCACCTTTTTTCATTTTTATTTTTTATTAGCTCTTTTTGCAGCATTTTTTACTTTAAACAACCTTCAAATTTTGCTTATCTTCAAAACATCATTCATAATATTATCTAAATTTTGATATTTTGCCCACTTTTAGAGCAAATTCAAGACACTGCATTCTTTTCACGGACCAACCAGGACTCAATCTGTGCGACTTTATGTTGAAACTCTTCGTTCTTCTGCTTTATCTGCTGTATTTTCTTACATTTATGCTTCCTTGCTTCCTTGTTTCCTTTCCTCCTTCCTTCCCTATCCTTTTTTCCTCTCTTTTTAGTCCTGTCTGAACTCCAAACCAAAAGGCGACGCTTTGGTCCACGATCTGAAGCGTCTTTGCAAAAATCTTTCCGACTTTTTGTTGAAACTCTTCGTTCTTCTGCTTTATCTGCTGTATTTTCTTACATTTACTCTTCCTTGCTTCCTTGTTTCCTTTCCTCCCTCCATCCCTATCCTTTTTTCCTCTCTTTTTAGTCCTGTCTGAACTCCAAACCAAAAGGCGACGCTTTGGTGCACGATCTGAAGCGTTTTTGCAAAAATCTGTCCCAGAACCCGGCGCTGGACGCTTCCCAAAGGCGTTCGGTGGAGGACGCGGCGAAGGAGACGGAGGAGCAGTGGAGCTCTGTTTCCCGAGCGGCGGAGAAGGCCCTGAGCGCGGCACAGGGCGAGGCAGCGGTCGAGCGGGACTACGAGGCGTTCAGGGGCCGCTGGGAAAACCTGCAGTCCTGGATCCAAGAGCAGAAGCACAAGGTCACGTCCAGCGCAGCGCTCGGGACGTCCGAGGAGCGGCTGCAGCTCGCTCAGGTGCGGGAGGAATGTGTTTTCTTTTCCAAATCAAAGGTTCAAATGCATTAGGGCTGCAACAATTTCTCGACTAATCATAACTTGTTTACTATTAAAAGTAATATTAGTTTTATTTTGGTAATTTTAATCTTTATCTGGACTATACAGACTCTAAAACACATTCGAAAAGACCTTTTTACCAAATACAGTGGCATCATTAAAGTCTATATGACGGTTCTCATGTTTCTCTAATACTGACTTAGTTTGGTGGGAGGGCACTTGTGTTAAATATTTATCATAGTTTTACATCTGTGAAGTAGCAGTTTGTGAAGAAAATTAGAAAATCAAAAGTTTGAAATTGCAGTAAGCAGTGCTGGAATCCCTCTGTGATGTCATCAAAAAGGGACGTACAATTGAAAATAAATAGACAACTGAACACTCAACTGAAACATCTTTCTGACAGTTTAAAGAGCCATTCAACAAAATAAAGGTGTTATCGGGTATTATAATTTGATAAATCATAACTATTGTGTAATTAACATGGATTTTGGCCCTTGTTTTCAAAATGGTTGCTAGGAAACTGTTGTGGAATTACCTCTAACTGTGTCATATTTGTGCCCATGTTCAACCAGGAAGTGAAATTATAAACTTTACGAAAACTGTGGACAAACAGGAAAAATGCTTACTAAAATCTTAATTATGATCATGTTCACTACATTTTCACATATTCTGCTACAATGACTTTTTGTTCTAACAATGTTCTTCATCAAAAACACACCTGAAGTAGCATTCAGTCGCATTCACGCTGTTTTGAGGAATGTTTATTAGAAAATCCTCTCCCTCCGAGTGTCAAACACACTTCCTGCTGAACTTTTTCGATCTGGGACGTACTTTCAGATCATCTACGTCATTTATCCGATAATCCTCTGCTATTTTTAGTCCTTAAATCATGGCTAAACTCGTTCTGAGCATTTCTGCCTCTAAACACGATAACTGCTGCAGCAAATCCGCACAATGACGTACTGTCAGCACTAACTTCACTAGATTGTATACATAGACTGTAGATATCAGTGGACTAAGGGATTGTGACGTCACCCATAGCGTTTGCCTCCAGCCAAATGAAGCCCATCGTGGCTAGCAGTTATAGCGGCTAAAGCGGAGCCAGACTCCATATTTGGAAATCCGAGTGTGTATCGTGGCAACCACACGGACTAATCAGGAGCGCGGTTGCTAACGGTATCCGCCCCTCGGTGAGAGGAGACGGCGGCAACGTGCGGCACTAGCTGTCAATCAAACCTGTTGCTAACACGAGCGAAAACGGCCCCTGGAAAAAGAAGCACCTGATTGGTCAGTTATTATTGTAATAACTTGATTTATGAACAACCAACAAGACAAAAAACACCAGGATCATGTAGAGTGTGTCAAAACAGACGTTTTAGTTCCAAGATGGTGAGCTTGACAGAAACAGTTACAGAGTAAAGGGCACCAGTGTCCCAATAGAAAGTGAATGGCAGCTCGGCTTTATGGAGCCAGGAGCCTCCATAGCTGCTTCCTATTTGGAACGCGGCGGCTAGCATGCTAACATGGTCCACTGATATCTACAGTCTATGATTGTATATAGCTCTGGCGCCATCTGCTGGATGGATGCACTCAGTAAGTGTAATTTCACAGTGACTGATAACACAGATCATAGCATAGAAAAAAATACACAAAATCCCCTGTTTTCAGTGAGAGAACCTTGGTGTTATTGCATTATATTTTGTCTGTTGCTATATTTATCATTGTGTTATTGAGTGTGGTGATCTTGATATTTTCTAGAAAGCCCACAATCAGTATACTATAAATTAGTTGGTACCAGTTTATAATAACTACATCTTAATTTGCCTTGCCAGATGCTATTCTGGCGTCCCACCGGTGGGACGTTAGGTTTTTTATTAATTTATTCCTTTTTATCCACATCTGATATAAGGAAACTCAGCTGCTGGACGTGTTTAATATGAAAAGAGAGTTGTAACCCACTTATTTTCAGTCAAACAGAATCAAACATTCTGAGATGAATTAGAGTCAGTTTTTACTCCAAAAGCACAAATTTAAAAATTACACTAAAATTCAAAAAAATGTAACAGGACTTTTATATGGATTCCGCCTGGACTTTTTTTTACTTTATTACAAGTCCCTAAAACCAATTTTTTTTTGTCAGAGCGACACGTGGTTAGTAATTACTTAATTAAGGTTAAGGTTAGGTTAGGGTTAGAAATTAGGGTTAGAATATTTGTTAAAAAGTTACTAATCCTGAATCATTCTTTATAAACTATTTGTTGATTATAAATTAAGTCTTTGGTCATGCTTTATTAAGTCACGAAGAAGTGTTAAGTGTTAGGTTATTGTAAAGTGTTACCAATTAGTCTAGTTTTGACCATAGATGCCAAATCATTATGTGACCAAAAAGTAATAAACCCCCCAAAAACTTGTACATAATGTTTATCCTGTCTTTTACCAACTTTTTCTCAATCCAAGCTCCCCTTCTTCTTTGATAAACTGCACATTCCCTCTGTCTCCAGGCCGTTCTGAACTCCAAACCTGAGGGCGACTCGAAGCTGCGCGATCTGAGCAGACAGGCCCAGAGTCTGCTCCAGAGCCCGGGCCTGGACTCGAGCCGGCGGGCCGAGGTGGAGAGAACGGTCCCAGACGCCGAGCAGCAGTGGAAGACGACGCTGACGACGGCCGCTCAGGCTGAGCTCAGGAGTCTGTCCGATGACTTCCAGAGCCAGAGCCAGAGCGCGCAGAGCTGGATCCGAGAGAGGCAACAGCAGCTGCAGAGCGCCGGAGCACAGGCGCCGCCTGACCAGAGGATTCACACGGCAAAGGTACAGAGGAGAGCACAGAGGAGAGCACAGAGGATTCACACGGCAAAGGTACAGAGGAGAGCACAGAGGATTCACACGGTGCAGGTACAGAGGAGAGCAGAGAGGAGAGCACAGAGGATTCACACGGCACAGGTACAGAGGAGAGCAGAGAGGAGAACAGAGAGGAGAGCACAGAGGATTCACACGGCACAGGTACAGAGGAGAGCACAGAGGAGAACAGAGAGGAGAGCACAGAGGATTCACACAGCACAGGTACAGAGGAGAGCACAGAGGATTCACACGGTGCAGGTACGGAGAAGAGCACAGTGGAGAGCACAGAGGATTCACATGGTGCAGGTACAGAGGAGAGCACAGAGGATTCACACAGCACAGGTACAGAGGAGAGCACAGAGGATTCACACGGTGCAGGTACAGAGGAGAGCACAGAGGATTCACACGGTGCAGGTACAGAGGAGAGCACAGAGGATTCACACGGTGCAGGTACAGAGGAGAGCACAGAGGATTCACACAGCACAGGTACAGAGGAGAGCACAGAGGATTCACACGGCACAGGTACAGAGGAGAGCACAGAGGATTCACACGGCGCAGGTACAGAGGAGAGCAGAGGATTTACACGGTACAGGTACAGAGGAGAGCACAGAGGATTCACACGGCACAGGTACAGAGTAGAGCACAGAGGATTCACACGGCACAGGTACAGAGGAGAGCACAGAGGATTCACACGGCACAGGTACAGAGGAGAGCAGAGAGGAGAACAGAGAGGAGAGCACAGAGGATTCACACGGCACAGGTACAGAGGAGAGCACAGAGGATTCACACGGCACAGGTACAGAGTAACGCGGTCCACTGATATGTACAGTCTATGGACTTAAAAAGGCATTTACAGGCACATTTTAGCACATTCCTGATGCTGAATGAGTTTTTTTCTGATCCAGCTGAATACAGTGAAACCATCTGAGAACATCCTGATGGAGTTCAATTACAGACAAAACAGAGTTTACATCAGAATCACAAGACTTGTTTCTACCTTACATTGTTTAAATATAATGTAAACCTTATTAAAATTATGTAAATCCCTACATGTAAAGCTCAGCCCTAATCTCTAACTGTTATCCTCCGTGTTTTCAGGCCGTGCTGAGCTCCAAACCCGACGGCGACTGCAAAGTGAACAACCTGAGGAGACGAGGCCAGACTCTGAGCGACCACCAGGACCTGAGCGAGGGCCGGAAGCAGCAGCTCCAGCAGACAGTCAAAGACACCGAGGAGCAGTGGAGGAACGTGCTCCAGAACGCCAAACACGTCCAGAGCGCCGCCGAGGAGCAGGTCCACGAGCAGGAGGAGAGCAAGAGGAGACAGGTGAGCGGGAGAGGAGCAGGAGGAGAGCAAGAGGAGACAGGTGAGCGGGAGAGGAGCAGGAGGAGAGCAAGAGGAGACAGGTGAGCGGGAGAGGAGCAGGAGGAGAGCAAGAGGAGACAGGTGAGCGGGAGAGGAGGACGTGAGGCGAGCTGAGAGTGTCTGACACAGGACGGCAGCCATTAATGAAACGTACAGAGCATGAGGACATGATCGGGAATGAGGAGCAACATCTGCAGAACTGAACCAGGACTGAACCAGGACTGAACCAGGTCAAAACTAGGACTAAACAAGGACTGAACCAGGACTAAACCAGGACTGAACCAGGACTAAACCAGGACTAAACCAGCACTGAACCAGGATTAAACCAGGACTAAACCAGGACTAAACCAGCACTGAACCAGGATTAAACCAGGACTGAACCAGGACTAAACCAGGACTGAACCAGGACTAAACCAGGACTGAACCAGGACTAAACCAGGACTGAACAAGGACTAAAGTAGGACTGAACCAGGACTAAACTAGGACTGAACGAGGACTAAACCAGGACTAAACCAAGACTAACCCAGGTCTAAACCAGAACTAAACCAGGACTAAATCAGGTCTAAACCAGGACTAAATCAGGTCTAAGCCAGGACTGAACCAGGACTAAACCAGGACTGAACCAAGTCAAAACCAGAACTAAACCAGGACTGAACAAAACCAGGTCTAAACTAGGACTAAACCAGGTCTAAATCAGGTCTAAACTAGGACTAAACCAGGTCTAAATCAGGTCTAAACCAGGACTAAACCAGATCTAAACCAGGACTAAACCAGGTCTAAATTAGGACTAAACCAGGTCTAAACCAGGTCTAAATCAGGTCTAAACCAGGACTAAACCAGATCTAAGCCAGGACTAAACCAGGTCTAAATTAGGACTACACCAGGACTAAACCAACCACAACAGATCAAACATTTTCTATATTTTTGAAGATGTTGAGGGCCAGATCATGTCCCTTGGAGGGCCTGATTTGGCCCCCGGGCCTTCAGTTGAATAGCCCTGATTTAGAATTAGATGGACTTACAGACTATGGACTGTTTTTATGTTTTCCACTCACAGCTTTTAAACATATTGTGTTTGTGCAGCTGAAAGAGTTCGACTCCCACAAAGAGGAAACCAGTTTGTGGCTCAAAGACCTTCAGCAGCGACTGGTGTCTGTGAAAGAGCAGCCCACGGCCGAGGACAGACTGCACACGGCGCAGGTACACGGCTTTACTCATGGATTTGGACAAGTGGTGGAACTGACAAACTCATTATCTCACTTTTTATTTATTTATTTATTTGATATGAACATAGCAATTATTACATTGGACAAACCAGATGCCGTGTTACAGCAAAAATGCTAATCTTCAACACCTGTCCATAGGAGGCTTTTTAGAGAAATTCTAATAGGAACGATACAAATCAGCAAATACGGTAACACTTTATAATAACTTCACTTACATTTAAATCTGAAAAATGGACAGAACCAGGTTTAAATTTCTTGGTTTATTTTGGATTTCTTATTACATTTTTAAGTAAACTACATTGGACTGAAAATTCTCCTAAAATTTCAAATTTCGCCTTATTTATTTTTACTTAAAACTTCAATAAATCAGTTTTAGAATTAGATATTGAAAATTCTGTGTGTCCGTTCTGTCAGAATCTTGTTGAGTCCAGATTGTACAGTTTGGTGTAAGATCTACTTTAAGGCTGATCTTTATGTCTCGAGGGACAAAAATGCATTTTAGGAAAACGTCAGATTGGAGCAAATTGGACAAGTTTGTTGTTTCCACATGAAAGACGATGTGTTGCGAGAACAAACTAACCAAAAACTGAAAAAAATGTGTTTTGCCTGTGGAGTCTCGCCTTAACATTAAAATTCTGAATTCACGTAATTTAAACTTATCTAGAAATACTTTTTTGCAGTGAACACTCTTGGCCTGGCTTTGAAACTTCAGATTGCTGTTAATTATGACTCCTAGATATTTTTTCTCTTCAAGTTCTTCAGTTATTTCACCATTTATGCATATATTAAAAGTGCTATCTGACCAATTTTCCTTTTCCTTGTACGATCATATTCCAGACCATTTTGAGCTCCAAAGCAGAAGGAGACTCCAAGCTGCAGGAGCTGAGGAGGAGAAGCCAGAGTTTGCACCCGGACGTAGACAAACAAACCCGCTCGGAGGTTTCGCGGACGGTGGAGGAGCTGGAGACGCAATGGACAGAGCTGCTGCGGGACGTGAGGCTGATCCTGGGCCAGTCCGAGCGCCAGTGCGCCCTGGAGAACCTGCTGAAGGAGTACGATCACAGCAAAGACAAGACCGACGCCTGGATCCACGAGAGAGAGGAGAAGGTCCAAGGATTAGACTTGAACGCAGAGCCGGAACAGACCATCAGCACGGCACAGGTCTGTACTATGTCATCAGTGTGGAAATGATTTAAGAATAACAATTTAACAATATACGGTACCACTTTATAATAATAATAATATTTTACCTTAATAAAGCATGATTCAGGCCTAGTAACTACTTAATTGTGACTATGTGACAGGTTCTCAAAATTCTCTAATTATGACTCAGTTCTGTGGAAGGGCACCTTTTTTAGTTTTATATTTGAGAAGACGCAGTAGGTGAAGAAAATTTGAAAAATATAAGTTTAAGATGACAGGAAGTGCTGAGTTCTAAAATGGAATCCCTCTGTGTTATGTCATCAATATATGACGTACAGTTGAAAATAAACAACCTTTCCAAAACCCCTCGTTCTCTCCACAGTCCTGTAAATACTGCCCTCAGTCCTGAGGCGATTCGGACACAGCTCATACTTTCTCCTCGATGCACGTCATGTGACTCTGGCGTCTGGGAGAAAAAAAGTGGGCAAAACTCCGATAAAAACTGATTTCTGTAATGAATATGGGTCAAATCCTCCTGACACATATTTATGGACTAATAAACATCATACAAGTTTCATTAACCATGGATCACACGTTAAACATCAAACGGACTGGATTATTCTTTTTTTTTTTTCCTGAGATTTGCGATCTATTCACAGCTCAAGCTAAGGTTAGCAGCTAACGCTAGCAACTCTGCAGCTAACGGTTTTTCAAAGTCTTCATGATCTCAGATCAACAGTTTGTTTAAACAGCTCTTTCTGCTTCATTCAGTTCGTTGTAGTTTTTCCGACTCTGCAATGCATTGTGGTCAATACTGACCTCTAGTGACCATCGCTGGACACTACTTTTCAAGATGCATTGTGGGAAATTTTGAGTGCACTAGTTTTTCACCTGCTGGACATTCGGACGTGACCACTGTATAGTGCCCTCTAGAGGGAACAGTGTGGACATTCGGACACAGCCACAGTTAACGCTCAACGGAGGCATCTTTATGACAGTTTAAACCATCATTCAACAATATAAAGTGTTATCAGGTTTTATCCAAATGTAATGGTTCGATATTATCATAATATGCATCTCATGGTACAGTGTTTTGTGTGATGTTATGAAGAGGCTAAACTAAATGTTCCTTTTACCTTTTAAAATGCTTTGATAAAACTGGCACAAATAATTACAGACATATTTCAGTGAATTAAGTGCAAAAAATTTTCATTTTTTTGTGCTGCTTGCATTTAAATGGAGCAAAGAATCATGGTCTATGTAGTTCCCTCTTTACTTTGTTGCCCGGACATTCTTTCCCAACATTCTTTTTTTTTTTTTTTTTGAAACGTGTCATTGTCATTGTTGACAATTCATTGTTAAATTCGAATGTATCCAGTTGCTACATTGCATGTCCATGTGCATAAATTAAACAAAAAGCGTCACTCTGCTCAGAGGCTTCAGAGGCTAAACATCAGGAGAAAAAGTGTGTTTGAACAGACAGCTGCATTAAAGACACAAACAGTCAATCACGATACCACCATTTCACAAAAACAGTACATTATCACAGGGACCAGCTCATAATTCCATTTTCATCACCGTATCACCCAGACCTAGAATAGACATTTGTGCCATGTTAAAGAACGAGAAAAGAGGAGCAGATGAACACTATAATCTGTCTTTAGATGATTCTGAGCTCCAAACCTGAAGGCGACGCCCAGCTGTCCGACCTGAGGAGACAGACCCAGAGCATTCTGGACCGGGACGACGTGGACGAGGACACGGGGCGCAGGGCGGACCAGGCGCAGACGGAGGCCGAGTACCGCTGGAGGGACGTGCTGCGGCGAGCCGAGGAGACGCTGGGCAGAGCCGAGGTCCAGTACTCGCTGCACAAGGAGACGGACGCCTTCAGGGCCCAGGCCACCAGCACTGAAGCCTGGGTGAAAGACCTACGGCGGCAGCTGGAGGAGAAGGGCGCCGGAGCCAAAGGGACGCAGGCGCAGATACAAGAGAGACTCGACGCTGCACAGGTGTGGGAAATATATACTGTTAAATCAGTGCATTATGTTCAAATGATCAGAGTTTAATGTAAGCTTTCACATGGAAACAAACTCTTAAAGATGTTTTATTATTTCATTAAATCCACTTCATCCATACATTTCTCTGGGACATTGTAACTTCAAAGGCTATTTTCTTGAAATGCATTTTTGTCCCACAGAGACATAATGATCAGCCTTAAAGTAGATCCCACACCAAACTCTACAATCTGGACTCAAGATTTGGCCAGAATGAACACAAGGATTTGACAAAAAGTGGAAAAACACAACTAAAAGCTGAAAAAACGTGATTAGAAGTGACAAAACGCCACTCAAACCAACAAAAATTGCCAAAAACATGACTAAAAGCAACAAAAACACAACCAAAAGTGACAAAAATGCAACTAAAAGTGACTCCAAAGCTCCAAAGGACATTTTTTCCAAAATTAATTTTTGTCCCTCGAGACATAAAGATCAGCCTTAAAGTAGATCCCACACCAAACTGTACAATCTGGACTCAATCAGGGCTGTAGTCCTTTAGTCGTTTAGTCGATTAAGGCGAGACGCTGCAGGTGAATAGGAAAAAATCTTAAATTTAAAGATATCAATTGTAAACTTCTCCTGTAGTTTAGTCACATAAATGTAAGAAAAAAGTATTTCATCATGTCATGTTTTCACATAGAAATAAGGCATTTTATGTGTAAAAATTGCCAAAAAATACATATTTTTAGATCATTTAAATCTGAAATATTGAGAGAACCAGGTTTAAATTGCATGGTTCATTTTGTACAAGTATTATTTACAAAAAAATATACAGAGGGGATTTTGGATTTCTTATTTAGTTTTTAAGTAAACTAGATCTGACTGAAAATTGTCCCAAAAATTCTAATTTCGCCGCATTTTTTTGACTTAAAACTTTGAAAACTTCAACAAATCAATTTTAGAATTAAATATAAAAAATGTGTCAGTTTTGTCTAAATCCAATACAATCCAGACTCAACAAGGGCTGTAGTCCTTTAGTCGTTTAGTCAATTAAGGTCAGACGCTGCAGGCGAATAGGAAAAAATCTTATGATGATCATAACACGTTATGATGTGGATTTTCTGGAGCAGTTATTGTGTTTAGAGGCAGAAATGCTCAGAACGTATTTAACAACGATTTAAGGACAAAAACAGCTGAAGATTCTCTGACAAACGACATAAATGATCTGAAAATACGTCCGAAAATACAGGAAGTTCAGCAGGAAGTGTGTTTGACACTCAGGGGGAGAGGATTTTCTAATAAACATTCCTCAAAACATCGTGAATGCAGCTGAATGCTACTTCAGGTGTGTTTTTGATGAAGAACATTGTTAGAACAGGGTTAAAGCTCAAAAAAGTCACTGTAGCAGAACATTTAATGAATAAAGTCAATAAAGTCAATATCGTGACAGATCTATTGACCTGTAGGAAAGAGTTAAGAGTGATCCGTTTGTTTGTCCTCCTCAGATGGTGTTGAGCTGCAAACAGAACGGGGACAATCAGCTGAAGGAGCTGAAGAGACGAGCCCAGAGTCTGAGCGAGAAACCAGATCTGGACCAGAACCAGAGACTGGAGCTCCAGAACCGAGTACGAGAGACAGAGGAGACGTGGAGGCAGGCGCTACGGACGGCCGAGGACAACCAGAGGTACAAAACACAATCATACAAAAAACAGTCATAATAGAGATCCATCGAACCCATCATTTGTCCAACTTAAAGTATTAAAAATGCATGATATTGTTGAATTAAAGTAATGTATAAAGCAAAGTGCAACATATTACCCGTAAATATTCATGTTTTTTTTTTTAAAAATGCAATCAGCAAACCGCAAAGACTACAATGTTTGAAGTGAAATAATTTCTTCCACAAACAACAAAATGTCTTGCTTTGATTTGAATAAAAACTGCTAACACTGCAGTTTGTATTTGTGCAAACATGTTCTGAAACAAGTCACAAAAGAGCGACTAAAAGAGAAAAAAATGTGTTCAAAAGCGACAAAAACGCTCAAAAGACTCAATGCACCAAAACACAACTAAAAGTGACAAAAACGTGACTAAAAACGACAAAGACACGTTTAAATATGACAAACACAAATGTGACAAAATTGTGTTTAAAATGTGAATTTGAACTGAATTCTTTTATTAAAACATAAATCACAAATGTAATCACAGTCACACTGGTCAGAAAAATTTGATATTTTTTCTAAATCATGCAGCTCTATTAAAGGCAATAGAAAAATACAACGTGAACATGAATCTTGATAAAATCCAAATCTTGATCTGACCCCAATAAAATCATGATAATAATGTTTTTCCATATCGCCCAGCCCTCATATCCTGTTCTCTCGTGTCCAGTTCTCTGCAGGGCGTTCTGGAGCGTCTGTTCTCCTGTCAGTCCCAGCGCTCCCGACTCGAGTCCCGTCTGTCGGAGCTGAAGGCCCAGACCCAGAGCCTGCCCCGGGTCTTCCCCTGGCCCGGGCTCGGAGAGAGGAGGCAGAGCGCGGACCAGACCAGGGCCATGATCGACCAGACCACGGCTTTAGCACCGCTGCTCCACGACACGCGCAGACAGGTCAACAAAGCACTGTTAAACTCATTTGTAATGGATAAATTGGATATATATTTTTTTCTTTTTACCTTTATTTAACCAGAAAAGTCCCATTTAAATTACTAATCACTTTTTCAAGGAAGTCCTGGCCAACACGGCTCGATCATAACATCAACACACATTTAGACAAAAGATAGATCTTATTTCCAAAGCAATGTGACAGGAATAGAAAGGTTTTTTTTGTCATTTCTCGTGTCTAGACCTTTCCAAGAGTGACGTGTTTAGAATTACTGTAGAATTACTGTTCTGTCCCATTCATTTTAACGAGGCAGCAAAATAAAAACATGAATTTGACATTTGTAGACAGCACAGACATATAGTTTACATGTTTATTACATTTACATATCTAACTTCCTACTTCTCTTTCTAAAGTTCTATACATTCAAGAACATACAGTAGACATCTAAGTTGGTTTTATGGTGAAGTAAAACAAAAAAATAATTGTGAAACCTCTGTATTTTTGGTGCGATTTGGCCAGTTTATGTTTGATTAAGGCAAGACACTACAGGCAAAGCTAATTTTTTTCAATTTTTTGGTCAGTTTGCTCTCTCAACATATTGTCTTTCATGTGGAAACAACAAAAGTGTTCAATCTGCTCCTAAAGATGTTTTATTCTTTCATTGAATCCACTTCCGACAGGTGAACACATGGCGGTTAAACTCGCACGGTCACGGCTGAAAGTGTCGGCACCCATGAATTTGAAGTATTTCTCGCCAAAAAGTGTTGCAATTCCGCCTTTTTTGCTTTGCACCTGTTTATTTCCTTTGTGTGTTTTGGAACGACACAAAAAACTGAGAAAGAACAGCTAATTTGACATAATTTCTCACAAATTTTAGGGTCTACTTTTCCTAAAACGTCAGACTAAAATGAGCCCTAATTCAAACTGAAGCTGTTTCTGAACCCTTTGGACACAAACTATTGTCTGGACTCTTTGTGAAGCTAAGACTCTTTTGTCATTTTCAGTCAAATCTGGTTTACTCAAAAACCAAAATCAAATCCAAAATCCCCTCTGTATTTTTTTGTTACTAATATGTTACAAAATGAACCAAGAAATTTAAACCTGGTTCTGTCAATTTTTCAGGTTTAAATGTCCCAAATATGTGGATTTTTTGGCTGTTTTTACACATAAAATGCCTTATTTCTACATGAAAACATGACATGATGAAAAACTTTATGTGAGTAAACTACAGCAGAAGTTTACAATTGATATCTTTGAATTAAAGATTTTTTCCTATTCACCTGCAGCGTCTCAACTTAAAGAAATGTGTATTACGTAGTCGTTTCCATTTTTGCTCATTTTTGTGCACAACATACTATGCTTAACACTTCTACACTTGGTTATGTTTTCTAACTCTGCTCTAGTGTTACTCGAGCAGTCGTTAGTCGCCAAAACAGACCTGGTTTTTCATAGTTTGTGATGTGTTTGGAGTCTAACCGTAACTCCACCATCGAAAATGCAATAGCGCCAACGTATGGAGCAGTCCCAGCCTTTAGAATGCAGGCGTTGTGGTCACAAACAGTGGAAGAGTTTGTTTCTAACAGCTGCGTGTGTTGTGTTTTCAGGCGGCAGAGCTGGCAGAGTTGACCCAGGACCTGAGCTGGACCTCCACAAACTGGGACGAGATGGAGCAGTGCATCCCTGCTCTGCTCAAACAGCTCACGGTGAGTTCAAGCTCAGGAGAAGAATCAAAAAGTCCTAATACACCGGGCCTTAGACTTACAATAATACAATTACACTTATAAATGGGTTTTAAGAATCTTCCGCTGTTTTTAGTCCTTAAATCATCGCTAAATTCGTTTTGAGCATTTCTGTCTCTATGATTTGAAAATGAAGAAAAATTATCCAGTTCCATAGCCGCGGGAACGTAATTTTGGAAGGGGGTGCAGTTTTGGTTTTTTTTTCGTGCAGTTACATACATTTATTTAGGGCCAACTAAGGGTACTCACACAAAAATAGCGTCAGGACTCATGTAATGTTTGTAGAATGATCAAGATACACCAGAAAAAAGGCATAAAGAGTTAATTATTAGACGCAGCTCCTGACTCTGTTACAGGACAGCGTCAACGTCCAGCCTCACTTTACGCACACACACAGACACGCACTAACACACACACACACACACACACAAACACACACACGCACGAGCAGGTGTTTGTATGAAATCATGAGCCTCGACTTCTTCGTGTGAAAATGACATTTGGCGGTGGTCAACAGGGCATATGCCAAAGTAAATAATATCAGTGTAACACAGTAGGACCCTGTACAGTTATGACAGCAACACGGTGCAACAACCAGCTGTTTACTTCACTACAGTTGAGTTCCCCGCGACGTCCGGCGACTTCATCAGTTCACTCACCGCTCAGACGCTCAGATGAAGCAAAGTCCACCTCTGTGAGACGAGGAAACATGGATTTGTGCCGCTGTCTTTCCGTGTACACTCCCTTTGGTCTTTATGCGTTGCGTCAGATTCAAACACGAGTTGTTGCACACGCCGCCTGTAACTCCAGCAAAGTCGTCCGCTGTGTAGTTTCACCTCTTAATCCAGCCCAGGGGTGTCATTTCCTCGTGTATTTTGTCACACTTAAGAGAATATACAAACAGCGGTGTGCCTCGCACCATCGCAGGTTTAGTTTTCCCTGACTTTAACCTGCAGGCGTATAGTTGACTGCAAAAACATTTGATAACAGTAAAAATACCATATTTATTAGAACAGAAACTATGTTGTTTTATAATGTTACCTAGAAAAGATATAGTTTTGCTCAGGGCAAAACCAGCAATGAGCCTGCTTACAAGTTCCCATTGAGTTGACCATCCAGCAGGGGGTGCTATTGCACCTTCTGCCCCCCTAGTTCCCGCGGCTATGTCCAGTTCCATTAAAGAAATTGTCTAAACTAATCTCAACCAGTCAAAATGTCTGAAAAAATATGTTGAAATCAAGAGTAGAAATTCATTTTTGCCGTGTGAAAATGCCTTGTGCCTTTGAGACTCTTGGTTGTGGTGTCTTTGGTCCAGACTCACTAAAGCCTTTTGTTTGTGTTCCAGGAGGCGCTGGGTTTCCTGGAGGAGGGCGTCCTGGCGGAGCGACAGTGCACTCAGCTGATGGAGCAGCACGAGGCGGCCCAGGACTGGCTCCGAGACCAGGTCAAAGCTCTGGGACCGGCCCCTGGGGATAAGCAGGGGCTCCACAGCGCTGTCAACACGCTCAAGGTATGAAGACACTATCAACGTCGACATAAAGATAAGAACGGGAGGCTAAAGTTCCAGCTCGGAGCTCCTGCATTTCCTACATTTTTAATTCTTCCGGTCGGATCGTTTTGCCTTTTCTACAGTTTTTCTACAAGGCCATATTCCGCTAATACTGCTACATTTTCTTCTGGGACAATAAAAAGTCTACCATATCAAACCAAATTGTTTCAGAAGATAGTTATTCCTTGAAAGGATTTATTTCTAAGGTGAGATGCTGCAGATGAATTGGAAAAAATCTTAAATTTAAAGATATCAATTGTAAACTTCTGCTGTAGTTGTAATGTAAGTTTTTCATTATGTCATGTTTTCCTGTCGAAATAAGGCATTTTATGTGTAAAAATGGCCAAAAATACAGATATTTGGGACATTTAAATCTGAAAAATGGACAGAACCAGATTTCAATTTCTTGGTTCATTTTGTAACATATTAGTTACAATAAACATACAGAAGGGATTCTGGATTTCTTATTTAGTTTAGTCCAACTACCGTAGATTGGACTGAAAATTGTCCTAAAAATTCCAATTTCACCTCATTGTTTTGACTTAAAACTTTAACAAATCAGTTTTAAAATTAGATCGATCAACAAATCCTTGAGTCTGTTGTGTCAGAATCTTGTTGAGTCCAGATTGTACAGTTTGGTGTAGGATCTACTTTAAGGCTGATCTTTATGTCTCGAGGGACAAAAATGCATTTTAAGAAAACGGCCTTTGAAGTTACAATGACAAAAAAAAAAAAAAAGTTTTGCCTGTAGAGTCTCACCTTAAGATTAATATTACTTAACTCGAGCACTTAATAACTCATTAAGACAGCTGAGTGGTGAAAACAGGGAAAATGAAAAGATATGAGTGAGTGAACACCTAACAAATACACTGTTTGTTAGTACTATTCTGTGTAATAATAATAATATGTATATATAATAATCTTTTGAGTTCAGTTTGGGTCAGAACCATGGACAGACGTCATAGTTTTGAGATATTTTGCCACACCCCCTTTATTTGACTAATCGGTCGATAAAACAGGTCTTTAGTCGAGAATTTTTTTAATCGACTGCAGCCCTAGTGCAGAAGATGACCTTTGAAACCTTTTCCACGATAAAATGTTGTGTAGAAGTGTTTTCAAAAGCAGAATCTGTTTTAGTGCACACTGCAAATAATGAAGTTCTAGATGAGTTAAAATGTCTTGATTTCAGGATATTAATCTGAATTTCCGACGTTTTGACTCATTAAGCTCAGTGGAGACGATTTATTTGGTGGAACTAGATTATTTCACTTGTTTCAAACCGTTTGTGACTTGTTTCAACACATTATTTCTTACTTCAATCCAAATTATCTGTCAGTGGGTTAAGATTATCCATACCTTAGCCCACTGATAAATATATTTTCTTATTTTAAGCAAAATTATCGCAGGATCAGTCAGAAATACCTTGAAACCCGTGAAATATTCTGAATCACATCAACAATTAAATCTCATCGAGTCAAAACTTCTCAAATCCAGATAAAAAATGATCAATTCAAGCCATTTTAAACTTGGATAGATTTACATTTTTTGCTGTGCATTACAGATATTATTTCGTCCCTTCCAGAGCAAATCCCCTCAAGTTGTTGTCATGAGTAATACGTGTAGATTGGCATCAAAAACAAACAAAAAACATGATTCCTCTGCCCAGGCGCTGCTGCAGACGGTGCACAGGGAGCAGAAGGAGATGGCGGAGCTGGACAAAGCCCGGGACGGCCTGCTGAGCCTGTGCACGCCGGGCGGTCGGGACGCGCTCACCCTGGACGTCAGCCACCTCCGCGACCTCTGCGCCTCCTCCGAGCGTGAAGTGAGGCAGCACCTGGCGTCCTGCGAGGCGCGCCTAGACGAGATGGAGCAGCAGGCGGAGCAGAGGGCGCGGGGCCTGAGGGAGAGGGCCTCGGCGCTGCAGTGGGAGCTCCGGTCTCTGGATCAGGCCCTGAGCTACAGCCGGCCCCGGGACAACATCAGCCAACTGCAGCAGCACTGGCACAGCCTCAAGGTCGGATCGTCAGCGCCAGAGACGAAAAATATGTGTCTCTGCAGACTGTTTTCTTAAAGTCCATATGACAGGTTCTCGTTATGTCCAAATTATGGCTTGGTTTGGTGGGAGGGAAAATATTTATCATAGTTTTACATTTGTGAAGTGTCAGTTCCTGAAGAAATGTTGATAAATGAAAGTTTGAAATGACAGGAAGTAGTGCTGAGTTCTATAATGGAGCCCCTCTGTGATGTCATCAAAATGTGACATACATTTGAAAATAAACAGACAGTTAACGCAGAACTGACACATTTTTCTGACAGTTTAAACGGTCATTCAACAAAATAAAGTGTCATCATGTATTATTATTTGTCAAATCACAGTTATGGTGTGATTAACATGGATGTAGGCCCTTGTTTACAGTCTGGTTGCTATGGTAACAGTTGTGGAATTACCTCCAATGGTGTCATATTTGCTGCCCATGACCAACCAGGAAGTGACTTTGTAAAAATTATGAAAACTATCAAACTGGGGACAAATAGTCAAAATGTTTAGTAGAACCTTAAATATAATCATGTTCACTACATTTTAGTCAAAGGTGTAGTCTAACCTGACATATGGACTTTAAAAGACACATATTCTGCTACAGTGACTTTTTTAAGCTTTAATCCTGTTCTAACAATGTTCTTCATCAAAAACACACCTGGAGTAACATTCAGTTGCATTCACACTGTTTTGAGGAATGTTTATTAGAAAATCCTCTCCCTCCGAGCGTCAAACACACTTCCTGCTGAACTTCCGGGATTTTCTGACATATTTTCCGACTTCATACGTCATTTATCTGAGAATCTTCTGCTATTTTAAATCCTTAAATCATCGTTAAACTCATTCTGAGTATTTCTGCCTCTAAACACGATAACTGCTGCAGCAAATCCACACAATGACGTCTTTTCAGCACTAACTTCACTAGATTGTATATAGCGCTGGCGTAAGTGTCATTTCATAGTGACTGATAACACAGGGAATAGAACCAATTTTACATGAGATGCAAATTTAAGGCACTCGAGAGCATGTTTAAAGGCCAACAGCAATATGAAAACGCAGAATATTTTCCCTTTAAACGTTTCTAAATGATTTATGGTTTGTTGTTTGTGTTCAGAAATGTGAAAAGTCCCTGGAGGGTTTGAGGGTGAAGCTCGATGAACTGCTTCAGGAAGTGTCCTCGGCTCCAGAGACAGACGTCACTGCATCCATCAAGTCTCTGTCCCAGCAACACGACGGGCAAGTAACGAGCTAAATCTAACCATCTCAACGGCTGGATAAAACTTAAATTGCGTAAATTGAAAACTTATTACATGATGCCGAGGTGCTCCAATCAATTGGCCGCTGATCACGACTTTGTCAATGTTTGAGAGTGGTATCATCGTAGGTCAAAACGATCATGACATCACAATTTCCTTGGGGCCAGATCATGATTTCGATTTCATCACGATTCATGTTCACTTTGTTTTTTTCTGTTGCCTTTAATAGAGCTGCACGATTTAGGAAAAATATCTAATTGTCATTTTTCTGACCAGTGCGACTGTGATTAGATGTGTGACTTATTTTTTTATTTCTGTCAAATTCAAAGTCAAATTCACATTGTCGCTTTTACCCTTTTTTTTGTTACGTTCAGTTGTGTTTGTCGTACTTAAACATGTCTTTGTCACTTTTAGTCACGTCCTTGTGTTTTTTTCGTTTTTAACTTTAATTAGCTTTAATTGCTTTAATTGGTCGGCGGAACCACATTTGCCTGCAAAGCTCCATTGATTCTAGGGCTGTAGTCGACTAAAGAAATTCTTGGTCGACTAAAGACCTCCCTTATCGACCAATTAATCGACTAAAAAGGAAAAACTATTAAGTATCTCTCTGTATCTGACCCAAACTGCAACAAAAAGACACAACTACACGGAAATTCATGCAAAAAACTAACAATTTATACAGAAAAGTACCAGGAAACAGTGTATTTACATGTATGTAAATTAGATTAAACTCATAATTCACTCCGAGATCTTTAGCTAACCCACTCCATATCTTCACTTTTTCGTTGTTTAAATACTTATAATCGAAATAAATAATGAATCGACGATAAAAATGTTCGACCATCGACCGATTAATCGACTAAACGACTACAGCCCTAATTGATTCTACAAACGAGTCAATTTAGCTCCAACTTGATAGCATTTGAGAGACAGAAAAACACTTTAGTAATACCAAAAAATATTGTGTATGATCTGTATTTGCCGGTTCACTTCTCTGGACAAACGCAGCTCCATTTCGTGAACCCCATCTGGCTTAATCCCATTTAATTTACCGTTGTCGTAATTAGAAAATACCAGTGACATAGCTCTCCAGGGCAATTTGTCCTTTCAGCCATGTGCACAATGCAGTACGGAAAACAAAAATAGAAACCTGACCCGAGTTAAGAAATGAAACGGAAATAACCTGAAATTATTTATCGAGGTTATTTACAGGGCTCAAATATGAAAAAAGAAAAGGGAAAAACAGTTTCAGCTGCACAACAGATTAATTATTATACTATGATTGTCAAAAAACGACGTGAATGTGATTATTTGACAGAATTTATCAAGATTTGTCAGTTTTCTATGTGATTTACTCTTTGCTTTACAGAGTCCCAGATTATCATTGTTTATTTTTTCTTTTTCTCTTTTGTTTTTCAGCCTGAAATGGAGGCTAGGAGAGCATCAGACGTCCTGCTCCACAAACGCCGACCGCTGCTTCAAAGACTGTCTCCAAAACCTCCGACAGTGGAACGACAGAGCGGCCCCCGAGTCCAGTGATTCTCTGCAGGTCAGTGTCTTAAAGAAAAAACTATTTCATTGGTAAAAAGACCTTGGAGTTGCATCTGATTCTGTCTTTTGTCGTGTATCAGAGCGCTACTCCCGTGTTCTGTATTTCTTTCACCTTTTTATAGACAAGATTATTTATTTGTTGAGTTGTTTTACATATTTACATTACAATCAGTAATTATAGCCATCAAAGGGATCGTGCCCAATGTTTCCAAAAGCAATAAAGGAAAAGGAAAATCGACTATATTGTAAAAGTGTAAAACGTTGTCTCTGAAAGATGCGGAAAGCACTTATAAACGTATCACATGAATAATTATGATGCAAGGATATGGAAGAAAAAGTGACAAATAAATATACACTGCTGCAAACAGCTTAAAGTGAACATGTTATGTTTTTTTCCACGTGTTTGAGACAATAAAAATCAGGTACAGTTAGGGCTGTGCAATTAATCATATATTCGGTCCTATATTAACCTTATTCTGGAAGCTGTCGTGGGCGCCGCCATCTTGTTTCCCTTGTAGTTTACATATGCCAGACGAGCTCAACAGAAAATAAGTTCTACATGGACTAAAAAGCCGTTTTCAGGCCTCAGGAGATCGCTGCTTTGCTGACTTGTTTTTGCTCGCGTTCATTAAACATTTTAGACAAAGCAGCTTACTTTATGATGATGATGATTTTTATTTATAGAGCGCTTTTCCACCTAACAGGCACTCAAAGCGCTTAACAATCCGTTGAAACTACAGTTGCTGTTACAACAAAAAACATACAATTACATTTATAGACAATAAACAGACACAACATACAGTTGTAACTACAGTTGGCGTCACAACAAACACACAATAAATGATAGATGGTCGACAGACATAGTATTCTGTAAGTAATCCATACAAAAGATGCGAGTAACTGTTTTAGAAACGAAAAGGGGGAAAAGTTCAGACTGTTAAAAATTATTTATATAATGTTTTAGAGACTTTTCCCTCGTTGGCCATTTGCATGAACACCGTTAGCATCAAAGCATAAGTCCATTTACTACAAGAGTGCGGATCATAGACATAAAAAGGGCGGAATAAGGTGAATATTGTCCTAAACTGTGGAACTCTCTTCCCCTGAACATAAGAGCCGCTACTTCTGTTTCAAATCGTTGCTAAAAACTCATTTCTTTGCACTGGCTTTTAATCCAAGTTTAGCCAGACATTTTTATCACACCTACATTATGTTTTTACTGTAAAATTTTCCGTATTAAATCGTTTTTTCTCTGTATTGTGTTATTCAACTTGTGCAGCACTTTGGGGCAGTGCATCTGTTTATATAAATAAATTGACCTTGATCTTGGTATACAGTATAATTGCGATTTCAATTGTTACTTTACTCGATCACAAAAATGTTGTAATCGAAAATACATACATTTAATTGCAGAATCACAAGTGCGCTTCTTTCTGTCACTCTTTTCTAAACATTACTAATAAAATATATTTGGTCTATACTTTCTCTACAGAATAATTTTGACAAAATAGAACTAATTGCTTAAAATAATTGTGATTTAAATTATGCGTCAAACAATTGTGATTTCAATTTCGAGCAGCCCTTGGTACAGCGCATTTAATACTAATATAATTCTACTTAGTTTTGATTTGCTGTTTTGATGTTCCACGTTTTATTATTTTTGCTCATAATTCATTACAAGGAAAATAAATAACATTACAATAGTTCAAATATTTGCTAAACATTACTCAAAGCACATGGTGTAAACTTTCAGTAAGCTGTGGATCCATTAACTGTGAGACTTTTCTTTTCTTCTTCTTCTTCTTCTTCTTCTTCTTCTTCTTCTTCTATATTTTATTATATTTTATTCATTGCTTTATGTTGCACCTTACGCCGAAGCAAGTTCCTATGTTTGTGAATTTTTAATCACTGACAATGGCAATGAACCGTTTCTGATTCTGATTCTGATTCTTTTTCTTTCTGCCCTTAGGAGTCATTGGAGGAGGGTGACAGGTACAGACTGGACCTGCAGGAGGCGCTCTCGCACTGGCAGTTCCTCTCCGACTGTTTGCCTCCTTCTGTCTGCGAGAAACTGGACCTGGAGAGCTCTGAGACTCTGAGCAAAGCAGAGACGCAGAAAAACACTCTGGACAAAAAGAAAGAGGTATTTATTTAAGAAAGAAAGTACCCCATTTACACCAAGTTATTCTTACTCTTTACAAATAACATTTCTGTCTTGAGTTCAGATAGAATGTAATGTCACGGTACACATTTGTTTATTATTTTAAGGTTTTTGTAATGAAGCAAACTACTATTTTATAAGTGAAAATGGAAAGGAGTCGCACAAACACATGTAACGGTTCTAGTGTAAGTTCAGCCACCAGCTTTTCAACACTATGTTCCCAAATATGGCATTAACATGGTGTATTTTGCATTTATTTCATTATAGGTGTTTTTACTGCTCAACCTTACCTTGAAAAACAGGCATTTGCAAAAAATGTATTTCAGACGTTTTGACTCGTTAAGCTCAGTGGAGACGATTTATTTGATGGAACCAGATTGTTTCACTTGTTTCAAACTGTTTCTGACTTTTTTCAATACATTATTTCTTACTTCAATCCAAATTATCTCCCTGCACATCAAAAAATTTAAATCTAGCCTAGCTTAAAATGGCTTGAATTTATCATTTTTATCTGGAAGTTTTGACTCAATGAGATTTAATTGCGGATGTGATGCAGAATATTTCATTGGTTTCAAGGTATTTCTGACTGCTCATACAATATTTCAGATAATTTGGCTTGAAGTAAGAAATAATGTATTGAAACAAGTCAGAAATGGTTTGAAACAAGTGAAATAATCTAGTTAAATCAAATAAATAGTCTCCACTGATCTTAATGAGTCAAAATGTCTGAAATTCAGATTAATATCCTAAATTAACTTAACTCCTTAACTCATCATTTTTTGCAGTGTATCTAGTATAGTATAAAGTTTGAAATTTTGAGTACTTTTGACTCAATGACATTTAATTGCTGATGTGATCCAGAATATTTACCTTGCCTCAAGGTATTTCTGACAGATCATGCAATAATTTAGCTGAAAATAAGAAAATAAATTTGCCAATGGGGTAAGGAAAATTATCTTAAACCACTGGCAGATATTTTGGCTTAAAGTAACAGGTAATGTATTGAAACTAGACATAAACGGTTTGAAACTAGTAACATAATCTAGTTCTAGTAAACAAATAGTCTTAACTAGTCAAAATGTCTGAAATTATGTATTATTATTATTATTATTATTATTATTTATTAACTAATCTAGAAATACATTCTTTGCTGTGTTCGTACTGTGAGCGGGCTTGCCTCTTCACAGATCTGACCTATAACTTGCTGATGATGACTTCTGATGATTTCTCTAAATTTGTTACCAAAAATAGTTTTGCACATCATTAATGCAGTTATTATTTATTTATTAACCTTTATTTAACCAGGTGAGAACCCACTGAGATTGAAACCTCTTTTTCAAAGGTGACCAAGTGAAAAACATAACAGCAACACAAAGTACAAAAGCATATTTACATTTTAAGAGAGAATTTAAGAAATTAAGATCAAAATGTACAGTTAAAGGCACTCAATATTGTTTTTCGATATTTTGCGGAGACACCTAAGTGAGACCGCAATCTCCTCTCCGCTTAGATGGCATTCCGGGCTGTGGGAGCAGCATAAGAAAAGCCCTCTTTCCCCAGACAGTACAATTTAATACATTTTCTCTTTGTTTTCTTTCCAGGAACTTGATGCCAGACCCAGGTTTAAACCTACAGTGGCTCAAACGCCCAGTGAAGTGGCTTTGGTGGTACCTCCAAGAAAAAAGCGCTCGCAGATGACCCCAGCAGCCAGCCTTCAATCCATCAACCAATCTGTGGAAGAACTTGACAAACAGACGGCTGCAATCGAACCTATGCAAGTTGAGCCCGCCGTATGTGTCAAAGATGCTCCACGGCGCATGGAAGAGTCTATGATCTGGGAGAAAGTTACAACTGTAAAGGAAAGCAAAGTGGAAACATCTTTGCCAAGTGAGAAAATGGATGTAGACGCTGAAGAAGTTAAGGAGCAGATAACACAGTCTGCAAATCAAGAAACGCCTGTCCCATTGAGAAGAAAATCCAAGATGGCTTCCAGCGAGCCAGAGACAAAACAGATGAGAATTGAAGATGAGATTTCTCGCCTGATTCAACAAGAAAATTCTGAAACAAAACAGATATCAACAATTATTCTTGACGAATCACAGCCATTCAACGAATTTACAAAGAAAACTGACAAAATTGTTGTAGAAGAGCACATTAAGGGCAGTATTGAAACAACAGACAAGACAGAAGACATTCCAACTCCTGAAGCGTCTGCGCCAATTTTGACCGAAGCAGTACCAGCAAAACGAAAGCCAAAAAGTCCAAAAATTCCACCAAAACAAGTGGAAACTGACGGAAAGTTACAGAAAAGCCCAGAAGCTGATGTAAGCCCTGTTACAACCGATGCAGTGGCCGTACCTGCAAGAAGAAAGTCAAAAACGACACCGCCGTCTGAAATAACGATCGAGAAGTCCAACAAAGAAAGTGTCGAAGAAACTGCTAAGCTTTCTCCAACAAAGAGGCGATCGAAAAAGTCTAAATCCTCACCAGAAACGGAACCTAAAGAAGTGAAAACAGGTCAAGCCATAGAGGAGACCAAGTCTTCTGAAATGGAAGAAGCTAAAGTAGATCAAGAACAAAAGGAAACGGTGGAAACCAAGGTGGTAGCGCCAAGAAGGAAATCGAAGATGCCTGAGTTACAACAGAAGACATCACAAGACATTTATGCATCATCAGAGTCTGTAAATATTCCGGAGGTTTCTGAAAATGGTAAACTGTCACCACCAAAGAGGAAGCCCAAAAGTCCAAAGGCGTCTCCTGCAGTTGTTAAGAAAGATGCACCGAAAGAAGATATCCAGGTAGACAGTCAATCTTCAATTCAAGATTCACAAAAGACTCACAATCAACCTGCAACCAAGCCAATAATCGAGATGCCATCTTTAGTTTCTGGAACATCATCTGAAAAATTAATTGAAGGAAATGGCAGCTTGTCACCAACCAAACGAAAGTCAAAAAGTCGGCCGAAAATTTCTCCTGAACTTCCTGAAAAGCCGGTAGAAGATGACACAAAGACTGAAACATCCCCAACAGAAACTCTTGCTTTGGAGGGTGGTAGTGTCTCCCCACCGAAAAGAAAGTCCAAAAAATCCAAAGTTTCTCCAGAATTGCCCAAAAAGGAGGCAGAAGAAATAAAAATCCAGCCTCCATCTGTGATTGAAACTGCCGGAAGTATGTCTCCACCAAAACGCACGTCAAAGAGCAAGAAAAGTAAGCCTCAAGATTCATCTGAAGTTTCTCCAATGGACGTTCCAACTGAAGCAATGGATGAGATTAAGAAATTGGCTACTTTAGTTTTGGAAATGCCCGGCACTGTTCCACAAATGATTTCAACGGAAACTATTGTGCAAGACCAGACACAAAAAGAAACCCAAAGAAAGAAAGCTGATGAGGCTCAAATTGTAAAAATTCAAACTACTGTTGAAAGCATTAGTTCAGTTTCCAAAGCAACAGTTGCGTTTGATAGAGTCGGTGAAGTGGAAGAGAAGAAAGTAGCTACAATAGTTTTGGAAATGCCAGTGCAAGCTACGGTAGAGGAAGCTTTCAAAGAAGTTCCTAAAGACATGTCCATGCAACAGCAAGAAACACAAATCCTAGCTGAAGAAGTAAATATACAACAAAAAGATGACACTTCCACAAATATTACAATTTGTGAGCCAGCAGAGCGCAAATATATCAGCCTTCCCATTAAAGAAACCGAAGAGAAGAAAGTGGCCGTAGTTGTTTTGGAAATGCCACAAGAACTTGCAAAAACAGAAACCAAATCTGTTGAGAAAAAATCAGATGTGAAACAAATTAAAGAGCAATTAACTCCAGAGACTACAGTGCAATATGTAAAGCCAGTTCAAGATTTAGCTGTTGAAAAACCAGCCCAACTGACAAGACAAACTGATATCCAACCCATGAAAGCTGATGTTTCTGTTTGTGAAATGGCAAAGAATCAATATGATGTTGCGCCAAAGATTGAGGAGAGCAAAGTGGCAACAATTATTTTGGAAATGCCTGATTCAGCTGTCCCAAAAATGGTCCCAGAAGACGCAAAACCAAAGCAAGACCAAAAAGACGTGCCTACAAGAAGTTTGAAAGTTGTTGAGATTATTCCACAGACAAGCTCCACATCAGAAGAAAACGGCTTAGTAACACAGCCAGAGCTTAAAACTGAACAATATGGGCCAACGCAAGACCAAAAAGGCGAGGGAGAGAAGATGGAAGTTTCGACAAAAACAGACGTAACACAAAAAGAAGACATGCAAATCACTTCACTGTGTGAGAAATCCCCTGTGTACACTGGTGAAGCAGAACCCATGCAAAAGAAAGATATAATTACAATGCCAGTGTGTAAAGAAATTGAGAAACCAGCGCCTTCTAGAGATCGCAAAGTTGTTGTGGGAGATGTTTCAACACCTATTCAAGTTCCAGTGACAACAACTCAAGAAGTGGTCCCTCAAGAAGCAGAAATTCAAACTGTCGCCCAAGAAATTAGTCCAGATTTTGAGAACACCAAAGCAGAAGATGCAAAAACCATTCAGGAGAAGTTTGAGGGATTTGAAGAAGTCGACTTGCAACCTGAAACTACAGTAGAGGCTTCGGAGTCATTAGAAACTAAAGATGAACAGCAAGACTTCAAAGACGTCTCAAAACCAGAGCAAGTTATGCAGATGGACAGCGAAGATGTTGTGCTACCCAAAGAAGAAGACACTAGACCAAATGGTGTTAGTCCTGTTGGTGAAACAATTGTGCTTGGTGATGCTGAGAATGTTCAAGTTACTATAGAAACAACTGAAATTATCTTGCAGTCTGGTAAAAATGAAAAGGAAGTTAGTCAGGTTATGGAAGGTATTGAGGTTATCCAAGATGTAAAACCTTTATTGGACCAAAATCTTATTTCCATTGTGGATGGTGTTTCAAAGCAGACAAAGGTAGTCATCCCTCAAAAAGTAGAAATTCTGTCTTCAGTTGTTGAGACCAAAGATATTGTTAAAGATGGTGGTAGTTTAAAATTGCCCCAAACTACACAGGTTGATGAAAAGGCTGTGCAACCTGGTCAAACTGTTGAAAAAGAACCTATATTTTGCATTGATGAAACAAGGGAGGTGCAAAAAAGGGAGGTTAGTGATGGCCAGGCTTTAGAAGAATCAGTTGTGGCAGAAGAGACTATAGTAGAATACATTAGCATTGTTAGAAAACCAAAAGTTCAAGCTGAGACAATTGGGGAGAGTGAAGAAGACAAAATGGCTGCTAAAAAGTCTGATATGGTCCCGGAAGTAAGTAGTCGTAGCATTTTGCAAACAGAGGCTCCAGAAACAACTGAAATAGAGTTGACCACTTCCACACTGTCCCCCCAGATTGAAGAAATAGCTCATCCAAGAGAAGTCCAGCCTCAAAATGTAAGTACCCAGCCGACTGTCACCGCCGAGAATGCTGTGTCCACCACTTTGGCTGACTACATAGATCGCGTTTGCAAACAAGCACTTGATATCGAAACGAGATACGTAATGCTCGATGTGCATGACAGTGAAATCACGCAGGTTTGCACGTTTGACACTGAAAAGGCTGACAAAGAGGTTCCCAGTGAATCTGCGCTGCCTATTTCAGCCACGGAAATGCCCACTGTTGCCGCGCATGTTGTTGACGAAATGCATGTAGAGTTGCATGTAGATGAAAATATATCGGCGGATCCAGACAAACCCATCCACGCAGTAAGTAAAACTAAAAGTCCAACTACCAAGCAGGAGACATCAATAGATTCTCACTTGCATGCTACTAAAAAAGAGTCAACACAGGTAGAATTAGAAATGCCAGGTGTAGGAGAAACCTTTGATCAAAAGAAACCAATCAAAGTTGAACATAGGATTGAGAGTTTGACAATGAAGGATACGTCCAAAGCTTTGCAGTTGTCAGATTTAGAAAAAGACCTTGCACAGACACAGCCAAAGAAGACACAATCTGCCAAACAAACAACAGAAAAGGTGCCAAAAGATACAGACACACCTAATGATGACAAACCGTTAAATGTTGAAACTAAAACTAAAACTAAAACTAAAACTAAAACTGCATCTGCATCGAAAACATGTGAAATGGAAGGCTTGAAAATGCCACAAGAGGGAGCCAAAGTGGAAAAAGATCAGGTAAGTAAAGAAGACACGGCATTTGCAATACCCAAAAATGAGAACGATTTGGTAAGTACGCTAGAAAAAGAGGATAAAGTTGATGAGGACGTAATGAAAGATATTCAAGCAACCACTACACTTGTAGAAATGGTCCCACCTAAACAGGAGATGAGGAGATCAAGTCAAGATGAACCTGAAACCACAGCAATTATGCAAGAAATGCCCACAGACGAGCAAAAACAAGAACCATCAGATGACACAGGTAAAGAAACTGAGAAAAACCCAGTTACAATGGAAGCTGAGGTGTCAATTACAACAGACGATTTGCCTGAAAAATACAAAGAGCAGGATGGAATAACGAAGAAGTTGGAACCATTACCAAAGTTACCCAAAAAGGATGATTCTGAAGTGTTCCATGCTGACCAGACTGATAAAAAAGTGCAAGCAATTCGCCAAGAGAAACCAATTCAAGCAACAACTACACCTAAAGTACAAAAAGTGGACACAGACAAACCAAGCCAAGAAGCAAGTACACAGAAAGTTGTAAAAACACCCAAAGATGAGATGAATGTTAAGTGTCAGCCACTGAAGAAAAAATCAGAGGCATCAGTCGAAGAGGCAGTCAAACTAACTGAAGCTGAGCCAGGTCAAGTCACCAGTGAAATTGAAGTTACAATGACTAAAATTATTCTACAAGATGAACTAGTAAAGACCAAAGATCAGCCACTTGTCTCAGATGTTGACACCAAAATGCCAGAAGAAACTGAGCTTTCTGGAGATGGGCAAATAACAAGAGTAACAAAATCAGAAAATGTTAAAATTTCTTGTTGGAATCAAGTAGGTTCCATGACTTATGCTGAAGTGTTGAAACAAGGAATGTCTAAAAACGTCATGGACATAGATACAACAAACAAAAGTGGAAAACTTGACAGTGAAAAGGTTTTGATAAAGTCTGAAAACATCACTGAACAAGTTACACAATCAACTGAAGAAAATGAAACTCCTCCAGAAACAAAGAATGAACCAAGTGAGGCTGAAGATAAGCCTGAAACATCAACTTCAGCGTTACAAGATAATACAGAGAATGATGCTCTACTTTCTAAGGTAAGTACGTCAACCGTTGAATATGGCACATTTTTACCAACAAAACAGGAACCAATCAGTCTAGAGTTAGAACCTGACTGGGGAGATCTTGTAGAAATAGTGGAAAAGAATCCCTCAAATGTGGAAAGGAAAGAATCGAGACTAACTGAAAATCAACCAAGTGCAACTGAAGATGCACCCAAATTAACAACTATTCATTCACACGTTACCGGAACACCTGATGAACTTGAAGCCAAAACAGAACGCAGGACCCATATATCTTTAGATGACGTAGAAAAACTTGACAGCGATGAACAAGCAATAACTTCAAAGAAGATAACTACCGAAATTGACGTTTATGTTGAAGAAAATGGACAGATTTCACCAACCAAAACCACTCCGGAACTAATTAAAAAGAGTTTAATGGAAAACAAGGATCTGGCAGACAGTAGAGAGCCATCTTTAGAACTGCAAGACACTGAGAAGGCTGGTGTTTCTAAAAAGTCAAAAGTGAAACCAACATTGAAGAGAGTAAAAAGTGTGGAGATTTCCAGACCTAAGGAGATATCTCTTACTCAAGCGGGCAGCCTAGATGTGAAAGAACCGAGAAAGATGGTTTCAAAAGCTGAAATTGGTAAAGTGACACAGCCTAAAACAAAACCAAAAGTGCCCAAATCGCCTTCTTCAAAATCTAAAGTTGAAAAGGTTGACTTTGTGGCACCAAAACCTGACTCTCTTGATGACGTAAATGATAAAGTATCTGTTGAAGAACCTCAGTTGGTGTCCGATGTTCCCATATCTTTCCCTCCGTCTACTGAGGAAAATAGTACATCACAAGTCATTTTAAAAGATGAATTTGCCAAAAAAGTGACAGTAGAAGTGAGTGTAGAACCAACTGTCAAAGAATCGGATACACAAGAGAAGAAAGAAACAAAAGAGGTAACACTGTCCGAAAAAACAAAACCCAAGCCACCACTGAGAAAAACAAAAAGTATTGAGATTGCAAAACCTAAGGAGACACGTGTGGCTCGAGCAGGCAGCATTGATGTGAAAGAAATACAACTGAAAAAGACTGTTTCCAAAGTTGAAACTGGAAAAGTGACACAGTCCAAAACAAAATCAAAAAGTCCTAAATCAATATCAATAAAGTCCAAAGAGACTATTGAGAAAGTGGACTTAATTCCGGAGGCACCATGTGAAACGGTTGATAGAGATATGGTGGAACATTCTGAAATTGAACCAAAATTACCTGAAACTTTTGCTAAATTGGACAAGCCAGAAAGCACAACACTCGACTCTGTTGTTGAGGACAATGTAAAGGTTTCACTTGCTGATCTTTCTACAGAACTTGCTAAAACCGACTCAAAAGAGACCATTCGTAAATCAGACCATGCTGAGCAATCTGTGGAATCTCCTACAACAAAGGAGACACCAGATAAAAAGCAAACCACAAGAACTTCTGAAAAAACTAAACCAACAGTACAGAAGGCGAAAAGTATTGATATTTCCCAACCTAAGGATGTTCGAGTTGTCAGAACAGGCAGCATAGATGTGAAAGAAATACAACTAAGAAAACATGGTTCCAAAGTTGAAACTGGAAAAGCGACACAGTCCAAAACGAAACCAAAAAGTCCCAAATCAGTATCTCCAAAGTCCAAAGAGACCATTGGGAAAGAGGCCTTGAGTCCGGAGGCACTATGTGAAACTGTTGATAGAGATATGGTGGAACATTCTGAAATTGAACCAAAATTACCTGAAGCTTTTGCTGAATTGGACAAGCCAGAAAGCACAACACTTGAGTCTGTCGTTGAGGAAAATGTAAAGGTTTCACTTGCTGATCTTTCTCCAGAACTTGCTAAAACCGACTCAAAAGAGACCATAAGTAAATCTGTGGAATCTCGTACAACAAAGGAGACACCAGATAAAAAGCAAACCACAAGAACTTCTGAAAAAGCCAAACCAACAATACAGAAAACGAAAAGTATTGATATTTCCCAACCTAAGGATGTACGGGTTGCACGAACAGGCAGCATAGATGTGAAAGAAATAGAATTGAGAAAACATAGTTCCAAAGTTGAAGTGTCAATACTGAAATCCAAACCAAAAGCTCCAAAATCAACCTCATTAAAGTTAAAGGAGACCACAAAGAAAACATCATTGTCTTCAGAGTCCACTATACCATTAGCTGATTCTGCTAAAGAAGAAAATGCAAACCGTTCAGCAGTTGAAAGTGAACCAAAGTCACCCGATACTGTACCTAATTTGGAAAAAATAGAAAGTCAAGAAGCTTCCTCGATTTCTGAGGTTGTTCCCACTCCATTTGGTGTTTCACCTACTGACATCCCTCCTGAACTTCCTAAAGAGGAACAAGTAGAAACAAATATTCAGACAGATAACATGGAGCCATCATTAGTTGCACCTTCCAAAACTAAAGAAACAGAAGACATCATAGTGGCCATGGAAATGTCTACACTAGTAATTCCTGAAAAGGGAAAACCTGTACCATCTTTAAGAAAAATAAAAAGCTTTGACATTACCAAACCCAAAGAGACGCATCCTGTTCGAGCAGGCAGCATTGATGTGCAAGAAATTAAAGGCAGAAATGCCAAAGATGAAAATGGTAAAGTGACACAGCTTAAAACCAAACAAACAGCTCCCAAATTGTCAACTTCGAAGACTAAAGATTCTCCAGAGAATGTTGTCTTCATATCTGATACTACAACCCCATTTACTGATCTACCAGAACTTTCACCAACAAATGACCAAGAAAAATCACTTGAACTGTCACCTGAATTGGAAAAACCCCAAATTCAAAAGCCTGACTCAGATTCTGTTGACTTTGCCCCATCATCTAACCTGACTGAAGAAAAAGATAAGCTTTCACCTACTGATGGCACTCCAGAGATTGGTGAGCGTGTGATTGCAGAGACAAAAGATGGTGTAGAGGCATTTTCAGCACCCCTTGTAACCAACCTTGAACTCCCAGAAGAGATTCAGAAGTCTATGGTTGCAAGTAAAGTTGATGTTCCCAAAGAAGTAAAAACAAAACCCAGTATCAAAAAAGCAAAGAGTGTTGACGTGGCCAAACCTAAAGATGCACGTGTCTCCCGATCAGGCAGCATTGATGTGAAAGATGCACATTTGAAAAAAAGCGTATCCAAGGTTGATACTGGAAAGCCAAAGACAAAAGATTCTAAACCACCAATTACAAAGTCTAAAGTGACTTCTGAGAAAGCTGTTGACGTATCAAAAGGCAAGAAAGTAACACCTCCTTCAATATCTCAGCTACAAGAAACTAAAATGGATATAAAACCGGAAGTGCCTGATACTATGGCACAGATGATTGATAGAGAAACTGATGATGAACTGCAAAGTGGTGATCAAAAAGATGCCCCTCAATTTGATGCCATTTTTGAAGAAATTGGCTTTACTTCAGAAATTTCACAAACCACACTAGAGATAGAGGACTTTGAGCTACCAACTGTTATAACTACAGAAGATAATAAATTGGAGTCACAGAACGATGACCAAGAACATGTAGCCGTTACAGAGGATTCACAAGAGCTGCAGGTGCCTTTAGTAGAGGCAGGTGCCCCTCTAGAAGAAGAATGTACAACTAATGTTTCGATAATTCAACCAGATGATGATGAATTGACGTCTTTAGACAAAGATATGGAAGAATTGGCTGATAGTCTAAGTGACATCCAATTCAGCACAACAAAAATGAAAAGAACGAGAAGCAAATGGTCTAAACAAGGTGCACCAGACACTAATGAAATTGTAACCGTAGATTTTAAAACACAAAACCCTGTTGAATTTGAGCTGGAGGTCTTGAAAAAAACAGAAGCTATTTCCACAGAGGGTCAGAAACGTGAAGATAGCTGTGTTGTACTTACACAAGGAGAGAGAAGACCAAAGTCTACAATAATTTTGGATGTGTCAGAATATAAAAAGAGTGAGACTATTTCTAATGTACAAGGGTCAACAACTGAGGATTCAACTGGGAACGACAAACTCTCGCTCACTAGAGCCATGTCCAAGCCACGCCTGAATGTATCACCTGAACTTCCAGAAAATGAGTCCAAAGATGAGACTGAGATGGTAAGCTTAATTTTGAAGACAGTTGCATCAACAGTTGCACAATTGGTCACATCAGAAGAAATGAATGACAAAACAGTGCTAGCTAAACAGGAACCAGAGATTCAGCAACAAACAAATACAACAACAACAGAAACTGATGATCTGATTAAAAAAGAACATGAACCACTTCAATTGGTGGTTTCCAAACTCAAACAAATTGAACCTCATCCTGGACCTGAAACGGTGACCACACCACCAAAAGAGGTCCAAACAGCTGGGGAAGAAAAAATAACTGAGTTGCAAATGCCCAAAAAGGAGGAATTTAATCTGACAGAAGACAGTCATGTTGTGGAGGTGATTGAATCTAATAAACCAGTGACAACACCAATTGAGCATGACCTTAGGGATTCAGAAGAAGGCACAATGAAAACCAAACAAAAGAAAAAGGCAAGGAAACATCGAAATACAAGCAAAGACAAGGATCTTGGAGAAGAGGAGAGACCTTCTGACATCCAAAAGGTAAAGACTGATTCTGCTGAACCAGAAATAGTAATACCAGTAACCGAACAAAGGTTGGTTTCCACTGAAGTAAAAGATCTCAAATCAGTGATTTGTGCAGCTGAACAAACTCAACCTCAGCCTGAAACCGAAATTGTCACTGTACCACCAGAGCAGGTCCAACCAATTGAAGGGAGAGAAACTCCTCTGGAGTTGCCCAAAGATAATGTTCAGATTGAGCCAAAAGAGCTGAAAATGTTGGTGTGTGAAATTCAACCAACCAAATCTCAGGGAGAAATTGCAATTGATAGTGATGTACCATCACCAAAAGTCATTGACAGAGCTATTCAAACTGAGCAAAAAGAGCTGAAACTGGTATTAAAAAAGGGAGAAACTCAACCTCGACCAGAAGCTTCAGAAATGACCATAACACAAGAAACCGCTACCTTGGAGGGTGCTGAACTTTACAAACCACGGACTAAAGCTGTCGAGCATGACTTACCTTCAGAAGAGGCTCAAATACAGGTCACTGAGAAAGTGAGTGAGATCAAAGTGTCCAAAGCCAAACAAAAGACTAGGACAAGGAAACAAAGGAAGACTAGCAAGGATCTTGGAGAAGAGGAAGAACCTTCTGACATCCTGGAGGTAAAACCTGATTCTACTGAACCAGAAACGGTAACGACAGCAACGAAAGAAAAGTTTGTTCCCACTGAAGTTAAGGAACACAAATTACTGATTTGTGCAGTTGAACAAACTCAACCTCAGTCCAAAACTACAACTGTCATTGTACCACCAGAGCAGGTCCAACGAATAGAAGGAAAAGAGACCCCACTGGAGTTGCCAAAAGACAATGTTCAGATTGAGCCAAAAGAGCTGAAAAGGGTGGTGTGTAAAATTCAACCAACCAAACCTGAGATACAAACTGCAATTGATAGTGGTGCACCATTACCAAAAGAAATGGACAGAGCTATTCAGATTGAGCAAAAAGAACTAAAAACGTTTGCATGCAAAAAAGTAGACACTCAACCTCAGCCAGAAGATTCAGAAACGACCATAACAAAAGACACCACTGTATTGGAAGGTGCTGAAATTTACAAACCACTAAGTCCATTAGTCGAGCATGAGTTACTGTCAGAAGAGGTTCAGACAGTGGGTGAGACTGAAGTCTCCACAACCAAACAAAAGAAAAGGACAAGGAAACAAAGAAAGACTAGCAAGGATAAGGATCTTGGGGAAGAGGAAGAAATTTCAGACTTCCAAGAGGGAAAACCTGATTCTGCTAAAGCAAAAACAGTAATAACAGGAACCGAAGAAAAGTTGGTTTCCACTGAAGTCCAAGATCTCAACTCAGTGATTTGTGCAGTTGAACAAACTCAACCTCAGCCTGAAACTTTAATTGTCACTGTACCACCAGAGCAGGTCCAACCAATTGAAGGGAGAGAAACTCCACTGGAATTGCCCAAAGATAGTGTTCAGATTGAGCCAAAAGAGCTAAAAATGTTGGTGTGTGAAATTCAACCAACCAAACCTCAGGGAGAAATTGCAGTTGATAGTGACGTACCATCACCAAAAGACATTGATAGAAGTATTCAAATTGAGCAAAAAGAGCTGAAATTGGTATTGAAAACGGTAGAAACTCAACCTCGGCCAGAAGATTCAGAAATTACCATAACACAAGAAACCACTGTCTTGAAGGGTGCTGAAATTGACAAACAGCTGACTCCATCAGTCGAGCATGACTTACCTTCAGAAAAGGTTGAAATACAAATCCCTGAGACAATGGGTGAGACTGAAGACTCCAAAACCAAACATAAGAAAAGGACAAGGAAACAAAGAAAGACTAGCAGAGATAAGGATCATGGAGAAGAGGAAGCACCTTCTGACATCCCGGAGGTAAAACCTGATTCTACTGAACCAGAAATGGTAACAACAGCAACAAAAGAAAAGTTTGTTCCCACTGAAGTTAAGGAACACAAATTACTGATTTGTGCAGTTGAACAAACTCAACCTCAGTCTAAAAGTGAAACTGTCACTGTACCACCAGAGCAGGTCCAACCAATTGAAAGGAAAGAAACTCCACTGGAATCACCCAAAGATAATGTTCAGATTGAGCCAAAAGAGCTGAAAATGTTGGTGTGTGAAATTCAACCAACCAAATCTCAGGGAGAAATTGCAATTGATAATGATGTACCATCGCCAAAAGACATTGACAGAACTATTCAAATTGAGCAAAAAGAGCTGAAACTGGTATTGAATAAGGGAAAAACTCAACCCCGACCAGAAGATTCAGAAATGACCATAACACAAAAAACCACTACCTTGGAGGGTCCTGAAATTTACAAACCACTGACCCAACCTGTCAAGCATGATTTACCTTCAGAAGAGGCTCAAATGCAGATTACTGAGAAATCGAGTGAGAGTGAAGTCTCCAAAACCAAACAAAAGACAAGGACAAGGAAACAAAGAAGGACTAGCAAGGAAAAGGATCTTGGAGAAGAGGAAGCACCTTTTGACCTCCACGAGGCAAAACCTGATTCTACTGAACCAGAAATGGTAATGACAGCAACAAAAGAAAAGTTTGTTCCCACTGAAGTTAAGCAAGACAAATTACTGATTTCTGCAGTTGAACAAACTCAACCTGAGTCACAAACTACAACTGTCACTGTACCACCAGAGCAGGTCCAACCAACTGAAGGAAAAGAGACCCCACTGGAGTTGCCCAAAGACAATGTTCAGATTGAGCCAAAAGAGCTGAAAAGGGTGGTGTGTAAATTTCAACCAACCAAACCTGAGATACAAACTGCAATTGATAGTGATGCACCATTACCAAAAGAAATGGACAGAGCTATTCAGATTGAGCAAAAAGAACTAAAAATTTTTGTATGCAAAAAAGTAGAAATTCAACCTCGGCCAGAAGATTCAGAAACAACAATAACACAAGACACCACTGTATTGGAGGGTGCTGAAATTTACAAATCAGTGAGTCCATCAGTCGAGCATGAGTTACCTTCAGAAGAGAGTCAGACAAAGGCTGAGACTGAAGTCTCCACAACCAAACAAAAGAAAAGGACAAAGAAACAAAGAAAGACTAGCAAGGATAAGGATCTTGGGGAAGAAGAAGAAATTTCAGACTTCCAAGAGGCAAAACCTGATTCTGCTGAAGCAAAACTAGTAATAACAGCAACCAAAGTCCAAGAGCTCAAATCAGTGATTTGTGCAGTTGAACAAACTCATCCTCAGCCTGAAACTGAAATTGTCACTGTACCAACAGAGCAGGTCCAACCAATTGAAGGGAGAGAAACTCCACTGGAATTGCCCAAAGATAGTGTTCAGATTGAGCCAAAGAGAGCTAAAAATGTTGGTGTGTGAAATTCAACCAACCAAACCTCAGGGAGAAATGGCAATTGATAGTGATGTAACATCACCAAAAGACACTGACAGAACTATTCAAATTGAGCAAAAAGAGCTGACATTGGTATTGAAAAAGGTAGAAACTCAACCTGGGCCAGAAGATTCAGAAATTACCATAACACAAGACACCGCTACCTTGGAGGGTGCTGAAATTTACAAACCACTGACTCCATCAGTCGAGCATGACTTACCTTCAGAAGAGGCTCAGACAATGGGTGAGACTGAAGTCTCCAAAACCAAACATAAGACAAGGACAAGGAAACAAAGAAAGACTAGCAAGGAAAAGGATCTTGGAGAAGAGGAAGCACCTTTTGACCTCCAAGAGGCAAAACCTGATTCTATTGAACTAGAAATGGTAACGACAGCAACAAATGAAAAGTTTGTTCCCACTGAAGTTAAGCAAGACAAATTACTGATTTCTGCAGTTGAACAAACTCAACCTGATTCCAAAACTACAACTGTCACTGTACCACCAGAGCAGGTCCAACCAACTGAAGGGAAAGAAACTCCACTGGAGTTGCCCAAAGACAATGTTCAGATTGAGCCAAAAGAGCTGAAAAGGGTGGTGTGTGAAATTCAACCAACCAAACCTCAGGGAGAAACTGCAATTGATAGTGATGCACCATCGCCAAAAGAAATGGACAGAACTATTCAAATTGAGCAAAAAGAACTAAAAACTGTTTGATGCAAAAAGTAGAAACTCAACCTCGGCCAGAAGATTCCAGAAATGACCATAACACAAAAACCACTGTTTTGGAGGGTGCTGAAATTTACAAACCACTGAGTCCATCAGTCAAGCATGAGTTACCTTCAGAAGAGGCTCAAATGCAGATCACTGAGAAAGTGAGTGAGACTGAAGTCCCCAAAACCAAACAAAAGACAAGGACAAGGAAACAAAGAAAGACTAGCAAGGATAAGGATCTTGGAGAAGAGGAAGCACCTTCTGACATCTTGGAGGTAAAACCTGATTCTACTGAACCAGAAATGGTAACGACAGCAACAAAAGAAAAGTTTGTTCCCACTGAAGTTAAGCAAGACAAATTACTGATTTCTGCAGGTGAACAAACTCAACCTGATTCCAAAACTGAAACTGTCACTGTACCACCAGAGCAGGTCCAACCAATTGAAGGAAAAGAGACCCCACTGGAGTTGCCCAAAGACAATGTTCAGATTGAGCCAAAAGAGCTGAAAAAGGTGGTGTGTAAAATTCAACCAACCAAACCTGAAATAGAAACTGCAATTGATAGTGATGCACCATTACCACAACAAATGGACAAGAACTATTCAAATTGAGCAAAAGGAGCTAAAAACGTTTGTATGCAAAAAGTAGAAACTCAACCTCGGCCAGAAGATTCAGAAACGACCATAACACAAGAAACCACTGTTTTGGAGGGTGCTGAAATTTACAAACCACTGACCCAACCTGTCGAACATAAGTTACCTTCAGAAGAGGCTCAAATACACATCACTGAGAAAGTGAGTGAGACTGAAGTCTCCAAAACCAAACAAAAGACAAGGACAAGGAAACAAAGAAAAACTAGTAAGGATAAGGATCTTGGAGAAGAAGAAGCACCTTTTGACCTCCAAGAGGCAAAGCCTGATTCTGCAGAACCAGAAATGGTAATAACAGCAATCAAAGAAAAGTTTGTTCCTACTGAAGTTCAAGCAACACAAATCAGTGAGTTGTGCAGTTGAGCAAACTCAACCTCAGTCCAAAACTGAAACTGTCACTGTACCACCAGAGCAGGTCCAACCAATTGAAGGGAGAGAAACTCCACTGGAATTGCCCAAAGATAATGTTCAGATTGAGCCAAAAGAGCTGAAAATGTTGGTGTGTGAAATTCAACAAACCAAACCTCAGGGAGAAATTGCAATTGATAGAATCTAGTACAAGACTTGTCCATAAAAATTGTTGAAACTGAACCACTAGTGTGTTGAATCAGAACTATTCAAATTGAGCAAAAGAGCTGAAACTGGTATTGAAAAAGGTAGAAACTCAACCTCGACCAGAAGATTCAGAAATGACCATAACACAAAACACTGCTACCTTGGAGGGTGCTGAAATTTCCAAACCACTGACCCAACCTGTCGAGCATGAGTTACCTTCAGACGAGGCTCAAATACAGATCACAGAGAAAGTGAGTGAGACTGAAGTCTCCAAAACCAAACAAAAGACAAGGACAAGGAAACAAAGAAGGACTAGCAAGGAAAAGGATCTTGGAGAAGAGGAAGCACCTTTTGACCTCCACGAGGCAAAACCTGATTCTACTGAACCAGAAATGGTAATGACAGCAACAAAAGAAAAGTTTGTTCCCACTGAAGTTAAGCAAGACAAATTACTGATTTCTGCAGTTGAACAAACTCAACCTGAGTCACAAACTACAACTGTCACTGTACCACCAGAGCAGGTCCAACCAACTGAAGGAAAAGAGACCCCACTGGAGTTGCCCAAAGACAATGTTCAGATTGAGCCAAAAGAGCTGAAAAGGGTGGTGTGGATAATTCAACCAACCAAACCTGAGATAGAAACTGCAATTGATAGTGATGCACCATTACCAAAAGAAATGGACAGAGCTATTCAGATTGAGCAAAAAGAACTAAAAATGTTTGTATGCAAAAAAGTAGAAATTCAACCTCGGCCAGAAGATTCAGAAACAACAATAACACAAGACACCACTGTATTGGAGGGTGCTGAAATTTACAAATCAGTGAGTCCATCAGTCGAGCATGAGTTACCTTCAGAAGAGGCTCAAATACACATCACTGAGAAAGTGAGTGAGACTGAAGTCTCCACAACCAAACAAAAGAAAAGGACAAAGAAACAAAGAAAGACTAGCAAGGATAAGGATCTTGGAGAAGAAGAAGCACCTTTTGACCTCCAAGAGGCAAAACCTGATTCTGCTGAAGCAAAACTAGTAATAACAGCAACAAAAGAAAAGTTTGTTCCACTGAAGTTAAGCAAGAACAAATTACTGATTTGTGCAGTTGAACAAACTCATCCTCAGCCTGAAACTGAAATTGTCACTGTACCAACAGAGCAGGTCCAACCAGTTGAAGTAAAAGAAACCCCACTGGAGTCGCCCAAAGACAATGTTCAGGTTGAGCCACAAGAGCTAAAAATGGTGGTATGTGACACTCAACTGCTGAAAGCTCAGGGAGAAATGGCAATTGATAGTGATGTAACATCACCAAAAGACACTGACAGAACTATTCAAATTGAGCAAAAAGAGCTGACATTGGTATTGAAAAAGGTAGAAACTCAACCTGGGCCAGAAGATTCAGAAATTACCATAACACAAGACACCGCTACCTTGGAGGGTGCTGAAATTTACAAACCACTGACTCCATCAGTCGAGCATGACTTACCTTCAGAGGAGGCTCAGACAATGGGTGAGACTGAAGTCTCCAAAACCAAACAAAAGACAAGGACAAGGAAACAAAGAAAGACTAGCAAGGAAAAGGATCTTGGAGAAGAGGAAGCACCTTTTGACCTCCAAGAGGCAAAACCTGATTCTACTGAACTAGAAATGGTAACGACAGCAACAAAAGAAAAGTGTGTTCCCACTGAAGTTAAGCAAGACAAATTACTGATTTCTGCAGTTGAACAAACTCAACCTCAGTCCAAAACTGAAACTGTCACTGTACCACCAGAGCAGGTCCAACCAATTGAAGGGAAAGAAACTCCACTGGAATCGCCCAAAGACAATGTTCAGATTGAGCCAAAAGAGCAGAAATTGAAGGTATGTGACCAGGTAGATACTATACCTCAGGATGATTCAGAATTGACCCTGACAGAAGAACGTCCTGTATTGGAGGTTTCTCAATCTGATCAATCAATGATTCCACCAGTTCAACGTGAATTGATGCCTGCAGAGGTTGGTTCAGTTCAATCCTCAGAGACAGTGAGTGAGATTGAGCTCTCCAAAAAGGATCCAAGTGTAGAATTAAAGGCCAAAGAAGTTGAGTCGCAGCCATCTTTCTCTGAACTTATAAAAACAGCAGCGAAGGAAATTACAAAGGGTTTGGAAGATATTTTCACCACTGATTATACCAAAACTAAAGAAAAGAATGAGGAAAAAGTAACCACTTCTGAGGATATTGTTCACCAGTCAAAGCCTCTACCAAAAGAAACAGGCTCGGCAGCTGAATCAATTCAAGATGTTTCGAGTGAGTATCAGGCTGAAGCGTTCAAAACCACTCAAGAAGTATCAGCTCCACATGAGGTCCCACCAAGTGAGCAAGAGAAAGAATTAGTACAAGACTTGTCCATAAAAATTGTTGAAACTGAACCACAGAAGTTGGAATCAGAGAAAGATTCTGTTAAAGCTGAACAACAAGAGCTGAATTTGGTGGTGTGTGAAATGATGGAAACTCAGACTAGACCAGAAGTTTCAGAATTTATCCTGACAGAAGGAATCCCTGACTTTGAGGTTGAAAAATTCGATCAATCGTTGAGTCCACCAGCCGACCATGAGTTACCTTCAGAAGAGGGTCAAATAAAGATCACTGAGATAATGGGTGAGACTGAAGACACCACAACCAAACATAAGAAAAGGACAAGGAAACAAAGAAAGACTAGTAAGGATAAGGATCTTGGACAAGAGGAAGCACCTTTTGACCTCCAAGAGGCAAAACCTTATTCTACTGAACCAGAAATGGTAACGACAGCAACAAAAGAAAAGTTTGTTCCCACTGAAGTTAAGCAAGACAAATTACTGATTTCTGCAGTTGAACAAACTCAAACTGATTCCAAAACTACAACTGTCACTGTACCACCAGAGCAGGTCCAACCAACTGAAGGAAAAGAGACCCCACTGGAGTTGCCCAAAGACAATGTTCAGATTGAGCCAAAAGAGCTGAAAAGGGTGGTGTGTAAATTTCAACCAACCAAACCTGAGATACAAACTGCAATTGATAGTGATGCACCACTACCACAACAAATGGACAGAGCTATTCAGATTGAGCAAAAGGAACAAAAAACGTTTGTATGCAAAAAAGTAGAAACTCAACTTCGGCCAGAAGATTCAGAAACGACCATAACACAAGAAACCACTGTTTTGGAGGGTGCTGAAATTTACAAACCACTGACTCCATCAGTCGAGCATGAGTTACCTTCAGAAGAGGCTCAGACAATGGGTGAGACTGAAGACTCCACTACCAAACATAAGAAAAGGACAAGGAAACAAAGAAAAACTAGTAAGGATAAGGATCTTGGAGAAGAGAAAGCACCTTTTGACCTCCAAGAGGCAAAACCTGATTCTGCAAAACCAGAAACACTAATAACAACAACCAAAGAAAAGTTGGGTCCTACTGAAGTTCAAGAACAGAAATCAGTGATTTGTGCAGTTGAGCAAACTCAACCTCAGTCCAAAACTGAAACTGTCACTGTACCACCAGAGCAGGTCCAACCAATTGAAGTGAGAGAAACTCCACTGGAATTGCCCAAAGATAGTGTTCAGATTGAGCCAAAAGAGCTAAAAATGTTGGTGTGTGAAATTCAACCAACCAAACCTCAGGGAGAAATTGCAATTGATAGTGATGTACTATCGCCAAAAGACACTGACAGAACTGTTCAAATTGAGCAAAAAGAGCTGAAACTGGTATTGAAAAAGGTAGAAACTCAACCTCGACCAGAAGATTCAGAAATGACCATAACACAAAAAACTGCTACCTTGGAGGGTGCTGAAATTTACAAACCACTGACCCAACCTGTCGAACATAAGTTACCTTCAGAAGAGGCTCAAATACACATCACTGAGAAAGTGAGTGAGACTGAAGTCTCCAAAACCAAACAAAAGACAAGGACAAGGAAACAAAGAAAGACTAGCAAGGAAAAGGATCTTGGAGAAGAGGAAGCACCTTTTCACCTCCAAGAGGCAAAACCTGATTCTGATGAACCAGAAATGGTAACGACAGCAACAAAAGAAAAGTTTGTTCCCACTGAAGTTAAGCAAGACAAATTACATATTTCTGCAGTTGAACAAACTCACCATGATTCCAAAACTACAACTGTCACTGTACCACCAGAGCAGGTCCAACCAACTGAAGGAAAAGAGACCCCACTGGAGTTGCCCAAAGACAATGTTCAAATTGAGCCAAAAGAGCTGAAAAGGGTGGTGTGTAAATTTCAACCAACCAAACCTGAGATACAAACTGCAATTGATAGTGATGCACCATTACCACAACAAATGGACAGAGCTATTCAGATTGAGCAAAAGGAACTAAAAACGTTTGTATGCAAAAAAGTAGAAACTCAACTTCGGCCAGAAGATTCAGAAACGACCATAACACAAGAAACCACTGTTTTGGAGGGTGCTGAAATTTACAAACCACTGACTCCATCAGTCGAGCATGAGTTACCTTCAGAAGAGGCTCAGACAATGGGTGAGACTGAAGTCTCCAAAACCAAACAAAAGAAAAGGACAAGGAAACAAAGAAAAACTAGTAAGGATAAGGATCTTGGAGAAGAAGAAGCACCTTTTGACCTCCAAGACGCAAAGCCTGATTCTGCAGAACCAGAAACGGTAATGACAGCAATCAAAGAAAAGTTGGTTCCTACTGAAGTTCAAGAACACAAATCAGTGAGTTGTGCAGTTGAGCAAACTCAACCTCAGTCCAAAACTGAAACTGTCACTGTACCACCAGAGCAGGTCCAACCAATTGAAGGGAAAGAAACTCCACTGGAATCGCCCAAAGACAATGTTCAGATTGAGCCAAAAGAGCAGAAATTGAAGGTATGTGACCAGGTAGATACTATACCTCAGGAAGATTCAGAATTGACCCTGAAAGAAGAACTTCCTGTATTGGAGGTTTCTCAGTCTGATCAATCAATGATTCCACCAGTTCAACGTGAATTGATGCCTGCAGAGGTTGGTTCAGTCCAATCCTCAGAGACAGTGAGTGAGATTGAGCTCTCCAAAAAGGATCCAAGTGTAGAATTAAAGGCCAAAGAAGTTGAGTCGCAGCCATCTTTCTCTGAACTTATAAAAACAGCAGCGAAGGAAATTACAAAGGGTTTGGAAGATATTTTCTCCACTGATTATACCAAAACTAAAGAAAAGAATGAGGAAAAAGTAACCACTTCTGAGGATATTGTTCACCAGTCAAAGCCCCTACCAAAAGAAACAGGCTCGGCAGCTGAATCAATTCAAGATGTTTCGAGTGAGTATCAGGCTGAAGCGTTCAAAACCACTCAAGAAGTATCAGCTCCACATGAGGTCCCACCAAGTGAGCAAGAGAAAGAATTTGTACAAGACTTGTCCATAAAAATTGTTGAAACTGAACCACAGAAGTTGGAATCAGAGAAAGATTCTGTTAAAGCTGAGCCACAAGAGCTGAATTTGGTGGTGTGTGAAATGATGGAAACTCAGACTAGACCAGAAGTTTCAGAATTTATCCTGACAGAAGGAATCCCTGACTTTGAGGTTGATAAATTCGATCAATCGTTGAGTCCACCAGCCGAGCATGAGTTACCTTCAGAAGAGGGTCAAATACAGATCACTGAGATAATGGGTGAGACTGAAGACACCACAACCAAACATAAGAAAAGGACAAGGAAACAAAGAAAGACTAGTAAGGATAAGGATCTTGGAGAAGAGGAAGCACCTTTTGATCTCCAAGAGGCAAAACCTGATTCTACTGAACCAGAAATGGTAACGACAGCAACAAAAGAAAAGTTTGTTCCCACTGAAGTTAAGCAAGACAAATTACTGATTTCTGCAGTTGAGCAAACTCAACCTGAGTCTAAAACTACAACTGTCACTGCACCACCAGAGCAGGTCCAACCAACTGAAGGAAAAGAGTCCCCATTGGAGTTGCCCAAAGACAATGTTCAGATTGAGCCAAAAGAGCTGAAAATGGTGGTGTGTAAATTTCAACCAACCAAACCTGAGATACAAACTGCAATTGATAGTGATGCACCACTGCCACAACAAATGGACAGAGCTATTCAGATTGAGCAAAAGGAACAAAAAACGTTTGTATGCAAAAAAGTAGAAACTCAACTTCGGCCAGAAGATTCAGAAACGACCATAACACAAGAAACCACTGTTTTGGAGGGTGCTGAAATTTACAAACCACTGACTCCATCAGTCGAGCATGAGTTACCTTCAGAAGAGGCTCAGACAATGGGTGAGACTGAAGACTCCACAACAAAACATAAGAAAAGGACAAGGAAACAAAGAAAGACTAGTAAGGATAAGGATCTTGGAGAAGAGGAAGCACCTTTTGACCTCCAAGAAGCAAAACCTGATTCTGTAGAACCAGAAACACTAATAACAGCAACCAAAGAAAAATTTGGTCCTACTGAAGTTCAAGAACACAAATCAGTGATTAGTGCAGTTGAGCAAACTCAACCTCAGTCCAAAACTGAAACTGTCACTGTACCACCAGAGCAGGTCCAACCAATTGAAGGGAGAGAAACTCCACTGGAATTGCCCAAAGATAGTGTTCAGATTGAGCCAAAAGAGCTAAAAATGTTGGTGTGTGAAATTCAACAAACCAAACCTCAGGAAGAAATTGCAATTGATAGTGATGTACCATCGCCACAAGACACTGACAGAACTATTCAAATTGAGCAAAAAGAGCTGAAACTGGTATTGAAAAAGGTAGAAACTCAACCTCGACCAGAAGATTCAGAAATGACCATAACACAAAACACTGCTACCTTGGAGGGTGCTGAAATTTACAAACCACTGACCCAACCTGTCGAACATAAGTTACCTTCAGAAGAGGCTCAAATACACATCACTGAGAAAGTGAGTGAGAGTGAAGTCTCCAAAACCAAACAAAAGACAAGGACAAGGAAACAAAGAAAGACTAGCAAGGAAAAGGATCTTGGAGAAGAGGAAGCACCTTTTGACCTCCAAGAGGCAAAACCTGATTCTACTGAACCAGAAATGGTAACGACAGCAACAAAAGAAAAGTTTGTTCCCACTGAAGTTAAGCAAGACAAATTACTGATTTCTGCAGTTGAACAAACTCAAACTGATTCCAAAACTACAACTGTCACTGTACCACCAGAGCAGGTCCAACCAACTGAAGGAAAAGAGACCCCACTGGAGTTGCCCAAAGACAATGTTCAAATTGAGCCAAAAGAGCTGAAAAGGGTGGTGTGTAAATTTCAACCAACCAAACCTGAGATACAAACTGCAATTGATAGTGATGCACCATTACCACAACAAATGGACAGAGCTATTCAGATTGAGCAAAAGGAACTAAAAACGTTTGTATGCAAAAAAGTAGAAACTCAACTTCGGCCAGAAGATTCAGAAACGACCATAACACAAGAAACCACTGTTTTGGAGGGTGCTGAAATTTACAAACCACTGACTCCATCAGTCGAGCATGAGTTACCTTCAGAAGAGGCTCAGACAATGGGTGAGACTGAAGTCTCCAAAACCAAACAAAAGAAAAGGACAAGGAAACAAAGAAAAACTAGTAAGGATAAGGATCTTGGAGAAGAAGAAGCACCTTTTGACCTCCAAGACGCAAAGCCTGATTCTGCAGAACCAGAAACGGTAATAACAGCAATCAAAGAAAAGTTGGTTCCTACTGAAGTTCAAGAACACAAATCAGTGAGTTGTGCAGTTGAGCAAACTCAACCTCAGTCCAAAACTGAAACTGTCACTGTACCACCAGAGCAGGTCCAACCAATTGAAGGGAGAGAAACTCCACTGGAATTGCCCAAAGATAGTGTTCAGATTGAGCCAAAAGAGCTAAAAATGTTGGTGTGTGAAATTCAACCAACCAAACCTCAGGGAGAAATTGCAATTGATAGTGATGTACTATCGCCAAAAGACACTGACAGAACTATTCAAATTGAGCAAAAAGAGCTGAAACTGGTATTGAAAAAGGTAGAAACTCAACCTCGACCAGAAGATTCAGAAATAACCATAACACAAAAAACTGCTACCTTGGAGGGTGCTGAAATTTACAAACCACTGACCCAACCTGTCGAACATAAGTTACCTTCAGAAGAGGCTCAAATACACATCACTGAGAAAGTGAGTGAGAGTGAAGTCTCCAAAACCAAACAAAAGACAAGGACAAGGAAACAAAGAAAGACTAGCAAGGAAAAGGATCTTGGAGAAGAGGAAGCACCTTTTGACCTCCAAGAGGCAAAACCTGATTCTACTGAACCAGAAATGGTAACGACAGCAACAAAAGAAAAGTTTGTTCCCACTGAAGTTAAGCAAGACAAATTACTGATTTCTGCAGTTGAACAAACTCAAACTGATTCCAAAACTACAACTGTCACTGTACCACCAGAGCAGGTCCAACCAACTGAAGGAAAAGAGACCCCACTGGAGTTGCCCAAAGACAATGTTCAAATTGAGCCAAAAGAGCTGAAAAGGGTGGTGTGTAAATTTCAACCAACCAAACCTGAGATACAAACTGCAATTGATAGTGATGCACCATTACCACAACAAATGGACAGAGCTATTCAGATTGAGCAAAAGGACCTAAAAACGTTTTTATTCAAAAAGTAGAAACTCAAACTCAGCCAGAAGATTCAGAAACGACCATAACACAAGAAACCACTGTTTTGGAGGGTGCTGAAATTTACAAACCACTGACTCCATCAGTCGAGCATGAGTTACCTTCAGAAGAGGTCAAATTCAGATCACTGAGATAATGGGTGAGACTGAAGTCTCCAAAACCAAACAAAAGAAAAGGACAAGGAAACAAAGAAAAACTAGTAAGGATAAGGATCTTGGAGAAGAAGAAGCACCTTTTGACCTCCAAGACGCAAAGCCTGATTCTGCAGAACCAGAAACGGTAATAACAGCAATCAAAGAAAAGTTGGTTCCTACTGAAGTTCAAGAACACAAATCAGTGAGTTGTGCAGTTGAGCAAACTCAACCTCAGTCCAAAACTGAAACTGTCACTGTACCACCAGAGCAGGTCCAACCAAATGAAGGGAAAGAAACTCCACTGGAATCGCCCAAAGACAATGTTCAGATTGAGCCAAAAGAGCAGAAATTGAAGGTATGTGACCAGGTAGATACTATACCTCAGGAAGATTCAGAATTGACCCTGAAAGAAGAACTTCCTGTATTGGAGGTTTCTCAATCTGATCAATCAATGATTCCACCAGTTCAACGTGAATTGATGCCTGCAGAGGTTGGTTCAGTCCAATCCTCAGAGACAGTGAGTGAGATTGAGCTCTCCAAAAAGGATCCAAGTGTAGAATTAAAGGCCAAAGAAGTTGAGTCGCAGCCATCTTTCTCTGAACTTATAAAAACAGCAGCGAAGGAAATTACAAAGGGTTTGGAAGATATTTTCACCACTGATTATACCAAAACTAAAGAAAAGACTGAGGAAAAAGTAACCACTTCTGAGGATATTGTTCACCAGTCAAAGCCTCTACCAAAAGAAACAGGCTCGGCAGCTGAATCAATTCAAGATGTTTCGAGTGAGTATCAGGCTGAAGCGTTCAAAACCACTCAAGAAGTATCGGCTCCACATGAGGTCCCACCAAGTGAGCAAGAGAAAGAATTAGTACAAGACTTGTCCATAAAAATTGTTGAAACTGAACCACAGAAGTTGGAATCAGAGAAAGATTCTATTAAAGCTGAGCCACAAGAGCTGAATTTGGTGGTGTGTGAAATGATGGAAACTCAGACTAGACCAGAAGTTTCAGAATGTATCCTGACAGAAGGAATCCCTGACTTTGAGGTTGATAAATTCGATCAATCGTTGAGTCCACCAGCCGAGCATGAGTTACCTTCAGAAGAGGGTCAAATAAAGATCACTGAGATAATGGGTGAGACTGAAGACACCACAACCAAACATAAGAAAAGGAAAAGGAAACAAAGAAAGACTAGTAAGGATAAGGATCTTGGACAAGAGGAAGCACCTTTTGACCTCCAAGAGGCAAAACCTTATTCTACTGAACCAGAAATGGTAACGACAGCAACAAAAGAAAAGTTTGTTCCCACTGAAGTTAAGCAAGACAAATTACTGATTTCTGCAGGTGAACAAACTCAACCTGAGTCCAAGACTACAACTGTCACTGTACCACCAGAGCAGGTCCAACCAATTGAGGGAAAAGAGACCCTACTGGAGTTGCCCAAAGACAATGTTCAGATTGAGCCAAAAGAGCTGAAAAGGGTGGTGTGTAAATTTCAACCAACCAAACCTGAGATAGAAACTGCAGTTGATAGTGATGCACCATTACCAAAAGAAACTGACAGAGCTATTCAGATTGAGCAAAATAAACTAAAAACCTTTGTATGCAAAAAAGTAAAAACTCAACCTCAGCCAGAAGATTCAGAAACGATCATAACACAAGAAACCACTGTATTGGAGGGTGCTGAAATTTACAAACCACTGACTCCATCAGTCGAGCATGAGTTACCTTCAGAACAGGCTCAGACAATGGGTGAGACTGAAGTCTCCAAAACCAAACAAAAGAAAAGGACAAGGAAACAAAGAAAGACTAGCAAGGATCTTGGTGAAGAGGAAGAAATTTCAGACTTCCAAGAGGCAAAACCTGATTCTGCTGAAGCAAAAATAGTAAAAACAGCAATCGAAGAAAAGTTGGTTTCCACTGAAGTACAAGATCTCAAATCAGTGATTTGTGCAGTTGAACAAACTCAATCTCAGCCTGAAACTGGAATTATCACTGTACCAACAGAGCAGGTCCAACCAATTGAAGTAAAAGAAACCCCACTGGAGTCGCCCAAAGACAATGATCAGATTAAGCCACAAGAGCTGAAAATGGTGGCGTGTGAAACTCAACTGCTGAAAGCTCAGGGAGAAATTGCAATTGATAATGATATACCATCACCAAATGTTACTGTTTCCCTTGGACCTCAGCCTAAAGATTTAAAATTGCTTGAAACTGTAGACATTTCTGATTTGGAGGTAGCTCTAGCTCATGACTTGCTCCCTTCAGAGGGAACAAAGCAGACCACTGACATTGTGAGTGACAGAGCAGTTTGCAAAATCAAAACAGTTGTAGGGGTTAAAGCCATTGAAATTAAGCCACAGACATTATTCATTGATCTCATGAAAGAAGCAGTGGATGCAATTACAAACGGTGCAGAAGCAATTTTTGCAAATGATTATACAAAAACTCAAAATCGTATGCCTGAAGACTCAGAAATTTTTGATGATAATGTTGACTCTAGTGGTAGTGTAACTGATCAAACACCAGGTAGGAATATTGAGTTAGGAGTGGATAACATTATTGCAAGTAATGTTAACAATACTGACATTAATGACCCAATAATATACAATGTAGAGAAAAAACTAGGTCAGACCCAAAAAGAGACAGATTTTCAGCCATCAAGCTCAAATGTTTGCCAACAAAAGGTTTCAGAAGTGACACAAGATTCACCAAAAGAAGGCATGGGGCATGAGTGTGTAGAATTGCATGATGATTTGCATGTTGTTCAATTTGTATCTGACACCGCTGAACCACAGCAACACCAAGCACAATTATCCACAATGCTAGATATAAGCACAACAGAACAGATTGAATTCATGCTAGAGGTTTCCAATGACAGGGGTAATGTGCAAGAGACTCATGTTGAATTGCAGGTTGATAAAACTGATGGAATTCAACAACGGGAGTCAGAAATGAGAGAAAAGCACGTGGTGAAAATGGACCCGGAGGTTAAACAATTGCATGTAGATTTGCATGATGAAGACAGTCACTTTAAACCTGAAGAAAAGAAGCAAGATATGGGCGATACAAGCCAGGTGGGTGAGCTACAAGATTCAAAAGTGACAGAAGACATGCTTTCTGACTTACAGGTTGAAGCAAGCAAGAAAATCAACAAACTAGATGTCTCAGTAATGCCACAAGAAGTATCCAAGGATGACTGTAAACTTAGTATTGTGTTGAGTGATGTACAACAAGACAGAGAAAAGTTAAAAAGTCAGTTGGTAAGTGATGTGGCCCAAGATCTGTCAGAAGAGACGAAGAAGAAACTACCTGAACAAGACCCACAAGAAGCCATTTTGGAGGAGGAAACGAAGAAAGAAAAACAACACGAGATTTGTGAAGAAGATGCTACTCAAACAACTAGCAAAGCCCTAGAAGCTAAACGCCAAGAAATGTTCACTGACGACACAGAGGCTTGGCAAGTTCCTCAAGACGTTACTGCTGCATTTGAGAAATCTGACGTTTCTGTATTTGAGGTAGACACTCAAATTGAAGAAATAATTACTGTCACAACTGAACAACTTCAGAGACTTGGAATGGACCAAACAAGTCCAGATAGAAGATCATCTGGGGAGATCACAACAGTAGAAGTCCGAGAGCCCACATCTTTAGTTTTTGCAGTGAAACCCCATGAACTTGCCGCAACTTTCGCACAAATTAGTTTAGCTGAAATTGACACAATGGAGCCAGGAGAGACAGAAATTAGGGTAAAACTTCTCAAAACAACTAAAGAGGGAGAAGAAGCTGAAGAAGCGATTGCTGCTGATGAGAAAAGGCCATCAGTTTGCTATCTACAAGTGGACATACCCAAAAGCCAAGAAGAAAATGAAAATGTGTTTGTTACAATTGTCAAAGAACCAGAAATTGACATTGAAACTAGCATTCAAAGCACAAATGAAGATACATTAAGTGAGGTTGCGGCCAAAACAATTAAAATTGAAGTGCAAAGTGCTAGGCCAGAAATCCAAGAAGGAGTCCAAAACGAGGCTGTTATTTTGCTACCAGAAGAACCATACAAAGTTAAGACTGAGGTTGTTGAAATTAGTTTGTACGAACAAAAACTAGAGGAAACACAAAAGGAGCCTGAAGTGCGTGTGATTACAACAACAACCGAGACAAGAGTAGAAGAAAATGTGATGGAAATTGAGTCAAATATTGAGGCTACTGGAGTTGAGGAATCGATCACAACTGAATTGGGCAAGATAGCTGACGTCAAGCAAATTTGTGTTATGGATTCCAGACCCATTGAAAAGGACTCAAAGGAAATTGAACAAAGCGCTCTGTCTGACAAGGAGAAACCACCGCACCAACTTACAACCCAAGAAGATGATATTGTAATTAAAACGGACACTGTGACTGTACAATCGGTTGGTTCTGGTGATACGGGGAAACCAGACAGTAAAATCAGAGTTGGAGAAAAGTCTTCAATTTGTTCAGAAGTCAACATTGAGAAAACAGTTGTACACAAGAAGCCAGAACAAGGAACCATATTTACAGAAGAGCAGACAACAACTGTCAAGGTTCAAGAAATCCAACCAGAAAAATCATTCATTGAGCTGATGAAGGAAGCGGCTCGAGAAATTACAAGAGGTGTGGAAGGCATTGTTACAGGTGTCACTCCCAAAAGTCAAACATCTGTAGAGGATAAATCAGATTCAAAACTAGAAGACAAACAGCCTGAATTGACTCGGTATTCTGGCACACAACTAGAAAGAGCAAATTTTGAAACTGATAACGAACAAATTACCGTTAAAACACCATCAACGGAAGAGGTTGACCATTTGAAAGCTGATGAGGACAGAACTGCTGAATCACTTGAAGTTGAAAGTCAACAAGGCAAACAAAAAGACATCAAACAAGACGAAATGGAAAAAGTAAGCAATTTACAACAAGATCAAGACAAAACAGAAAAGCAACAGCAATTTAAACCAAGTGAAAAGGGAAAGGCCAGTCAAGAAATCAAGGGGATATCAGACAAATCTTTTGTGGTCATGATGAGAGCAGCTGCACAAGAACTTGAAAGGGAACATGCTGAAATTGAACAACCCAAAATGGCAAAACCAGACAGTGCACAAGGAAAAGCATATGCTAAAGAAAAAACAGCTATTGCGCAGCTGGAGTTGCAAGAAACAAAGCAGGAAATAATCAAATCTGATGTTGATAAGAATCCAACAGATTCAGTGTCCGACATGTCTGAAGAAAAAGATCTTCTTGAAGAGGTTCCTGAAATTTCACAAAGGCGCATTAGAAGACGAGAGAGTTTAGGTGTCATTGAAGACCCAGGAGTTAGTCCAACTGAAGTTGTCCAAACGTTTACAGATATTCTGACCACAACACTGCTTCAACCAACTCAGAAAATTAAATCCACAAAAGTCATACCATCTAAATCAAAGACAACAGTGTTTGAAACAGCTGTGAAAAAGGAGAAAGTTCCTGTTTTACTAGAAGCTAGGAAGTCAATTGGTGATGAACCAACAATAAAGCAAATTTATGCAGAATTTGAGTCAAAAAGGCTTGATATAGAACCACAAATTAAAGATATAGAAACTGTAAAAGAGGAGATGGATAAACAACTAAGCACTGAGAATCAAGATCGAGATGCAAGTGAAACAATTCAAACCTCTCCTGATGTCTTGGCAACAGTGGAACCACAAGAAGCTGAGTCAGCTAAAGCATTACCATCTGTAGTAGTTGATGCTGTTAATAAAATGGTTCAAACTACTATAATGGAAGCTACAACTTTGATTTCAAGCCCCGACAAATTGCGGGATGCAGTTGAAACTATAGACACTACTCCCAAAGAGCAAAGCACTGGCAAAACTGAAGAACAAGTTGAATGTGTGCCACTAGTCAAACAAGAATCAGAAGTGGTGAAATTGGGTACTGTCCAACCTGTCCAAATTTCTGCTGAACCTGAGGGGACTGATTTAAGCAAAACATTGGCATTAAATGCACTTAAACTTGTTGAGACAAATATGACAACAGAAATTACACAGCAAGACCAAGAAGCTAGGGCTACTACAGAGCAAAAAGATACTGAATTGACAAAGGCTATTACAGCGTATTCTCTTGAAACCAGTCGTGCACCAGAAATTAAACTGACTAGCTCTATAGAGAAAGACCAAGAGGCTATGGATGAAATGACTCCATCTGAAGTGCTGGAAATGGTTGAAACTGTAGGTGCTGCCCCAGAAACTGAACAACCTTGTCCAAAAATAGCAGAAAGAACTAAAAGTGAAACTGATCAGGAATTTTTTGATGCTTTGACCACTACAGAGCCACAAGATTTTACCTCCACCAAAGCAGTTACATTTAAGGCAGTTATTCCACCCAAAATTGAACAATCTAGCACTGTAAAGGATAACCAAGAACCTACTCTGGATGTTTTGACAATCACCGATACTGAATCAAGAGATGTGCCATCAGATGTGCTAGATGCAGCTAAATCTGTAGTTACAGCAGCTATTGTGAACGCCAGAACTATGATCCTAGAATCTCAAAGTGAATGCGAGCAAACCATCAAAAGTTCTTCTGACACTTTGGCAACTGAGGAACCATCTGAACCTCAAGAAGTTCGACTGACTGAGATATTACCAACTGAAGTCTCGGACGTTACCAAAACATCAATTGTTGCTCCACAAACTGATCTTTCAAGCTCTTCGAAGCAAGATGAAGAAAGAATTGAACCAGCGACTTTTAATATTTTGGCTACAACAAAACCAACTGAGTTAAAGCAGGGGAAGGTTGAGGCTAGTGACACTGAAACCAAAGACGTAGAAGCCATCGTTGCAACATTGGACACTACCGAACTGCAAAATGTACCTTCAACAATTACACCATTTGTTATGACCAAAGACAAGGAAGAGCAACCGAAAACTATAAAAACAGAATCTGAAACGCTAGATATTGTTGTCAAAGAGCATGAAGGCAGCATTGAACCCAAAACACAGACTGTCTTGACAGATGAACTTGATAGTTCAGCAACAAAGGCAACAGAAGAAATTCAAGAACCTGAACTGACAATATTGTTAACATCTGAACCGCCTGCCATCGAACAAACCGAATTGAAATTTGAGGTGTTTGGAATCCCAACGGAACCCTCAAAGATGCAACTGACTGGTGCATCTAGCGATATCGAAAAGTCTGACAAACAAAGCAAAGAGGTTGAAATCCATGTAAGAGATTGGAATCAGTCTCAAAAACCAAAAGTACAATCTGAAAGTGCCTCTTTCATGACTTCAAGTAGAGCACAAGAAACTGAATTGGATGTGATAAAGCCAACTTCCCAAACGACATCATTAAAACAAGAATTAGACATTGCACGACAAGACCAACTGACTCCAAGTGAGTCTTCTCAAATTAGCGAGACAGAGGTTATTGTATTGGAAACTGTTACAGAGACAATAGTGAAAGTAAAAACCAAAGAGAAGGAAAAACACGAAGCTGACTTGAGTGAACCTCGATTTGGTCAGATGTCAGAGGGAGTAATGCATAAAACACCTCAAGAAGTTGAAACTGAAAAAGCCTCAAAACCATGTACCGATGTCCAAATTGAGCAAGAAAAACAAGAACCAGAACTGAAGAAAGTCACCAAAATAGTGACGACTAAAACAGAGACTTTGGAGCATCCAGAAAGTACCTCTACAACAACAAGTACTGACGAAAAACTCCTTCAAAGAGTGGAAAAACCCCAGGTAAATTTGGTTTTAGAATTTCTTAAACGATTAAGATTTGTAGACTATTTTGTTCATAATAAATCACCAAATAATCATTCAAATTGTAAAACCATTCACTAAGGTCCCATAACTCATACCCAATATGTCACATTCCTAGTTTTATTCTTTTCACATGTTTCCAAATCATTCATATTTTCATTCACAAGTCACCATCACCATCTCAAAGCTAACATCTGCACGGATTTGTATAGTGTGTAATATAGCATGCTTATTGGCACCCTTCAATGCTAATGCTACAGGTAGTTTTCCGCGTCACATTTGATTGACATTTTGAAGCCGCTTAACGCATTTTTAACAACATTAGTGTAACCAGCATCATAATGTGTTATCATGTTGTACTTAACTCATTCTAACTCCCTAACTTCATGAATCCTAATACACAATTTTCAGGAAACTTTGAAGGTCGCTGATGAGACTTTAGCTGAAACTGAAGTAGTCGAGGAAGAAGTTTGGGAGGAGCCGGAAGAATCCGTCATGAGGAACATTTTCTCAGAGATAAACCTCCTCGTTGAATCTGGACCAAGCTGCCAACTTCTGAAGGTGCAAAAGACACGGGCAACTCACTTTTGTCCTTTTGTTGTAGGCCCAAGTGGCTCTAATCATGCCTTACTCTTTTATTGTTATATGGCGTGTGTTTTTAAAATCTTTTTCACAAATTCATTCTATTTTGCATTGGCTAAGCACTTTTGAGCCATTAATTACATGGTACTTTCATAAGAAATATCAATCATACAAACAATCATTTTTATTTGTATATATATATTAGTTTATTAGTATTAGTTTTCTGTTCAAGCCCCCCCAATGGCATCAAATGTTATTGGTTTAACTCTGAAGAATGTTGTGATATGATCTGAAACCACGCAGGTAAAAAATCCTAGTATGTAATTCAAGTTTCGATCAATTCTCCCTCTTCTGTCAACAATTAATTATATTTAAATAATGTATGATAACTTGAAATGAGAAGTCAAAAGTCTAACATGCAATATTTTAATTCAGGTAAAGCCAGTGGAGGAAACCCCAGAGACCCAGTTCACCTGCACCAGACCAGCTCCGGAGCAGGACCGAGTGAACCAGCTCCTCTGCAAAGTCCTGGTCTGCAAAAACCAACCTGCAACGATGAGTCCGACTGAGGTGGAACAGCAACTCAAAGAGGCTAAGGTGAGATAACTACAGTATTTATTTATTCATTCATTTATTTTGCAGTTCCTTTAGACCCTTTTTTCAACTAGTGTGCCAGGGAAAACTAGTGTGCCTTGAGGTATTGCTGGGTGTGCCTTTAAAAAAATCTAATTTGGATTCACAGATGGACCTATTTTTAATATGTAAAATTCCCGAACATTTTACATATTAAAATTCCCGAGAGTCCCGAACAGATACATTTGTACCGAAGAAGAAAGCAAAACAATCACAAATGCCAAATTTAAAGAACCAGACAATGGCACTATCATGATTTGCCATATTACACCTTTTTTTTTTTTTAATTAAAAGGTCTGATTTGGTAATGATAATTAGTAGGTGCTGTGCCATGGTATCTTTTCAATCAAAAAAAGTGTGCCGCAACTCAGAAAAGGTTGAAAAACACTGCTTTAGACAGTAAAGGGATACTCTTCATACTTTTTCTACGGTTACTATTTTTATGTATGATTTAATGATTCTCACAAACTTGTTCCATGTTTTAAGGGCAGTTTAGATGTAAACTCTATAATGCAAAAAAGGAATATCTAGATGGATTACAATGACTTGAATTCAGGCTCAATTAGTTTTTTTTGAGTAGTTTTAAGTTAAGATTTCATTACTCAGTGTACTTATATATATCTGACTTATTTCTGAAGGGCTTCAATACTTCTCATTTCTTTTATTCTTTGTTTTCTGATAGTGGTTTAAGATACAGTTTGTTATAAGAACAGTTACTTTTGCCATCCACTTCCGGTCTTTTGTTTGTCTTTTTACATAAGACATACACAGAATTTAATAAAAGCACGGAGAACATGAACTTGCGCACCTTAAATAAGAAAGATACTTCTCATTTCAATCAATTTATTTCTAATTTTTGTAAGAAAATTACTGCATTGGTAGATTTTTTCTTGTTTCAAATGAAATTATTTTTACCCGGCCATAGATACCATAATAGATTCACAATTCAGGTCATTCGAACAATTTACTCTCCCCCATCTAACACTATTTAGTAATTTTAACTAATACTATATATCATTTTTTATCCGTTTTGTAAAATGCTGTGAAAACAAACTTGTTAAAACCATGTATAATCTCTGTGTTTGATCCAGGAGTGCAGAGAGGCGGCCTTGGCCCAGGTTTCTCTTCTGTCTGAGCAGAGACGAGGAGGCGAGGTGAGCTCCCAGGCCTCAGAGCTGGTGGAGGACCAGTGGAGGAGTGCCGTCCAGGACTTAGACTCCGTGATCCAGAAGAAGGAGGCTGAGCTCGAGATGGTCACTGACTACGGCAAACAACTGGAAGAGGCCAAGGAGAGTCTGGAGAACATGAGGAAAGAATTGGACACGGCTACAAAGTGAGTATAAATATATAAATGTGTGTATTTTTGGACATTATTTCACATAAAATGCCTTTCTACATGAAAACATGACATGATGAAAAACGTGTGATATATTTTTTAACTTAGATTTATGTGAGTAAACTACAGTAGAAGTTTCGATAACACTTTAGATTAAGGTTCCTTAGTAAACTATGTATAATGAATTAATAAGCGCTTGTTATGTGTTTAGAAGAATTTATAAGGCATTTACAACCATTTATTAGCATGATAATTCAAAATAATGTAATATGCAGCTCATTGATGCTCTGTACATGTGGTTTATTCACTCAAACATGTTTTGGCTGATGGATTATAAACATGTATAAGGCGTTACAAGTGCATAAACAAACTATTAGTGCTTATTAACATCTTATAAATAGTTAACTAACGAACCTTAATCTAAAGTATTACCGAAGTTTCAAATTTAAGTTTTTTTCTTATTCACCTGCAGTGTCTCACCTTAATTATTTGTCTTTCAGGGCTCCAGGTGAAAGTTGCTCTGAAGAGGCAGAGCGTCTTGGCATTTTGCAGAGGACTTTGGAGAAAAGACGAGTCATCATTATCCAGCTGATTATAATCTACAGAAAACTATACATTATTTTTACCAAATCTGAAAAGGCTGCTGCGCAAAACGTCCTCAAAAATCTGCAAAACGAATGGAGACTTGTCGAGAAAACCATTGAAAGGTCACTGTACAACAAGAACGCAATTTCCTACGAGACGGACGGCATCAAGACGGAGATGACCAACTTGAAAGGGCAGTTAGGAGATATTGCTAAAGAGCTTGACGAAATTCAAAGCGAGAACTGGAATTGTACCGAAGCACAAAAGCTCATGATTATGAACGCCGAACTTAGTGCCGCTGAACAAAAATACTGCTGTTTGAAAGATCTTGCAGAAGAAATCCTCCCTAACTCACAATGGGAAAAGGACAGTAAAGAAATTCAAGATGGCGTCCAAAGAGTTGAAGATGAATTTAGACAAACCAAGGATAAATTGTGTTCCAAAATCCAAATTAGCAGTAATCCAATTATGGAGAAGATCCTTGCTGTGATGAATGATGCGTTTTCTTGGGCCAAAAAGACCGAAACAGACATCGAAGGAAGACGAAAGAGGGTGTCTTTGCTTCCTGAAAAGGTTCACCACCAACTTCGAGATCTAAAGAAGCTGCAATCTGAAGTAATGACCAAACAAGGCCAGCTGGAGGCGCTAGTGGAAGAAGTGTATGAGCTTTTACCGCAACTAAACGAAGATGAAGAGGTCCCAATGGTCACCGCATCCTTGAAATCTTTGGAAGAACTGTCCAAGTTGACGGCAGAGAAGTTAGCTAACGCAATAAGGCAAACCGAGTCAGGACTACAAACTAGAGAGAAGTTATCCCAACAAATTGCAGATTTGGATGCGTGGATTATGTCTTATTTCGACAAAAAACCATTCAATAGTAGTGAAATGGAAATGAGCTTGTCGGATTTGGAACGCCAGGCTAGAAAAATCCAAGAAACGCACGACAAAGCTGAAAAACAAGCCTCAATTTGCGAAGCGCTTTTGGCGAAGTCTAAAGAAATTGCGCCAGAACTTAGCATTGCAGAGAATTGCCAGCTTTTCGACAGGCTCACAAACCTCCAAGATGACATACAAGATGCAATTGAAAAAGAAAAATCGAACAAGCAAGAGGTAGAGGACTGTATTCGGATGGTAGAATCAAGCAAGCAAAAGCTGAATCCGATTGAAAAGAGCTTAAGGCACATGCTTGTTGATTTGAACCGACCGAAATTCCCGATAACAAGCAAGTCCCTCCAAGCCTTGCAGCCACTGAAGAACACTCTTTCTGAACATAAGTCGCAAGTCGAGGTCTTGGAGCAGTGGTTGCCTCAAGAAAAGACCAGAGAACTTCAAGGTTTAATCACCGATCTCGAAAACAAAATGTCCTCCATGGAACCCAAAGCCACCGAGCACGAGATGTACCTAAATTTGAGGAAGTTCTTGGAGGAACTGAAGGAGAGCATGAAAGACCAAGCCCGACAAGCCAAAGACGAAACGGAAGACATTAACAAGTACAAGCGATGCCAGAGTTTGCTGGTGCAATTCCCTTCGATCAACGTGCACTGCCGAGAAGTTAGATCCAAGCTGGAAGAGATTTCACCCGAGCTTTACCCGTCGCAGTTAAGCGCAGAACAACAAAGGTTAAAACAGACGGAAGACACTCTTAACACAATGGAAACATCCCTAGACAATACTTTGACCATCATCGAAGGCAAGTTGCTGAGAAAATTGGATTTGGAAACAGAAACTAAAGCGTCCACATGCTTTTTGAAGAACATGAAGAAAGAGTTGAAGAACATGGAGGTGGTGAAGCTGAACAAAGCCGACATAGATAAAGAATACCAGAGGATTTTAACGCTGAGGAGGACAGTGGAGCTGAGATTGAGAGCGTGGGAGGTGCTTAGACGGAAGGGGAACAGGAGGGAGCCAGGAGAAGAGGATCTGGTCAGGCTGAAGGAGGAGGTTCTGCAAGAGTGTGACACACAGCTGGTAAGTGACATGAAATAATTCTGTATGGCTGTAGTCAACTAAAGAAATTCTTGGTCGACCAGCCCTATTGACCGATTAATCGACTAAATGAGCATGTGGCAAAAATATACAAAAGCTCTGTGGTATCTTCATGTATCTGACCCAGACTGCACTCAGAAGACCAACAATGCACAGGAAAAGCAAATATTTAGACATAGAGATACTAGGAAACACAGTATTTATATGTTGGACTTCAAAATCTAACGCACTCCATATCATTTTGTTTTGTTGTTTTGTCGTATAAATCAATTTAATCTAAAGAATAAAAAAAAGATTAATCAACTAATAAAAATGTTGGTCGACTAAGACTCCATCGACCGATTAATCGACTAAACGACTAAAGGATTACAGCCCTATAAATCTGTTTACGAAAAATGAGACGTGTAATCCCTCATTGGTCCAAGGCAAAGCAAGTTTATTTTAGAGCACAATTTGTACACAAAGCAGAAGTAGGGCTGTAGTCGACTAAAGAAATTATCTGCCCTATCGACCGATTAATCGACTGGCTGTATTTCGAACAGCCTATAAGACACATTTGGTTTACAAAGTATTACACATCATACTTGTACACCCACAAACAAACGGGTGAACACATAGGTTTATACATAATTCCACCCACACTTTTCAAAGTCCACAAAGTGTCCGTATTTCTCAAGTAAATGCCATGTTAGCTCGTGGGAAGAAGAAAAACTTATAGACCCTTTAAAAGTCTGTAAACAAAAACATTCTAAATTCAGAACGGAGGCAAAAGTGAAGTGCAACATAATGTGATTTCACATAGAGAAACTGGGATTAACATCAGAATATCACAAAATATGACAAATGTAGATGATTTTGTGTCAGTAAAAGCCTCAGACACATGCGAGTGACATCAGAGCTGCTTTAAACACATTTATTATTGTATTTTACATTATGTTTTAGGAAATTATGATAAACTCTTTGCATTTTTGATGAAGAAACAATCAAGGTTTATGGGTTTTACTGGAAAAGCCCACAATAATTTTTTCATTCTATCTAGAAATATATTAGATACTATTCCATAAATTAGATTCTTTTGTAGCTAAAATACAATTTTAAGGCTAGAAAATTGTATTTTTCTATTGCCATTAATAGAACTGCACGATTTAGGAAAAATATCTAATTGTGATTTTTCTGACCAGTGTGAATGTTTTACATTACATTTGCGATTTACGTTTTAAAAATAGGATTCAGTTCAATTCCCATTTTAAATTTTGTCGGTTTTAGTCGTGTTTTTGTCACGTTCTGTTGTGTTTGTCATATTTAAACGCGTCTTTGTTGTTTTATGTCATGTTGGTTTTTTTTTTTCGTTTTAGTGCCTTGAGTTACGTTTGTTGTTTGTTGGTGCGTTGTTGCCCCTTTTGAACTATTTTCTGTCGCTTGTTTCAGAACATGGTTGTACAAATCTAGTGTACAAAGCAAGACATTTTGTTGTTTGTGGAAGAAATGATTGCACTTAAAAAATTGCAACTTCTGCTATTTACTTATTGCACGCATTAAGATTGTGTTTTTGTGTGGATTTGGTTTAATTGTGCAGCTCTGGCCTTTAAGAGGTAAATAAAGTCATCTGCTCAGAGGCTTCAGAGGCTAAACAACAGGAGAAAAAGTGTGTTTGAACAGACAGCTGCATTAAAGACACAGTCAGTCAATCACAACACCACCATTTCACAAAAATAGCAGATTTTCACAGGGACCAGCTCATGATTCCATTTTTATCACTGTATCACTGTGCTCTACCGACACGCAGCAACAGGCCACAGCGACACGTGATTTCTTTGTAAATATCTCTGTTAACGCCAGTCTCCATCTGTTGCAGGAGAGCATCACTGAATCCAGACGGTCTTTGAGAACCTACTCCATCACAGTGAGAAGAGTCATCCTCCTCTTCCTCCACATCGAAGTCCGTCTGCGGTACCGCTTTGGGCCCCGTGGACTCTGCTCTGAGAGACGGGACCAGATCCACAGGTCTTTGGACTCTCTGCACCAGGACTTCCAGAACCTCGTGGACCAGTTCAAGACCTGCTTCAGCCCGAACAGTGTCCTGTCACCGTCTGCTGTGACAGAGCTACAGGAGAAGACCCTGAGCCAGCTGCTGGTCATGGAGGCCACGGTGCAGGCGAAGGGGCAGATGGAAATGGACAAACTCAACAGGTGAGGGGTTTGAACCTGAACGAGACAAAGCAATGGGCCTGGCAACAAGAGATGCAAGCTGGTTTAAAGTGATTCATTCTGGAGCTCTGTTCTGTTCTGTTAGAATATTATTTAGAATTGAGGCAGGAGACTAGAGAAGCGAACAGAAGAGAAGAGAGAGGAAAGAAAAGAGAAGAGGGAGAAGTGAAGAAAAGAGAAAGAAGAGAAGTGAGAGAAGAGATGAGAGAGTAGAGAGAGAAAAATGAGAGAAGAGAGAGAAAAGAGAGAAGCGAAAAGAAGAGGGAGAAAAGAGAGAAGAGGTGAGAGAAAAGAGGAGAAGGGAAGAGAGAGAAGAGGGAGAAAAGTGAGAGAAGAAAGAGAGAAGTGAGAGAAGAGACGAGAGAGAAGAGAAGAGTGAGAAGAGAGAGAAGTGAGAGAAGTGAAAAGAAGAGGGAGAAAAGAGAGAAGAGGTGAGAGAAAAGAGGAGAAGGGAAGAGAGAGAAGAGGGAGGAGAGAGAAAAGTGAGAGAAGAAAGTGAGAAGTGAGAGAAGAGATGAGAGAGTAGAGAAGAGAAGAGTGAGAAGAGAGAGAAAAGAGAAGTGAGAGAAATGAGAGGAGAGAGGAGGGAGAAGAGAGAGAAGAGGTGAGAGAAAAGAGGGAGAAGAGAAGGGGGAAAAGAGAGATGAGAAGAGAGAGAAGAGAAAAGAAGAGAACAACCTCCTCATTCAATGACAAGCTAGGTTTTGTTTATTTCCCCATGTTGATTCCTTCTTCTAACACCAAATCCTGATCAGAAGACAACACATACTTTATTTTAGGTTATAAAACATGAGACACCAAATTACACAAGAGCAAGTTTAAAGACCTTTAATTTGGTGTTTTCCAACCAGGGGTACGGAACCCCAAAAGGTACGTGAGGAATTACCAGGGGATACTTGGAATGGTTTTATGTTTTAAATGGAGATGAAATGTACTTTTATCTGCAAAAAAATGTTATTAGTTGGAAATTTAGCATCTTATTGGAGTATCTTGGAGCGTAAATATAATTAAAACAATAAATATAATAGTAATAATTGACTATATTCGACTAGTTAAACCCATTTATTTGTGCAAAACTCAAGTGAAAATACCTTAGGGGTACTCGAGACAAAAAAGGGTTTTAATTAAATATCATCGTCTGTGTTTAATGTTTGCAGTTGTGTGGAGCAGTACAATCATTACTGCCAGCTCCGTGACGACATTGCCCTGAGACTGGAGAGAGCAGAGGAAAGCGTGAACGAACTGATGTCCCAGAAAGTCACGTGTCTGAGGGACTGCACCCAACAACAGGACCAGCTCAAGGTTTGGAAAGTCACATTAAATCTATCTTCATAATTGTACTCCTCTTCTTAAAGTCTACCGTAAAATTTGGACTATTGAGCGCACCTGAGCATAAGCCGCACCAGCCATATTTACAAGGAAAAACACATTTGTACTATAAGCGGCAGGTGTTCACGTTTAACATGAGACATTTACACAGGATGGTTTTAATTGAACCCATGCCTTGCACGTGCAGCAGCTCTGTTTCCTTCTTTGGCTCCATGTCGATTGCTTTTAACTTAAAGCTGTGTCATATCCATTTCTTCGTGTGTTTTCTGTGATGACGGTATGCACGTGATGCAAACTGACTGTTTAAACACAATCAAACTAGTGTATTCCTCCACTCTCTGGTCTGTCCAACTCTTGCGCTTTCTGCTAGAGCGCCCCTAGAGGCCGTTCATGTAAATATAGATAAATTAGCCACATCACTGTATAAGCCACAGGGTTGAAATCATGAGAAAAAAGTAGCTGCTTATAGTCCAAATTTTACGGTAGATGTCTTAACGTAGCCCTAGTGAATGAATGTGAGAGTGAATGGTTGTCTGTCCTTGTCTCTGTGTCTCTGTGTTAGCCCTGGGACGAGTCGGCCACTGTCCAGGGTGTACCCCACCTAAGGCCCAAAGTCACTGGGATAGGCTCCAGTCAACCGCGACCCCTAACGGGAATAAGCGGTAGAAAATGAATGAATGAATGAATGAATGAAATGTCTTAACGTTCTCAAAATGTTCTAATTATCGCTAGGTTTGGTGGATAGCTCCTGTGGTGATTATTTATTATAGGTTTACATCAGAGAAGTTGTAGTTTTTGAAGAAATGTTGGAAAATAAAAGTTTAAAATGACAGGAAAGGCTAAAACAGAACCGCTCTGTGATGTCATCAAAAGGTGACGCACCATTGAAAATGCAGAGACAATTTACACACAACTGACACTATTTTTTTGACAGTTTAAACACTAAAATAACAATATAAAGGTGTTACCGGGTATTTGTCAGATCATAATTTATATGGATGTTGGCCCTTTCTTAAAAATTTTTTTTAATTATTATTGAGTACAGAATACATAATATCAAACAAGACAGAGACCATAACTGAATACCAATAATAAACAACATTTACAGACACATCAATAACATAATGACAAACAAAAACAGGACATAAGAAAAAATAACAAAAAAAAGATAAAATAACATAAGGGGGAATAAAAACTGATCCTAATTTTCTGAAGGTGTAGGGGAGTTTGTATTTGCAATTTTTATATATAAATTTTTTCTAAGATATTCTGAGGATGTTGGCCCTTGTTTACAGCCTGGTTGCTATGGTAACAGCTGTGGAATTACCTCTAACTGTGTCATATTTGTGCTCAACCAGGAAGTAACAACATGAACACTACGAAAACTGTCAAACTGGGAACAAATGGGCAAAATGTTTAGTCAAATCTTAAATATAATCATGTTCACTACCTTTTTTTACCTGTCACATGGACTTTAAACCGTCCTCCCTTGTTTTCCAGTCTCTTTGTTCAGAGATCGACTCCATTCAGACGGGCCTGTCCGGTCTGAACGAGTGGTGTGCCGAGCCGAGCTGCAGACGGCGCAGGGAAACAACGGCTGCCGTTTTGTACACGCGAGTTTCGAGGCTCAGACGCCGCTCCAGAAAACTGAGCTCCAGATGTGGACAGAGGATCACCGAGTGGAGCCACATCGCCGACAGCGTGAGTGCCATTAAGCTACGTTTTGACTGGCTCTGGTCGCCTTAGACTGGTTTGTCTTGGAGCGCTTTGGCTGAACCTGAATTATACTTTTTAATCATGAGGCCAATGTCAGCGATTCACAAAAAGACGTTTAGTAATTCCAAGTTTGTGGCTGAGAGACATGGATAAAGCCAGAATAAACTACTTCCTGTTTGTCCTCATCTTTTATTTGCATTTATTTCCTTCTCGATGCACGTGTTTAAAATGTATCCAATAGGTTTTTGCTTCTTTAGAAATCACTTTTAGATTTGCGGCTGCTGAATTTCCAGCAGCAAAGCTTTGGCATAAGTGCAATAAGTTAAGGAGTCTGAGATTAATATAAAACAATATAAGAAAGTTAACATTTTATAATTTGTACTTACAACAGGTATTGATACACCAAATGAAGTCAAAATTAGAAAATTGTAAAACCTTTCATACTCACTTTAAAGCCCACATATTCTACTACAGTGACTTATATGAGCTTTAAACCCTGTTCTAACAATGTTCTTCAGCAAAAACACACCTGGAGTAGCATTCAGCTGCATTCATGCTATTTTGAGGAATGTTTGTTAGAAAATCCTCTCCCTCCGAACGTCAAACACACTTCCTGATGAAGTTCCTGGTTTTTGGACGTATTTTCAGATCATCTATGTCACTTATTCAAGAATCTTCCACTGTTTTAGTCCTTAAATCATCGCTAGACTCGTTCTGAACATTTCTGCCTCTAAACACGATCACTGCTGCTGCTCATCCGCAGTGTAATGTTGGTTGATGGCTAACTTAACTAGTTTGTGTGAGTGCTAGGCGCCATCTAGCACTACGTAAGTAAGTGTCTTTTGACAAAGAATATTAAACTTTTTTTTTCAAAACATGAGATGGCAGATTTAAGGCACTCAAGGCATGTTTAAATGATAATAACAATATGAAAAATGCAGAATATTTTCCTTTAACAGAGCACTGTCAGATGTAACTCTGTAGCTAAAGTTACTTAAAGTTCTGCTTTAAGACAGTGGAGACATTCTCGCACTCGACTGTTCCACTCGAAAACAAACCAGCTGAAATATGGCTTTAGTGAAACATCTGATAAAAACTGATTAATATTATTTATGTTTGCCTCTCATAGTCTGTGAATCGACTGCTCTTTTTCAAGGTCTAGTGCAGTGAACATGTTTTTCTGAACGTCCCCCTGTCTCCCGCAGGTGGAGAAGGCGGAGGCGGTCCTGTCACAGGTGGAGGCGGAGCTTCCCTCTCTCTTTCCCCTGAGCAGCGGCACAGAGGAGCTGCACGACGCCGTTCAGTCGTGGGAGCAGTACCAGGACCGTCTGGACTGTGAGCACCGCGCGCTCTCTGCTCTGGAGCTCAGAGTGGCACGTCTGCTCGGAGTCCCCGCCCACCTGGAACAGGCCCCGCCCACACCGCTCTGTCAGCAGCTGCAGGCCATGCAGACGCGATACAACAGGTAAACGGGACTGCACTGATATCTCTGGTTAAAAGGTTTGTTCAGCCACGATTTCTTGACAGGGAAGATTTTTAGCATCTTTTTCTCTTAGTTGTTCCATCTTGTGTCGTTTTAATCAGTTTATTGTGTAATTATTTTTATTTTTATTCTTTTGTCGAGAACAAAGTTGATTCCATTATTCAAATCTGTTCAAAAGTCACAGAAGTGCAGCAGATGTAGCAGCCCATGTCATTTTTAGCTCACTGTCATATTTTTGAAAAGTGAGCTTTTTATTGGGTTGTTTTACTAGGTTGGCTCAATTATGGCAACAAATATAATCACAATTATTTGGCTCATAATTGAAATTACGATTATTTTAAACTGTTTCTTTAATATTGCCAACATTATTCTTTAGAGAAAGAATAGAATATATTTTATTAGTAATGTTAGTAAGTGCCTTTGCTCCAGGTTTTCCTGTAATTCTGCAATTAGTTGTTATATATTTTTTATATTTCAGCATTTTTTGTGGGGAAAAAAATTTAAATAATGAGGTTAGAACCCTGCACAGAGGGGATTTATTTTCATCTAGATTTGGTTAAATTATTATTATTTTTTTCTTTCTTTTTATCCCAAGTCGTCCTAAATACATACCTTCATACTTGGTTCACGTTTCATTATTCAACTATTATTTATCCAACCACAGCACAATAAATATATGTCATCTGAAAGCTCATTTAAAGTCTATATGAAAGCTCTCAAAATGATCTAATTATCATTAGGTTTGGTAGGTGCCCACCTGTGGCAATTATGTGTAGTGTAAGGTGAGACACTTTAATTTAAAGATATCAATGTTAAAGTTTTTCATCATGTCATGTTTTCATGTAGAAATAAGGCATTTTGTTTGTAAAACTGGCCAAAAATGCACATATTTGGGACATTTAAATCTGAAAAATGTACAGAACCAGGTTTAAATTTCGTGGTTCATTTTGTAACATATTTTAGTTATAAAAATGTACACAAGGGATTTTGGATTTATTATTTAGTTTTTAAGTAAACTAGATTGGACTGAAAATTGTCATAAAAATTCAAAATCTGCCTCTTTTTTTTAACCTAAAACTTCAATAAATCAGTTTTAGAATTAGATTTGAACAAATCCTTGAGTCCGTTGTGTCAGAATCTTGTTGAGTCCAGATTGTACAGTTTGGTGTAGGATCTACTTTAAGGCTGATCTTTATGTCTCGAGGGACAAAAATGCATTTTAAGAAAACGGCCTTTGAAGTTACAATGTCCCAGAGAAATCTATGGATGAAGTGAATTCAATGGAAGAATAAAACATCTTTAGGAGCAGATTGGACACGTTTGTTGTTTCCACATGAAAGTCGATATGCTGAGAGAAAAAACTGACCAAAAAACAAAGAAAAAGAAAATTCGTTTTGCCTGTAGTGTCTCGCCTTAACCTGTCACACAGACGTTAAAATAGTATTACCAAATGTTTTATGTTATGGTGTGAAATGGTAAACGGCTACGATTATTTCTCTCTGCGTCTGATTTAACGATGACACTGACACTGCTGACTGTTTCTAGCGTGAGCGACAGCAGCAGCGCCGGTCTGGCCTCGTCCCGATCGGAGCTGGAGGACAGAGAGAGGAGCCGCGAGGAGCTGCAGAGGCTCAAGGTCTGGCTGGAGGCGGCCGACCACTTACTGTCGGAGCCCGAGACCGGCAACGCGCACGAGATTCAGGTCAGACACGTTGTAGCACCCTCAAGGATTAAGCATGAGAACGATTTTGAAAAACAGGGTTTTATTCTTCACAACCCGTGAGAACTGGTACACAAAAAAATGCAAATAAAACAATATTAAAATACATTCATTCTTTATATCAAACACACAAAATAAAAGTAGACAAACCTCATGAGCTGACATTCAACGAGGGGCTATTTTCTTATTTGGGCTTCCGTTTGTCTTCTTATGCTTCTTATTTGTACTTTGTTTATATTTTTTTGTTTATTACATTATTTTCACCTTAATTCGACTACAGGTCTGCAAAACGTGTCCTAGCAATCGCGCTGAAGGCTGAGTACGCACTTAATTGGGGCCGGGCCGAACCTTAATTTGAATTACTTGTTCCGTGCATAATCCACCACTAGATGGCGTAAACATAAAGATAAATGACAAACACTAAAAAACACTAAATGAAATGCATAGAGAAGACAGACAGTTACACACGTCCTCCAGGGCCGGCTCACAGCAACACTGTGAGAACTAAATCAAATCAAATCAAATCAAACTTTATTTATAAAGCGCTTTTCATACAAAAATTCTAACACAAAGTTCTTTCCAATTTACATATTAAAAACGTTTAGCCTGAACCCACCCCCACCCAGGCCCCACCATCCCTACATTAAAGCTTCCACGCAAACACACACGCACACACACACGCACACATTCACGCACAAACACACGCACACATTCACGCACACGTACATACACTAAGATAATGGGCATGAGGCTGAATGCAGGTGAACCAGCTGTGAGAGCACCATCAGAGGAGCCGTCTGCACCAGGAGCAGAGAGTCGCCTGCAGCCAGAGGACACAGACTCAAGACCCAGAGCAGAGATTAGGCACAGACTAAACACTCCTGCAGCGTCTTAGTGAAGTTTGAAGTGGTTTGGCGTTCTCAGTTACATTGACTTGAGAAACTTTTAAAAGAAATTGTACTTTTTTAGAAGAATACTTTTACTCTTGCTTTATTCATATTTAATAGACTAATTGACTATAAAAAAATAATAGCAGATATAATATAACGCAGATAATCGTTGTGTGGACTAAACAGGCTCTAAAACACAATACTGTTTAACACAAAGACTGCAACATTATTCAATCAAAATGACCTAAAAGAATAAACTTTTTCAGATTTTCTTCAACGTTACGCTTTTATTTGTCATTATTTTCAATTTAAAAGTCATCCCTCAGCACATTTTAACCTTTGTTTGGTTGATAATGTAGTTTAAAAGTGTCAATGTACAAATGAAATAATAGTCTGACAAGTGCAATAAGTGAAAAAACAATCGCTGACTTGTCGACTCTATAATAATCATTAGTTGCAGCCTGAATTCGTAAACCTCTGTTCTGTCTTTTGAGATGAGCCGAGTCCAGGTTTCATCCGAGCATTGACTGTCTCTGAGCACAAAGGCCGTGGAGTGAATGCTTCTTTGGCTTTGGGCCCGCGGCGGTTTAGTCCCGAGTCTCCAGAACCACTCCAAAGTGAAACCGGATCCGTCATTGTGATCGCTCCATTCTCGGTTCTGTCTCTGGACCTTCGCTGCTGGAGCTTTCACTACGAGCTTTTTGTGCCGGCGTAAAGTGATATCCGGGTGTTCACGAGGGCAGGTCGTGGAGTTCGCTTTACAACGATCAACCAAAACATTACAAAAGACTTAATTTAGGGCCACTCAAAGCACTTTACACCAAGAAACCGTTCACTCACAGGAAAACACATTCAAAAGCGACATAATAGTCTGTAACAACATACACGGACACTTTGCAAACCAGGTCGGTTAAAAAGCAAAAGAAGTATTCATGACATACAAAGTGGCCAAGGTTAGAAGAAAAAAGAATGAAGGAGTCCAAAACAAAGACGAGAAAAAAACACGAGAGCAGGAAATTGTCGTATTAAAAATTGTAGAGCACAGGAAGTACATTTTTATATCTGTCTGACTCATCTCTCGCACTCACAAACCCTTTAGCACGTCATTAAAATTCACAAACATTCATTTTCTGTCCTGATTGCAGCTTTAAAACAGCTTTTTTCAGACGACAATGTGAAACTGGGAGGACCACCCGAGCACAGCCAATCAGAGCGCTGCTTTTAGCTCTTACTTCGAGACAAAATACTTTATTATTAGACGCAGACAGCACACAGAGGTCTCATTTTTGTCACAAAGGGCTGCTTTTACAAGACACTCGTTGGTGGAAAACACAAAATTGACAAATTTACACCCAAAAAAGTCAGGTATCCCAGCTTTAATTGTCGCTATACTAGACTTGAAAAGAGTAAACAAGTTAATGATCCATACTAAATAAGATAATTTACAGTTTACGTTTGTCTCTTGTTTCAGGAGGTGCTTCTACAGCTCTTTACCCAGAAGTCTTTGCTGCAGCGGATCACAGACGCCATAAACACAAAGTACTCCGAGCCGGAGGGCGTGGTCCCGGCTGAGATTGACGTCCTGCTGCAGGACACCAGGCAGATCATGCAAGAAGTCGAACCAAAGGTAAAACACAAATATATTACACCCTGTGGAGCTATTTCTGTGTATTTTTGTTCTTGTGCCTGGACAGCAGGACGGTCTGTGTGTTATTATTATGATGCTTCCGTTGTGTCATCTGTTATTTCTTTGAAAATCCTCAAAATTTGGGCGTACCTGTACAGACGCGGATGACATTTTCTGCATTTATTCCATTTTATGAAACCATCTGATAAAAAATAACATCTCTTGGGAGCTAAAATTTATTTTAAAAAAAACGAATATTATTATTCAGTCATGTCAACCATTCCTGTATGAATCAGACATTTATCCACAGCTAAATTCTACTGATTAATTGAACTGCTTTCTACCTGTGGCCCATCGAGGCAAATTGTTGTGATTTTGGGCACTACAAAAATAAATTGAATTGAATTGAATTGAATTGAAAGGGGGTGGTATTGTGGTATTAGATTAGAATTTATACTTCTTTCCACTCCTCTTTGATCATGTAAACGATCAGCTCTGTAGTCTGTGTACAGCCTCTTTTATTTATTTAATTATTTATTTTTGACCTGTGCTCTCTTTGTGACGTTATTTGTGGCATAACTTGTGAATTATGTTTGCGTGTTTGAAATAAAACCAACCAACCAACCAAAAAAAAAGGGTTCTTCTTAGTGTGTTTTTTATTGTATATTAAACTGACCAATTAACGCTAAATAACACATGATTGAACCAGACTGAGAACTTGTATAAACGTCGTGGCTGACACAGTGTCTTGTCGTGTTTCAGGTGAATAATGCGGTGGAGAAGAGCGGTCCCGTCTACAGACTCGGAGCCAAACTGTCCGAGATCCAGTCCGGGCTTCACTCGGTCCAGAAGAGACTGGAGCAGAAGAGCCCGACTGCAGCTGAGGCCAAAATCACTCAGAAGGTCAGTGCAACCGAGAGAGTTATTCATGCGTTTATACAGTGTGAATAAAGCTGGAAAACTGTGCTAAAACTGTCTGTAGTTTCAATGGGGAATCGTACTTTTTCCCAATTTTAAAGCGTTTTCTGAATTTCTAAATTATGTGTCTTTGAAGCACAATTAATTCAAGTCGAGTCACAGTTGAGGCTTAGTAGAGGTTGTTGACGTAGTGTTACTCCAGAAAAAATAGTCTTCTTTCTTATTCAAAACATGTCTGAAAAAAGATCTGACCCGGTTAAAGAAAGGTCAATAAAAACAAAAAATAATAACGGTAAAATATGTTTCTTTGTTATGGTATTTTTTTGGCTTAGTATTTGTCTGTCAAGCTTTTGTTTTGCTCAAATTAACTTTATACAGCAAAATGGAAACTGAAAGTAGTTTCTCATTGTTGCACCGGCTGTGCAGAGCATAGCTAGCTTGTTTGCTAACAGCAGTTGGAGATTTAGGGAACATTAACTACAACACAAAGATTGATTTCCTCTACAAACAAACATAATTCGGAATTTTAGCAGTGAGTGGAAAAATTGCGAGCATCAGTGGGGAGTGAGGACATTTTCAAACTACACGACTAAAATGTGAAAAAGCTGCTAAAGTCTGATAACAAATTTAAAAGTCTACAACTGATACAGACTTTGGGATCACACTCAGTTGAACCTCCTTAAATAACATGTTTCTGAGTCCAAGTAATATAATAAAATAAATAAAACAAATTTATAAAATAATTCAAAATTGCTTCCCCCTGCTGTTAGCAAACAAGCTAGCTAAGCTCTGAACAGTTGGAGCAACAACGAGAAACTACTTTCAGTTTACATTTTAAAGTATAAAGTTGATTTGAGTAAAATATAAGCTTCATGGACAAAAATTAGGCCAAAGTCGGAATGTTGAGGAGCTTTTTTCGAATAAAAGATGATCTCTCTTGCCCAACCATAAGCAGCACTAGCATCACATTAGCAGTTAGTCTTCTGTTCCTGTTATAATTCTTGGATATTTACACAAATTTGTGCCGTCGATGGATCTGCATTTGGCATGATGTACCTCCTAAAATCGCAGGTTGCTCTCGTGGTTGTTGAACAGTGGGTGACAGAGCAGCTCTTCTACATTAAAATGAATGGAGTGTTCTGTCAGATGCTAACTGTATCTGTAAAGTGTATTTTTAACCTGCTACATCGGCCCCAGTGACTCCGTCTGTGTCCGCAGCGTGTTTGGGACGAGCTGGACGTGTGGCACTCCTGTCTGGCCGCTCTGGAGGTGGAGGTGCAGGACCTGGACAAACCAGAGGAGGCGCTGGTGCTCACCGAGCGACTGGTGGAGGTTCAACACATCCACGCGCAGCTGGCCAAGCAGGCGGAGCAGAGGACCACGCTGCTCAGCAAGGTACGCACAGCCGGCGTGGAGTTTGGGCAAGAACAAGGCCAAATCAGTGTTTTTAGTCAAGAACAAGTGGAAATTACATTTATTTATTTTGTTTTAATTTAATTTTAATGATTTTTTTAATTATATATTTTTATTGTATTTTAATTTTAATTTTATATTTTATTTTACTTATGTTTATTTATTTTTTACTATATATTATATATTTTTTATTTTTTGTTTTATTTTACTTAAGTTTATTTTTAATTATTTTTTTTATTTTATATTTAATTTATTTTTATTTTATTTTACTTAAGTTAATTTTTATTTATTTTTATTTTATTTAAGATTATTTATTTTATTTATTTTATTTAGTTTAAGTTTTTTTTTTTTTCTTTTTTAGTTTATTTTATTTATTTATGTATCAGTGCACATTATTCAAATCAGCAGCTTCAACATAAATTTGACACAAAATAATTGCACAATAGCTAAATTTCAAATGTTGCAAATAAAAACATTATTTAGACAACAGACACATAACGTGACGTCACAAGACATTAAACATTAGTTCTTTTTATCTCTCAAAGTTTAATTTTAGGGTGCAGCTGTGATTATTTTAGTATTCAACCGGTCAATTGATTATTTCTATTGTACATTGAAAGCTTTTCAATAAGTTATCAACCAAGTAACATTGAAATATGTTGACTGAAGTCTTTAAGATAGAGAATATTTATCAATAAACTGTAATTAGAAATAGTTTGTTCTTTTTTGACATTATGGCATAATAATGGCACTGTGTTTGTGATAAAAAGGTCTTTCGTATGTTTTACAGTCTCTGTAGTCCTGCTGACGTTTACGATTATTTCTTTTTATGGTTGACTAACGTTTAGTCGATTAATTGTTGCCGCTCGACTTCACTTCTTCGTTCCTTCGTCCTCGTCTCTCTCAGATCCACACGTGGCTCCAGGAGCATCAAGAGATGATCAACAGCTCAAAGAGTTGGATCAACGAGGCCGAAACGTGGCTCGCTGCTCCGGCCACTTACACCACGGCCAAGTGTCTGAGCAGCCACGTGCACGCTCTACAGGTAACACACACACACACACACACACACACACACACACACACACACACGCTCTGTAGGAGCCATTTTGACTGCCTTTCAAATGTGCACCTCCAGCCCCTATGGGGCACTGTAGGGTAACTGTTGGGAGTGGAAACCCCAGGTATAAAGGAGGCAGGAAATTGGCACCAGGTGTTCGAGGTGCAGAGGCATATGATTTTTGACCGTGTCTAATATAGTTCCATGTGCTCTTGTGGCAAAGGTGAGCCAAATAAATTCATTTTAACCAATTCACTGGACTATCTTTGATGCTTTGTACACTTTCAACCAGTAGTGGCTGTTTTGCAGGGCTAATCAGCCTCTATACGCTCTACAGGTAACACACACACACACACACTACAGGCACGTGCACGCTCTACAGGTAACACACGCACGCACACGCACACACGCTCTGCAGGTAAAGCTTGTGGGACAGTCTTGTTGCCATGGCAAAGGAGGACCCAGACCTGGAGGTGTTTTTCCCAAACAGCGGTCAGAGCGTGTCAGACTCCTGTGACGGTCAGAGGTAGAAAAGGGTTCAATGACAGTCATTTGGACCCTGTTTTTGAAATCAAGATGGTTCAGCTGCCATTCAGTGGTCATTTTCAATCTGATGGGCCTGGCCTGACAAACTAGAGGGAACATTCTGCTACAGTGACTTTTTGAGCTTTTAACCCTGTTCTGACTGTTTAAATCAGTGTTTCCCAACCAGGGGTACAGGGACCCCAAGGCGTACTATATGAGCAATGACCAGGGGGCACTTGGAATGGTTTCAGGTTTTCAAAGAAGATGAAAGGTACTTTTATCTGAATTCAAAAAGTGTTATTAGTTGTAAATTTAGCATCTTTTTGTAGTATATTGGACCATAAATCAAATAAAAATGTATAGATAATAGTAATAACACACACACACAGCTCCAGCTCCTGGGGCCGAAGACCAGAATGAAAACCAGGGGGGCCGGAGCTTTCTCTGTGGTCGGCCCTAAACTCTGGAACGCTCTGCCCCCCACGTCCGAACAGCCCCCACAGTGGAGTGTTTTAAGTTGCGTCTTAAGACACACTTTTATTCTCTGGCTTTTAACACCGCGTGAGTTGTGTCCTCCTCTCTGTTTTAATTTATTTTAATACTTTTTTTAAAAAACTTTTTTTTTTTAATGTATTTTACTTTTTTGCTAGTTTATCGTTTATGGTTGTCAGTCTGTTTCTGTGCAGCACTTTGGAAACTGCTTGTTTGTAAAATGTGCTATATGAATAAAGTGGATTGGATTGGATAATGGATAATAGAAAAAATTGACAATATGTGACTTTTAAACCCATTTATTTTTGCTGAAACTGAAATTAAGGGGTACTCTGAGTGTGAGACTCGAGACAGAAAAGGTCGGGAACCACTGGTTTAAATGGTCATTCAACATATAAAGATGTTATTAGGTGTTATTATTTGTCGGATTAACTATTTGTGTCGATGTTGGCCCTTGTTTACAGTCTGGTTGCTATGGTAACAGTTGTAGAATTACCTCTATGTCATATTTGTGTCATGTTCAGCCAGGAAGTGACATCATTTTTTTTTTTTTTTTTTTTTTTTTAGGAAGTGACATCATAAACTTTACGAAAACTGTTCAGCTGGAGATAAATAAGCAAAATGTTTAGTAAAATCTTAAATATAATTGTGTTCACTACGTTTTAGTGAAATGTGTCGTTGAACCTGTCAGAGAGACTTTAAAGTGCCCCTGGCAGGTTGGACGGCTGATTTATCTTAACTGCATTTTTGTCAAATATATTTCAAATTTTGTTAAAATACTTAACACTCTTTATCACGGTTTAGCAATTTTTTTGTTTTTTTGTTTTACTTTCTAGTTGTAAATGATGACATCACACTGGGAAATTACCATAGCAACCATCCTGTACATGGGGCCAAAATTCATTCAGTGTCACAGATTTTTTTATTTTGCAAATAAAAATACACGTGAACGCCTTTATTTTGTTGAATCAATGTTTAAAGGGTAAAAAAAAGTTATTTATTTTGTGTGAATTATGCTTAAACCTTGTCGCCCCCGTGTGATGTCATCAGTTTGTTTACTACTTGTAATTTTCAACATATTTTTAAACTTTTTTTCCACAAACGGCTGCTTGATTGGTGTAAAACTAAAATGTATATAAACAGACCGATGACATCACACTGGGGAGACAGAGTTGAAGCATAGTTTACACAAACTAAATAACTTTTTTTATCCTTTAAACATAGATTTAGCAAAATAAAGGCGTCTGCGTTTATTTGTATTTGTAAAACAACAAAATCTGTGATATTGAATGAGTTTTGGCCCCATGCACAGGATGGTTGCTATGGTAATTTCCTAGTGTGACGTCATCATTTACAACCAGGAAGTAAAACTAAAAAATTGCTAAACCGTGATAAAATTTGTGAAGTATTTTAACACAATTTGAAATATATTTGTTACTCCCCTCGAGTTTAATCAAACTCAAAATCGTTCCTTGGTTTTAACTGACATTTATTTTCGGACAGGAGGAGTCTTCAACATGTCTTGACATGAAAATTATGCCCCACAAATGCCGACACATGCCGTCAGAACTAAAAGAAATACAAAACTCAAATTAACTCTATTGAAAACAAGTCTTATGAACATAATCCTCAAGGAAATATACATACACAATGAATAAATAAAGGCTAAATTACACTTTCCCTAATTGGCATATTATACAGTAATTGAGTCACACAACCATCACGTAATCAAAGACGACAGTAAATTAACACAACAAAACAACAAATATATTTTAATAATATTTTAATCTATTTACTGTGTTACTTTTTAAACTGAATATTACAAAACATGAACTTAAAGGTATGAGAGTTGCCTATGACGGCAGCTACAATATTTATCTTAACTGCATTTTGGTCAAATCAATCGTCCAACCTGTCAGGGGCACTTTAAGTTTGGCTTTTCTTTGTGTTGCATTTGAATCCAATTACCAGCTTGACACAACTGGTATTAATACACGAAATGAAGTCAAAATGAGAAAATCATGAAAGCCTGTCATATGCACTTTAAGGACCTGCTGTATTATTTTATTATCGCTCATAATTTGTCAGGTCAGTGGTAAAAGCCTGTTTCCTCGCGCCTCTGTCCAGTGCTGACCGTCCTCTCCGTCCCTGTCTGTGCTCAGGTGGTCCTGGGCGACTCGGCGCAGATCCGCTCCACGCTGCAGGGCTTCACTCTGGTGCTGCAGGAGATGTCCCTGGTCTGCGACGTCGGCGCCCTGCAGCACGAGCTCGTCGAGGCGGACCGCGAGGTGGCCCGAGTCCAGGACAGCTTCACCGCCCCCCTGTCCAAGCTGCAGCGTGCCGCCGCTGTGAGTCCACTCTGACCACTTTAGACCCAACTGTTGATGGTTTAATAGTGGTTCTGCACATATGAGACTAAACTGAAAGCTAAAGTGGGTAACGCTTTAGATTAAGGTTCCTTAGTTAACTATTTATAAGATGTTAATTAGCACTAATAGTTCTTAGTTAATAGCACTTATAAGGCCTTATACACTGCAAATAATGAAGTTGTAGCTGAGTTAAAATGTCTTGATTTCAGGATATTAATCTGAATTTCCGATGTTTTGACTCGTTAAGATCAGCGGAGGCTATTTATCTGATGGAACTAGATTATTTCACTTGTTTCAATCCATTTCTGACTTGTTTCAACACATTATTTCTTACTTCAATCCAAATTATCTGTCAGTGGTTAAGATCATTTTACTGACCCCAGTAACAAATATATTTTCTTATTTTAAGCAAAATTATCACAGGATCAGTCAGAAATACCTTGAAACCAGTGAAATATTCTGCATCACATCAGTAATTAAATCTCATAGAGTCAAAACTTCTCAAATCCAGATAAAAATGATAAATTCAAGCCATTTTAAGCTTGGATAGAGTTACATTTTTTTCTGTGTACATGTTTATAATCCATCAGCCAAAACATGTTTGAGTGAATAAACCACATGTACAGAGCATCAATGAGCAAATATTACATTATTTTCAATTATCACGCTAATAAATGCTTGTAAATGCCTTGTAAGTGCTTATAAACACATAACATGTGCTTATTAATGCATTATAAATAGTTAACTAAGGAACCTTAATCTAAAGCGTTACCCAAAAGTGCAATGTGGCTGGGAAGTCTGAAATTTAGCCCTTGGAGTTTATCTTTGTCATTAAATGAAGCCGTAAATAATAATACATCTTAAAAACGCAGCAGCGACCTTTAAGTGGTGCGAGTGTGTTTTTAAAGAGAAAACATTGTGTAGATTGTGCTCTAAATCTGCAAAATCTGATGCACTTTCCACCTTCTAATATCATCAAAAACTGTCTCTGGAGATCTGGGAAAGAAACACACTTTATTTATTTGGTTTGTGTGAAACTTCAGACCCAGCTGTTGAAATTGAAGTGCACTGTGGTAGGGAAGTCTGAAATTTAGCCCCTGGAGGTTATCTTTGTCATTAAATGAAGCCGTAAATAATAATACATCTTAAAAACAAATCATTTTACACAGCAGCGACCTTTAAGAGAATACATTGTGTAGATTGTGCTCTAAATCTGCAAAATCACTTTCCACTTTCTAATATCATCAAAAAGTGTCTGGAGATCTGGGAAAGAAATACACTTTATTTATTTGGTTTGTGCGAAACTTCAGACCCAACTATTGAAATTGAAATCTAAAGTGCACTGTGGCAGGGAAGTCCGAAATTTAGTTTATCTTTGTCATTTATCTTTGCCACCTTCTAATATCGTCAAAAAGTGTCTCTGGAGATCTGGGAAAGAAACACACTTTATTTGGTTTGTGTGAAACTTCAGACCCAACTGTTGATGGTTTAATACCTGCACACGAGACTAAAGTGAACTGTGGTAGGGAAGTCTGAAATTTAGCCCTTGGAGTTTATCTTTGTCATTAAATGAAGCCATAAATAACAATACATCTTAAAAACGAATCATTTTACACAGCAGCGACCTTTAAGTGGTGCGAGTGTGTTTTTAAAGAGAATTCATTGTGTAGATCCTTTATTTTCCTCCAGTGCTGGAGAACACTAGTGCGCCTTGAGGTTTTGCCAGGTGTGCCTTTGGAAAATGTCCAGTTTGTGTTCAGATTCTCAAATGCGGATTAATGAACTAATATACCTTTTTGGAGTGTCCTGAGCAACATTTTCACCAAAAAACAACGCAAAACCATCACTATTACCACATTTAAAGAACTAGACAGTGCCACAGACATTATTTGCCTCATTATATACAATGTTTTTAACTAAATGGTCTGATTTGGTGATGTTTTAGTGGTAGGTGGCGTGCCGTGGTAGCTTTTAAACCCAAAATGTGTGCCACAACTCAAAAAAGGTTGAAAAACACTGGTGTAGATTGTGCTCTAAATCTGCAAAATCTGATGCACTTTCCACCTTCTAATATCATCAAAAAGTGTCTCTGAAGAGCTTGGAAAGAAACATACATTACTATAAAACCCTGTACATAACATTTACTGTCAGTGAAGATTAAAATGACACAATCTTGATAAAATAGTGAACAAATTCTGTATTTAATGAGAAGTTCTCGACAGAGGCTCATTCACTCATAACAATGTAATCAACACCTTAAAATCATTGGTTTAATTTAACTAAACAGTTGATTATGCAAACAGTGTTTTTAAAGGGCACTTGTGATCATTCTTCACCTCAAACTACTCTCTCCGCTTAAAAAATAGATGATTAAATTGCCGTAATACAATCCTTTTAAAGATTTTCAATTGTTATGAGACGAGGGTTAAATCATTCCAAAAAGAAAACCCAGTATCAGCGTGAAAACACCTTTGTAGCTTCATCGCTAATCGTCCGTTTAGCCTCAGAAATCCACTTCTCGTCGATCTGGAGTTCTGTAAATACGATAAAACGCTCTCTTTCTTCTTCATTTGTACGTCCAGGCGCAAAAATAATCTACAATCTCTGCAATTGGGATGGAGTGTGTTGGTGCATGCTGGGATACATTTTGATAAAACATGTTTGGATGTTTGTGGCAGGAGGTGGAGGCCATTGAAGGTGAAGTGAAGAAAATGGAGAACGACGTGGCAGAGATCAAGCTGCTGCTGGCTTCTCCTGAGAGTTTACCGAGTCCCAAAGTCCAAAGACTCACGGTTAGTTTCATAAGAGCTAAAAAAGAAAATATACGTGTCTGTTACAGCTCCTTGTGCACACCGCAAATAATGAAGCTCTAGATGAGTTAAAATGTCTTGATTTCAGAATATTAATGTGAATTTCCAACGTTTTGACTCATTAAGATCAGTGGAGACGATTTATTTGATGGAACTAGATTATTTCACTTGTTTCAATCCGTTTGTGACTTGTTTCAACACATTATTTCTTACTTCAATCCAAATTATTTGTCAGTGAGTTAAGATCATTTTACTTACCACTGACAAATATATTTTTAAGCAAAATTATCGCAGGTTCAGTCAGAAATACCTTGAAACCCGTGAATATTCTGCATCACATCAACAATTAAATCTCATCGAGTCAAAACGTCTCAAATCCAGATAAAAATGATAAATTCAAGCCATTTTAAGCTTGGATAGATTTACATTTTTTGCTGTGCTAAACCTGTGTTTGATGGTTTCCAGATTTTTTTTAACTTGTACTTAAACTTATTAATTATATACGTATTTTATTTGATTTTGTTCCAATTCTATTACCATCCTTTGTTTTCACTTAGTTTTTTCTTTTTTTTCTTAATTGTTAAAAATGTTAACATAAATACAGAAGAAAATGTAGCACAGAACATGAGCATTCGCTCTTTGTCAGTGAACAGAAACAAGCTTTGGCGACAACTGCGACATAAAACGAAGAGTAAAAATTGAAGATAAAAAATAAATAAATGAACACAGCTGATGCCACAACAGATCAGTATCTTTCATGTTTTGTTTTCAGGTGGTGGAGCAGAAGATCCGGGAGATGCAGAGGATCATAAACGAGGTGCAGAGTAACAAACCAAACCTGGAGCTGCCGGAGAAGGCGGAACAGACGCTGACGGTGTTCACTGTCGTCGACCATCTCCAGACTCTGCTCATCGAACTGGAGCAGGTAACAACAACAACAACAACAACAACAACAACAACGATGAAAACAGTGTGTGGAGATGTGTTATAAAGTGAACTGACCAAGGACTACATCAGCAAAGACTCAGAACATTTTATATAATTTTGTCAATCGACCACAAACAATGTTTTCTAGATTGTTGTTTTTTTTGCTTATGACAAATATCTAAATTACATCAAACATTAAAACAAATGAATGAATATTAAGGTGAGACGCTGCAGGTGAATAGGAAAAAATGTTAATTTAAAGATATCAATGTTAAACTTCTCCTGTAGTTTAGTCACATAAATGTAAGAAAAAAATGTATTACAAGTTTTTCATCATGTCATGGTTTCATGTAGAAATAAGGCATTTTATGTGGAAAAATGGCCAAAAATCCATATTTGGGACATTTAAATCTGAAGAATGGACAGAACCAAGTTTAAATTTCTTGGTTCATTTTGTACACCTATTATTAAAAACAAAATGTACAAAGGGGATTTTGAATTTCTTATTTAGTTTTTGAGTAAACTAGATTGGACTAAAATTTGTCCTAAAAATTTAAATGTTGCCAAATTTTTTAAACTTAAAACTTTAATAAATCAGTTTTAGAATTAGATTTGAACAAATCCTTGAGTCCATTGTGTCAGAATCTTGTTGAGTCCAGATTGTACAGTTTGGTGTAGGATCCACTTTAAGGCTGATCTTTATGTCTCGAGGGAGAAAAATGCATTTTAAGAAAACGGCCTTTGAAGTTACAATGTTCCAGAGAAATCTATGGATGAAGTGGATTCAATGGAAGAATAAAACATCTTTAGGAGCAGATTGGACACGTTTGTTGTTTCCACATCAAAGTCTATATGTTGAGAGAAACCTACAAAAAAGGCCTTAATACCCATATCGTTTTTAAGATGTCAGATGTCAGACTGCAGGTTAAAAGCATTTCAAAGCATCTCTTTTCTTCTGAAGCTAATTGTTGTGAACGTCTTTGCTCTTCCAGAAAGTCCCAGCTCTGTTCGTCCCGCAGCCTGACCAGCCTCGACAGTCTCCGTTCCTGCCTCGATACAGAGAAAGTCCATCTGAAGAGGTACCGTTTGGTCACTTTTTTATTGGATCCAGGCTAAACTGAATAGAAAGTGTTTAGTCTTGATTTTCAGCCCGACTTTAAGCTCAATTTGCCACTTGGTGTGAAGGCGATATTAGCAAAAATTAATATCTCAATACAGTATCCTGATAATGATATTCAGACCATATTAAGTGTATGATATTAGTCTTGGTTTTGAGCCGGGTTTAGTCCTGTTTAAGTCCCTTTTTAAGACCTGGTTTAGTCTTGCTTTAGTCCTATTTAGTCCTTGGTTAAGACTTGGTTTAGTCTTGTTTTAGTCCCTGGTTAAGACTTGCTTTTGTCATTTTTAGTCCTTGGTTAAGACCTGTTTTAGTCTTGATTTAATTCTGGTTTAGTTCTTGGTTAAAACCTGGTTTAGTCTTGCTTTGGTTCTGTTTTAATCTTTGGTTAAGACCTGATTTAGTTTTGTTTTAGTCCTTGGTTTAGTCCTGTTTTAGTCCTGTTTTAGCCCTTGGTTTAAACCTATTTTAGTCCTGTTTTAGTCCTTGGTTAAGATCTGGTTTAGTCCTGTTTTAGTCCTTGGTTTAAACCTATTTTAGTCCTTGGTTAAGACCTGGTTTAGTCCTGTTTTAGTCATTGGTTTAGACCTATTTTAGTCTTGCTTTAATCCTGTTTTATCCCTTGGTTCAGACTTGGTTTTGTCCTGTTTTAGTCCTTGGTTAAGACCTGGTTTAGTCTCGCTTTAGTCGCCTCTATTCATGTTCAGGAAGGCGAGGCTTGAGTATAAAAGTGCTACAAAACATTTCTTCTCACGTCAGACTTATAAACTCGTTGCTCTGTTCTTTTCCCGCAGGGCGCTCCTGTCAGCCCTCAGCCTGAACAATCCCGACAGTCTCCTTTCCACTCGCCGTTTCTGTCTCGATTCAGGAAAAGTCCGTCTGAGGAGGTGAGATTGTCGGCGTGTCCTCGAGCAAGACACTTCACCGACCTTGCCTTGTGTGAATCTGGTGTGCGGGAGCCAATAACGCAATGGAAAAAGAGCTTAAAAGTGTTCTGTGTCACATTTATTTGACCCAAACTGCACAAAAAAGATCAGAAACGCACTGAAACAAATATAAATGTAAAGAAGTGCAAGTAAGCATCTGTAAAAATGCAATTATACTCACGATTCATTCCAAAAACTCACTTCTTTCTGCTCTGGTGCATGAAAATCCTTTATAATTCCAGTAAATAAACTACTCAATTAACTAAAATTTGCTCAACTAAGAAAACCTTGTTCGATTAATCAACTTAATATAATACTACAATCTCAAACTCAATCTTAATACTAAGGAATACCAATTTGTTTAGTAAGTAATTGTAATTGTATTTTGATAATCTGGACTAAACAGACTCCAAAACACATACAAAAGACCTTTCATAATAAAGAACAATGGCATAAAATATAAAAAAAATAAAACAATTTCAAATTGTAATCAATAAAAGCCTTTATATATTTCTATTTGTAAATATTCTATCTATCCAGAGGCCTCCAGTCACCATATTTCAACCTTTATTTGGTTAAAAATTTGTTTTATGTACAATAGAAATAATCGCTTGACTAGTCGACTAATAAAATCTTCGTTAGTGACAGCCCTTTTGTTTTTCTTGATCTGATAAAACTGAAGATTGCTCCAAAAATGCTCAGGAAAGACCCAATTTTGCTGTTTCCTGTTTATGTGATTTTTTTTTTCTTTTCTACTAATTAGTATCTTGTTTTGATTGTAGTTTAGTGTCGATTCGTTTCTGATTTTTGATACTTTTGCACACTCTAAGCCCAAAGCATCTAAGCCCAAAACTAATAACTAACTCATTGTCCTGAACCTTTATTTCATTTCAGAAATCGTCCGGTCAGAGCAGCCCAAAGCCGGAGTCGCCCCGACAGTCTCCGTTTCAGTCACCGTTTCTGTCTCGATTCAGAAAAACTACGTCTGAAGAGGTGACTCTTTTGAGCTTTAAAGCCTGTTCTAACAATGTTCCGTCATCAAAAACCTGGAGTAGCAGTCAGCTGCATTCACACTGTTTTGAGGAATGTTTATTAGAAAATCTTCTCCCTCTGAGCGTCAAACACACTTCCCGTTGAACTCCCTCGATCCGGGACCTATTTTCGAATCATCTACGTCACTTATCTGATAGTCTTCAGCTATTTTTAGTCCTTAAATCATTGCTAAACTCGTTCTGAGCATTTCTCCCTCTAAACACGACAACTGCTGCAGCAAATCCACAAGATGCAAACTTAAGGCACTCATGAGCATTTTTAAAGGATAACAACAATATGAAAAATGCAGAATATTTTTCCTCTAATTACTGTAAACTTAATATAAATCAGTATAACACTACATTGAAAGAGATTCCGAGTGCAAATAAGACTTTCTATTGTCATATGCTCAGCTAAATTGCTAAAAACAAGACTTTGCTAACAACGTTTTGTTGCAGAAGGAGGAGGGAGAGATCCAGATTGTACATGTGAAGGAGGACGTTTTGAAGCGTTCAGGAGCCGAGCTGCTGACGGTGGAAACGTCGTCTCCAGAGCAGCGGGAATCTCCTTCTCCTCCGGCGGACGCCCAGGTACCACACGCCAGGAAAACTACTACCACCACTACTACCTCTGTGTCGTGTTTTCTGTGTTTATTAAAGTTTACATGACAGATTTTCATGATTTTCTAATTATGACTTAGTTTTGGCGGGAGGGTGAATATTTATCATAGTTTTATATCATATACCTTGTTTTCAAAATGGTTACTACGTAACAGATTTGAGTCAGCGCCATATTTGCGTCAGCAGTATAGCTAACATGCTATATATGACTTATCTTTAAACAAGTTAAATATTAGTTCAAAGTTCATGAAAACGCAACATTTAACTGTTAATAAACCTAAACCTAAACTAGAACAACTGTTGAACAAACGCTACAACTGACTGTTTTAAAGGATGAAAATATAGTCAAGCTAACAACTAGCATGACTGACGCAAATTTGGCAAATGACTCAAACTGGGGATGGACACCTTTACTGCTCGTGTCCAACCAGGAAGTAACAGTATAAACATTACAAAAACTGTCAAACAGGGGACAAAGAGGCAAAATGTTGAGTAAAATCTTAAATATAATCATGAATATTTGGTCAAACCTGTCATGTAGACTTTAATATTTCATGTCACCTGCAGAATGGCAAACCGCCGCTCTGTCACACCTTCTGGATCTTCCATAAAATGTGTGTTTTTCCTCAAACGCATGACGCACTGTGAGCGTTAAACCCAACCCGTTCTTTTGCATGTTCCATGTTAATCATTTAACCAACGAAAAGAAGCACACATTTTAACTTTATCTGTCCAAACAACTGTCTTTTTGCTGCTTTAAATCAAGCCGGTGTTGATTTAAACTTCATCGAATCGTACTTCCAAAGGTTGTTTTGTTTCTCATCCACTTTTAGTTTAGTCATCACATCAGGTATATCTTACTCCTAGACTTTTTCCGACAGATTTTCACAGACGGAAAAGTCATTTCCCGAATAAGCACAATAAAAGGGATGGATAGCTGTGTTTTTTTCTCAAAATAACTTATATAACTTAATAAAAGAACGGATAACGTTTTCATTTAAACAATACTCTAACGCTGCTGATAATTAATTACTTGTGCAAAGAGTTCCCACCATGTTTTGACAAACTCCACACACGATGCAGTTCATGTTGACGTGTTGCTAAGAGCGTGCTGTTGATGGTTGCAGCCACCTGAAGGAAGCCCACAGTTAGATGATGAACGGGCATCTGGTTTAATGTGGTGGCTGTGGGACCTTTTCCTGGGCGATGCTCCTCAGGTAAACGTTGAGTACAAACGCCGTCGTGTGGGGAAGACTGCCCTCTGCTGGTGTAGCTCGGTGTTACTGCTCAGAGCGCTCTTGGCTGCCCTCGTGTGGGGAAGGAGGATATGACTCTCTTTGTTTGTCGGCTCTTCTTCTGGTGTTTTAGAAAAGGTTTTAAAGGTTATCATCTGGACGCTTCTGAAAGCTTCTTCTTCTGGTGTTACTGGGATTCAAAGGTTGATCTGTGATTGTATTTATTTATTTTGTTTCAAATATTGCACATGTCGTCTTCAAACTTCTTTGTGTTCATTTCTTTGTGATAAACATAGACCGTACATATCGATGGTGGGAATGTGACGTCACCCATAGCGTTTGGCTCCAGCCAAATGAAGCCAATCGTGGCTAGCAGTTATAGCGGCTAAAGTGGAGCCAGACTCCATATTTGTAAATCCGAGTGCGTATCGTAGCGACCACACGGACCAATCAGGAGCGAGGTTGTTAACGGTTTCCGCCCCTCGGCGAGAGGAGATCGTGGCAACGTGCGGCGCTAGCTGTCAATCAAACCTGTTGCTAATGCGAGTGAAAACGACCCCTGGAAAAGGAAGCACCTGATTGGTCAGTTATTATTGATAATAACTTGATTTATGAACAACATAACGAGAAAAAAACAGCAGGATCATGTGGAGCGTGTCAGACGGACATTTTAGTTCCAGATGTGAGTTTGACCCAAACAGTTACAGAGAAAAGACACCAATGTCACAACAGAAAGTGCTTGATGGAGCCGAAACAACCTCCATGGATACTTCCTATTTGGAATGTGGCGGCAGCGGGCTAAGGCCGTCCAGTGATATGTACGGTCTATGGTGATAACTTGTAATTTGCCTTGATCAAAAGGCAAACATTTCAAGACAGCAGTTCATTGTAGTTTGGGCGTCTTTTTCAGTATTTCTCAAATGTGTCTGTGTAATGAACCCTTAAAGTTTGTCAACAAATACATTCTAAATTCCAGAATTACAAGGGTGAACTTGGATTAGCCTCAGAATATCAGAAAATGTGAAAAATCCCAAGGGTTTAGGCGAATGAAAAGCACTGGGCTCAAAGGACGGTTCACACTTCACAAGTTTGTTCTTGCACCTGGAGCTGGAACAAGAACAAACTTCTGTTGGGCTCAGACTTTTCATCATAGGATCTGCTGCCTAAGCCCCGCCCCCATGAACTCAAACTGCTGTTGCTATGGTGTTGCCATGGAGATACAGAGACAGTTTTATAACAGTTTAATGTGTAACTGTTTAATTTGTATCAAAATGGCTAAAATCTTATTTTTTATCTTAATTTCACAAAGTAGAAATCAATTTACAAATCGCCACGCCCACTTTGAAAATCCATCCAATCACAGCGCAGTGTTCTGACAGACCTTCTAGAACAAACTTCGGCTTAGGCGATGTGTCAAACACAATTTGCAAAAACAAATTAATGTGAATTGGCCTTAAATATCAGCGCTTGGTTAAAAAACATTTACAAATGCATTTTACGTTTACATTACATTATTTTGATTTCTTTTAATACATGGTTAGTGATCAATGTTGATAATAGTGTTTTAGAGTCTGTTAAGTCCAGATAACAATTACAAGGATTAAACAAAATACGACTGATTGTTTTTTTTTACAGTCAAAGTCACAATTAGTCGATTAATTGTTGCAGCGCTAATGTCAATGCTAACGAGATATATAAACATAAATCTTTTTGTATATTCCAGTCATTTCTGCACAATCTACATATTAAATTTTTAATATTCAACATTAAACGCTAAAAGTCTGTGGTTAAAACTGAAATTCACACCATTTCGGTTTTTTTGATAGTAGAGTACGTCTACATTCCAAGTGAAATGCTGCTAAATCGTCGATGTACAGCTAACGTTTCCCGTAAACATCCACATAACCTTGTATTTTCTGGCTGCTGCGACACAAACCTGAACATTTCCACTTTTTATTTTGCTCCTGGCTGCGTCCCGTCTCTGTGTGTGTCCTAACGGCGTGTGGCAGCTTCTACTGACCTCTCCTCTCCACCGTGTGCTCTTTTAGCATTTAGCATCTCGTTAGCGTCCCTCTTTTCTTTTTGCTGAAATAAAATTATTTGTCGTTGGTGTCAGGAGCCAGAGGTCGCCGTCGCTGAAGAAGTCCAAACCGACGACCCGCAAACCCCAAAGGAAAAGGTAAAAACACAGAAAACGTCCACATTCAGAAAGCACTCGCAGCTGTCAAACTGTGACTTTTGCTTTTTTATAAAAGCATGTTATGCTTAAAACTGTACTCTTTATGGGTTATCATGTACATTTTCTTTCTTTTTAACTGTTCCAAGTCATGATTCATGGAAAAAATGAATCATGTTTTTAATTGTTTAATTGTTTTCCTCCTCAAAAACATATCTGCAGCTGTGTTTTCATTCATTCACAGTAGCCACGTTTCCACTGGTTCACTTTGGAGCAGATTGGTGCGGTCCAAAAGTGTTTCTATTGTCTTAAATGAGCCGGACCACTCTATTTAAGCCAGTGTTTCCCAACCAGGGGTACTGTTAAAAGAAAACGGGAAAAAAGGTTAATTTAGCATATTTTTGGAGTATTTTGGACCATAAATATAATTAAAACACAAAGTATAATTTAAATAATTGACAATATGTGACTAGTAAACTTATTTATTTGCCTGAAACTCAAGTATTCTGAGTGTGAGACAAAACTTAGGGGATACTCCAGACAAAAAAGGTTGGGAACCACAGATTTAAGCCATCCAAAATGGGTCTGATTCGCTTTTGAACGAGACGATTGGATCAGAGAGAACGCAGACTCCGGCCAAAACAAGACAACCAACACAAATATAAAGAGAAAATAAGGATTTCTCACCAAAATCTGACTTAATCTTGTAATAAAGCGCCGCATTTCCACTGATGTTTAGCCCATAGCAAAACAAAGCTAGCAAAGCATGTTAGCATCCGCCTTTAGTCACATTTTTGTTGATTTTAGCACGTTAGCATCAGCTGTTTCCTGTTTATCGACACACGGCACTCACTTTGTCCTAAAATATGATAGTTCCAGGTCATAATCATCTAACATTATCTAAAGTCTATGCATTACATTTTTAGTTGTGTTTTTGACGCTTTTACTCATGTTTTGTTGATTTTTAGGCACCTTTTTGTCGCTTTTAATCACTTTTGTAGGTTTTAGTTGCACCTTTGTCTCTGTTAGTCAGATTTTTTTACACTTTTAGTCACATTTTTGCAGCTTTTGTTGCCTTTAGTCAAGTTTTTATCATTCTTAGTCACTTTTTTTTTACACTGTTAGTCAAATTTTTGCAGCTTTAGTCACTATTAGTTGCCTTTAATCAGGTTTTTGTCGCTCTTCGTCACTTTTTTTTTTTTACACTTTTAGTCACATTTTTGCCACGCTAGTCAATTTTTGTTGCCTTTAGTCAAGTTTTTGCTGCTTTTATCACATTAGCATCAGCCTTTTTTGTTTATCGACGCATTTGAAGACCCAAAATGACATTTCCAGAACATAATACATCTAACATTATCCAAAGCCAATGCATGACATAAAGAGAGGTTCAAACACGGCGTAGAGTCTTTGCAGAGAAGGAAATAAATGCAGAAAAAGCTCAGGACAAACAGGAAGTAGTTTCCTGTTTACTGTAGCTTTAGCCACGTCTCACAAACACAAACTTGGAATTTCTAAATGTCTTTTTGAGAACTGCTGAGATCGGCCTCAGGATTAAAAATGTCAAGTATAATTTAGATTGTATTTATTTAGAAAACTTTGTGGCGTTTGAGTGACGTCCAGGCCATAAACCGACCCTGGGGCCAGTCGAAACGTGGCAAATTTTTCATTCACAGCTGCATTTCAAGTCCATTTCTTTCCCACCTTGTGATGTCATGATGTGGTAATCCACTCGTGCCCTTCTGTGTTTATAAAGTCCACACTTCACCGTCTCATTCTGATCATTCCTGTATTACATTTGTCTTCATTATGATGAAACTAGCAGCTGTTATTTTAGCTTCATTTGTGTGACTTCTCCAGCAATTGTGGTGTTTTATTCATCTTTTATTTGTGTTACTTGTTTTCATACATAAACAACCTTAATAAAAAATGAAATACCATAATTAAAAGTAATTCAGAAAGACAGTTTAAATCACAAAATTGGACCCCAAAGGTTGACAAACTTTTTAATATTCTAGATGTAGATCAAGTAAATTAGTCATTACAGCACAACATTCAGCACAAACTAAAGCTCACCAAACATACATTTTTAACATAAAATATATAAATCGATAAATTTTTTCATTTTTGTATGTGTCATCTTTGTAATAACATTTTCTCACCACCAAAAGTGTTCTCTAAAGATCTCCAGTGATTTTTAATTCATGACAGGACTTAAGAGGCCTAAATACAAGGTCATTTTCATGTTACAAAGTTCAGATCAAATAAAATCTGAATAAATAAAAATTGCCTATCCTACTCTGGCCTCAGGGCAGGTCAAACATAAAAAGAAAAAGCTAAAACCCATTTATTTTCAGTCAAGTCCACCATTTTGGGACAACTCAGGATCAGTGTTTACAGCTGTTTCCTGTTTATCGATGCTCGTTTGTCACGACCCAAAATATAATATTTCCAGATCATAGTCATCTAAAGCCAATGCATTACATTTTAGTTGTGTTTTTGTCACTTTTAGTCACTTTTTGTTGCATTTAGTCACGTTTTTGTTGCTATTAGTCAACTATTGTTGCTTTTAGCCACGCTTTTGGTCCCTTTTATTCATTTTTTTTGTCACTTTTAGTCACGTTTTTTCTCTTGTAGTCAATTATTGTCGCTTTTAGTCACTTGTTACTTTTAGTCATGTTTTTGTCTCTCTTAGTCACTTTTTGTTGCTTTTAGTCACGTTTATGCTATTACAGTGATCCCTCGCTCTATCGCGTTTCATCTTTCACGGCTTCGCTGCTTCACGGATTTTTTTTACAGTGCGGATATTTTTACAGTGCGGATATTTTTACAGTGCATCCACTGAACTTCAGCACACGGCACAAGAACGGGACCCTTTGACGAGTCGTTCGTTGCAGTTCTCAAATATAATCAAAGGTGGCATATCCGTTTATAAAAATCTTCTTGCTCAGAAAAAGAAAGAGCGCCAACAACTCCCCATAACAATGTTCTTCTCTCGGAGAAAGACTCCGAGACTGCGCCTTCAGTAGAAACAGAGGCTACAGCGGAGCGGAGTCAGGACGAACTGGGACTGTGAAATACGCGAGTGACAATGTTTCCAACCTTGTATTACTATATTAAAATTATTGTTTTAAACAAATTTTGGGCTTTAAAACAGGTTTTGATTTTTGGTTTCATTCCATAGTTCAGTATTGCATTGTAAAATAATACAAAATAAAGCTGTGACTGACTTCACGGATTTCACTTTTCGCGTGTTATTTTTGGAACGCAACTCCCGCGATAAACGAGGGATCACTGTAGTCAACTATTGTTGCTTTTAGCTACTTTTAGTCTCGTTTTTGGTCCCTTTTCATTTTTTTTGTCACTTTTAGCCACGTTTTTTTCTCTTTCAGTCAATTATTGTCGCTTTTACTCACTTTTTTGTTACTTTTAGTCATGTTTTGTCTCTTTAGTCAACTATTGTCGCTTTTAGTCACTTTTTTGTCACTTAGTCCCTTTTTTGTCCCTTTTAGTCACGTTTTTGTTGCTTTTAGTCAACTATTGTTGCTTTTAGTCACTTTTTTGTCACCTTTTTTCCACTCTTAGTCAACCATTGTTGCTTTTAGTCATGTTTTTGTCCCTATTAGTCCTATTTTTGTCCCTTTTAGTCACGTTTTTGTTGCTTTTAGTCAACTATTGTCGCTTTTAGGCACATTTTTATCTCTTTCAGTCACTTTTTGTCACTTATAGTCAACACTTCTAATTACGTTTTTGTCCCTTTTAGTAATTCTTTGTCATTTCTAGTCACGTTTTTTGTCGCTTTTAGTCAACTATTATAGCTTTTATTCACGTTTTTGTTATTAGCATGTTAGCATCAGCCATTTTTTGTTCATCAACGCACGGCACTCACTTTGTTAAGACCCAAAATATGTTGTTTCCAGGTCATGCATTTAACATCCAATTTTATGGCTTAATTTCATGACATGTACAGGATGGTTTCTCTGTGTGACGTCATCATTTACAACCAGAAAGTAAAATTAAGAGACTAAAAAAATTGCTAAAGTGGGGTAAAATTTGTATAGATTGGAGCAGAATTTGAACTGATCTTAACTATCGAAAAAGATGCAACGGCACAAGCTAAAACGAAACGACTAAACGCCATTGTCGTGTGTTCTTTCCCGTTTGACGTTCTCCCCCTTCACCTCCGTAACCCTCGTCCTTGGCCGTTTTAACTCCGAACTTTGCACTAAACGTGAATGTCCTGCCCGGCTCGTCTAACCCGCTAACCCTCTCTAATCCTGTCCCTGTAGGAGGCTCGGGCCGAGGACGCCGGCTCCACTCCCGCGGACCAGGAGAGCCCCGCTTCTCCCGGCAGCAGCGACTCCTCCGCCAAGTCCGGCCGATGCGTCGTGTCTTAAAGGGCCAAAAACCACCACTAGAGGCGCTGCTCTCAATACAAAACCATATTATGGACTGGCTTTTTTGCACTATATCGATAAAGTTGCCAAAGATACACTGTTTTCCGTAAAGTTATGTCATTTTTGTTTGTGTTTATTCGTCAAAATGTCAATAAATTAGCTGTTATTTGATAGACTAGGGCTGCAATTTAAGATTAATCGTGATTAGTTATATTTTTTGATAATTGTACAAGTTAACTAGACTATAAAGACTCTGAAACATGTGCAAAAAGAGGTTTTATAACAAACGTGATATTATCAAATCGAAATCTCAAAAAATAGACTTTGTTTGCAATTATTCTCCATCTCAAAGTCTTCAGTTGCCATATTTAAGCCTTTGTTTGGCAAGTAATTGATTGAAAAAGTCTAAATGTACAATAGAAATAGATGTTTTATAACAAAGACAGCTGCATTATTAAATCAAAATGTCAAAAAAGGCTCTTTATTTGCAAATCTGCTGCATCCAGAAGCTTTCAGTCACCTTTATTTGGCCGATAAGTGATTGAAAAAGTCTAAAGACAACGGCATTATCAAATCAGAAGATGTTTTATACCAAAAACAGCTGCATTATTAAATCAAAATGTTGAAAAATACACTTTATTTGCAAATATTCTCCATCTAGACGCCTTAAGTGGCCATATTTCAACGTTTATTTAGCTGATAATTGATTGAAAACGTCTCAATGATCAATAAAAAGATCATTTGACTTGTCGACTAATCAAAAGACATGTTTCAAATCTAAAATCTAAACAGAATTTGACAATTAAACCATTAAAAAAATCACAAAAAGTGCAGTGTATAGATTATTTTTACCTATTTATCTTTGAAAACGACTGCACCAGATCAAAAACATTACAGTTTCAGAACAAAAATAGCCAAACTTTATGGTGAACAGTGTAAAACAACTCTTCGACAAATGAATGAAAGCACATTTGAATGAACCTGTCAAAGCCTCCTGCAAAGACGAAAGAATGTGACGAATCTTGACTCTGCATGAGTTTGACGACGACGATGTTGATATTCAGACACGACTAATACATTTGTGGAAAAGCACGGTCTTAAAAACGATCTAGACTTGTACATATTACACGGAAATACTCTTTCAAACAACTAAAACAAGCTTTTAAATGTTAACGAGGCAAAAACACTAACTATGGAGTGTCCTGATGAATGATTTTTGACAAATTATTGGACGTTTTAATCAGATTTTTCAATTATTTAAGAGTAATTTACAAGAAAATGAATTTAAAAACGGTTCATTTCAAGATAATCACTTCAATAAAGCACCAATCAAGCTCAATTTTAATTATTGTTGCTCGTTTACAAGTTGAAAATCACTGCTCAAGACAATTCATGCAAGTTGTTAGTGTTAAATTATGCCTCGAAAAGATAAATTACGAAATATGTTGACCATTTTCCTAAACATAAAACTGGAACGTGCATTTCTTTCATTAAAATGCACATAAACTCTTTGAATGTCTTTGGCCCAGTTACAATTTGGGGCCTAAAATTTTAAATCTTTTTTTTTTTTTTCCCAATCTTTAATCTCTAAAGCTCCCTGCAAATGTATATTCCAAAGTTAAATTTTATCTTCTTCGTTTTTGGTGGATTTTCGGTTAAAATAGCTCTCGTTTATGTTTCAAATGTTTACAAATCCAATTAAGTTACATTTTCTGATTTTATTTTTCCACCATTAAAGCATAGATCGCCAATTTAATTTTATCAATCGAGGCAAAGTTTATCAGTTATTTCTGTATTTCTTTTCTCAATTTCAAACAAAACAAGCATTGAATTTGTATATATTTTTAATTAATTTCACATTTTGATCATAATTTCAGAAATCCCATTCGACAAAGTGCCTTCATATTGCAAAACGTCGCGCTTTTGGCAATTTTAATGCCAAAAAACTCAATTTAACGTCCACAAATTAAGAGTATTTAACAATTCTTTAATATATAACACTTGTATCTTTAAGTTTAACACCTCTTCAGTATTTTCTATGCTTTTGTTTACATAAAAAGTGCAAAAATATCATATGAAACGTGCGTAAACGTGAACGATGGGGGGGTTTGCATGGACCTTAGACTTTACTGTGATGAATCTTGTTTCATTTGTATCATAAAAATCTACTTTATGGCTCGTGTCTTTCTGTGGAGTGTGAAATCTTAAGCTAATTTCGAGCCTCGGTCTTAGAATATGAATAATAATAATAATAACGATGCTGATGATGTCATGCTGTGTGCTTGCTCTGGTGCTTCTTGACTTTTGTATTTTCAATAAACTGTTCTTTAACATTAACAACAGACTGAGTTTTAATTCACTTGATCCACTTTTCCTGACGGATTATGGGTGACGGTTTGATATTTGACAAACGTACGTGAATAAATCATAAATGCATGTGATGTTTAAAGTATTTACTCAAGATTTACCAAGGGATAATTCCAAAATGTATTAACAATGTTGTGGAAGAGCTACGGAGGAGTAAAAATGACTAAATTATAAATAAACACAAATATACAGTGTTTTCCCTAAAGTTTATCATTTTAGTTCTTATCTAATCGTTAAAATGTCGATAAATTAACAGTTATTTGATAGCTAAGGCTGCAATTTGAAAGCTCCCCATGATTTATCAAATAATTGTGACTATTTTTTGATAATTAGACTATACAGACTCTAAAACACGTGCAAAAAAGTGTTTATAACGTAGACAGCAACATTATTTAATCAAAATGTCAAAAATTATACAAATGTTGTCAATTTAGAAGCCTTCAATTGCTATATTTACTTTTGTTTGCTTGATTATTGATTGAAAAGTCTAAATGTACAATAGAAATAGCCGTTTTACTCGTGAAAAGATGTTTTATAATAAAGACAGCTGCATTATTAAATCAAAATGTCAAAGAATGCTCTTTATTTGCAAACATTCTCCATCTAAACGCTGTAAGTTGCCACATTTCAACCTTTATGTTTCATTTGTGTTTCTTGCACCGTTTCTTCTTGATTTATTAGTTTTAGACAAATTTTTTTTTCTTGTGTTTAGTGTTGAACTGTGACATAAGTAGATCATCATTTTACATTTTGTTCTTTGTAAACAGCAAGAATGAACTAAAACGACCTAGAAATAGAAACAGGTGTGTTGACGTCATGTTCAAAACTGCAGAACTGATAAGCCCCGCCTCTTCATAGTGATAAGCCCCGCCTCTTCATAGTGATAAGCCCCGCCTCTTCATAGTGATAAGCTCCGCCTCTTCATTCTGTCTTTCATTTTTCCCTTTTTTTCTTTCTTATTTTCTTTTTTGTTTTTCTTTCTTTAATTTTTTCTTTCTTTTTTTAAACTTTTGTTTGTTTCTGTCTTTTTTTCTTTCTTACTTTTTAATTTCATTTTTGTTTCTTTGTGTCTTTTTTCTTTCTTAATTTCTTTTGTCTTTCTTTCTTTGTTTTTTTCTTACTTTAATTCTTATTCTCTTATTCCCTTTCTTTCTCTCCCCCCCTCCCCCTCTCTCTCTCTCTCCCTTTCTCCCCCTTCCCCTCTCTCTCCCCCTCCCTCCCCCATCTCTCTCTCTACCCCTCTCTCTCTTCCTCCTCCCTCCCCCCCTCTCTCCTCTTTTTCACCTGTCCTGTTTCTCTCACACCTGATCCACCTGCAGCAAACAGGAAGTGGTGGGCGGGGCTTATCTTTCCACAGAGACACTCACAGACCGAGCGAGCAGACAGGCAGGACTCACTGAGAACAGCACAAAACGGAACTAAACAGCACAAAACAGCACTAAACAGCACTAAAGAGGAGGATAAAGCTCTTTTCATGGAGGGTTTTGGAGTATTTTGTGCAGAAACAGAGACTCTGTGAATCTGGTGAGTGAGAAACTTCTTTTAAAACCGACAGGTGTACGTTTATGAATGCCACAGGTGCAGTTTCTCCTCCAGTATTCTCACTAACAAAGCTATTCTTTCAACTTTGCACTTGCTTTTCCTTTTTTCTAGTTGTTTGAAGCTTGTTTTAGCGTTGATTCTTTTAGTTTAGCGCCTTATTTCCTGTAATTGAGCTCAGTAAAAGTGCATTTAGCATTAGCCTCTTGAGTTCTTTTCCCTCTGGAGTCATTTCATTCATTCACTCACTCTTTCTTTTTCTGTTAAACTGTTTAAATTGTATGTTTTTTTGGTTCAAAGTTGTACACTTTTGTCCATCGAATCATTTTATCAAAGCATTTCAATTTAAGATCAGTGAATGAATGACTTTACTTTGCAGATTTGACTTTTCTTTACTTTTCAAAGAGTAAATAAGAAGTGATTGTAGTGTCGGTTTGTAAGAAAAGGAGAGCTACACTGACTATTTGTTTTATATATAACGTGTTAAGGTGGGAACTCCATTGAAACTTTGTGTTGTTTTGGATAAATGCAAAGTTAGAGTATTGAGTGTATCATCTATAATCAAAACTATTGAAATGACTTTAAAGAGAGACAGAAACGACAGGTGTAATCCCCCAAAACAAGAGAATAAAGTGATATTTCTGCTCCGTTCACGCTTTGCACATTTACAAACACATTTTAACACATTCCATGGCATATTTCACAAAAAACGTACTGAACATGATTATATTTAAGATTTTACTAAACATTTGTCCCCAGTTTGACGATTTCACAGTCCCACCAAATTAGCCTATATTTTAAAAAATGGGAGAAACTTCATATAGAATTTAAAGTCTATGTGACAAGTTCTCATTTTTCTCTAATTCTGACTTAGTTTGGTGGGAGTAATTTTACGTTCATTTAGTTGCAGTTTGGGAAGAAATGTTGAAATATGTATGAATGTTTAAAACTACAGGAAGTAGTGCTGAGTTCTGTAATGGAATCTCTCTGTGATGTCATCAATGTGCGACACACTGTTGAAAATAACGAGACAGTTGACGCTCGACTGAAACGTTTTTCTGACAGTTTAAACCATCATTCAACAAAATAAAGTGTTATCAGGGATTATTATTTGTCAAATCATAACTATTGTGTAATTTATATGGCTGTTGGCCCTTGTTTACAGTCTGGTTGCTATGGTAACAGTTGTAGAATGACCTCTATGTCATATTTGTGCTCATGTTCAACCAGGAAGTGACATTATAAACTTTACACAAACTGTCAAACTGGAGACAAACAGGTAAAATGTTTAGTAAAGTCTTAAATATAATCGTGTTCAGTACGTTTTAGTGAAATGTGTCGTCTAAACTGTCAGAGAGACTTTCAGAATTGGTTTATTGCCGTCGTCAGTGTCAAAATTCACAAACAGGAACTTGCTTCGGCGTGAGGTGCAACATAAAACAATTAATAAAATATTGTAAAATATATAAAAGAGGCATGCATAAGATTAAGACTAAGAGTATTCACCTTATTCTGCCCCGCCTTTTTGCCACAGATCCGCACTTTTGTTGTAAACGCACTTCCGTTTGACGAGAACTCCGTTAAAGCTAATGACGAACGAGGGAAAAGTCTTGCCGCTAAAATGTTCCATAAAGTAGGTTATTTGCGTAAAATGTTTAATGAACACGAGCAACAACACGTCAACAACGCAACGATTTCCTGAGGCCTGAAAACGGCTTTTTAGTCCATGTAGAACTTATTTTCTGTTGAGCTCGTCCGCTCCGTGTAAACTACAACGGAAACAAGACGGCGGCGCGTACGGCAACTTCAGGAATAAAGTGAATACACAGAAATGTACAGTTGGACAATCAGTGGTGCAAATGTAGCAGTGCAAATAGATAAGTCCATAAAAATAAATAAACTGTCTCCAGCTGTTTAAACAGAACCTTCAGATGATGGTTTTGATGCTTTTTTATTGTGTTTGTTCAGAGCGATTGTCGTCCTGTTAAATCCAGTGTCAGAGCCTGCCACGTGTGTTCTGTGTTTCACCTGATTTGCATCTCCAGCTCCAGTGAAGGAGGATTTACACACGCAACAAACAACAACCCCCCGCGTCCTTTAAAGTCGATACGTCTCATATTCTGACTTAGTTTGGTGGGAGGGCACCTGTGCTAAATATTTATCATAGTTTAACATCTGTGAAGTCGCAGTTTGTGAAGAAATTTTACAAAAATTAAACTTTAAAAATGACAGGAAGTAGTGCTGAGTTCTAAAATGGAATCCCTCTGTGACGTCATCAAAAAGTGACGCAGCAAAACAGAGACAGGCTGTGTCCGAATGTCCAGCAGGTGAAAAACTTGTGCACCCAAAATTTCCCACAATGCAACTTGAAAAGTAGTGTCCAGCGATGGTCACTAGAGGTCAGTATTGACCACAATGCATTGCAGAGTCGGAAAAACTACAACAAACTGAATGAAGCAGAAAGAGCTGTTTAAATGAACTGTTGAGCCGAGATCATGAACAAAACACTTTGAACAAACCATTAGCTGCAGAGTTGAGGCCAATTCATACTTCATAAGAAGTACGAACTTTGTTCGTGCGCCTCAGGCTGTAAGAACAAGAACAAACTTCGTTTCGGCTCTGGCATTCATACTTCAGCTCAAGCGCCGCAGCCGAACTCATTCAGACCCCGCCCCCCGTGATCCCAACAACTGTTTTCACGCTGAGATTACCCCGTCGCTGACAGCTCAGTTGATATCGTTTTAGCAATGGCAGATGTAGTTTTTGAGTGGATGAGAGAGGAGGAGAAAGAAGAGAGGATGATGTTTGAAGATGAAGAGGATGACGACTTTTTTTTTTTTACATGCGCTAGCCGAGGAGACAGAACGAAATGAGCGAAGATGGCATGTTCGGCCGCTAAATACGACGAGGGTCGTACAGGGCCAATACAGTCTGCTCGTTCAACAAATACGGGAGATGGATGAGGAGAGGCACCTTTCGTACTTCAGATGTAAAGCCCGTCGTTTTGACCACCTTGTCCTTAGGATAACACTATTTCTCCAACATGCGCCCAAAGAAATTTACCCCGCCCCTTTTGAAAAACTGGCCAATCAGAGCCTAGTTGACGCACAGCTCTGCCGAACAAAGTTCTGCTCAGCTGATGTGTCAAGAACAGGCTGCGAGAACAGCCGAACAGAGGCTGTAAGAACAAAATGACGTAATTTTGTTCTTACAGCCCGAGGCGCACGAACAAAGTTCGTACTTCTTATGAAGTATGAATTGGCCTTCACTAGCGTTATCCGCTAACCTTAGCTTGAGCTGTGAATAGATCATAAATCTCAGGAAAAAAGTTGAATATTCCAGCCCATTGATGTTTAACGTGTGATCCATGGTTAATAAAAGTTGTGATGTTTATTAGTCATAAATATGTGTCGGAGGATTTGACCCACATTCATTACAGAAATCTATTTTTATCAGAGTTTTGCCGACGACTTTTTCTCCCAGACGCCAGAGCCATGTGACCCGCTGCGACAAAAGTATGATCTGTGTCCGAATCGTTTCAGGATTGAGGGAAGTATTTACACAGCCACAATTTATTCACTTTATTCCTGAAGTTGCTGTACGTGCCGCCGTCTTGTTCCCGTTGTAGTTCACACGGAGCAGACGAGCTCAACAGACTAAAAAGCCGATTTCAGGCCTCAGGAAATCGGTGCGTTGTGACTTGTTGTTGCTCGTGTTCATTAAACATTTTCAATCTACTTTATGTAACATTTTAGCGGCGAGACTTTTCCCTCGTTCGTCATTAGCTTTAACGGAGTTCTCGTCAAACAGAAGTGCGTTTACAACAAAAGTGCGTATCTGTGGTAAAAAGAGGCAAAAGTGGGCGGGGCAGAATAAGGTGAATAGACAACTGACACCATTTTTGACCATTGACAAGGCGATTTCTGGTGGCCCCTGAGATTATTTTATACACGGCCCGCCAATAAAATGCATAAAACCCGTCAAAACTACAATACCATAATGGCAAGGCAAGGCAAGTTTATTTGTAGAGCACAATTCATACACAGGGCAATTCAAAGTGCTTTACATAACAGGAAAAGTTGCATTAAAATCACAAAACACAAACACACAGAATCATTTTAAAATAAAGTGCTTTAAAAGAGAAGAGTGCAGATAGATCTTTCAGTCGTTGCACATCTAAACAGAGCTGTTTTTAGCCTGGATTTAAACATTGTCAGAGTGAGGCCTGTCTCACATCTTCAGGGAGACTGTTCCAGATTTTAGCTTCAAAAAACTGAAATGCACTGCAGCACTAGCGCCCACACGGCCCCTCCCCCTCTGCTCCCGGAGCGCAGTGCCGAGAGTTGAACCCAGCGTGGACACTCCGCACTGCTCCACAGACTTTACAACTTTCCTCGACAAATAAATGGACAGAGAACAGGCGGGACGTGAGCGCAGGAGCTTCAGGAGCAGCTCAGGGAGAAGATCAAAGAGGGAGGAGCATGACTGTGTTTCTTTGGCGCTAATTTGAACCAGAGGAAAGTTTGTTTGGGGCTAATTTGCACCGAAGTTAGACACGCGCTGCAAGTGTCTGGAGCACGAGCCACTGGGGGTGTTTTGCTGTGCTCTGAATGCTGTTGTGGGACACTCTGGAGAGCACAGACAGGAGGGTAATACAGCGGTCACTCAGACAGACAAACCCTGACCGTGAGTTTGACGCCCTCAGCACGTACTGCGCGGTAAACTCACCTGTACAGCAGCCTTTACTCCTAAATACGTCAGCACTGTCCAGCTGCAGAGGTAAGTGAAAGTGACGTAACTAAAGCTGGATGGTTGCTATGGTAACAGCTGTGGAATTGCCTCTAATTATGTCATATTTGTGCTCATGTTCAACAGGAAGTGGCATTATAAACTTTATGAAAATGTCAAACTGGGACAAACAGGAAAAATGTTTAGTAAAATCTCAAATATGATCATGTTCAGTGCGTTTAAGTCAAATGTGACGTCGAACTCATTAAAACATAATTGTACTCGTTCTCCTCCTCAGGCCCCAGACGTCCCTCGCTCTGAGCCACCCTCTCTCTCCCTCGTCCCTCCCCCCTCTCCCCTACCTCCCCCTCTTGACCCTCAGGACCCCCTGCCTCACCCTCAGGACCCCCTGCTTCCCCCTCAGCACCCTTTGAACTCCCTGCTTCCCCCTCTTGACCCTCAGGACCCTCTGCCTCACCCTCAGGACCCCCTCTCTCCCCTTCAGGACCCCCTGCCTCCCCCTCTGGACCCCCTCCCTCCCCCTCAGCCCGCCCTGCCTCCCCCTCTGGACCCCCAGGACCCTCATGCCCTCCTGGAGCGTGTGTCGGAGCTGGAGCGCTGGCTGCACACGACCCACTGCAGCCTGGACACCGCCGGGGCTGATGGGAAAGACATGGAGGCTCTGGAGAAGCACCTGCTCACCTGCCAGGTAAGCCCCGCCCACTGCACCTGTCACTCACCATTAGAGGACACATACTCTACAAACTTTTTTGAGCTTTAAATCCTGTTCTAACAATGTTCTTGCATTCAGTTTCATTTACGCTGTTTTGAGGAATGTTTATTAGAAAATCCTCCCCCTCCGAGCGTCAAAACTTGTGAACTTCTGGGATTTTCTGACGTATTTTCAGACTTCATTCATCATTTATCAGAGAATGTTCCGCTGCTTTAAGTCCTTAAATCATCACTAAACTTGTTCTGATCATTTCTGCCTCTAAACACAATAACTGCTGCAGCAAATCCACACAATGACGTCTTTTCAGCGCTAACTTCACCAGATTGTGTATTGCGCTGGCGCCATCTGCTGGCTGGATGCACTCAGTGTCATTTCGTAGTGACTGATAACACAGGCCATAGAATGTTTTTTAAACATGAGATGCAAAGTTAAGGCACTCAAGAGCATGTTTAAAGGCTAACAGCGAAAAATGCAGAATATTTTCCTTTAAAACAGAACTAAGTCACTTCAGCGACTTCAGCTCCCCCTGCAGGTCTCATGTGAAAATATACTTGTAGTAAAAAGACTCAAATGTTTTTTGCAGCTTAGTTCTGCTTTAATCTTGAAGCTGATGGTCCATTCCGAGCTCTGGCACTATACAGTGGTCACGTCCGAATGTCCAGCAGGTGAAAAAGGAGTGCACTAAAAATTTCCCACAATGCACCTTGAAAAGTAGTGTTCAGCGATGGTCACTAGAGGTCAGTATTGACCACAATGCATTGCAGAGTCGGAAAAACTACAGCGAACTGAATGAAACAGAAAGAGCTGTTTAAACGAACTGTTGAGCCGAGATCATGAACAAAACACTTTAAACAAACCGTTAGCTGCAGAGTTACTAGCGTTAGCCGCTAACCTTAACTTGAGCTGTGAATAGATCATAAATCTCCGGCAAAAAGTTGAATAATCCAGTCCTTTTGATGTTTAACGTGTGATCCATGATTAATAAAACATGTATTATGTTTATTAGTCATAAATAAGTGTCAGGAGGATTTGATCCACATTCATTACAGAAATCAATTTTTATCAGAGTTTTGCCGCCTTTTTTTCTCCCAGACGCCAGAGTCACGTGACCCACAGTGACGAAAGTATGAGCTGTGTCTGAACCGCTCCAGGACTGAGGGCAGTATTTAGTCACTGAACAGGACAGGACTGTGAGAGAACGAGGGGCTTGAGAGTGAGGGGGACATTCGGACACAGTCTGACTCTTTATTTCCATCACAGAGGGATTCCATTTTAGAACTCAGCACTTCATCCTGTCAATTTAAACTTTCTATTTTTCAAATTTTCTTCACCAGATGCAACTTCACAGATGTCAACTATGATAAATATTTAACACAGATGCCCTCCCACCAAACTAAGTCAGTATTAGAGAAAAATGAGAACCTGAAATATAGACTTAAGCAATGCTAGATATTTAATTTTTGCAGTGTAGTTACTAAGCCTTTACTTTAATTAACTGAGAACATTTCAACTAATAGTAGAATTATATCTGGTGGTTTCTCAATCATAAACTACAGCTCAAACACTGACCTAAAGTGTAGAATGTTTAAAGAGTTTGTCTAAACCAGTTCTTGAGACGAGGCTTTGTCCCCGTGTCTTTAATGAGTCCTAATGATCATCTGAACACCGTGTTTATATTATTATCTCAAACACGCAGTCGGACCAGTTAAGCTCCGCCCTCTGTCTCCGCTTCTATTAATAACATTATAATCCAGGGCCGTGAGTCACCTGTGTGTGAGGCCCCTCCCACAATGCACCTGTGTGTGAGGCCCCTCCCACAATGCACCTGTGCATCAGGAGAGTCTGCGTGGAAGCATCAGCTCCACTCCGAGGGTAAGGGTAACAAAAAAGAAAAGAAGTTTGTCATTTAACATATTTTAGTTGTTTATCAGATGTGCTGCATGTGACGCTGGAAATCTGATTTTCTACAAATGTTCACTTTCTTCTCTTTTATGTCAAAAACAAACTAAATATTTAGCAAAGTTGTAAACTTTTATATTTGTTATGAGACTGCGACAATAACTCAACAAAAAAAAATTTAAAGCATCAAAAACACAACTTAAAGTGACACATGTGACTAAAGGTCACAAAAATGCAAAAACTAAAAGTAATAAACACAACTAAAAGCTACAAAAATGCAACTAAAAGTGACAAAAATTCTGCAAAAAGCGATTTAAAAAAACGTGACTTAAAGCAACAAGGACAACAAAAAGCTACCAAAAATGATTGAAATAAAATAAAAGTGTCAAAAACACAACTAAAAAGCAAAAATGCAGCTAAAAGTGTCTTAAAGCAACAAATACAACAAAAACAAAAAAATGACAAAGTGATAAAAACACAATTAAAAGTGACTAAAGAGAAGCTGGAGGGAAAACAAGCGCATAAACGTGAACAATTAATGCATTATATTTAATTTCCTCAAACCTTGGACTCAAACATGTTTTTTAAGGACAGAAAAGTCATGAGTCCAACTGTGTGTGATCAAGTCTGTCAGTGAGAAATGTGATGTGTTCCTGATGTTTATCTGGTTTTCTACAACTGTTTACTTGAGTTTTTTCCTTTTAGACGTCAGATACAAACTAAATATTCATCAGAGTTGTAGACTTGTTTTCAGACAGTGACAAAAACACATCAAAAACGAGACTTAAAGCGTCCATAAAACAACTCAAAGTGACAAATATGTGACTAAAAGTGACAAAAATGTGTCAAAAAGTGATTAAAAACGTGACTTAAAGTGACAATGAAAAGCTACAAACATTACTAAAAGTGACAAAAACACAACTAAAAGTGACAAAAATGTGACTAAAAGCAACAAAGACAATGAAAAGCGACTAAAAATGACTAAAAGTGATAGAAACACAACTAAAAGTGACAAAAGAGAAGAAGCAAAGAAGACAAGCTTATAAACAGGATTATCAAATGAGGAATATTTAATTGATCTTGATTTTGATCTTGATTCATCTTCTCTTTTATGTCAGATACAAACTAAATATTTATCAGAGTTGTAGACTTTCATATTTGTCATCAGACAGTGATAATAACACAACAAAAACGAGACTTAAAGCGTCAAAAACAACATAAATTGATAAATAAATGACTAAAAGTGACAAAAATGCATCTGAAAGCACCAAAGTCAATGAGAGCGACAATGAAAACACAACTCAAGCGACAAATTAATAAAAGCGACAAAAACACGACTAAAAATGACAAAAATGCGTCTAAAATCGATTAAAAACACAACTAAACGCAACAAAGACAAGGAAAAGGGATTAAAAGTGATAAATTCAATTCAAACACTTCTACTCTGAATTTTAATTTCCCTGCCTCCGGTTTTTTTTACGCTGTGTCTTTTTATCGAGAGACTTTTCTTTCACATAAAGAAGTTGGAGGTTAAAGACAAACTAAAGACAAGCCCAAACCCGACGCTGCGGAGCTTTTGTCCTGAGTTTGTTCTGCTCCTGAGCTCATGTTTTCACTCTTTTATCCTTTCTTTATCTCCCATTTATCATCTTCTGTTCAACCTCGATAACTCATGTGGGCCTGTGCTTTCCTGTCAGGCGGGGTATAGTTTGTCCCTTTAAAAGTTTGTGAACGGAAACATTCTAAATTCAGAACGGAGGCAAAAGTGAAGTGCAACATAATGTGATTCACTGAGAAACTGGGATTAACCTCAGAATATCACAAAATATGACAAATGTAGATGATTTAGTGTCAGTAAAAGCCTCAGACACATGTGAGTGACATCAGAGGCTTAAACACATTAGAGAATATTAGACCCACTTTCTGTCAAACTGTGATGACGTCACATAAATTTAATCCTGAGAAATAATAGTAAAAAATTCAAGTCCCGCCCCTTTCCTCCCCTTTGACCTAGATAACCGGTTGAGACTGGTTTTGTGTGTGTGTGTGACGTCAAGTTTCGCGCTCTTTTTCTCCTCAGTCCGATTTAATGGAGACCAGATGTGTTATCTTACATAACCCTGTGGGTGGTGTAAGTGTGTGTGACGTCAAGTTTCGCGCCCTTTTTCTCCTCAGTCAGCCCGTTTTGGAATATGGCTAATGGAAACCAGATGTGTCGCGCAGGGTGAGGGTGTGGGGTGTGGAGAGGCCCTGTGGGTGATGTAAGATTGTCAAAAGTGCGGATCAGGTTCATGCAATGTATGGTCAAGTTTCGCGCGCTTTTTCTCCTCAGTCAGCCCATTTTGGAATATGTCTAATGGAAACCAGACGTGTGGAGAGGCCCATGCGTCGTTTGGAGCAGATCGTATTTACTTTAGGCCCCCGTGAAATTCCACTGACCGTGTACATTGTGACGAAAAAAGTAATGGTTTCCAGATATGCTGCGAATATAAAAATGGGCATGAAGGGCTCGCTGCCAAAGGAGGATTCCACTCGTACATGCAAGAGGTGAAGGTGTTTCTGGATGAAGATCAAAGATTCTCCGCCGCTCGTCTTTCCAAATCCAATCTCTAAAACAGATTTTTCTGCAGTTCAACTTTCAATGGACCCGTATGAGTAAGTTTGTTTTTATTCGCTCTATCTCTTCTTTAGACTGAAAAATTAAGTTAACTATTAAGTATAAAATTAAGTATTTCCTCTATCTCGTATAGCACTGTGGTAACTTCACAAGACTATGGATTGATACTTGGAGCATGTCAAGCTCTGTGTGTTTGTTTCTCTGTATATTGTATATGAAACTATGTTGAGCATGAGCGGTGTACGAGGCGTCTAGCTAGCCCCTCCCCTCCCTTTTACTCCTACAGGTACAGGTGTGTGTCCCCCTCTGACCCTGCTCTCTCACTCTCCCAGGGCAGAGACAGAATTCTATGAACGTATAATATAAATTATACGTTCATAGAGTTCATAGAATAATATAAATAAATATAAATATATAATATTCCCAGTCACAGCCTAGAACTAGGGATATGTTTCAGAACAAAAATGATAAATTATAAAAAAGTGAGACTTTTATCATCAACCGGTGAGATGTTTAATTTCAGCGATGAAGTGTTAGTCGATCAAAAATGTAGTGAAGTTAAAGTTAATTTGTACAGTTGGGTAAAGAGTAAAAAATGACTTTGTTATTTCCCTATACTGATGTGTCTCCGTGTGTGAGCATAGGTCTGTGAGCCTTGAATACGCTTCACTAAACTTTAAACTCTATTATTTTATTACTTTCAGATGATCGAATCATAGACCTCGCCACACCCCTCCACCGTGCGACAAATCATCCCTCTCACTCACCTACGCAGGTTCTCTTGCTGCGGCGCTGAGAGCTACAGTAGATGATTGGACCATAGACCTCACAGGGCCACAGGAGCTCAGGCCGGGGAGGTGAAGCGCCAGTCCCAGTGCTATTGATAACTCTGTTGACTCAATGGTCAACTCTCTAAAATCTGCTCTTGATGTTGCAGCTCCACTTAAACAGAAAGTCATCAGGCCAAAACGAGCCTCCCCCTGGTACAATGAAGAACTACGTTCTCACAAACAAAGGGGAAGAAAACTAGAGAGATCCTTACGCCGCTCCCACACAGAAGAATCCCTAAAAGAATGGAAAACCTGCTACTGTCTTATAAGCAGGCTCTGCGTAAGGCTCAAACCAGATATTATTCAAATTTAATAGAAGTAAATAAAAATAACTCTAGATTTCTCTTCAGCACTGTAGCCAGGCTGACAAACTGTCACAGCGCAGTAGAACCCTCAATACCAGTTACTCTAAGCTGCAATGACTTTCTTCTATTCTTTAACAGCAAAATCACAACTATTAGAGATAAACTAAATGCAATTACTCCCACTATCAGTATTGAGCAAGCCCAGACTGCAAAGCTAGTGTCCCATACAAATCCTTCAGTAATACTAGATGGTTCACTGCTGTTGATCAGGCAGAGATAACTTCAGTCATTATGTCCTCCAAAACATCAACTTGTATTTTAGACCCAATCCCAAGTAGACTCCTCAAAGAAATTCTCCCCCTAATTATAAATCCCATTCTTAATATAATAAATACTTCACTAAAGCGGTTATGTCCCTCAGTCCTTCAAATATGCAGTGATTAAACCACTTTTGAAAAAGCCTAATCTAGACCCTGACATACTGGCAAACTATAGACCTATTTCTAATCTGCCCTTTGTCTCTAAAATCCTTGAAAGAATTGTGATTAAACAGCTTTGTCGCCACCTGCAGGACAATAATTTATTTGAAGTTTTTCAGTCAGTGTTCCGTGCACACCACAGCACTGAAACTGCACTAGTTAAAGTCACAAATGATCTGTTATTAGCTGCTGATGATGGACAGGTCTCAATTCTGGTTCTGTTGGACCTCAGCGTTTGACACCATCGACCACGACATTCTACTGCAGAGGTTAGAATGTGATGTAGGTGTCAGAGGCCCCGCCCTAAGCTGGTTTAAATCCTATCTATCTGATAGGTACCAGTTTGTTCATGTAAACCAGAGATCTTCCCCATGTTCTAAAGTAACCTACGGTGTGCCGCAGGGTTCAGTACTCGGTCCAGTTCTGTTCACTCTTTATATGCTGCCCTTAGGTATGATCATCAGAAAGCATGGCATTAACTTCCACTGCTATGCAGATGACACTCAGCTGTATTTATCAATGAAACCTGATCAGACGCATCAAGTAGACAGACTTAGTGCCTGCGTGAAAGACATAAAAACTTGGATGACTCTTAATTATCTGCTCCTTAACCCTGAACAAACCGAGGTCATTCTGCTGGGCCCTAAGCACCTGCCAGACTCTTTATCTGACCAGATAGTTTCTCTGGACAATATCACTGTAGCCCCCAGCTCTACTGTAAGAAACCTTGGGGTCCTATTTGACCAAGATCTCTCGTTCAAAGCACATATAAATCAAGCCTGTAAAACAGCCGACTTTCATTTGCGTAACATCAGCCAAAATTAGAAAAATCCTGCCCAGAGACGATGCCGAAAAACTCATCCATGCATTTGTCACATCCAGATTAGACTATTGTAACGCCCTGCTCACAGCGTGTCCTAAAAGCTCTAGAAGAAGCTTTAACTGGTTCAAAATGCAGCAGCAAGATTATTAACAGGTACTAGAAGAAGAGATCATATTTCACCAGTGTTGGAGTCTCTTCACTGGCTTCCTGTTGAGTTTAGAATCAAATTTAAAATTATTTATTGTGACGCTACAAAGGTCTGTAGCAGAGTCCATAACGTTGTCTAATTGTGTTTAATAGTGCTTCATCGTGTTGTGTACGTGTGTTATGTAAGTCCATGGCATTTTAATTTCCCCCCTCGGGGATCAATAAAACATCCATCCATCCATCCATCCATCCAAAATCCTCCTCCTGACTTATAAAGCTTTAAACAATATGGCCCCATCGACCTCAAAGATGCAATAGTAGCGTACCATCCAAACAGAGCTCTTCGTTCTCAAAATGCTGGACTATTGTTAGTCCCAGAGTCTCTAAAAGCACAGTAGGAGGTCGAGCGTTTATACCAAGCTCCTGTGTTATGGAACCAGCTCCTGTTCATGTAAAAGAGGCCGACACAGTCTCTACATTTAAGACCAGCTCAAAACGTTCCTCTTTGAAATAGCTTATTTCAAAGAGGAACGTTAGGCCAGTTAGGAACAGAAATAAAACCCTACAGTTTTAGCTACACTGCCCTTCACTGTAAATTCTGACAAGTTAAGTTTACTTGAAAAAAATATGCAAACTTATTGCCTTAGAAAAAATAGGTAACGTTGCTTGTGACTAGTCAAGTAAACCTTACTCTTAATAAATGCAAGTGTACTTTGAATAATAAAGTAAACCTTACTATTAATAAATGACAGATTACTTTTATTTATAAAATAAAGCTTACTTTAAATAATCAGGTAAACCTTACTATTTATAAATGAAAGCTTACTTATAATCATCACGTAAACCTTACTCTTAATCAATGACTGATTACTTGTATTCATACATTAAAGCTTACATAAATAATCAGATAAACCTTACTCTTAATTTGTGACAGATTACTCATAAATATACAGTACAATTTACTTTAATTGAATGAATATCCTTAAAATTTCCCAATCAAATATACATTTTACATTAATTATACTACTTATACTTTAACTAAATAAACTTTTTAACAACCAATGAATTTAACTTACTTTAGAATTCAATACCATCACCCCACAAAATTAAAACCCAGTTATATGAATACCTTACTTTATAATGTAATAAAAACATTTAAGTATGAACGTCAAATAACAATTTATTTTTCAATTAACAATGAAGTCACATGTACTACAGAGGTCAGACCGTTATTAAAGCTTGTCATATTTACTCATGACATACTCATGATAATAAGCGTAACTTGAATCGTCAAGTGGAACATTACTTGAGCCATCTTAACATGAAATATAAAAGTATTTCTTTAAATGGTAGGAGGCAATATTCCTGCAACCTTACAATTATTTGCCTAAAATTTGCAATCAACAACAATTAAAAGAAAGTAAAATGAGAAAGGCAAATTATATTTGACTTTAAACAGTTTGTAGGCCCTTCCTCCATCTTGGCACATATTTGAACAGATTAAAAGACATTTAAAAAACTCTAGAACCAACTTGTTGGATTGTGGTCCATGCGCTGAGGTCAGGTGTTTTTCGTTTGAAAAAGTAGAGGTATGTGTAAAGTACTCAGATCTTGATCTCCTATTTTAAAAAAAAAATCCCAAGGTACTTATGAGAGTAACAAACTTCAAAAAGGTTCAAAAATGTCCGGACAATGAACATGTGAACATGATAAACATTTGGAATTACAGCATTCACTGTTGAAAAGTGTACCTGCACAATATACTATAATTATAACAAACACAACATAAAGAAATACTCAGGGAACGGTAGTTTTTAGGGTGAGCAGTTTGGAAGGAAGAGTTTGTTTCCCTAGTCCAAGCATAACAGTTTGGATTGTTTTTAAAGTATTAAACATTGGTTTGGGATAATCCAAATGCAGTGCATATGTAGGGGCAAACAATATGCAAAATTCCTTTGGTAAGTCTTTGATATTGTCCATGACAATACCTCCTTCAATGACAACAGCAGTTGTTTGAGGCTGGAGTAGCTGTTTGCTTGTACTTGGTGAGTTGTCATCATTCACAATGGTCAGCACACCAACTGAAACAGATGCAGCTGCCTCATCTCTCTCGGTGTTCTGGTAAGAGAGAGGGAAGTTTAATCATTCAATTTGACTTTTCTGTTTTTGCTGCAATTTTAAACAAGCAATTAGCATCATCAATTGTGGAATTTTTTTTTTTTTTTTTTTTTTTGGTCAAAACCTGCATTAGACTAATGTGGCCTTTTCAGTAACCTCACGATCTAACTGATGTTGCTTTAAATTCATGTTACAGCAACTATATTGTACAAATCTAAGTCATATTGTCTAAAAATGCCTTGATATTGTAGAATAAGTATAAATAGTAAAAATAAAACATCATAACTTGCCTTTTAACTTAGATAATATTTACTAATCGTAGTATATCAACATCAACTGTGGCAAGTTTGAAGCAAATCCATATGAATGATATTTTTGTATTGTACCTTTTTACATTTCTGAGATTTGAGGGGTTTAAAAATTTATGATAATTTAAGTTTACTAGCTTTTGAGCAGAGAGGCATGTCAACATTATGCTTTTTGTAATATTGAAACATTCTGATTTTAGAAGGCATGATGACTATGATGAATTTGACTTTTATATTTGGAGATTAAGGAAATAATGAATTTAAATGTATTTTAGATCGTCACGTTAAAGATGAAATTTGTAGTTTTTTGTATTTTGTGGTAATTGTATTTATGAATTTGTTACTTAATTTAAAGGTTTTATGATGAATTTAATAATTATAATTTTAGAAGGTTTTGCTAATGATTAATTATGAATTGGATAATTGCATTTTAAAGTGCTGCTAATGATGAGCTATTTTATTTATTTTAGTAGAATCTCTGCTGATAAATTGTTTACTGGGTTTTTTATTGATACGGTTTTGTTTTTTAAACAGAACACGGACCCAGTTGAAAGAACCACCAAAGGTGTAAAAGTTGCCATCCTTGCTGTTCTGGAAGACGACGTGGGACCTGCTTCAGAGCCCACTGTTGTCAACATGGCCATTGTGTTAGAAGAGGACATCATTCTAGCTGATATCCCGGATCTTCCCACGGCCTGTGCCTACCTCTTTGGACTTTTTATGGACTAAATATAGAGTTTCCAAAGGAGTACAGGTACACATTTGAAGCCATTCAACACATTTTCATGGAACTGACCCCTACCTGCTCCCAGCGAGTGAGAAGCTTAAAAACTAAACTTTTAACCTAAAGTATTTATTATAATAGTATTAATTATGCTCTTGGTTCACCTACAGACTGAATTTCTAAACGTTAGGGCTCTGTAAAAAAATAAAAAAATAAATAAATAATGGTGTGATGCACATTCTTGCAATCCTCAGTGTAAATGTTCAGATGCATTTGCTTTTGGGCATCCATTATGGTCTAGATCGGTTTTATTTTATTTGTTCAAATGATAAATGCAGGATTTGCCTTAAAAAGGGTTTTGTTTTTTACATTAGATTGCCCGCTAGTTAGTAGCTTGCATTGGATAATAGTATCCATAGCAGATTGCACAGATATAATATTGTTGGATGTGCAGTTTGTGTACAAAACTGGTCTGTTTACATTAAGGTATTATCACCTCTTGTCCCAAACTATTAAGATAAAAATTAGATAAATGACAGCATTTTATATGATAGCCCACTTTTCCCCAAAATTAGTTATTTGAAAATTAAAATCTGATAAATTTTCATTAACTCTTAAAGCAACTAAGTACACCCTTTTTAATCAGATGGGTTAATGCCCTGATCAGTGTAGGACAGTTGTGAAATAATGTTCAAGTCTGTTTTGTGCATTTGTGTCTTGTAACAGTTAGAGGAGCCTCCATCTTCATCCTTAACAGCACCTTTATTAATGTGTTATGGTTGTGAACATGTCAGAGTTTTATCCACAATTTAAAAAATGGCTGTTTAAACAGGTGTGCATTATCAATAAAGTTCCTGTTACTTGAACTGGTTATAAGCCTTTTTATACTGTAACAAAAAAACATTAATTAAGCAAACATAACAAAATAAGTTGGGGGAGGAAAAGAAAATGCATTGTGCTCATGATGGGAAACGTATTGAGCTAATGATGATAAGTTAGTTGGGGAAGCAAAAGAAAATTAATTGTGCTCAAAAGGAGAAATGAGTTCTGCTACCGAACAAAAATCGGTTGTTCTAACTGATAAAAATCAATCCAGAAAAGCATGAAATCTACATTGGGTGAACAAAATAATGTAAGTTGGTGCAACTGTAATCCAAAACTTAAATGTGTAAGTTGGTCTTTTCAACAAAAAAAAGTGAAGGCAGCCTGTTGCCTTGAAATTGTTAGTTGAAATCACAATTTTTTTTTATTACAGTGTAATGGTAGTATATCAACATCAACTGTGGCAAGTTTGAAGCAAATCCATGTGAATAATATTTTTGTATTGTACCTTTTTACATTTCTGAGATTTGAGGGGTTTAAAATGGAAGTGTGATCAAAATCCAATCTAGCAGAATAGAATAATAATCTACAAGTTCCTTTAGCCACAGACTTTGGAATGTTTTCGGCAAGTTATGATGTTTTATTTTTACTATTTATACTTATTCTACAATATCAAGGCATTTTTAGACAATATGACTTAGATTTGTACAATATAGTTGCTGTAACATGAATTTAAAGCAACATCAGTTAGATCGTGAGGTTACTGAAAAGGCCACATTAGTCTAATGCAGGTTTTGACCAAAAAAAAAAAAAAAAAAAAAAAAAAAGAAAATTCCACAATTGATGATGCTAATTGCTTGTTTAAAATTGCAGCAAAAACAGAAAAGTCAAATTGAATGATTAAACTTCCCTCTCTCTTACCAGAACACCGAGAGAGATGAGGCAGCTGCATCTGTTTCAGTCGGTGTGCTGACCATTGTGAATGATGACAACTCACCAAGTACAAGCAAACAGCTACTCCAGCCTCAAACAACTGCTGTTGTCATTGAAGGAGGTATTGTCATGGACAATATCAAAGACTTACCAAAGGAATTTTGCATATTGTTTGCCCCTACATATGCACTGCATTTGGATTATCCCAAACCAATGTTTAATACTTTAAAAACAATCCAAACTGTTATGCTTGGACTAGGGAAACAAACTCTTCCTTCCAAACTGCTCACCCTAAAAACTACCGTTCCCTGAGTATTTCTTTATGTTGTGTTTGTTATAATTATAGTATATTGTGCAGGTACACTTTTCAACAGTGAATGCTGTAATTCCAAATGTTTATCATGTTCACATGTTCATTGTCCGGACATTTTTGAACCTTTTTGAAGTTTGTTACTTGGGATTTTTTTTTTAAAATAGGAGATCAAGATCTGAGTACTTTACACATACCTCTACTTTTTCAAACGAAAAACACCTGACCTCAGCGCATGGACCACAATCCAACAAGTTGGTTCTAGAGTTTTTTAAATGTCTTTTAATCTGTTCAAATATGTGCCAAGATGGAGGAAGGGCCTACAAACTGTTTAAAGTCAAATATAATTTGCCTTTCTCATTTTACTTTCTTTTAATTGTTGTTGATTGCAAATTTTAGGCAAATAATTGTAAGGTTGCAGGAATATTGCCTCCTACCATTTAAAGAAATACTTTTATATTTCATGTTAAGATGGCTCAAGTAATGTTCCACTTGACGATTCAAGTTACGCTTATTATCATGAGTATGTCATGAGTAAATATGACAAGCTTTAATAACGGTCTGACCTCTGTAGTACATGTGACTTCATTGTTAATTGAAAAATAAATTGTTATTTGACGTTCATACTTAAATGTTTTTATTACATTATAAAGTAAGGTATTCATATAACTGGGTTTTAATTTTGTGGGGTGATGGTATTGAATTCTAAAGTAAGTTAAATTCATTGGTTGTTAAAAAGTTTATTTAGTTAAAGTATAAGTAGTATAATTAATGTAAAATGTATATTTGATTGGGAAATTTTAAGGATATTCATTCAATTAAAGTAAATTGTACTGTATATTTATGAGTAATCTGTCACAAATTAAGAGTAAGGTTTATCTGATTATTTATGTAAGCTTTAATGTATGAATACAAGTAATCAGTCATTGATTAAGAGTAAGGTTTACGTGATGATTATAAGTAAGCTTTCATTTATAAATAGTAAGGTTTACCTGATTATTTAAAGTAAGCTTTATTTTATAAATAAAAGTAATCTGTCATTTATTAATAGTAAGGTTTACTTTATTATTCAAAGTACACTTGCATTTATTAAGAGTAAGGTTTACTTGACTAGTCACAAGCAACGTTACCTATTTTTTCTAAGGCAATAAGTTTGCATATTTTTTTCAAGTAAACTTAACTTGTCAGAATTTACAGTGAAGGGCAGTGTAGCTAAAACTGTAGGGTTTTATTTCTGTTCCTAACTGGCCTAACGTTCCTCTTTGAAATAAGCTATTTCAAAGAGGAACGTTTTGAGCCTGGTCTTAAATGTAGAGACTGTGTCGGCCTCTTTTACATGAACAGGAGCTGGTTCCATAACACAGGAGCTTGGTAGCTAAATGCTCGACCTCCTACTGTGCTTTTAGAGACTCTGGGGACTAACAATAGTCCAGCATTTTGAGAACGAAGAGCTCTGTTTGGATGGTACGCTACTATTGCATCTTTGAGGTCGATGGGGCCATATTGTTTAAAGCTTTATAAGTCAGGAGGAGGATTTTGGATGGATGGATGGATGGATGGATGTTTTATTGATCCCCGAGGGGGGAAATTAAAATGCCATGGACTTACATAACACACGTACACAACACGATGAAGCACTATTAAACACAATTAGACAACGTTATGGACTCTGCTACAGACCTTTGTAGCGTCACAATAAATAATTTTAAATTTGATTCTAAACTCAACAGGAAGCCAGTGAAGAGACTCCAACACTGGTGAAATATGATCTCTTCTTCTAGTACCTGTTAATAATCTTGCTGCTGCATTTTGAACCAGTTAAAGCTTCTTCTAGAGCTTTTAGGACACGCTGTGAGCAGGGCGTTACAATAGTCTAATCTGGATGTGACAAATGCATGGATGAGTTTTTCGGCATCGTCTCTGGGCAGGATTTTTCTAATTTTGGCTGATGTTACGCAAATGAAAGTAGGCTGTTTTACAGGCTTGATTTATATGTGCTTTGAACGAGAGATCTTGGTCAAATAGGACCCCAAGGTTTCTTACAGTAGAGCTGGGGGCTACAGTGATATTGTCCAGAGAAACTATCTGGTCAGATAAAGAGTCTGGCAGGTGCTTAGGGCCCAGCAGAATGACCTCGGTTTGTTCAGGGTTAAGGAGCAGATAATTAAGAGTCATCCAAGTTTTTATGTCTTTCACGCAGGCACTAAGTCTGTCTACTTGATGGGTCTGATCAGGTTTCATTGATAAATACAGCTGAGTGTCATCTGCATAGCAGTGGAAGTTAATGCCATGCTTTCTGATGATCATACCTAAGGGCAGCATATAAAGAGTGAACAGAACTGGACCGAGTACTGAACCCTGCGGCACACCGTAGGTTACTTTAGAACATGGGAAGATCTCTGGTTTACATGAACAAACTGGTACCTATCAGATAGATAGGATTTAAACCAGCTTAGGGCGGGGCCTCTGACACCTACATCACATTCTAACCTCTGCAGTAGAATGTCGTGGTCGATGGTGTCAAACGCTGAGGTCCAACAGAACCAGAATTGAGACCTGTCCATCATCAGCAGCTAATAACAGATCATTTGTGACTTTAACTAGTGCAGTTTCAGTGCTGTGGTGTGCACGGAACACTGACTGAAAAACTTCAAATAAATTATTGTCCTGCAGGTGGCGACAAAGCTGTTTAATCACAATTCTTTCAAGGATTTTAGAGACAAAGGGCAGATTAGAAATAGGTCTATAGTTTGCCAGTATGTCAGGGTCTAGATTAGGCTTTTTCAAAAGTGGTTTAATCACTGCATATTTGAAGGACTGAGGGACATAACCGCTTTAGTGAAGTATTTATTATATTAAGAATGGGATTTATAATTAGGGGGAGAATTTCTTTGAGGAGTCTACTTGGGATTGGGTCTAAAATACAAGTTGATGTTTTGGAGGACATAATGACTGAAGTTATCTCTGCCTGATCAACAGCAGTGAACCATCTAGTATTACTGAAGGATTTGTATGGGACACTAGCTTTGCAGTCTGGGCTTGCTCAATACTGATAGTGGGAGTCATTGCATTTAGTTTATCTCTAATAGTTGTGATTTTGCTGTTAAAGAATAGAAGAAAGTCATTGCAGCTTAGAGTAACTGGTATTGAGGGTTCTACTGCGCTGTGACAGTTTGTCAGCCTGGCTACAGTGCTGAAGAGAAATCTAGAGTTATTTTTATTTACTTCTATTAAATTTGAATAATATCTGGTTTGAGCCTTACGCAGAGCCTGCTTATAAGACAGTAGCAGGTTTTCCATTCTTTAGGGATTCTTCTGTGTGGGAGCGCGTAAGGATCTCTCTAGTTTTCTTCCGTTTGTTTGTGAGAACGTAGTTCTTCATTGTACCAGGGGGAGGCTCGTTTTGGCCTGATGACTTTCTGTTTAAGTGGAGCTGCAACATCAAGAGCAGATTTTAGAGAGTTGACCATTGAGTCAACAGAGTTATCAATAGCACTGGGACTGGCGCTTCACCTCCCCGGCCTGAGCTCCTGTGGCCCTGTGAGGTCTATGATCGGGTCCGGTCCTGTGAGGTCTATGGTCCAATCATCTACTGTAGCTCTCAGCGCCGCAGCAAGAGAACCTGCGTAGGTGAGTGAGAGGGATGATTTGTCGCACGGTGGAGGGGTGTGGCGAGGTCTATGATTCGATCATCTGAAAGTAATAAAATAATAGAGTTTAAAGTTTAGTGAAGCGTATTCAAGGCTCACAGACCTATGCTCACACACGGAGACACATCAGTATAGGGAAATAACAAAGTCATTTTTTACTCTTTACCCAACTGTACAAATTAACTTTAACTTCACTACATTTTTGATCGACTAACACTTCATCGCTGAAATTAAACATCTCACCGGTTGATGATAAAAGTCTCACTTTTTTATAATTTATCATTTTTGTTCTGAAACATATCCCTAGTTCTAGGCTGTGACTGGGAATATTATATTATATTATACGTTCATAGAATTCTGTCTCTGCCCTGGGAGAGTGAGAGAGCAGGGTCAGAGGGGGACACACACCTGTACCTGTAGGAGTAAAAGGGAGGGGAGGGGCTAGCTAGACGCCTCGTACACCGCTCATGCTCAACATAGTTTCATATACAATATACAGAGAAACAAACACACAGAGCTTGACATGCGGCTCCCGTTATCAATCCATAGTCTTGTGAAGTTACCACAGTGCTATACGAGATAGAGGAAATACTTAATTTTATACTTAATACTTAACTTAATTTTTCAGTCTAAAGAAGAGATAGAGCGAATAAAAACAAACTTACTCATACGGGTCCATTGAAAGTTGAACTGCAGAAAAATCTGTTTTAGAGATTGGTTTTGGAAAGACGAGCGGCGGAGAATCTTTGATCTTCATCCAGAAACACCTTCACCTCTTGCATGTACGAGAGGAATCCTCCTTTGGCAATATATATATATTATATTCGCAGCATATCTGGAAACCATTGCTTTTTTTCGTGACAATGTACACGGTTAGTGGAATTTCACGGGGGGGCCTAAAGTAAATACAATCACCAACAGAAGCCTGGGAAAACACATCTGGTTTCTGGTTTCCATGACCCATATTCCAAAACGGGGTGACTGAGGAGAAAATGCGCGCGAAACTTGACTATACATTGCATGAAGCAGATCCGCACTTTTGACAATCTTACATAACCCGCAGGGCCCCTCCACACATCTGGTTTCCATTAGCCATATTCCAAAACGGGCTGACTGAGGAGAAAAAGCGCGCGAATCTTGACGTCACACACACACACAAAACCAGTCTCAACCGGTTATCTAGGTCAAAGGGGAGGAAAGGGGCGGGACTTGAATTTTTTACTATTATTTCTCAGGATTAAATTTATGTGACGTCATCACAGTTTGACAGAAAGTGGGTCTAATATTCTCTCACATTTATTATTGTATTTTACATTAGGTTTAAGGAAATTATGATCAACTCTTTGCATTTTTGATGAAGGAACAATCCAGATTTATGGGTTTTACTGGAAAAACACTCACAGAAATGTTGAGCCCACAATCATTTTTCATTTTATCTAGAGATATATCAGATACTATTCCAGAAATTAGATTCTTTTGAAGCTAAAACACAATTTTAAGCGAGAAGAAAAGTGTATTTTCTCCATTGTTTGTTATAGAAAAGCAAACTAACTGACCATTCTACTCTGGAAATTCAATTGTGTTGTTTCTTTTCCAACACAAACACTTCAAACCAGTAGAATTTAGATCCAATGTGAGAGAATCATTGAAACATTTACAGTCAACTTCATTTTGCCTCCAGTCGCCTCCGTTCTGATGACATCTCCTCATATTTTAAAGGGTCAATAATATTTAAGAGGTAAAAGCAGCTTACATTTGAAACTGTAACTTATTTTTTGTAACATTTGAGCTGCAGAACATAGAGTTACAAAACATCTATCACTTTTTTATTTAAGGCGAGACACCACAGGTAAAACTCATATCGACTTTCATGTGGAAACAACAAACGTGTCCAATCTGCTCCTAAAGATGTTTTATTCTTCCATTGAATCCACTTCATCCATAGATTTCTCTGGGACATTGTAACTTCAAAGACCATTTTCTTAAAATGCATTTTTGTCCCTCGAGACATAAAGATCAGCCTTAAAGTAGATCCTACACCAAACTGTACAATCTGGACTTTGTTGATATCGAATGCTAAAACTGATTTATTGAAGTTTTAAGTTAAAAAAACGAGAATCTAGTTTAATTAAAAACGAAATAAGAAATCCAAAATCCCTTCTGTACATTTTTTTAATAACTAATATTTGTACAAAATGAACCAAGAAATTTAAACCTGGTTCTGTCCATTTTTCAGATTTAAATGTCCCAAATATGTGGATTTTTGGCAATTTTTTCACATAAAATGCCTTATTTCTACATGAAAACATGACATGATGAAAAACTTGTAATACATTTGTTTCTTACATTTATGTGAGTAAACTACAGGAGAAGTTTAACATTGATATCTTTAAATTTAAGATTCTTTCCTATTCACCTGCAGAGTCATTTTTTCATTTTTAAAGTTTCGTGACGCTACTGCAGTACTTTTCATTATTGTTTCTCTCAGTATTTCTTGCACCAGCGTTATTATTTGCTTCTAAAATTATTACTTTTATGATTCTTTCTTTCCAACCCAATAATAATAAAGTGTATTATTGATTAACTGATTAATCTTGACTTCTCTGGAGACTCTGGAAATGATTAACACAATGTGATTCCAAACGAGGATCAAACCACTTTGCAGGTTTGAGAAATGATTTAAAGGTGTTTGAGCCTGGGTTTAATCATTGTTTAAGACGTAATCTATATTTTATGGCTCCACTTTCCTCTGAGCTCCGCTTCTCGAGAACTGTATAGTCTAAATGAAAGTAAGACAAACAGAAGCGTTGTAAAGAGCAGGTGAACTCTGAGGGAACGAACAGGACACGACACTCTCAGAGCGCGTGCAAACTGAGATTCTGCACATTATTTCCATTTTAGTGCAATAAATAGTGCAGACCTGACGCGTTTATGGACTTTTTATATGAATGTAGATTGACACTTTAAAAGTTTATAATGAAAAAAAGACCGAAATGGAGGAATCTGAAGTCAAAAATGTGTGGGATTAACCTTGAAATATCACAAAATATGAAAAATCCGGACGTGTTTTTTGTTGTTTTTTTTTTTTTGCATTTACACACATTAACAAATAAACATTAATATTTTATACTTTATTATTTGTTTATTTGACTTTATGACACACTTAGCATTTTTGATGAAAGCAAAATCCTTATGTTTGGGTTTTACTGGACAAATAAACTAAACTAAACCAGGACCAAAGAAGGGCTAAACCCAGGTCTAAACTGGGATTAAACCAGGACCAAATCATGACTAAAGCCAGGTCTAAACTAGGACTAAACCAGATCTAAATCAGGACTAAAACTAGGACTGAAACCAGGACTAAAGCCTGGTCTAAACTAGGACTAAACCAGGACCAAACCAGGGCTAAAACTAGGACTGAAACCAGGACCAAACCAGGGCTAAATCCAGGTCTAAACTTGGATTAAACCAGAACCAAATCATGACTAAATCCAGGTCTAAACTAGGACTAAACCAGATCTAAACCAGGATCAAACCAGGACCAAACCAGGACTGAAACAAGGACTACACCAGGACCAAACGAGGGCTAAACCGAGGTCTAAACTAGAACTAAACCAGGACCAAATCATTGACTAAATCCAGGTCTAAACTAGGACTAAACCAGGACCAAACGAGGGCTAAACCCAGGTCTAAACTAGGACTAAACTAGGTCTAAACTCGATCTAAACCAGGACCAAACCAGGACTGAAACTAGGACTGAAACCAGAACTAAAGCCAGGTCTAAACTAGGACTAAACCAGGACCAAATTAGGACTAAATCCAGGTCTAAACTGGGACTAAAACCTGGACTAAAGCCAGGGCTGAACCAAAAACAAACCAGGACAAATAACTCTACAATCGTCTTTCATTGTATCCACAAATTTATTACAAACTTCAGCACAAATTATTCTTTTATGAAGCTCAAATAAGAAAACTGTACTCTTTCCATCCTTTTGTCATAGAAAAACTAGCATTTTTACCCTGGAAAGTAAATATCATTATTCAGAATTAAAATCTTGAGTATTTAGATCTGATGTCAGTTAAACATTTGCCTCCAGTGGCCGTGGTTTTAAAGGCTCTATATAATCATGTACACAGTATTAGATCAAGTCTTTTCAGTAGATTTGTGCTCCTTGATTGTCTTTCTTCAAACACCAGGCTTTAAAGTCCTCCGTGTTTGATTCACGCTGTTGTAAAAGCTGAGTCTCTCACACGGAGCGAGGGAAACTGAACTGAGAGCCAGACGAACGTGACTCTAAACAAATGAAGTGACGCGGCTGAAACTGGACACTCGGAGTTCACTGCAGACAACGAATCGGGACAGTCTGGTGTTTTCTCTGGTATTTGTCCTGCTGCTGTGGACAATGACTAAGATTCACTGATATCAAGATCTTCAAATATTAAAGGGCGCATGACAGGTTTTTATGGTTTTCTCATTTTGACTTTATTCAGTGTATTAATGCCTCTTGTAAATATAAATTATAGTTTTACACCAATCGGGTCGCTTTTTGTGGAGAAAAGTTGAAAGATCTGTTGAAAATCAGAGGAAGTAAACAAACTGATGACATCACACTGGGGAGACTAAGGTTACGCATAATTTACACAAAAGAAACTACTCTTTGACCCTTTTTAAACATTAATTCAACAAAATAAATGCAATAATTATTTTTCTTTGTCAAATGAAAAAATCGGTGACATTTGAGGCGTTTTAGCCCAGTGTACAGTGTGGTTGCTATGGTAATTTCCTAGCGTGATGTCATCATTTACAACCAGGAAGTGAAATTAAAAACCTACAAAAATTGCTACGCTGGGGTAGAATTTGTAAAGATTTTAGTTGAATTTTAAATATATTGATCTTAACTGCATTTTAGTTAAATGAGTAGCTCAACCTGTCAGAGGCCCTTTAAGCAACGCCTACAGCTTGAAGTAATGATGTATTTTAGCGCAAATGACAGGTTTACAGGGTTTTCTTTTACTTTATTTGGAGGGATAGAGCGAATATAAATGATTGTTTTACTCAAATCAAGTAGCCATTTGTGAGGAAAATATAAAAAATGTGGAAGTAGAGCAGAGTTCTGAAACATAACGATGACGTCGCACTGTGAGAGTCAGAATTCATCCAAATGTTTAGCAATACTTACAAAAAACACATTTTTCTGACTCTTTAACATTAATTAAACAAAATAAATTTGTTTTCATATATTTTTATTCATCAAATAACAATTTCTGTGACAAATGGAGTTTTGGTCCAGTGTACATTATGGTTGCTAGGTACCAGTTATGGAATTTGTCATAATTTATAATAAGTCAAATTATTAACTTAAAATGATGGTTGAATATGATTAATTTAGGTGTGTTTTGGTGAAATGAGTCTCATCTGTCACAGACCAGTGGTTCTGAGCCTCCCTCTGTTCATAACTGTGGATTATATGATAACGATTAACGCTAACAAGCATTAATTAGCACAAATAAACAGCATTTGTATTTTTATGTTTCCACACCCAATTTCCAATCATTTGTTTGGCAATTTTACCATTTAATTTGCACAGATTATTACTTGACCCTCTGACCAGACAAAGCTCTGGGACTCCCTGACATCTCTGGTCCCGCCCCCCAGGCTGGGAACCACTGATATAGACTTTAAAGGTGCTGTACCTGATTTTTACTGTTTTGAAACGTGGAAAACAGAACTAGTTTTAGTTAAAGTCTTTACATCAGTCACATGTATCTCTCATTTTATTGCAGTCTCAGCATCATAAATATTCACCTCCAGGAGTTTAGAAGCACTTTTCACCAGTCTATGGGTACAGAGCGCTAAAGCTAACAAACATTAGCATGCTAACGGTGCACTTACTGCTTCTCATAGAATAAAACACTCTAGTCACCTCATTCCTGAAGTTGTCGTGGGCGCCGCCATTTTGTTTCCGTTGTAGTTCACACGGAGCAGACAAGCTCAACAGAAAATAAGTTCTACTGGACTAAAAAGACGTTTTCAGGCCTCAGGAAATCAGTGCGTTGTTGACTTGTTGTTGCTCGTGTTCATTAAACATTTTACACAAATCAATCTACTTTATCTAACATTTTAGCGGCGAGACTTTTCCCTCGTTCGTCATCAGCTTTAATGGAGTTCTCGTCAAACAGAAGTGCGTTTACGACAAAAGTGCAGATCTGTGGCAAAAAACGGCAAAAGTGGGCGGGGCAGAATAAGTTGAATAAACAGATGCAGAGAAAACGCAGTGGTGTCATTTTCACCTGCCTACTGTAGATGCTTTTACAATATATCTGTGCTGGAATAACACAGATTTTACTTTATTACATACAAAAAAGTTGGTAACATGGACTAGTTCTGTTTTTTGCGTTTCAGAACAGTAAAAACCAGGTTCAGCGCCTTCACTGGTCTGTGTAAAAGCCACATTTGAGGCCAAACTGTGAATAAGACATGGACACAGAGACTGAGGACACACAGAACAAATATCTGGAAATGGATGGATGGACCAGTTTTAGACACAGATATTCGCTTTGATCCAACAATAAACTGCATCCACCTTTAAACGCCACAGTCCTTCACGTTAAACCATCACCTGGAGCTTCGGGAACAGAAAGAGTCCCGCCTGTGGCTCCTGACCTCGTGTTGAAACGTGAGCTCGTATGAAAGATTCAGAGGGTTTTTGACGGGCGCGGAGTGGAGGATTGTGGGTAAACAAACACCTCCGACGGGACGTGAGCTTTATTCAAACTGTGACCCACATCTGCCACATCTACAGCACTGGGAGGAGCAGAGGAGCACGAATCAGTCATTTCAGACAAAAAAGCCCTTTCAACTTTTGAAGAAAAACTATTCTGCATTTTTCATATTGTTATCAGCCTTTAAACATGCTTTTAGGGCCTTAAATTTGCATCTCATGTTTTAAAACAAAACAAAGTGTCTTATTCATTCTATGCCCTGTGTTATCAGTCACTATGAAATGACACTGAGTGCATCCAGCCAGCAGATGGCGCCAGCGCTATATACAATCTAGTGAAGTTAGCGCTGAAAAGACGTCATTGTGTGGATTTGCTGCAGCAGTGATCATGTTTAGAGGCAGAAATGATCAGAACGAGTTTAACCATGATTTAAGGACTAAAAACAGCAAAAGATTCTCAGATAAATGATGTAAATGATCTGAAAATATGTTCGGAAATCCAAAAGTTCAGCAGGAAGTGTGTTTGACGCTCAGAGGGAGAGGATTTTCTAATAAACATTCCTCAAAACAGCGTGAAGGCAACTGAATGTTACTTCAGGTGTGTTTTTGATGAAGAACATTGTTAGAACAGGGTTTAAAGCTCAAAAAGGTCACTGTAGAATATGTGTGCTTTTAATAATGTACTAAACCGACTTTGAAGAGGCTGGAAAATGAGGAAAAACAACAATCGTATTATTTGTGATTATATTTCAGCAAGTAGTCTTTGTCAGGTAATTTTTCTTTCTTTTTCTTAATACTTTTTCCCCCTTTTTCCGTAATTTAAAACACATAAAATGCAGATCAGGCCCAGAGAGTACAAACAAATTAGAAATTAAAATAATAACATCATCAAAATTCACTCACTGTGATAAATATTTACCACAGGTGCCCTTCCACCGAACTAAGTCAGAATTAGAATAACATTAGAACCTTCATATAGACTTTAAAGGACAAAAACAAGTCAAATAATACAGAATATGTGAACTTTTACTGATATTCATCCAATAATCTTATATGCAGTGTCCATAAATGTTGCCCTAAACCATTTACCGTAAAATTGGGACTATTGAGCGCACCTAAGTATAAGCCGCATCAGCCATATTTACAAAGCAAAACACAATTGTACATAGACAGGGCGCACCTGTCTATAAGCGGCAGGTCCACGTTTAACATGAGACATTTACACAGAAGGACGGAACACGTGAAGTTGTAATTGAACACATGGCTTTTTCCAAACAGCACCTGTAACACGGCAGTGCACTGAGTCGCTCTTCACTGTCACCTCTGACGTCTCACCATCGATTCATGGATGACGAGCTCACGGCAACAGCTCTGTTTCCTCCTTTGGCTCCACATCGAGTGCTTTTAATTTAAAAGCTGCGTCATATTAATTTCTTCGTGTGTTTTCTGTGATGATGGTGTGCGCGTGATGCAAACTGACTGTTCAAACACAATCAAACTTGTGTATTCCGGTCTTTCAAACTCTTGCCCTTCCTGCTAGAGTGCCCCTAGAGGCCGTTCCTGGATAAATACATAAATTGGCTGCATCACTGTATAAGCCGCAGGGTTGAAATCATGAGGGAAAAAGTAGCGGCTTATAGTCAGAATTTTACGATAAAATCCACACTTCTGATTAGTTTGTGTTTTTTTTGTAGGAAATGCTGTTGGAGATCGAGCAGAAGGTCAGCGTCTTGTCGCTCCTCAACCAACAACAAACCCCAGAGAACGGCTGGAAGCTCTCCTCACCCAATGGCGGGTCAAACGCAGCGGGGCGCGGTGCAGAGGCTCGTCAAAGCGCCGCGTCCCGTCAGCGGCAGGAGACGGCCAACGTCCTGCTGCGGAGACTGGAACTCCTGAAGTCCAGCCTGGTCTCCTTCCAGAAGCTCCTCCAGGACCGGCAGGAGGACCGGCCCGACGGCGGAGCACAGCGCCCCCTGCAGGGCAAACTGAGGCGCAGCAGCAGCGTTCACGAGATCCTCTCCTCGCCACGAAACAAACTGTTGAGGCAGAGCAGTTTGCAGCAACAGAAGGTGATTCAGGACGATCCAATCACTTTATTTATAGCACATTTTACAAACAAACAGTTTCCAAAGTGCTGCACAGATACACAATAATAAACGATAAACTAACAATAAATAAATACATAAACTTACTTGTAAATTACTTAATAAATAATACATAAGTTACTTGCTTTACTTAAAATAATAATTGAGCAAAAGAAAAAAGCTACTGCAATTGAAAGGAAAAAAAACTCTACTTGTTCCATTGGCAGATCTTATTTTAAGATGTAAAATATACTAAAATTAAAATAAATATAACTTAACTCAAGCATTGATTACCACATTATCTGATCTAAGACAGTTGAATGGCAAAAACAGCAAAAATGGGAAGATGTGAGTGAGTTTTGCTGAAGATTTTGGAGTGAATCATGAATTTAATCAAACATATATACATCTAATACATAAATACACTGTTTATTTGTACTTTTCTGCATACATAGTTGTTTTAGCATGAATTCCAGTGCAGTTGTGGGTTTTGAGTGCAGTTTGGGTCAGAAACACAGACAGATTTCATAGTTTAGATTTATTTTTGCCACGGCACAATTCTCCAGAACGATTTTGAGACCACAATAATTGAAAATGCTCTTTTAGACGACATAAAATGCAGTTTGATAGCACTTTATAATAACTACATTTATTCATACCTTATTAAACATGAACAAAGACTTAATTCATAGTGAACAGTTTGTTATGAATGATTCAGGCTTTGTAACTACTTAACGAACCTAACCCTAACTTTAATTAAGAAGCTATTACTCCTGAATCACGCTTAATAAACTAAATGTTCATTATGATTTAAGTCTTTGTTAATGCTTTGTTAAGGTAAAATATGGTGTAGTTATTATCAAGTTTAAAGAAGTATCTGCAATATTCAAGACAAAATAATAGCACTTCTTTCTTTATGTTCTTCTTTATGTTACCATGAAGTCTTATCTAGAATAAGAGTTCATGAAAAAAGAGTAAAAAATACACTTTATCAGCAAATATATTCTATCTTATAGTATTTGTTCACCATATTTATCTTTCCCTCCTTCCCTCCTGCCTTCCTTCCTTCCTTCCTTCCTGCCTGCCTTCCTTCCTTCTTTCCTTCTCGCCTTCCTTCCTTCCTTCCTTCCTTCCTGCCTGCCTTCCTTCCTTCTTTCCTTCCTGCCTGCCTTCCTTCCTTCTTTCCTTCCCGCCTTCCTTCCTTCCTTCCTTCCTTCCTTCCTGCCTGCCTTCCTTCCTTCTTTCCTTCCCGCCTTCCTTCCTTCCTTCCTTCCTGCCTTCTTTCCTTCCCTCCCTCCTTCCTGCCTTCCTTCCTTCCCTCCTGCCTTCCTTCCTGCCTTCCTTCCCTTCCGCCTTCCCTCCTTCCTTCCTTCCTTCCTTCCTTCCTCCCGTTCCTTCCTTCCCTCCTTCCTTCCTGCCTTCCCTCTCTCCCTCCCTTCCTTCCTTCCTTCCTTCCTTCCTTGCTTCCTTGCTTCCTTCCTTGCTTCCTTCATCCTTCCCTGCTTTCCTTCCTTCCTCCCTCCCTCCCTCCCTCCCTTCCTTCCTCCCTTCCTTCCTCCCTTCCTTCCTTCCTTCCTTCCTTCCTTCCTTCCTTCCTTCCTTCCTTCTTTCCTTCCTTCCCGCCTTCCTTCCTCCCGTCCTTCCTTCCTTCTCTCCCTCCCTTCCTTCCTTCTCTCCTTCCTTCCTTCCTTCCTTCCTTCCTTCCTTCCTTCTTTCCTTCCTTCTATGTTTATTACTTTTACAAACCGAATTGGCATTAATATATTTTAACCCTGAAACTGTACTTTTACTCAAGTATAAGTACCCAACTCTAGTATTCTCACCACTGCTGTGTGTAATTTAGGGCTTGCATTTCAATATTGTGTTAATCTTTTGAACATCGAGCAATGTTCTGCCACAAAGTCACCACTTTCTTACTCTTTCTGTTCTTTAGAGTGGCACAAATAACACGTCTTACATTGTTTGCTGCTGGATTCCCGACAATGCCGTTTGTGATTGTAATGAGTCGTGTTTGTTGTTGTTCAGGAGCTGGAGCTGGAGCTGGAGCAGCAGAGAGGACTGACCCAGGCTCTGTCCAAACACAGCACTAGAACCAGACCGCAGGAGCCCCGGGAGCCAGCGGAGAACAGGTACGACACCACGACAACGCATTCAGCTCAGACGAACAGCCGCTCTTCACCTTTAAACAGGAGGAAGTCACAAACGCATCCGTGGAGCGTTTGTTTTACTCAAATTGACTTTATACGTCAAAATGTAAAGTAAAAGTAGTTTTTCATTGTTGCTGCAACTGTGTAGAGCTTAGCTAGCTTGTTTGTTAATGGCAGTTGGAGATAAAGGGCACTTCAACTCAACCCAACAATGAATTTCCTCAACACTTGGACTCAGAGACATGTTATTTGAGCAGACAAAGGTCATGTGTGATCCCAAACAGCTGTTTACGTGATTTTCTTCAGGTACAAATGAAATATTTTGCTAAATACTAAACTTGGCGTTAATTCAAAAGTATTCTAACATTAAATATTGACCTTTTACAACAAAGACTGTGGCTTTAAAACATCAAACTGACTGTTCAAAGCACAATCAGACTACTGTATTCCTCTTTCACCGTCTGTCCAACTCTTGTTCTTCCTTCTAGAGCGCCCCTAGAGGCCGTTATCGGAAAAATACATTAATTAGCCGCATCGCTGTAGAAGCTACAGGGTTGAGATCATGAGAAAAAAGTAGCAGCTTATAGTCTGAATTTTACACTATATAAAAAGTTTAAATGTACAATAGAAATAATCGACTGCTAAAATAATCAATAGTGACGGCCTTACACTCTTACACGACAGGTGTAACTCTACCCAGTTTACTAGGGCTGCAACGAAATAAAAATTGATAAAAATTGATAATCGACATCGTTAACTGAACTATACAGACTCTAAAACACATGTCAATAGACCTTTAACAACAACAGAGCTCGGGATCGTGACGTCACATATAACAGAATTTACCGTAAGCCCAATGTTAAATCAATGGAGATTTTAAGATGCTAATACTAAACTTAGCGTCAATTCCAAAGTATCCTAACACTAAATATTGATAAATGTATTGTAAGTGAACCAGCAGTTTATCAGGTTCTTCCATGGATTTTTTGTTCTTTTGTTGTTTTTTGCATCGTTTTGGCAGATGTTTCTCTGTGTAAGTTTAACACACCAGCTGCAAACATGGCGGGTTTCCATGGCAACGGCTGTTTTTTTGACGTTCTATCTCGAGCTCTATTCATCTTATTCTGCCCCGCCCACTTTTGCCTCTTTTTATGTCTATGATCCATGCTCTTGTAGTAAAGGGGCTTTCTGGTTTGACGCTAACGGTGTTTGTGCAAATGAAAGTCTCTCGCTAAAACATTATATAAAGTAAATTCATTCATTTTCTACCGCTTATTCCCGTTAGGGGTCGCGGGTGACTGGAGCCTATCCCAGTGACTTTGGGCCTTAGGCGGGGTACACCCTGGACAGTGGCCAACTCGTCGCAGGGCTAACACAGAGAGACAGACAAGGACAGACAACCATTCACTCTCACATTCATACACTAGGGACAATTTAGAGTTGTCAATTAACCTACACAGTCATGTCTTTGGACGGTGGGAGGAAGCCGGAGAACCCAGAGAGAACCCACGGTAACACGGGGAGGACATGCAGACTCCACCCAGAGAGATCGTGTGATGTTAGGGTGGTTCGGAATTCGAAACCACGATGTTGGGGTGGTCTGGGATTCGAACCCACGATCTCCTTATTGAGAGGCAGAAGCTCTAGCCGCTCTGCCACCGTGCACCCCAAAAGTAAAGTAAATTGATTTGTCTAAAATGTTTAATGAACACGGGCCTGAAAACGTCTTTTTAGTCTGTGTAGAACTTATTTTCTGTTGAGCTCGTCTGCCCCGTGTAAACTACAACGGAAACAAGATGGCGGCGCGTACGGCAACGTAGCGGCTTATAGTTCGAACTGTACGGTAGTTAAAAAATTTAAAGATACAATAGAAATAATCGTTTGACAAGTCGACTGCTAAAATAATCGATAGTGACCGCCTTACACTCTCTTCCACGACAAAACCAGGTGTAACTCTGCTCTAACCAAAGCCCTGTCTCCTCCAGGACCCTCCCCTCCTCCTCCTCCTCCCCAGACCTCCTCCCGAAGTGGGACCGACTCCACGCCGCGCTGCTTTCTCTGGAGCTCACCCTCCGCCGTCCCCCCTCCCAGGTACCCCCCGCCTCCCGCTGCTCAAGTACTTCATTATCGCTCCCCCAAATACTGGAAAACCACACCAAAGTAGCTCCGGCGCTTCCATTACCACCTCCTTTCAGCCGCCGAGGCCCAGTTTGTCTTTGTGGAGATGGGCGTCCCGCGGCGGCTGATAAGTCCGGTGTAAAGGTGTGTTTTTTGGGTGATTTTTTTGTGTTTTTCTCATCTCCCGAAGGTGGCAGACGCTTTCACGAGGCGTGGGGATGGAGCAGCGGGGCGTGTGATTGGAGAACAAACCCAGAAAGAGCTTGGAAATCTGGTCGGACTCGCCGCGGAGCTGGGGGAGACGTGTGCGGCGGAGAGCGGCCAGGTGAGGGCGCTAGAGCAGTGCGCCGCTCAGAGGAGAGGCGGGTTTTAGGTCCTTTATCTGCGTTTGTTCATTCACAAAACAAAAATAAGACACACATTAACACGGCAACTTCCGGAATAAGGAGAATACAGACTCTAATAGACCTTTTACAATACATAAAAAAAAAAAAAAAAAAGAGTAGATTATTGCAGATTTTCATCAAAAATACACTTCATTCATTAATATTCTCTATGTAGAAGTCTTTAATTACCATATTACAACCTTTTATTTGGCTGATAATAACAAAAATAAGATACATTAACACGGCAACTTCCGGAATAAGGAGAATACAGACTCTAAAACATGTGTCAATAGACCTTTTACAACAAAGACTGGTTTTAATACATCAAAATGTCAAAAAAAAAAGAGTAGATTATTGCTGATTTTCATCAATAATACACTTCATTCATTAATATTCTCTATGTAGAAGTCTTCAATTACCATATTATAACCTTTATTTGGCTGATAATAACAAAAATAAGACACATTATGTCGAGTAAACTGTATATTTTACATTTGTCAAAAATAAGAATGAATTAAAGATCATTGAAAGGGAATAAAGATTAAATAATGCACAAATTCAATATCTGGCTGTGCTTAAAATGACCAAAATGCAGAATAATAATTTTAGTTTGAGTAGTTTTAACCAGGTGCTTAGAATATTAAATGCTTAGAATATTTCACTGGTTTCACTACATTTCTGACTGGTTACAAGAAAATTTATCTTGAAATAATAAAATAAATGTGCCCAAGAGGTAAGTAAAACATTCTTAACCCATTGGCAAATGATTTGGCTTGAAATAAGAAATCAGGAAAAACACCTTTGTAAATACGTAAAATAATCTAGGTCCATAAAGTAAATACATTTTAACTAATGAAAGAAATGATTGAAATTAAGATTAATGTCCTGGATTCAAGTCTTTTTAACTCATCCAGAAATATATATTTTTTGTAGTGTAATAATAAAAATCTGTACATTTCTGATTTGTTTTAGTGACTCATTTGTAAGTTTTTGATTTGAACGATTTAAACTTTCACGGTACAGTTTTATTTCATTGTAAAACACTTTGGTGGGGTCTTAAAACGTTTTGATGTATGAAATGTTCTGCCGTTATGAGGATTACTTTAATCAATAAATTGTCCCTAAAACAATTAAACTTAAAATTTTTGTTTGAATATTAAATGTCACTTGTATATTCATTTGTTTCAGCAGTTCTTGTGTTTGATTTTGTTCAGTTTAAGAGTTAAAAGCTGCGTTCAAACTCTTCTAGGTTTGGAAAAGTTTAGTCCTGGACTGTTTGAAGCTTTGGTCCTGATCTAGTCCTGGTTTAGTTCTAGTTTAGTCTTAGTTTTGCCCTGCTTTTGTTTCTTAGACAGTGTTTCCTCATCATTTGTTTACTCAAAGTTGTATGTTGTTTGATTCCTACATGTTTAAGATAATTATTTTTGTCCTTTAACAATGTATTGAGTGCTCAGAAAAATCCTATTGTCACCTACCTCCTAGCCCCACCCACCTCCTGTACTTAGTTGTGTTAAAAAAAATGTTAGACTGTATGTTCGAAAATGTCACGTAGCCACTTTTCAAAGGTAAAAACATGTAAATGACAATCTGCTGCTTGGAAATGTGGAAATGTCACACTGAAGAGGCGGGGCTTATCTGTTTGAAGAGGCGGGGCTTATCGGTTCTGCAGTTTTCAACAGGAAGTCGTGAATCAGTTTCTATTATTAAGCCGTTCTAGATCAATTTTACAGTTTACGATTAACAAAATGTACAATTATTATCGACACTTGTTGTAGTTTAATACAACGGACCCAGAAAAAAACTAATATGTCTCCTTTAATATTTCACCTAAGTACAATTTAATGTAATACTTTTATTTGAGTTTTTTTTTTTTTTTTTTTTTGCTCTGCTGGCTGCGAATATTTAATGAATGAGTTTGTTTTGTGTCGACTTCAGGAGGTGAGTTTCCAAACCGTGGACGAGGGGGCGTTTCATTTACTGAGCGGCGCGTCTCTGTCTCTGTCGGCCCTGTCCGACCTGCTGCTCGCCCCTGACACCGTTTACGATGAAGACGAGGGAAAACAGACGCTCCTTCAACTCCAGGTGACGATCCTGTCATTTATGTCTAGCGTTACGTCTGACATAAACGCAACGAAAAAAGTGACTAAATTGACAAACGTGACTAAAAGTGACAAAAACGCGACTAAAATTGACAAAAACATGACTAAAAGCGACAAAGAAGCGACTAAAATTGACAATAATGTGACTAAAATTAACAAAAATGTGACTAAAAGCGACAAAAATGTGACTAAAATTGACAAAAACGCGACTAGAAGTGACAAAAAAGTGACTAAAATTGAAAAAAAAACGAGACTAAAAGCGACAAAAAAAGCAACTAAAATTGACAAAAAAGCGACTAAAATTGACAAAAACAAGACTAAAATTGACAAAAACAAGACTAAAAGCGACAAAAACAAGACTAAAAGCGACAAAAAAAGCAACTAAAATTGACAAAAACGCGGCTGAAAGCGTCAAAACAGCAACTAAAATTGACTAAAACGTGACCTAAAAGCGACTAAAATCGACAAAAACACAACTAAAAGTGCCAAAAAACCGACTAAAATTGACAAAAACGTGACTAAAAGCGACAAAAAAGTGACTTAAATGGACAAAAATGCGACTATAAGCGACAAAAATAGACAAAAACGCAACTAAAAGCGACAAAAAAGCGACAAAAATGGACAAAAACGCGACTAAAAGCGACAAAAATGGACAAAAACGCGACTAAAAGCGACAAAAAAAACGCGACTAAAAAACGCGACTAGAAGCAATAAAAATGCAACTAAGAGTAACAAAAACATGACTAAAAGAGACAGAAATGCAACTATAAGTAACAAGAATGTGACTTAAAGTGAATTAACGTAAATAAAAGCTCAGAGACTGATGAAATGTCCTTCTAAACCAGGTCTGGGCAAAGTTTTTGACTCAAGGGCCACATTGGACTTAATTCCTAAAATACACAAAAAAAAAACTACAACAGAAAAGCAAAAAATCATCACCTTTATTTAGTGGGAACAGTGCCCTTGGTCACTCTTTTTATCTTTTTATATTTAAGTTTGGTTTTGTTCTAGTGATAGCTCTAAATTGATCTTAAAGTGCAGTTTGGGTTAGATACATGGAGATACTTCATAATTTTTGATATATCTTAGCCACGCCCCCTTTTAGTCGATTAATCGGTCGATGGGGGAGGTCTTTAGTTGACTACAGCTCTACTGAATATAATAAAATGGTTATTATTTGCTGTTTTTGTATGAATTAATGTCGTGTTTTCAGAGCGTATCTTCGGAGCTGGAGCGTCTGGGCGGCGCGCTGGAGTCTCAGGGGTCAAAGTGGGCGTGTCTCCAGGGGTCACACAGAGGTCACGAGTGTCTGCAGACCACGCTCAGGATCGTGACCGTGAGCCAAACGAGTCTGAGCCAGAAAGAGGCTGACCTGAGGAAACAACTGGAGGAAACTGCCACGACACAGGTACGAACACCACGCTTTGGGATTTCAGAAGGTTTTTAAAGTGCTGTTTTTCGATGGCACCACTTTTATTGTTTTTTGGTTCAACTATTGTATTAACATTTGAGTGATTATACAATCTTCTGACAAAATAATCTTTACTTATCACTTCTATTTGGCCTTTTATCCCATTTAACCCTCCAGTCATCAATTAATTATAAACAAAAATATATATAAGCGAGACCAGGGCATGTTGTCACACTTTTTTCATTCATCTCTGTCTCAGAAACCGAAGACAACAGAAATGTAAAATGTAAACCAAATTAAAAAACAACATATCATCTGTTTTTTGGTCTTTTCACTCCATTTTTTGCACTCATAATTATAAGAGTTCAAAATGTGATTATTATGATGATTGTACAGTGTTTTCTAGCTTGAGGATATACAGTAATAGTTGGGAGCCTCTAAAGTTCTGCCTCTGTTTTGGGTCAGATCAGTTTCATTTGTAGAAAATTATAGTTGTTTTAAAGGACACATGTTCTGCTACAGGGAGTTTTCTGGAGCTTTTAACCCTGTTCTAACAATGTCCCGTCACCAAAAACACACCTGGAGTCACATTTAGCTTCATTCACACTAGTTTGATGAATCCTGGTTTGAAAATCCTCTCATTTCGAGCGTCAAACACACTTCCTGCTGAACTCCTTCGAGGTGTGACGTGGCTCTGAGAATCCTCTAAGTCCTTAATGTTAGCCCTGTTGTCCTTTGTATGCCTGGCAGCAAGGGGGCACTGTTGTTCCGGGGACACTGTTTTCTCTCTGGTGGTTTGTTGTCGGGCATTGAGTGAGTTATTGCCGTCTGTGCTATGTGACGGTTGTTAAATAAACCTAATAAAAATTAGACGAGTTATTATTTCGACTAACACTTAAATCATGGCCAGAGTCGCTCTGAGCATTTCTGCCTCTAAACACGATCATTACAACTGCGCCACAGCTCGCTTTAGCAAAGATTGTATACAAAAAATGTGTAATTCCCTCCAGCCACAGCTAATGGATGGAGCCACAGCTAAGTTACTCTGACGTTTCTTAAGGCTGCGATAATGTTATATTGTTTTTTGTAAAAGCATTTTATTTCTAAAACATGAGATGTCAAGTAAAGACACTCAAGAGCAGGTTTGAAGGACAATAACAGAACTAATAATGCATAATATTTGTCCTTTAAAATGTAAAAGTTAAAATGCGCTGCTACCACATGATACAAATTTCTTGGAAAGTTATAACAAAACATATATTTTTTAACTCTGCGACTTTGAAAAAATTATTTTGTGAAGTTTTCTCAGACAAAGATCAAATGAGTCCAGATTCAAAACAAAACTTCTCTTTTGTGATGAAACTTTTTGTTCTTGAAAAAAATGCAACGTGACAACTTACCCAGAGTGACAACAAACCTCTGTAGTTTGAACTTTTAGGTACATTTTCACTCACTACAAATGTCTTGATCCTTTTCCTGTTGTGGATAATAATAAATGTTATGTTACTGACACTAATGCACCGTCGAAGCATGTCAAGGTAATCATCTCGTACCTAATGTCTGGCACATTATGTCGCGCTATAGACGCTTTAAAAGTCTGTAAACAAAAACGTAAAGTGTAACATAGTTATTCACTGGAGAACCTGGGATTAACCTCAGAATATCACAAAATATGAAAAACTGAAATTTGAGAAAAACTGAGTTTTACTGGAAAAATACTCACAGAAATGCTAATTTGTCATTTTATCTAGAGATATATTAGATACTGTTCCATAAATTAGATTCTTTTGAAGCTAAAATACAATTTGAAGGCTCAAAAATTGTATTTTGTCAATGGTTTGTTATAGAAAAGCAAACTAACTGACCTTTCTACGCTGGAAATTCAAACGTGTTACTTTTTTCCAACACACACACTTAAAACCAGTAGAATTTAGATCTAATGTGAGACAGTCATTGAAACATTTACAGTCCGCTTCACTTTGCCTCCGTTCTGGAATCACATTTTAAAGGGTCTACCGTCTGTGTCTAACCAACAGAATCGTCTGAAAGAGTTGCATGCCGCCTTCACTTCTAACCAAACCTCCGTTCACCAAATAACACGCGGACCAGACCCGCCGAGCCTCACTGAGACTCTGCAGGTACCGTTCAGTCCAGTTAAAACCTCAGACATGTCTTCTTCCCCTCCTCACGTCGCCCTTGTGTTCAGGTCCAGTCGGCGCTGCAGCTTCAGTCGGAGGAGCTGAAGTCTCTGCTGCAGGACCAGGACCTGCCTCGGACTCTGCTCCAACAGGCCTCACGGCTTCAGGTAACGCGGCAGAAGGGTGTGTTTCCTGTTGTTTACGCTGAAAAAATACGCCTGACGGAGAGAAAGCCATGTGCGGGTGTCAGGACAAACATTAATTTAAGTTCTAAAACATGAGGCGCCAAAGTGAAGGAACAAGAGCGAGTTTAAAACCTGTTTAAACCAGGCTTTTTCTGCTACAGTAACTTTTTTGAGTTTTAGCAATGTTCTTCATCAAAAACACACCTGACGTTTCATTTAGCTTCGTTTACGCTGTTCTGGGGAACGTTCTTTAGAAAATCCTCTCACTGCGAGCGTCAAAAACACTTCCTGCTGAACTCTCTCAATCTGTGACGTTTTTTTAGATCATGTACGTCAGTGTTTCCCAATCAGGGGCACGGGGACCCCTTGAGGTACATGAGGAATTACCAGGGGGTACATTGAATGGCGTCAAGTTTTAGAAGAAAATGAAAATGTACTTTTCTCTGAATAAAAAAGTGTCATTAGTTGTAAATTTACCATCTTTTTGAAGTATCTTGGACATAAATATAATTGAAAACAAAAAATAAAATTGTTATTATTGAGGATATATGACTTGAAAACCATTTATTTGCCTGAAACTCAAATTAAAAGGTGCTCTGAGTGTGAGATTAGGGGGTCCTCGAGCCAAACAAGGTTGGGAGCCACTGATCTACGTCACTTTTCCGAGAATCTTCTGCTGTTTTAAATCATCACAGAGTCATTCTGAGCTTTTCTGAGCTACTGCTAGACTAATCGTTGTGTCTTAAAGTGATAACAAAACTAAATTGTGTACATCTAGGTGCCATCTGCTGGCTAGATGCAGTCAGTAAGTGTCATTGCATACAGCAAAGAAATTCTTTTATTAAGTCCATAATAAAGATGAGATGGCAAACTTAAAGGGCCTGTACCTGATTTTTATTGTTATTAAACGGGAAAAACAGAACTAGTCCATGTTCCAGATTTTTTGCATGTAATAAAGTAAACTCTGTGTTTGTCCAGCACAGACATCATGTAAAAGCATCTATTCAGGTGAAAATGACACCACAACTTTTACTCTGCATCTGTTTATAGACCGTTTTATCCAATGAGAGAAGCAGGAAGTGCGCCGTTAACATGCTAATGGTTGTTAGCTTTACCTAGGACAGTCTGTGATGCTCTGGGTTTAGAAACTCGCGTGAAGTGCTCATAAACTCATCATTGTGAATATTTAAGATGCTGCGACTGCTTTAAGAAAGAGATACATGTGACTGATGTAAAGACTTTAGAATGAAACAGTTCTGTTTTTTACGTTTCACAACAATAACAATCAGGTACAGGGCCTTTAAGGTGCTCAAGAGCATATTTAAAGGCTAATAACAATATGAAAAATGCATTATATTTTCCTTTAATTTATCCTTTTTATCCACATCTGATAAAAGCAAATGAAATCAGCTGCTGGACGTGTTAAATATGAAAAGAGTAACCCACTTATTTCCATCAAATCAATCATTCTGGGATGAATTAGAGTCAGTTTGTAAGAAAATTCAGAAATTATTTGTTTTATATGTTTGTAATTCAGAAAGATTTAATAGGACTTTTATATAGATTCTGTTTGGACTTTGTGTCCTTATTACAAGTCACTAAAACACATTTTTAGTTAAATTAGCTTCAGCTTTGAAAGAGGAATTGTCCAAACAAAAGCCAAAAGTGGTATGTATCAGGCAAAATCTATAAACACCAGCTTTACTTCTTCATAAATTTGAAGAAAATCTAGACAGAATTAAAAATCTGATATTCCTCTTTGCAGAGTTTGTTTCCAAGTGGAATCAGAGTAAATCAAACACCAGAGTCCAAAACTACAGAGTCTGAGCTTCACAAAGAGTCCAGACAATAGTTTGTGTCCAAAGGTTCAGAAACAGCTTCAGTTTGAATCGAGGCTCATTTTTGTCACACGTTTAAGGAAAAATATGAAATTAAAGAACAAGAACTACACAAATAATGAATAACACGTGTCCCTCAAAGTCATTTTCTTCTTGTTCAGGAGGAGCTGGACGACGCGTTGCTCGGCATCTCGTTTCGTTCCGTGGAGCTGAAGAGCAGCTCAGAGCTTCAGCAGACGTTTGAGCAGCTGCTCCTAAACCTGAGAGAGCTTCTGTGCCTGGAGTCTGAGCGAGAGCAGCTCCTCTCAACCAGACACGCCTCACCACAGAGCAAAGAGCAGCTCCTGGACCGGGCCAGGAGCAACACGGTCAGTGCAAGGAGGAGCGCAGGGAGAAGAAGGAGGAGTCAGGGAGAAGAAGGAGGAGTCAGGGAGAAGAAGGAGGAGGCAGGGCGAAGAAGGAATGCAGGGTGAAGAAGGAGGAGGCAGGGAGAAGAAGGAACGCAGGGCAAAGAAGGAACGCAGGGCAAAGAAGGAACGCAGGGTGAAGAAGGAACGCAGGGAGAAGAAGGAACGCAGGGTGAAGAAGGAGGAGCGCAGGGTGAAGAAGGAGGAGCGCAGGGTGAAGAAGGAGGAGCGCAGGGAGAAGAAGGAGGAGCGCAGGGAGAAGAAGGAGGAGTCAGGGAGAAGAAGGAGGAGGCAGGGCGAAGAAGGAATGCAGGGTGAAGAAGGAGGAGGCAGGAAGAAGAAGGAACGCAGGGCAAAGAAGGAACGCAGGGCGAAGAAGGAACGCAGGGCGAAGAAGGAACGCAGGGTGAAGAAGGAACGCAGGGAGAAGAAGGAACGCAGGGGGAAGAAGGAACGCAGGGTGAAGAAGGAACGCAGGGTGAAGAAGGAGGAGCGCAGGGAGAAGAAGGAGGAGCGCAGGGAGAAGAAGGAGGAGCGCAGGGAGAAGAAGGAGGAGCGCAGGGAGAAGAAGGAGGAGCGCAGGGAGAAGAAGGAGGAGTCAGGGAGAAGAAGGAGGAGTCAGGGAGAAGAAGGAGGAGTCAGGGAGAAGAAGGAGGAGTCAGGGAGAAGAAGGAGGAGTCAGGGAGAAGAAGGAGGAGGCAGGGAGAAGAAGGAGGAGGCAGGGTGAAGAAGGAGGAGGCAGGGTGAAGAAGGAGGAGGCAGGGTGAAGAAGGAGGAGGCAGGGTGAAGAAGGAGGAGGCAGGGTGAAGAAGGAGGAGGCAGGGAGAAGAAGGAACGCAGGGTGAAGAAGGAACACAGGGCAAAGAAGGAACGCAGGGAGAAGAAGGAACGCAGGGAGAAGAAGGAACGCAGGGTGAAGAAGGAGGAGCGCAGGGTGAAGAAGGAGGAGCGCAGGGTGAAGAAGGAGGAGCGCAGGGTGAAGAAGGAGGAGCGCAGGGTGAAGAAGGAGGAGCGCAGGGTGAAGAAGGAGGAGTCAGGGAGAAGAAGGAGGAGTCAGGGAGAAGAAGGAGGAGTCAGGGAGAAGAAGGAGGAGTCAGGGAGAAGAAGGAGGAGTCAGGGAGAAGAAGGAGGAGGCAGGGAGAAGAAGGAGGAGGCAGGGAGAAGAAGGAGGAGGCAGGGAGAAGAAGGAGGAGGCAGGGAGAAGAAGGAGGAGGCAGGGCGAAGAAGGAACGCAGGGCGATGAAGGAGGAGTCAGGGTGAAGAAGGAACACAGGGAGAAGAAGGAACGCAGGGTGAAAAAGGAGGAGCGCAGGGCGAAGAAGGAGGAGGCAGGGCGAAGAAGAAGGAGCATAGGGAGGCGAAGAAGGAGGAGTCAGGGTGAAGAAGGAGCATGGGAGAAGAAGGAGCATGAGGGAGAAGAAGGAACGCAGCGTGAAGAAGGAGGAGCGCAGGGAGAAGAAGGAGGAGTCAGGGCGAAGAAGGAGGAGGCAGGGCGAAGAAGGAACGCAGGGCGAAGAAGGAGGAGTCAGGGTGAAGAAGGAATGCAGGGTGAAGAAGGAGGAGTCAATGCAAGAAGGAACGCAGGGAGAAGAAGGAGGAGGCAGGGCAAACAAGGAGGAGGCAGGGCGAGAAGAAGGAGCAGGGAGAAGAAGGAGCATGAGGGAGAAGAAGGAGCAGGGGGTGAAGAAGGAGGAGCGCAGGGAGAAGAAGGAGGAGCGCAGGGAGAAAGAAGGAGGAGCGCAGGGAGAAGAAGGAGGAGTCAGGGAGAAGAAGGAGGAGTCAGGGAGAAGAAGGAGGAGTCAGGGAGAAGAAGGAGGAGTCAGGGAGAAGAAGGAGGAGTCAGGGAGAAGAAGGAGGAGGCAGGGAGAAGAAGGAGGCAGGGTGAAGAAGGAGGAGGCAGGGTGAAGAAGGAGGAGGCAGGGTGAAGAAGGAACACAGGGCAAAGAAGGAACGCAGGGAGAAGAAGGAACGCAGGGAGAAGAAGGAACGCAGGGTGAAGAAGGAGGAGCGCAGGGTGAAGAAGGAGGAGTGCAGGGTGAAGAAGGAGGAGTGCAGGGTGAAGAAGGAGGAGTGCAGGGTGAAGAAGGAGGAGTGCAGGGTGAAGAAGGAGGAGTGCAGGGTGAAGAAGGAGGAGTGCAGGGTGAAGAAGGAGGAGGCAGGGAGAAGAAGGAGGAGTCAGGGAGAAGAAGGAGGAGTCAGGGAGAAGAAGGAGGAGTCAGGGAGAAGAAGGAGGAGGCAGGGAGAAGAAGGAGGAGGCAGGGAGAAGAAGGAGGAGGCAGGGCGAAGAAGGAACGCAGGGCGATGAAGGAGGAGTCAGGGTGAAGAAGGAACACAGGGAGAAGAAGGAATGCAGGGAGAAGAAGGAACGCAGGGTGAAGAAGGAGGAGCGCAGGGCGAAGAAGGAGGAGGCAGGGCGAAGAAGGAACGCAGGGCGAAGAAGGAGGAGTCAGGGTGAAGAAGGAACGCAGGGAGAAGAAGGAACGCAGGGTGAAGAAGGAGGAGCGCAGGGAGAAGAAGGAGGAGTCAGGGCGAAGAAGGAGGAGGCAGGGCGAAGAAGGAACGCAGGGCGAAGAAGGAGGAGTCAGGGTGAAGAAGGAATGCAGGGTGAAGAAGGAGGAGTCAATGCAAGAAGGAGCATGAGGCGAAGAAGGAGGAGGCAGGGCAAACAAGGAGGAGGCAGGGCGAAGAAAGAACGCAGGGCGAAGAAGGAACACAGGGTAAAGAAAGAACGCAGGGCAAAGAAGGAATGCAGGGGGAAGAAGGAGGAGTCAGGGCGAAGAAGGAGGAGGCAGGGCGAAGAAGGAACACAGGGTAAAGAAAGAACGCAGGGCGAAGAAGGAGGAGTCAGGGCGAAGAAGGAGGAGTCAGGGCGAACAAGGAGGAGTCAGGGCGAAGAAAGAACGCAGGGTGAAGGAGGAGTCAGGGCGAAGAAAGAACGCAGGGTGAAGAAGGAGGAGTCAGGGCGAAGAAAGAACGCAGGGCAAAGAAGGAACGCAGGGTGAAGAAGGAACGCAGGGCAAAGAAGGAACGCAGGGAGAAGAAGGAACGCAGGGTGAAGGAGGAGCGCAGGGAGAAGAAGGAGGAGTCAGGGAGAAGAAGGAGGAGTCAGGGAGAAGAAGGAGGAGTCAGGGAGAAGAAGGAGGAGTCAGGGAGAAGAAGGAGGAGTCAGGGAGAAGAAGGAATGCAGGGTGAAGAAGGAGGAGGCAGGGAGAAGAAGGAGCAGGGCAAAGAAGGAGCATGAGGCGAAGAAGGAGCAGGGAGGCGAAGAAGAAGGAGCAGGGCGAAGAAGGAGCATGGGGCGAAGAAGGAGCATAGAGGCGAAGAAGGAGCATGAGGCGAAGAGAAGAAGGAGGAGCGCAGGGCGAAGAAGGAGGAGCGCAGGGTGAAGAAGGAGGAGTCAGGGAGAAGAAGGAGGAGTCAGGGAGAAGAAGGAGGAGTCAGGGAGAAGAAGGAGGAGTCAGGGAGAAGAAGGAGGAGGCAGGGAGAAGAAGGAGGAGGCAGGGTGAAGAAGGAGGAGGCAGGGTGAAGAAGGAGGAGGCAGGGTGAAGAAGGAGGAGGCAGGGAGAAGAAGGAACGCAGGGTGAAGAAGGAACACAGGGCAAAGAAGGAACGCAGGGAGAAGAAGGAACGCAGGGTGAAGAAGGAACACAGGGCAAAGAAGGAACGCAGGGAGAAGAAGGAACGCAGGGTGAAGAAGGAGGAGCGCAGGGTGAAGAAGGAGGAGTCAGGGAGAAGAAGGAGGAGTCAGGGAGAAGAAGGAGGAGTCAGGGAGAAGAAGGAGGAGTCAGGGAGAAGAAGGAGGAGTCAGGGAGAAGAAGGAGGAGTCAGGGAGAAGAAGGAGGAGTCAGGGAGAAGAAGGAGGAGTCAGGGAGAAGAAGGAGGAGTCAGGGAGAAGAAGGATGAGGCAGGGAGAAGAAGGAGGAGGCAGGGAGAAGAAGGAACGCAGGGCGATGAAGGAGGAGTCAGGGTGAAGAAGGAACGCAGGGAGAAGAAGGAACGCAGGGAGAAGAAGGAACGCAGGGTGAAGAAGGAGGAGCGCAGGGAGAAGAAGGAGGAGTCAGGGCGAAGAAGGAGGAGGCAGGGCGAAGAAGGAACGCAGGGCGAAGAAGGAGGAGTCAGGGTGAAGAAGGAATGCAGGGTGAAGAAGGAGGAGTCAATGCAAGAAGGAACGCAGGGCGAAGAAGGAGGAGGCAGGGCAAACAAGGAGGAGGCAGGGCGAAGAAAGAACGCAGGGAGAAGAAGGAACACAGGGTAAAGAAAGAACGCAGGGCAAAGAAGGAATGCAGGGGGAAGAAGGAGGAGTCAGGGCGAAGAAGGAGGAGGCAGGGCGAAGAAGGAACACAGGGTAAAGAAAGAACGCAGGGCGAAGAAGGAGGAGTCAGGGCGAAGAAGGAGGAGTCAGGGCGAAGAAGGAGGAGTCAGGGCGAAGAAAGAACGCAGGGCAAAGAAGGAACGCAGGGTGAAGAAGGAACGCAGGGCAAAGAAGGAACGCAGGGAGAAGAAGGAACGCAGGGTGAAGAAGGAGGAGCGCAGGGAGAAGAAGGAGGAGTCAGGGAGAAGAAGGAGGAGTCAGGGAGAAGAAGGAGGAGTCAGGGAGAAGAAGGAATGCAGGGTGAAGAAGGAGGAGTCAGGGTGAAGAAGGAACGCAGGGCGAAGAAGGAACGCAGGGCAAAGAAGGAACGCAGGGCGAAGAAGGAGCATGGGCGAAGAAGGAGCAGGGCGAAGAAGGAGGAGCGCAGGGTGAAGAAGGAGGAGCGCAGGGAGAAGAAGGAGGAGTCAGGGAGAAGAAGGAGGAGTCAGGGAGAAGAAGGAGGAGGCAGGGAGAAGAAGGAGGAGGCAGGGAGAAGAAGGAGGAGGCAGGGCGAAGAAGGAACGCAGGGTGAAGAAGGAGGAGTCAGGGTGAAGATGGAACGCAGGGTGAAGATGGAACGCAGGGAGAAGAAGGAACGCAGGGAGAAGAAGGAACGCAGGGAGAAGAAGGAGGAGTCAGGGTGAAGAAGGAATGCAGGGTGAAGAAGGAGGAGTCAATGCAAGAAGGAACGCAGGGCGAAGAAGGAGGAGGCAGGGCAAACAAGGAGGAGGCAGGGCGAAGAAAGAACGCAGGGTGAAGGAGGAACACAGGGTAAAGAAAGAACGCAGGGCAAAGAAGGAATGCAGGGTGAAGAAGGAGGAGTCAGGGCGAAGAAGGAGGAGGCAGGGCGAAGAAGGAGGAGGCAGGGCGAAGAAGGAACACAGGGTAAAGAAGGAACGCAGGGCGAAGAAGGAGGAGTCAGGGCGAACAAGGAGGAGTCAGGGCGAAGAAAGAACGCAGGGTGAAGGAGGAGTCAGGGTGAAGAAAGAACGCAGGGCAAAGAAGGAATGCAGGGTGAAGAAGGAGGAGTCAGGGCGAAGAAGGAGGAGGCAGGGCGAAGAAGGAACGCAGGGTGAAGGAGGAGTCAGGGTGAAGAAAGAACGCAGGGCAAAGAAGGAACGCAGGGTGAAGAAGGAGGAGTCAATGCAAGAAGGGAGGCAGGGTGAAGAAGGAACGCAGTGCAAGAAGGAACGCAGTGCAAGAAGGAACGTAGGGCAAAGAAGGAGGAGTCAGGGCAAAGAAGGAACACAGGGCGAAGAAGAGGGCAACTGGAGGACAATTAGTGGGAAATTGGTGATAGCCAGAGGAGAGGAGCCAGGTCAAATTAATTGTGGAAAAACATTACGATTAAAAAACTATAAAATTGGACCGAAATTGTGGGCAAGGAATTCTTTATAATTGGGAGAGGGGGGTGGAATTTGGAAGAAAATAGTTTCAAAATGTGTGGATCTCAGAGCTCAAAATACTTGTTAAAAACATTTTAGAACATTTTTGCGAAATATTTGGCAAATTAGTTAGAAAAGACTAGTGGGAAATGAGAGCCAGAGCCAGTTCAAATTATTGGTGGAAAAAAATTGTCAAATTAATGGTGGAAGAACTTTTACATAAAATTGGACCAAAAAAGAAATTCTTGAAAATTAAAAAAAAATGGGTAGGAAATTTGGTACAAAATTGTTTCAAAATATGTGGATCTTTTAAGAAATTGAAGGAATATTGAGGAGGAAAATTTGACCTCAAAATATTTATTATTACTTATATAAATAATAATAATAATTTATTATTTATTATAATTTATTATTATTAATTTATTATTATTATTATTATTATTATTATTATTTTGCAAAATATATGGGACATTTGTTGAAGACGTCTAGGGGGAAAATGAGAGCTAGTGGAGCAAAGGAGCAGAGTTCAAAGTATTGATGAAAAAATTGTTGAAAATATGTGGAAAATTGTTTTAGTAGTCAACAATTAATTTTATGATTAGTCGACAGTCAGACAATTATTTCTATTGTACATTGAGACTTTTAGGTTGAAGGTTGAAATGTGGTACATGAGTGTATTATTGATGAAAATCTGAAATAGTTTATTTTGATCAGAGAACCCTTACAGTTACATCGGAATGTCTATGATTATTTTGTGGTCGACAAGTCACAAAGATTATTTGATTAATCGTTGCAGCCCAAAAGTCACACTTTCTCTTGTAGTATTAGTAGTATTATTATCAGCTAAAAATGTATTTCATTTGATGTTTCCCTCTCCCACGTTCAGAAATTCGTCCAGTTTCTCCAGCAGCATTTCAAGACTCTGCAGTTTCTGTCTCAAAGATTCCCAGATTCCCAAACATCTGTGGAAACCCTAAAGGAGGAGGTGATCCAGCTCCAGGAGCGAGGACTGGAGACCGGGACCAGGATGGAGCAGATCCTGCAGGTACCGCCTTCAATTTAATCAGAATTTAATAAAGTCAAGGGTTCAGATAAAACAGAACATTTGAAGGAATCTTTATTTTACAGTCTTTTCAATCTCATTGCACTGCCAACTGTACATTCTGTATATAGTCTATCTTAGTCTATTTTATTCTTAATTTTATGCATGCCTTTTTATATATTTTTTATATTTTATCCTTTGCTTTATGTTGCACCTACGCCGAAGCAAGTTCCTACGTTTGTGAATTTCACTGACAATGGCAATAAACAGTTTCTGATCTCGTTTCTAAAAGTTTACAAAATGGCCGCTGAAGTTTCTGAATATTTGAATGAACTGAACACTCCAGTGCGTCCCAAATGCTCAGTTGGGGGAAATTTGAGAGCCGGAAAGCAGTGATAGTTTAAATTATTGGCAGAAAACTGTAGAAATGTTGAGGAAAATGAATAGGAATTTCTTGTTGTGGAAACTTTGGTGGAAGATTGGCAGAACATGTTTGCAAATTCTAAATAAATATGAGGAAAAATTGGGAGCTAGAAGAGCAGAGTCAGTTCAAATTATTGGTGGAAACAAATGAAGAAAATGTGTAGGACATATGTGGACAAGTGAAAGAATTAGGAGGAAAATTATGAGAGCTAGCAGAGTCAAGCCCATTCAAATTATTGTTGGAAATGGGAAAATTCTGAGGGAAAATATGTGGAAAATGTATTGAAAATTAAATAATGTTACAAATGTGGAGGGAAAAACATTGGCAAAAAGGTGAAATAAAATTGAAAAGGTGGAAAATTGGGGGAAATTTTAAAGAAATTGGAGAAAAATTTGAGGGCCGTAGAGCAGTGTTAGTTAAAATTATTGGTGGAAAAAAATTGTATAAATATGAAACACACAGTTAAATCTCATCTTGTCAAAACTCCTCAATCCAGATTAAAATGTGGAATTCAAGACATTTTAAGTGAGGCTAGTTATATCTTTTTTGCCGTAAATGGAGGATATTTTTCATTTATTTTCTCTGCAGTTCAACATTAAAGCCGGATATTGCATTGTCAAAAAACATGAGGAAAAGTGCGGTTCATGCGGCGCTGATCAAAGCCCCTCTCGGTGTCATTTGTGCAGCTCTGGACTCAGTGGGAGCAGGACTGTGAGTGGATGGACTCCCTGCTGAGGAACACACAGACTTCATTTCCCATCATGCCTCGGGAGTGGGATTCAGACGAGCACATCGAGAACTACCTCTCCATCTACCAGGTATGAGCGGGTGATTAGCACATCATCGAGGAGGGATCGGACCAGCGTTTAGACTGAGGCCGGACAAGAAAATCACATTTCATCAACAAGAAGGAAACACTATTAAATCTGTTTATGGTTCAATCTTTAGTTTTTTTTGTTTTTTATCCAAATCCAAGGAAGATAATTTTTTTTCTGATTTTCATTGTGAAGATGGACAAAACCTGGACTAAAACGAGGTCTTAACCCGGACTAAAGCGAGATCTAAACCTGGACTAAAACCAGGTCTAAATAAACCCGGACTAAAGCCAGGTCTAAACCCGGACTAAAGCCAGGTCTAAACCCGGACTAAAGCCAGGTCTAAACCCGGACTAAAGCCAGGTCTAAACCCGGACTAAAGCCAGGTCTAAACCCGGACTAAAGCCAGGTCTAAACCCGGACTAAAGCCAGGTCTAAACCCGGACTAAAGCCAGAGCTAAATCTGGACTAAAGCCAGGTCTACGCCCAGACTAAAGCCAGGTCTAAAGCAGAAAGAAAAGGGACCAAGCGGCGGACCAAAAGTAGATTTAAAAATTGTCCAATAATGTTTGACTGAATTCAAAATATCCCCCCAAAAAAAACAAAGTCATTAATTTCTGTGTGATTTAGTTAAAACTGAAAATTAGACAGGTTTTTTTTTGGATTTGCGTTAAAAATGTGTTTTCCTCCTTGTCTTTTAGTTTATGGTCATAGAAAATGAAAGATAACGAGAAAAAAAACAGAAAATACAATGCTTTAGCTCAGTTTTATTGATTAAGGTTGTAATAATTAGAGGAATAACAAAAAAAAACAAAAATTTTTTACATTTATATTGTGACCTGAATAATCATGATTATCAAGTTTTCTTATCAGGATTGACCAAATAATTAAAGTTTTTCATTTTATCAATAGAAAGTTTTCATACTTTACCACAAATTATACAAATGTGAAGCTAGACATTAAGACTTTTTCCATCCTTCGTCATAGAAAAGCAATGTAACTGACATTTCTATCACTGAAATTCAAACTTGTTGCTAATTTTTTTGTTAGAAATACATTCAATCATCAGCGATTAGATCCAGTATCAGTTAAATGACTGAGTTTGTGTCACGGTTTGCTCCAGTCTTGATTTCCAAGAGCGTCAGGCTACAGACCTTAATCCAGAGTCGCCAGCCCCGCAGAATTTAACCAGGAGGCGCCTTAACCCACAGGGCCAGAAGTACACATTGCGCGGACGAAAAAATAAATAAAAGGTTATGCCGCAATATTACTTTTTACTAACCTAAGTAAGAGGTTAGTAAAAATATGTTTAAAAACAATCAGAAAACATTCAAACTGAATAAAAGATTGGCAGTGTATGGAAATATTGAAAGCACTGTAAATCTAAATATTGAACATTATAATCAGAAAATTTAAAACTTGAAAGAAAGATTACATGCATTACTCATTCATCTCATTACATTCACAAAAAACAAAGCCCCTGCCATCCACCACGTCTTCCACACAAACAAATAATATTTTAAAAACCTCCAGCTCCTCCTCATTGTCAGATTCCAGTCTCTTCTTTATTGACGATGGATCTATTTCTACAAATTCACATTAAATTTGAAATTAACAGTAAACTTCACCCCTAGTTTTTCATAACCTGTTACTTAAAACTCCTCTTCAACGCCATTAACATAAGACATTAGAAGTGATAACGTAAAGAGCGTGTGGTGCTGTAATTTCTATATATACACTTCACAGCACGATACAAATTCTAATCATCACATTTTGTTAAGATTAATCAGCGGATAGCCAAATATTTAATTTAGTTTCTACCTAGTTATAAATGAACAAGAAGAGGAATGATTGAATTAAAAACATAAGGTGCCGTGTGTTGATATTGGTTATTTTTGACACATCCGGGCTCTGGTAGGGCCTCTGGGTTAAGGTACAGGTCACGTGGGCGCCTCCTGGTTAAGGTCTGCAGAGAGGCGACTCTGGATTAAGGTCTGCAGCCAGACGCCTCTCTTGATTTTTGAACTTTCTGGTGCCGTTTTAAAGAAGCCAGAGCCGCTCGTAACAACTGAGCGCGCGTCTCGTTTCAGGATCTTGGTGGTTTCTTGTCTGAAGGCTGCGCCCGTGTGTCCCGTCTGCTGCGGCGTGGCTCGGAGCTGCAGAGAGCCGGGGCTGGAGCGCCCACTTCTGTCTGCAACAAACTGGACTCACAGTGGAAAAGTCTGACCCAAAGAGTGGACCGCGAACGCAACACGGTGCTCAGAGTCCGAGCGCTCCGGAGCAGGTCGGGCCAGGCATTCGTTTAGTTGTTTTTAGTTTTGAACGCCTCAAATACAACATCTACACTGCAAATAATGAAGTTGTAGCTGAGTTCAAATGTCTTGATTTCAGGATATTAATCTGAATTTCAGAGTTAAGATCGTTAAGATCAGTGGAGACGATTTATTTAACAGAACTAGATTATTTCACTTGTTTCAAACCGTTTGTGACTTGTTTCAACACATTATTTCTTACTTCAATCCAAATTATCTGTCAGTGGGTTAAGATCATTTTACTTACCCCACTGACAAATATATTTTCTTATTTTAAGCAAAATTATCGCAGGATCAGTCAGAAATACCTTGAAACCCGTGAAATATTCTGCATCACATCAGCAATTAAATCTCATCGAGTCAAAACTTCTCAAATCCAGATAAAAATGATAAATTCAAGCCATTTTAAGCTCGGATAGATTTACATTTTTTGCTGCGTAAAAGTGTTTGGACGCAATGTTCTGTCGCAACATTTAAGGCCAGACACTACAGGCAAGAGAATGTTTTTTAATTTTTTTTGGTTTTGGTCAATTTGTTCTCTCACATATCGTCTTTCATGTGGAAACAACAAACATGTCCAATCTGCTCCTAAAGATGTTTTATTCTTCCATTGAATCCACTTCATCCATAGATTTCTCTGGGACATTGTAACTCCAAAGATTGTTTTCTTAAAATGCATTTTTGTCCCTCGAGACATAAAGATCAGCCTTAAAGTAGATCCTACACCAAACTGTACAATCTGGACTCAACAAGATTCTGACACAATGTACAGAAGGATTGTTTGATATCTAATTCTAAAACTGACTTATTTATTTATTTTTTTCTTTTAGTCAACTTCTCCTTTTTATTTGCTCTCAGGTGTGATTTTTATATTGCTCACAACAGTTACTTGACCCAGGTGGGTTTAAACCATAGACATAAAAATAGTGGACAGACGGTTGTCGCTCCGCCCCATTCATGATAATGCGGCTCAGTCATGGAGAATTCAAAATGGCCGCGGGTTAGCCCCCACCACTCCCCCCTCGGTGGGGAGGCGGGGAGAGGGCGACTTTGGGGCGGCCTTTTGCTGACGTACTGCCGTCGTTGCCCCTATGCTTACTGCCCACTCGTAGGTCTATGGCTGCGCCCTGACATTTCCGGCGCGTAAAGCCCGCCTTCTTCATTAGATATGCAAGAACTTAAAAAAATCACAGCGGCTAAACCAGCCTGGTTCAAAAAAATTCACCCCCCTCAGCGTTGTCACAGAGCCGTAAGCTAACGTTTGAGACCAAAGCCGTATTTTGAGCCAGGCTCTAAAGTAGGTTTTGAAACGTCTAACTCCCCATTGACTTGCATTGAATAATTCTACTTCCGCAGCCAGCCCCTAGCGGTCAGCACCAGATTGCAAACATGGCAGCCTACAGTCGGCGGCTCAATTTGAGCGCGGTAGCCTCGCCCACTGGTTTAAACGAGCGTCACATGCATGAAACAAGTTTTTTTTTTTTTTGGTTTTTTATCCCTTTATTTATTAGTTACATTTACAGTGATACAGAGAATACTTATAGGGACAAACAATGAGCAATAAATTATTGCTTAGTTCATCATTTTTCTTTTCTTTAAAATAAAGTCCTGTATCATTTCATAGATTTATAGAATTAAAAAAAAATAACCCATCAGCCCACCCTCTCCCCCCCTCCCCAAAACTGATTTATTGCAGTTTTAAGTAAAAAAAATGAGGCAAAATTTGAATTTTTAGGACAATTTTCAGTCCAATCTAGTTTACTTAAAAACTAAATAAGAAATCCAAAATCCCCTCTGTACATTTTTTATAACTAATATGTTACAAAATGAACCAAGAAATTCAAACCTGGTTCTGTCCATTTTTCAGATTTAAATGTCCCAAATATTTGGATTTTTGGCCATTTTTTTTTTTTTCATAAAATGCCTTATTTCTACATGACAACATGACATGATGAAAAACTTGTAATTTTTTTTCCTTACATTTATGAGAGTAAACTACAGGAGAAGTTTCAAATTGATATCTTTAAATTGAAGATTTTTTCCTGTTCCCCTGCAGCGTCTCACCTTACATTTTTTTTATCTGGAAACAACAAAACTGTCCAATCTGCTCCTAAAGATGTTTTATTATTCCATTTAATTTGATTTTCACAGAACGTATTGAAGGATTTGTTGATATTTAATTTTGAACCTGAATTATTACACCAAAAAATTTGGCAAATATTGACTTTTTTACACAAATTTACTCTCAGTTCATGGCCTGTTTCAGAGCCTGTAGCCCAGTTAACGATTATTAGATTAATAAATTAGGTGTCAATAATTTCAGTTTTCGATTTGTTGCGATTAACAGTTTGTTTAAAAGCTCATAATTAATAAAAAGTATGCATTATTATTTTTCTCAGGCTTCAGAATCAGAACATTCAGTGTCAGTGAAGCAAATTTACAAACCAGGAACTTGCTTTTGCGATAAAACAAAGCACAATAACGGTAAAAAAAAAAATACATAAACTCATCAAAAAAGCATGAATAAAACCATGTAAAGCTGTTTATTGAATTTGCAAATGAGAATAAAGTAGAAATCATCTTGAGAATAATAATTTGTTAAAGGTTTTTGCTCGACTCGGCGGCTCTGGCTGAATGGATGGGCGGGGCTAAGGATGTGATTGACAAGCAGCAGGCTCGTCTCGCAGCCAATGAGGAAGAAGAAGACGCCTCTGCTAGAAAAGCAAACTTTCTACAAATTTTGGTGAGTGTTTAGAATTTATTATGATGTATTTTTGTTTTAAATTTGGATATAGTCCTATTTTTATTGCTGTAAAAACTCATAGTTTGCTAAATCGAAACTTTTAAAGGACACATATTCTACAAAATTGACTTTTTCTGTGTTTTAATCCAGATGTTCTTCATCAAAAATGCATCAGATTTTGTTTATTTCACCACAGTAATGCCATCTGCTGCCAGTAGATGGAGCTCTAAAACAAAGCAAACCTTATTTTAAGTTATAAAACAGGACAAAAACAAGACAAACAAAGCAGAAATGTCTCTTTAAACATTTTTATTTACATCTAATAGTCTAGGTAAAGTTTACAAGTGTATATTTTTAAGAAACACAATATTTATTCACGTTTTATTTCTTTTTTTATTTTAGGATTTGTCCAAAGAGCTGGAGTCCAGGTCTGGTCTGAAAGCCGCAGTGAAGACTTCGGGGTCGCAGCTGCTCCGGACCCAAAACCCGGACCTGGACTTGGACTTTGACCAGGACCTGGACAAAGACCGGGACACGGAGAAAGAGCCGGGTCCGAACTGGGTCTGGACCAGGATCCGAGAGACGGAGCTGCAGTGGCTCAGTCTGAACGAGCGAGTGATGGCGCTGACGCAGACGCTGCACAAGGTCAGGATCTGGTTTAAACTAATAATAACTTGTGTATTTAATTATTTATTTATTTGATAGGGACAATGCACATCAATGAACATCAGTATAAACAGATGTAAATATGCCGGATGATAGCTACAAAGATAGTTTTCATCCGTAGTCCGTGGGCAGGCAGACACATAAAAATTACAACATGGCAATACAAAAAAATTATTTACATGCAATATTTAATGGATATTTAAGGCGAGACGCTGCAGGTGAATAGGAAAAAATCTGAAATTTAAAGATACTAATTTTAAACTTCTGCTGTAGTTTAGTCACTTAAATGTAAGAAAAAGTGTATTACGAGTTTTTCATCATGTCATGTTTTCATGTAGAAATAAGGCATTTTATGTGAAAAAATGGACAAAATTACACATATTTGGGACATATAAATCTGAAAAATTATTTTTTTTAACTTAAAACTTCAATAAATCAGTTTTAGAATCAGATATCAACAAATATTTCTTTACGTTTCGTCAGAATCTTGTTGAACAAGAAAAAATCTGAAATTTAAAGATAGTAATTGTAAACTTGTCCTGTAGTTTACTCAAATAAATGTAAGAAAGAAATGTATTACGAGTTTTTCATCATGTTGTGTTTTCATGTAGAAATAAGGCATTTTATGTGGAAAAAATGACCAAAAATACATATATTTGAGACATTTAAATCTGAAAAATGGACAGAACCAGGTTTAAATTTCTTGGTATAAGTTACAAAAAAATGTAGAGTGGATTTTGGATTTCTTATTTAGTTTTTTTTAAATTAAACTAGATTGAACTGAAAATCCAAATTTCACCTATTTCTTTTCATTAAAACTTCAGGTACGAACAAATCCTTCAGTACGATCTGTAAAAGGTCTAAGATTGTCAACTTTAAGGCTGATCTTTATGTCTCGAGGGACAAAAATGCATTTTAAGAAAACGTCCTTTGAAGTTACAATGTCCCAGAGAAATCTATGGATGAAGTGGATTCAATGGAAGAATCAAACATCTTTAGGAGCAGATTGGACACGTTTGTTGTTTCCACATGAAAGTCGACATGTTGAGAGAAAACTGACCGAAAAACAAAAAAATTGAAAAAAATGTAATAAAACTTGTAATACATATTTTCTTACATTTATGTGAGTAAACTTCAGGAGAAGTTTACAATTGACATCTTTAAATTTAACATTTTTTCCTGTTCACCTGCAGCGTCTCACCTTAAGTTGAGGGAGTAAAGTGACCCCCCCTCCCTCTCTGTCTCTCTTCTCCCCCTCTCTCTCCCTCTGCTTTCTCTCTCTCCCCCTCTGTCTCCCGCTCTCTCCCTCTCTGTCTCTCTCCCCCCCTCTCTCTCTCTCCCCTCATCTCTCTCTCTGTCTCCCTCTCTCTCTCCCTCTACTTTCTCCCCCCTCTCTCTCTTTCTCTCTCCCTCTCTGTCTGTCTCTCCCTCCCCCCCTCTCTCTCTCCCCCGCTCCCCCCTCTCTCTCTTCCACTCCCCCCCATCTCTCTCCCTCTCTCTCTCTTTCTCTCTCCCCCTCTGTCTCCTGTTCTCTCTCTCCCTCTCTCTCTCGCTCTCTCCCTCTCTTTCTCTCCCACTCCCCCCCACTCTCTCCCTCTCTCTCTCTCTCTCTCTCTCTCCTCCTCTTTCTCTCTGCCCCCCCCCCCCCTCTCTCTCTCTCTCTTGTCTCCTTCTCTCGTCCAAACACTGCTCTCTTTTGTCGCGGCTCTCACACAAATCCTATTTCCTGTTCATTTTTCCTTCTGACTCCAGTGTCTCTGATTCTGTCATGTTCTTCTGTCACAGCTTTAAAGTGTCATGTGACTAAAAATGTCAACAATTATCAGTGAACACTCGATCTGCGACTAATCAGAATAATCCGGACAAGTCCACTATAAAAATGATTTGTAGTTGTATTTTGATAATCATTCTCTGGATTATGTAGACTTCTTTTTTTTCCTTTTTTTCTAAACAAAGACACAACTGAATTTTTTAAATCAAGGTGTCAAAAAGAGATATTCACCAATAATACATATTTTGTTACACAGAAAAAAATGGCAATATTAAGGTGAGACGCTGCAGGTGAATAGAAAAAAATGTTAAATTTAAAGATATTAATGTTAAACTTCTCCTGTAGTTTACTCACATAAATGTTAGAAAAAATATGTTAAACGTTTTTCATCATGTCAAGTTTTCGTGTAGAAATAAGGCATTTTATGTGAAAAAAGTGCCAAAATCCACATATTTGTGACATTTAAATCTGAAAAATGGACAGAACCAGGTTTAAATTTCTTGGTTCATTTTGTAACATATTAGTTACAAAACATGTACAGAGGGGATTTTGGATTTCTTATTTAGTTTCCAAGTAATCAAGATTCAACTGAAAATTGTCCTAAAAATTCAAATTTCACCTTTTAACATTTATTTGGTTAAAGTTGTATTTTAAAAGTCTCAGTGTACAATAGAAATGATCGTTTGACCGTCGACCATTAAACTGTTCATCAAACGTATTTTTCTGACTCGTACATTTGATTTAATCCCGTTCCTTGTTTGTTTCCGTGTCAGCGCTGGCTGCAGGCGCTGACCCAGCAGGGGGCGCTGCAGGAGCTCCAGTCCTGGCTCGACGCGGCTGAGTCTCAACTGATCGAACCGAGCAACGACGTCCAACAGACGAACACAGACCCGAAAAGAATCCTGAGAATCTGCAAGGTAACGGTTCAGATTAAAGAGTGTGTGACAGGATTTTAATTTTGACTTTATTTGGTGGGAAATTCAACAACAATAGCAACATTCAACAACAAATCAGGCTGCAGTTTGTGAAGAAAAGTTAAAAAAAAAAAATGTCTTAACAGCACAGGAAACATCCCGGTCCACCCTAACATCACACGATCTCTCTGGGTGGAGTCTGCATGTCCTCCCCGTGTTACCGTGGGTTCTCTCCGGGTTCTCCGGCTTCCTCCCACCGTCCAAAGACATGACTGTGTAGGTTAATTGACAACTCTAAATTGTCCGTAGTGTGTGAATGTGAGAGTGAATGATTGTCTGTCCTTGTCTCTGTCTCTGTGTTTGCTGCGACGAGTTGGCCACTGTCCAGGGTGTACCCCGCCTAAAGCCCAAAGTCACTGGGATAGGCTCCAGTCACCCGCGACCCCTAACGGGAATAAGCGGTAGAAAATGAATGAATGAATGAAAGCACAGGAAACAGAGCAGAGTTCCAAAGCAATCAATGACAACACAGTGTGGAGACGTGGAATTCCAAAGTTTGGCGCAATGTACAAAAAATACGTTCTTTTGTCCCTTTAACCACACGCAGATCGGACCTGTTTTTCCTCTAAACGTGTGACTAAAATGAGCCTCATTTCAAACTGAAGCTGTTTCTGAACCTCTGGAGCTCAAACTATTGTCTGACTCTTTGTGAAGCTCAGACTCTGGAGTTTTGTGTCTGATTTACTTTGATTCCACTTAGAAACAAGCTCCGCCCACAGGAATATCAGACTTTAAAGTCCAGTTCAGACCGGGGTGAAGAGGCGCGTACGTGTTTAGTAACATGCGGCGAAACAGTGCGGTGTGCAGCCAGTGTGTGTGGTTTCCCTCTTCATCCTCGAATAAAGTGGTTAAAATATGTGACGTGAGAAAAGACGCCTGAATGAAAGTGTGCGGCTGCTACACGAAGCAGAGGAGAGAGAGAGAGAGAGAGCAGGAGGAGAGAGAGCAGGAGGAGAGAGAGAGCAGGAGGAGAGAGAGCAGGAGGAGAGAGAGAGCAGGAGGAGAGAGAGAGCAGGAGGAGAGAGAGCAGGAGGAGAGAGAGAGCAGGAGGAGAGAGAGAGCAGGAGGAGAGAGAGCAGGAGGAGAGAGAGAGAGAGAGCAGGAGGAGAGAGAGAGAGAGAGCAGGAGGAGAGAGAGCAGCAGGAGGAGAGAGAGAGCAGGAGGAGAGAGAGAGAGAGAGATCAGCGGAGGAGAAAGAGCAGGAGAGAAAGAGACAGCGCAAAGGAGGAAAAAGAGCAGGAGGAGAGAGAGGAGGAGGAGAAAGAAAAAGAGAGCGCAACAGAGGAGAAAGAGCAGGAGGAGAGAGAAAAAGAGAGCATAACAGAGGAGAGAGAGCAGGGGGAGAGAGAAAAAGAGCAGCGGAGGAGAAAGAGCAGGAGGAGAGAGAGAGAAACAAAAGGAGCGAGGAGAGAGATCATGTGGGCCGGCGTCAGAGGAGGAACAGGCCCGTCTGGTACAGGAGACGTCCCGTTGGTGCAGACACTAAACACTTGTCAGGCCCTGTCAGGCGCTTATTCTGCAATAAACCTCTGCAGGAACTCAGTTTATGTAACTCCTGTTCTACACGTGCGTGGGCTTGGTTCGGATCAAATCTTGCAGGCTTGCAGGCTTGAATTTTGAGCCTGATCTAAACTCTACCCTAGAGGCCACTCCCGGAAAAATACATAAATTAGCCGCGTCGCTGTATAAGGCGCAGGGTTGAAATCATGAGATGAAAGTAGCGGCTTATAGTCCACATTTTACGGTAGACCACTTTTAAACCTTTTGTATCATCCACATTCGTTCTTCTCCCTCTTCTTTCCTCTCGTCTTTGCGTTCCTCTGCAGGGTTTGCAGTGGGACATGGCGGCTCATCAGGCCACTCTGGACTTCCTGAACCAGCCCCTGCAGACTTGTAGTACCACCGAGGACCACGAGGGGCGCTGTGAGGGGAACCTGTTCTCGGAGGAGCAGGGCGCACTCGGCCGCCGCTGGCTCGGTCTGCGGCACAGGCTCATGTCGCAGGTACAAGGGTCACACAGAGTCTTCTTTGTCACAGTTTGATGCTTTAGAGCTGCTCGATGTTGGAAATTATTGTGAAACGGCTCTTAAAGGTCCCATATTCTGCTATTTTGCCCTTTACACAGTCTATTCTAAGGGCTTTGTTGATAAATTTTTGCGTTGTGCGATATCCATAACATAACAGTTTCCAAAAAACACCCATTTCTTGGACTGGCCCCCCTCCTTGCAAAAGCAAACGGCTCACTCTGAGATCTGACCCCCCCGAACAGAGAGCAGTCTGCCTCCCCCACCCAACCCGCGCGCCTCCCCCGCCCAACTCGTGCCGAAGCCTAGAGCGGAGATAGTGCGCATGCGCCGTGTGCTCCGGTAAACAGCGATACACAAACACTGAATAAACCTTTTATCCGTCCTGACGGTGCGTCGTGCTGAGTCCTACGTCCTGGATCTGACCTGGAGTTTGGCGTGCTCCAGGGCCTCGGCAGCCAGACGTTGCCGTTTGGTAAATAACAAGCTAACTCTTCGATCTGTCGTATCCATCGTGTAATTACTGTGTAGCATTAGCATTATCTGTTTTTATTCTGCGGCTGCGCGCTTCCTGGAGGCGTGGCTTAAACACCGCGTCATCCATGGGAAGCCGCGTCATCCATGGGATGAGCCCCCGTCTGTCTGCTCAGCCGAGGGGGACGGAAAAGACAGTTCTCTAGCGAAAACATGCGGGAATCAATCAAAAAACCACTTTGGGCACAACATACGAGGCCCAAATAGCACTGTAGGAAGGTTAAAACCTCTGAAAAGTCGATTTTGCATGTTATGGGACCTTTAAAGTTTACATGACAGTTTGACAGACGACACATTTCACTAAAACATTTTTTTTTGTGTCATATTTAAGATTTTACTGAACATTTTGCCTGTTTGTCCCCAGTTTGTGTAAAGTTTATAATGTCACTTCCTGGTTGGACATGAGCACAAATATGACATAGTTAGAGGTAATTCTACAACTGTTACCATAGCAACCAGACTGTAAACAAGGGACAACATCCACATAGATTACACAATAGTAATGATCTGACAAATAATAATCCCCGATAACACTTTATTTTGTTGAATGATGGTTTAAACTGTCAGAAAAACGTGAGTCGTCTGTAAATTGTCTCTGTATTTTCAACTGTACGCCGCTTTTTGATGACATCACAGAGGGATTCCGTTTCAGAACACAGCACTATGTCATTTTAAACATTTATTTTTTTAGATTTCCTCACAAACTGCGACTTCACAAATGTAAAGTTATGATAAATAATTACCACAGGTGCCCTCCCGACAAACTAAGTCAGAATTAGGTAATAGTGGTAGTAGTAGTAAGACCCACTTTTATTCTCTGGCTTTTAACACCGCGTGAGTGTGTGGTCCTGTGTGTTTTTTTTAATCATTTTTTCTATTAATTTATTTCTATTTTATGGTTTTATGATTTTGCTTGGATTTGATTTGACTAGTTTTACAAGCAGTAAGATCAAATTAAGTTGTTATTATATACTTTTGTTTTGCCGTTTTATGTTTGTGTCTGTGCAGCACTTTGGAAACAGTTCTGTTTATAAAATGTGCTACAAATAAAGTGGATTTGGTTTGGATTTGGATAGTAGTAGTAGCAGCAGTAGTAATTAGTAGTAGCAGTAGTAGTAGTAGTAGTTTCAACTTAAACAAGACTTCTCACAGAACAAATTCTCTGTACAACAAATGACTGAAAGGGTTTAGGCTGAATTGCAACACTTATTAAACATAACCCTCTTCTCAAACTCAGAAACGAAGAATAATACAGCTCACAGCTATCACAGTAAAACAGCAAAATGAGAAACTAGAAATGAGCAGAAAAATTATATTTAAAATTCCACTCGGTATACAAACATCATTAGTCATTAGTTCATTAACAGGTGTCTTTAACACAAATAGATTCAGTCACATTTGTACCTATTGCTCTACATATATTATTCATATTTATTTGGTTATCTTTCAGTGGTACAGGTTTGTACATTAGCCCACAGCGCCCTCGTGCGGCTGCGCAGTGCTACTGTTTCCTTTGGCAGAGCGCGTGTAAATCCAAGATGGCCGACCGTATGCCAGGTGTGTCGTGTGTTGAGCCTTTATTCTCTCAAAAACGGTTTTTACCTTGGACTATATTTGTCCGTGAGTATTGTGTGGTAAAATCTGAATGTGTGTTTAATTTGATGCAACTTAGCCACCATTTTTGTTATTTTTGAGCAAGCTAACAGCCAATTGATATGTTAGCCACCAATTAGCATGTTATTAGCACATTGTTCTGTAGATGTGTATTACAGAGTCAAGTCAAAGAGGACAATGGTTGAATGTGGTTCTTCAATTAATCAGTAAAAGCACCTAAGTCTGTTGATTGGAGCGCCCTAGCCTTGTAAAGACAGTAGCTTGGGGCGAGGACAGCACAAAACTACCATATTCTTTATTTGATCACTTACATAACATAATATAGATACAGTTACTGCGATATTGGAGATACTTTTTGACACAGTAATTTCACCTCTTTCCATGTGGACATTGGACTTTTTCTTAATTTATTCCTTTTTATCTCCCATCTGATAAAATGAATAAATTGTGTGTGTTTTCTGCATCTATTAATAAAGTAAGAGCTAAAAGCAGCATTTTGCCGTTTGAAAAAAGCTGTTTTTAAGTCACGCACAAACCCAAAAACTTGTGAAAATGAACATTGTACCAAAGGGTTTGTGAAAACACGGGACGAGGTACACGATTACAAGATTTAAAAACATTCTGGTTTCGCTGTGAAATGACTCCCATAATTGCTGTTTTCTTTGGGTGATCGTCATGTTTTCAGTTACACTTCTTTCCAAATAAAACCGAACATTTGTCAATTTCTTGGTTAAAGTATGTGACAGGTATTTATGATTTTCTAATTTTGACTTTATTCAGTGTATTAACACCTGTTGTAGATATAAATTATAGTTTCACACCAATCAGGTCGCTGAAAAGTTGAAAATCTTTAGAAAGTTGCAGGAAGTAAACAAATCTATGACAAAGAGTATGCATCATTTACACAAAATACACTACTTTTTTGACCCTTTAAACTTCAATTCAACAAAATAAAGATGTTCACATGCATTTTTCTTTGTCAAATAAATCTCTGACATTAGATTAGATTTTTCCCAATGCACAGGATGGTTTCAGGGTAATTTCCTTGTCTGATGTCATCATTTACAACCACCAAGTAAAACTGAAAACCTAAAAACTTGCAAAACTGGGAAAACGTTTAGTTAAATGAGCAGTCCAAGCGGTCAGAGGCACTTTTAAAGATCTGAATAATTAGAATTTGTCAGACTTATCCTCAAAAACAGAGTGAACTGACCCTGGCTGAAGTGAAAGTGTGAAATGTGTTGTTTTCCAGGTGAGTTTTGTGGAGCAGGAGCAGAGTGTGAGGACAGAGTTGGAGTCGTGTTTACAGAAGGTCCACGGCTGGATCCAGGAGCAGAATCTCAGGCTGGACTCAGCCCAAAAACCTCACAGTCTGGACCAGATCCAGAGCCGTCTCAAACAAACTCAGGTCAGACACAGCGACGTGAACAGTTTAAAGGGGCTGCACCTCATTTTTATTGTTTTGAAATGTGAAAAACAGATTTAGTTCATGTTCCCGATTTTTTTTTTTTTTTTTGCGATTAATAAAGTAAAATCTGTGTTTCTCCAGCTCAGATATATTATAAAAGTATCTATTCAGGTGAAAATGACAGCGTTTTCTCTGCTTCTGTCTATAGAGCGTTTTATTCTGCGAGAAGCAGGAAGTGTGCTAACGAAATGCTAATGTCTGTTAGCTTTACTTTAGCGACAAAACTGACTCTGGGTTCAGATTGGAGCGTCATAATTTGATTGAACACAATTTGCAAATCTTAAAGTAAATGCAATTTCTGAAGTGCCATCTTTTGTTAGATTTGTTATAAGAAGTTCTGAGTGATCTATCTGCACTCTTCTCTTTTTAAAGCGTTTTTTATTTTTATGATTCTGTTTGTCTTTGTGTTTCGTGATTTTAGTGCAATTTTTCCTGTCATGTAAAGCACTTTGAATTGCCTTGTGTACGAAGTGTGCTCTACAAATAATCTCGCCTTGAATAAGCAACAAAATTGCGCCAAAAGCAATAAAAATGCGTCTTAAAAGTGTCAAGAACACAACTAAAAGGGACAAAAACATTTCAATACACATTAGTCTTTTATTAGTTTTTGTCAATTCTCCAGGTTGTGTTTAAAATGTGAACTTTGAACACGTTTTGGTGGCACAGTAGGGCAGCGGTTAGCACTCTTCACAGCCAGAAGGTCCGGGGTTTGACTCCCGGGTGTAGACGCTGTGGAGTTTGCATGTTCTCTCTGTGTCTGTAGGTTTCCACCGGCTGCTCTGGTTTCCCCTGACACTAAAAACAATAGGCTCCTCCCTCTGGGGCCAGGATTCCCCTGAAAGAGATTGTTAATCTTGGTGGTACTGTCCTGGTTAAATAAAGGTCAATAAAATAAAATAAAGAATCCCAATATTAAAAGCGAAACTGCGAATTTAATCAAAATTGCAATGCCGATCAGAAAAGATTTTTCCCAAATTGTGCAGCTCTATCTCAAAGTGCTTCTAAACTCATGAGGTGAATATTTATGACGCTGGGATTAAAAAGTGAGAGATACATGTGACTGATGGAAAGACTTTAAAACTAGTTCTGTTTTTCATGTTTCAAAACATAAAAATCAGGTACAGTGTTACATAAGAGGGCTGGACAGAGTACAAATTGCTGCCTTTGTGGATTTTGGATTTTAAAATCTATTTAGGAATTGACAGTTTTTGGGTGAAACGGTCAAATTTGGCACAAAATATTTGATCGAAACAGGTTTCTACAAACTGTTCAGAGAAACATAAAATACCAGGTCAAGGCTGCAACAGTTACTAAAACCAATTATGACAACTCAGCTAAGAAAAAAACAATCATGAGTCACAATTAATAACCCTGGTTGTTCTCTGGACTCTACAAACTCTAAAACACTTACAAAAAGACATTTTATAACAAAGTCAGCGTCATTATTAGATTAAAAAAAAAGCAAATGTTTTTTCCTAAAACACTTTGTTCATAGTCTTTATCTAGAAGCCTTCAGTCGTCACATTTCAACCTTTATTTGCTTTATAATGTATTTAATGATATTAAATAAAATAAATCTAAATCAACAATAGAAATTACTAAACTGACAGTTAGCTGCAGCTCTAACTCAGTTAAATAGCAAATAATTCATGCCTGTCTAAAATTATTATTGAAATATTAAGGAAAAAACTTTGGCTCATCATTCATTTTAATTCAGCAGTAATATTTACAGAGCGACAGTTCAGACAGTAACGTGTTTTGTGTTTGTTTCAGGAGCTGGAGCAGAAGACCGAGCTCCAGTCTGAGGCGCTTCAGGATCTCAAGAAGAAATGTCAAAGTAAAACAGGAACCTGCGTCCGTGAAATAATGTCTCAGATCGACAAGACTTGTCTGGACTGTGAGGCCCTCAAACAGAAGGTAAGAAACGTGTAATAACTGACTTAAAACACAAAACTTTTACATCTTTTTCTGTTTTTAATTTTCTTTTTGTATTATTTTCACATTAAGAATGTTAAAGTGTGTATGACAGGTTTTTATGATTTTCTAGTTGTGACTCTATTTGACAAGATAAAACCTGTTTTAGATATAAATTATAGGTTTACACAGATAAAGTGTCAGTTTATAAAGAAAAGAAGAAAAAATGTTGAAAAAAAACTCCAGGAAGCAGAGCAGAGTTCCACATCGGGAGACTTTTATCCGAACGTTTGGGACAATTTGCGACATTTTTCTGACCCTTTAAACATTAATTCCACAAAATAAAGTCTTTCTCATATAATTATATTCGTCCAATTATAATTTCTGTGACGTTTGAGGAGTTTTGGACATGGTTGCTAGGTAACGGTTACAGAATTTCCCAGTACGATGTCATGATTCACAACCAGGAAGTACATTTTTAAATCTAAAAACTTGCCAAACTGGAATAAACACTGTAATCTTTCAAAATATTATCTTAACTGTGTTTTAGTAAAATGAGTGTTCCAACCTCAAAGGCACTTTAACTTACAGAAGAAAAACGAGAGAGCAAATACAAAAAATAATAAAATAAAAAAAATCCAAAAATAAAGGCAGACCTAGTAAATAAAAGGTCCAGCACATATCTCGTCCATTTGCCCCGGTATTTATGAAATTTGTCCATGTTTAAAGTGCGTATAACAGGTTTTTATGATTTTAAATTTTGACTTTATTCAGTGCATTAATACCTCTTGTAAATCTAAATTATAGTTTTACACCAATCAGGTCGCTGTTTGTTGAGAAAAGTTGAAAAATCTGTTGAAAATTACAGGAAGTAAACAAACTGATGACGTCACGCTGGGGAGACAAAGGTTATGAATAATTTACACAAAATAAACTACTTTTTTGACCCTTTAAACATTGATTCAACAAAATAAAGATGTTCACATGTTTTTTCTTTGTCAAATAAATAAAATCTAACATTAGAGGAGGTTTTGGTGCACCGTACAGGTTATGTCTTGGTAATTTCCCAGTGTGATGTCATCATTTACAACCAGGAAGTACAATTAAAAACGTAAAAAATAGCTAAACTGGGGCAAAATTTGTAAAGATTTTAGCAGAATTTGAAATATATTTGTCTTCGCTACATTTTAGGTAAATGAGTCAAGAATTAATGTATGCTTTCTTTGCTGATATTGAATCTTCTTGTAATTATTAATGTCATGTGGCAAACTTTGCACTGAACCCCTAATTGTTATTCATCACACTTAAACACGTTTTATTTAAATTTCATGTAATCTAATGTTGTTTTTGTTTGTTTTTTCCAGAATGACTCTCTTAAACCTGGGCTTCTTGAAGCACAGAGCTGCTGGGACTCGTTCGACAAACAGCTGAGTGAATTAAAGACAAAAACGGTGAAGATTTCTCAGACTCTGGAGTTAAACAGTGGAACGAGCCTGAGTTTAGAAGAACTGAACCAGCTCTGCCTCAGACTCAAGGTGAGAAAAGACTCTTCATCAACAGGTTTTGCATGTTATTGTGAAAAACTTATAACTAAATGTGTTCTAAAACCATCTTGTATTTCAGTTGTAATGTGCTTTAGAAAGGGGCAGATATTTATAAGATTTTTTTTCTCCTCTTTTTTTCTACTCTTCAATTGTGGTGGTACATTTTTGTTGATTTGAATGTATTGCATGTGAGCACAATTGAAATGAACAATGAAATAATTTTTAAAAAGTGTCTGGCCTTCATTTCTTCCACGTTTAAATGACGTCCGCTCGTTTCTGTGGCTCCTGCAGCTCGTCCACGAGGAGCTGGAGGCTTCAGAGCTGGACTGGGACCATCTGTGTCAGACCGAGGCCTCCGTGAAGAACCAGCTCCACGATTCTGCTGCTGCGCTCGTGTCTGAAGAGACCAGCGCGCTCCGACACAGGTGAGGGCTCCATGTCTTTAAAAAATGTTTAAAATGCCAAAACATAAAGACAGGTTCTCAAAATGTTGTAATTATATTATACTATGCTTCATTAAATGATTTTAAATGCATTAAATCTTGCAGTGTTAGAAATGCAATGGTGTGATTCCAACTCTCGAGCTTTACTGACCCACACTTTTGTTGTTTTTTCCATTTGTAGTTAAGAGGCATGTTCATTCATTTCAATGGAGAACTAACGAAAAGATGTGCCGCCTAAAGGACAAATATTCAGTGACTTTTTTGAGCTTTAAACCATGTTCTAACAATGTTCTGTCATCAAAAACACACGTGAAGTAGAATTCGGTTGCATTCACGCTGTTTTGAGGAATGTTTATTAGAAAATCCTCTCCTCTCCCTCTGAGCGTCAAACACACTTCCTGCTGAACTCTCTCTATCGATCATGTTTTTCCAATATTTGATGCAATTTATCAGAGTATCTTTTGACGTTTTAAGTCCTTGAATCATAACAGAGTCGTTGCTGCAAGCTTGATAATTACACGTTGCACATTCGCTTCAGGAGATAATATAGGTAAGCACTTGGCGCCATCTGCTGGGCTGGATGCACTTGTCTTTCCAAACTGCAGACAACAAACGTAATAATTTCATAATAAACTTTTTTTTTTTGTTTCAAAACATGAGATGGCAAATTAAAGACACTCGAGCATGTTTAAAGGCTAAAAACAATATGAAAAATGCATAATATTTTTCCTTTATATACTATATAAGTTAGATTGATTGTCTAAAGTGGCTTGAAAACAACTTTATTGTCGTCTAAATTATTTCCAGGAGTGCAGTTAATGGCGGCACCCGTAGCAACTTCCTAAATAAACATATTAAAAATCCATGCGTGTTTGTCTGATTTCAGGTGGTCCACGGTGTCAGACTCCTTGAATAAGATGCTTCAGAAAAGCCACAGCACCCTCTCTGTTTGGGAGGTGTACCAGCCACTCGCCGAATCCTTCTCTCAACGACTGAAGTCCCTGCAGCACGAAGCCTCGACTGTGACCAGCTCCACTCAAACTCACCACATGGAGCAGTTAAACATCGAAATACAACACGTTCAGGTGCGACAAACTCCTGCATCTATGAAATAATGATGTCTCTGTGTCATGTCATAAAACTGCCATCTCACCGGTTGTTATCAAAGGGCAGTCGATTGAAATAGTTGAATCTTATAAGTTCCTTGGAGTACATCTTGACAGTGAGCTGAACTGGAAGAGGAACAGCGATGCAGTTTTCAAAAAGGCTCAGTCAAGACTGTTCTTTTTGAGGAAACTTGGATCCTTTGACGTGAGCAGGAGGCTCTTGAATGTGTTTTACCAGGGCAGTGTGTGTTTTATGCTGTACTGGGGTGCGGTGGGAGCATCACTGTGGAGGACAAAAATCAAATGAACAAACTGATAAAAAAGGCTGGTGTTCAGTGACAGGTCTGAGTCTGGACTCAGTGGACATTATTATGGACAAAAGAATGAGGACCAACCTCCATACTGTTGTCTCTCTTGCAGACCATCCCCTCTGGAGCATTTTAAATGAGCTTAAAAGCTCCTTTAGTGCAGTGGTTCTCAAACCTTTTCAGTTGCAACCCCGAAAATGAAAATAGTTCACATTCGCGACCCCCAAACACAAAAAAAGGCGACACGCAAAGTGATAAATTAGCCTTGTATCTAATGTTAGACTTTATTTAGAGAATATAGACTGGCCGACAAATAGGAATCTACATTTACCACTGCATTTGAAGGTGTCCAGCTTTGTTTAACACTATTGCATACATTTTTCGACATCATCTGGAGCCCCCTGGAAATCATTTCGCGACCCCCCCCCCCCCCATATGGGTCTCGACCCCTAGTTTGAGAACCACTGCTTTAGTGGACGACTGATGATGCCCCGGTGTTCTACTGAACGCCACAGACACTCTTTTATACCAGCAGCTGTGTTTTTATAACACTTTGTATACATTTTGTTGTTATTTATGCTCTTATTGTACACTGACGCTACAAGGGTCTGTAGCAGAGTCCATAACGTGGTCTAATTGTGTTTCGTTGTGATGTGTACATGTGTGTGTAAGTCCATGGCATTTTAATTTCCAATCAATTAAGCATCCATCCATAAGTTCAAGGACACATTTAGAATTATTAGTATCTTGTTCATAAATGATACAAATGTAAAACACAGGGTCGGCTGAATCATTCTTTTGCGCTTTTAAACATCAAAGTAATGTTCTTTTTCTCGGTTTTGCTCCAGGATTTGTTGTGCAGCGTGGACAGTTTGCAGAGCGACCTGCAGGAGCTGCTCGACGCCTCCAAACGCCTGAGCGCTCACCTGGACACGCCCTCCTCTGCTCTCATCCAATCACAGACCAGGAGGCTGTCACGTGGAGTTCTGCAGCTGAGTCAGGGTTTGAAGCTGAAACGGGAAACGCTGCAGGTGATCGGACGCTCCTCCGCTTCATCAGACCCTCCTCTGTAAAAATAGAATAGAAAAAGAATAAATGTTAGCCATAATTTAATAGATTTAATATGATTCAATAGATTATAGATACTGATCATTTTCAAAACAATTGTCAGTGAATTTATTGATTAAACATCTTAAAAAGTAATAGTATTTAATTTAGTTTGGAAGTAACAACACACATCTTGCTGAAGTAAAAGTGCACTGACAAATAAGTAATTGAACATAAAATATATATACATAGTTTAGATTAGTTTGCTTTAGTGTATTTAAGGACTCAGGACAGTGCTTGCTTCTGCTGTTTTTAGTCCTTAAATCATCACAGACTCGTTCTAGCATTTCTTCCGTCTAAACACGATCACTGCTGCTAGCTTGATAACTGCCTTTAGCACGTTCACACTCTCTGCTCTTTCTCTGCTCTCTCTTCTCTCTCTCTGCTCCCTCTCTCTTCTCTCTTCCTGCTCTCTCTCTCTTCTCTCTCTCTGCTCTCTCTCTCTGTTCTCTCCCTGCTCACACTCTCTCTGCTCTCATCTCTGCTCCCTCTCTCTCCTGCTCTCTGTCTCTGCTCTCTCTCTGCTTGCTCTTTGCTCTCTGCTCTCTCTCTGTTCTCCCTGCTCTCTCTGCTCTTTGCTTTCTGCTTTCTCTCTCTGCTCTCTCTCTCTCTCTGCTTGCTCTCTGCTCTCTTCTCTCTCTCTCTCTCTGCTCTTTGCTTTGTGCTCTCTCTGTTCTCTCTCTCTCTCTGCTTGCTCTCTCTCTCTCTGCACTCCCTGCTCTCGCTCCCCCTCTGCTGGTTCTTCTCTCTCTCTCTCTCTCTCTCTCTCTCTCTCTCTCTCTCTCTCTCTCTCTCTCTCTCTTTCTCTCTTTCTCTCTTTCTCTTCTTCTCTCTCTTTCTCTCTTTCTCTTCTTCTCTCTCTTCTCTCTCTTCTCTCTCTTCTCTCTCTTCTCTCTCTGCTCTCCCTGCCCTCTCTGCTCTCTCTCTCTCTCTTTTCTCTCTCTCTGCTCTCCTCTCTCTCTCTCTCTCTCTCTCTGCTCTCTGCTCCCTGCTCTCTTTGCTCTCAGTCTGTTCTTAGCTGTGTGACCCACATGCTTCTGACCTGCTTGTGCTCCTGTCTGTGTCGGTGTGTGTTTTGTAGGAGGAGCTTCAGAGTCTGGAGCAGTTCTCAGAGTTACTGACGGAGCTGGAGACAGATCTGCAGCAGTGGGACTCCAGGCCTGCAGCAGAGGTAAGTTTTACGCTGAAAAATATATCATTATACCTGAAGAATAGCTGTTCTGACACCTGCGCTTTGACTTTTATAATTGATTTAACTCTAGTATGTCTATGTTTATGTTGTTTTTTTATGTACTTCACTATTGTGGTTGTTTTATGAAAAAAACAAAAAAAACAAAAACACTTAATATAGAAGCTCACTATGCAATAATTACCATTTGTTGTTACAGACCAGGTTAAGTTTGGCAAAAATCAATACTCAGATAATTATTGATGTGAAAACTAGTAACAAAACTAAAAATTCAACATCTAGTATTGCTTAAAATGACCAGAATTCAGAATATTAATCTTATTTTTAGTAGTTTTAACTAGAAGAGATTTAATTGCTTATATGACATGTACAATTTTACTGGTTTCAAGACATTTGTAACTGGTTATAAGATAATTTAGCTTAAAATTAGAAATAAATAAATAAATCTTACCTCATTGGCAAACAATTTGGCTTGAAATAAGAAGAAATTACCTGAAACAAGTCAAAAACACGTTTAAACAAATAAAATAATCTAGGTCCATGAAGAAAAGGCATCTTAACTATTCAAAGTTGTTGAAATTAAGACTAATATCCTTATTTAAACTTATCTAGATATTGTAAGTATCAGCACTAAAATTAATCATGTAAATGGGACAAAGTTTGACCTTTCCTGAGTTACTACTGAACTATTTTGTGTTTTATTCTGTTTGTTGTCGTGTTTTTGAACTCTGTGTTGAGTATTGAGCATTTTCTTGGTCGTTAAGTAGAGTTTGAAACGCTAGAATCATCAAATCTTGCGAATCTTCATCTACTTTGTTTGTTCTTGGCGTGAAGTATCCTGGAATAGAATTTGTTAAGCTGTTATTGAGCGCATGAACCTTTGCTTTGTCTTGCTTTTCGTGCAGTTTTATTCTGTAGTTTCTGTCATAATTATCCTCCTTTTATCTCTCATAACTTTTACAGAACTAGTGATAGATATTCAGTAAATTCATGGTGCATTTGAATCTTTTCTGTTGCTCTTTTCTCATTGGTGGAGTGGACCAGCCTTTCTGACCCACATTCATTCATCCTCCTCTTTAAGTCGTCCTGAGTCCACCTGTGCGCGCTATTTTTAAACCATGGACTCTTTCTGCAAAGTCTCCAAACTGTGACGAAGAAGTATTGTTTATGCTAAAGTCATTGTTCAATGCTTTATGCTCAATCTTGAGTTAGAGTTAAAAGATGGATGCACGCTCTGTTATTAAACTCACACAAAAGAAAAGGCACAGTACTCCAGTTCATATACGAAACATTTTAGAGTCGTTTATTTAATGTTAATGCTAATTTCCATCAAGACCAGTTTCAAATTATTCAGAAAAAGTTCAATTTTAGACATGATTTATTTGTTTATTTGTTAATTTAAGGATCCTCAGCAAAGACTGTTCTTCTTGGAGTCCGATTTCATAATTTAAAATACTATAAGACACTACATAATAGTACACAGTGTTTCTGCAGGGCATTAAAAAGCATTAAAAGTCATTTAATGAATTTAGGCAAAAACAAGGCCTTAAAATGCATTGAAAAACATTAAATCCAATCCCCACAGGCATTAAATCTAATAAACATTTTGAAAAGAGATTTATCCATCAGAACAATACATATAAACAAAATAAAAATAAGGGCAAACAACTGCAAAGAAAGAATTGCAGTCCCTGTCTTAACTACAGCTGCTGCATCAGCCAATCAGAAGTGTCCATGAAAATAGTTTTATTTTGAAATATAATATAATAATAAATATATTTTAAATCCCAGATGTACTGGATTTATTGAATCTAGATGATAAAAGCTGAAATCACATCATCTAAAAAGTAAAAGATAGAGTTCAAAACGAACGTTTCCAATGTTTAAAGTTCATGTAAATTAGCTTTTTGAATATTATAAAGTATTTTATTATATTCTGGTCATTCTGTTTCCAATGGAATGGTTGCATGTTTGCCTTGTTTTGATGTTGATAATGGAATTAAAAATCTTGAAAACCTGAGAGAGAAACAACTGCTAAAAACTACACAAAGTCAAAGTTGTTGACAGAAAACTGAAGCGTAGGTTATTTTGCCCCGACATTTGTAGAGTTGATTCGTTTCGTGGTTATCTAGAGCCTTGGTCCTTTAACAGTCACGCCCAACACTAATCCTACTTAAAATGTTAAGTTAAAATGTATAATATTCTGTGAAGCAAAATAACATGTTAAATTATGGCCTGATTGTGGCATTTACTTTGGTTAGCACAAATTCAGGAAACAAACCAAGCAATACAAAAACAGTTCCAATAAATTAATGACATGCATTATTGGCTTGAAAAAAAGAACAGGAAGAAGATGATCTCCTGGTCTAGCCCTGTCCTTGTCGATGTTTTATTCCGGGTTTACTCCTAGTTTAATCCCAATTTTAATGTGCTGCTTGTGCCAGTGTGAAAAACAATTACCCAAAAGTCATCTTCATTTCTGTAACTTTAATATTTCTAATTAGTTTGGCTCCACCTGATCTCGTATGTGGAGCTATTGTAGAAGTGGCGTCGTAAATAAGTTCACGTTAAAGGCCCAGCGTGCATTCATTCATGCTGTGAAGGCCACGCCCCTCTCGACCCACATTCATTCATCCCGAGTCTAACCCTCTTACCGTCTGTGTCCCGCGCACCTGCCGCTCCTGACCTCACCATGAAACCCTGTGACGTGTGCGTGTGTTTGTCAGAGCGCGGACCACCAGGCCGCCGGACCCTCCTCCGACATCGGGGGGCGCTCTTCAGACCTGGACCTCCTGAACGAGCTGAGCCTGGGCCTGACTCTGGGCGACGCAGAGGCCCATCGTCTGCTGCGTCTGAACCAGCGCTGGAGCCGAGCCTGCAGCCGCCAGCAGGAGATGACCAGGTGAACACTGTGTAGAGCAGCGGGTCCCACCCTTTTTTGTCTTACGTACCCCCTAAGCTTTGTTTTACACTCAGAGTACACCTTGACTTGAAAATAAATGGGTTTATTAGTCAAATATAGTCAATTATTACTATTATATTTTTGTTTTAATTATATATATGATCCAAGATACTCAAAAAGATGCTAACTTTACAACAAATTACACTTTTTTATTCAGATAAAAATACATTTCATCTTCATTTAAAACCTGAAACCAGTCCAAGTCCCCCCAGGTAATTCCTCACGTACCCCTTGGGGTCCCCGTAACCCTGGTTGGGAAACACTGGGGTAGAGTATACAGAGTGACTGCGGTGGATAACGTACTCCATTTTGTCTCTCAATTAAAAGTACAGATACAGCAGAAAACAAATACAAGTAATACAATAACAATATACACTACAGTAAAAGTCACACATTTTAAAATCTACTCAAGTAAAAGTAATTATTTTTGGTTTGGAGAACTAGTAAAGCATGAAATTGTAATCTTGGTTAATTTAATCTGTAGAGTTTTGGTCGTTATAGGCAACTTTCCAGGTTATTTTTCTCAATAGAGGCTTTTTTTTTGTTCAAAAGGAACTAGAGAAAAGAAAAACAGACAAGATGTCGCCTTAAATGTGTAAAGACTCAACCCCTCAGTCTTTTCAGCAGGGCTAAAAAATATACTTTTACTTTTCAATCCAGTTCAAAAATGTAGTAAAGCAGAAAGTACAGATACTGCTCTGAAATGTAGTGAAGTAAAAGTAAAAAGTATCTACTGTAAACTGTACTTAAGTAAATATACAGATATCTAAACATTTACTGAAGTACAGTGCTTTTATTTGTACTGATAAGTGGTAAGTGTAACACTCTGATCTGAGTTCTACACACATCAGTCTGAAATGCTCTCGTTTGAAGAGAGAAAAAGCTAAATAATATGACAAATATTTGAAGTTGAAGCTTCACAACAGCAGAACAAGCCGAGAAATCTAAATATTATTGAATTGAGTTGAGGGAAAAGACAGCTTTCCTTTCACAAAATTACAAACCGCCTCTATGGACATGTAAAAGAAAATCAAAAAACAACTTTTTGGTGTTAGTTTGTTTGGGATGCTTCACCTTTGATCCTGCCCACAGCACAATGCTGCTCTGTGATTGGACAGCCCCGTCACAGTGAACAGCAGGGGTCAGTCCAGGTTGACTCTCAAGAGTTTGGGAACTCAAATAATATGAGGCTTCATCTGGCTGACCAGGTTAAGATGCAAAGGTGCTTTCACATGTGCTGTAGAACATGAGTGTCATGTGGAGTTTTTACATTTATGGACAGTTTAATATGTACATTTGTATATGTTAACGTGAAGAGTGAACGAATAATGTCCAGGTTGTAAAACACCTTGTGTTCTTGTAATTAAACATAACCAATATTATATTTTCTGTGTAATTCCAGTGCGATGCAGACGGAGGCGCTGAGGAGGCAGAGCTTCGAGCAGAGATGTGAGAGCTGGATGTGTTTCCTGCAGAAGATGGAGGAGCGTTTGGCTGTGGACGTGGCCGGCTCGTACCAGGGCCTCAGGCAGCAGCTCTGCACTCACAAGGTGCTTTGATCACTCTTCACCACATCTGCTCCTCCCTCACCATGTGACACGCGTTTCACTCATTCACCACATCCGCGCCTCCTTCTCCTTGTAACAGTCGTGTTTCCTTCTCCTTGTAACAGTCGTGTTTCCTTCTCCGTGTAACAGTCGTGTTTCCTTCTCCTTGTAACAGTCGTGTTTCCTTCTCCGTGTAACAGTCGTGTTTCCTTCTCTGTGTAACAGTCGTGTTTCCTTCTCCTTGTAACAGTCGTGTTTCCTTCTCCGTGTAACAGTCGTGTTTCCTTCTCCTTGTAACAGTCGTGTTTCCTTCCGTGTAACAGTCGTGTTTCCTTCTCCGTGTAACAGTCGTGTTTCCTTCTCCTTGTAACAGTCGTGTTTCCTTCTCCGTGTAACAGTCGTGTTTCCTTCTCCTTGTAACAGTCGTGTTTCCTTCTCCGTGTAACAGTCGTGTTTCCTTCTCCTTGTAACAGTCGTGTTTCCTTCTCCTTGTAACAGTCGTGTTTCCTTCTCCGTGTAACAGTCGTGTTTCCTTCTCCTTGTAACAGTCGTGTTTCCTTCTCCGTGTAACAGTCGTGTTTCCTTCTCCGTGTAACAGTCGTGTTTCCTTCTCCTTGTAACAGTCGTGTTTCCTTCTCCGTGTAACAGTCGTGTTTCCTTCTCCTTGTAACAGTCGTGTTTCCTTCTCCGTGTAACAGTCGTGTTTCCTTCTCCGTGTAACAGTCGTGTTTCCTTCTCCTTGTAACAGTCGTGTTTCCTTCTCCGTGTAACAGTCGTGTTTCCTTCTCCGTGTAACAGTCGTGTTTCCTTCTCCTTGTAACAGTCGTGTTTCCTTCTCCGTGTAACAGTCGTGTTTCCTTCTCCTTGTAACAGTCGTGTTTCCTTCTCCTTGTAACAGTCGTGTTTCCTTCTCTGTGTAACAGTCGTGTTTCCTTCTCCTTGTAACAGTCGTGTTTCCTTCTCCGTGTAACAGTCGTGTTTCCTTCTCCGTGTAACAGTCGTGTTTCCTTCTCCGTGTAACAGTCGTGTTCCCTTCTCCGTGTAACAGTCGTGTTTCCTTCACATGTAACAGCCGTGTTTCCTTGTCCTCAGCGGTTCCAGGCCGAGCTCTCCGTGGGGCACCAGATCCTCCACTCTGTGATCTCTGAGGCGCTGCACCTGCTGCACAGAGGAGAGGTCGATCACAGGTACAGTAGGACACTACACCTCCAGCCTCTGCTCCACACAACCACCAGCTTAACCTGAGCCTGCCAGATGGATTCTGGCGATATTTGTGATTTCACAAACTCTTGAGAATCCTTCTGGATGCCCTCTCGCTGTTGGGTTTGAGCTGCTGTGTGCTGAACCAATCACGGTGCTGCATTATGGTTTGGGCAGACCTGTACTTATGTTTCAAATAGTTGCTAAAAACTCATTTCTTTGCACTGGCTTTTAATCCAAGCTGAAGTACACATTTTTATCACACCTACATTATGTTTTTACTTTACATTTTCAATATTAAATAGTTTTCTCTGTATTCACCTTATTCGGCCCCGCCCACTTTTGCCTCTTTTTGCCACAGATCTGCACTTTTGTTGTAAACGCACTTCCGTTTGACGAGAACTCCTTTAAAGCTAATGACGAACGAGGGAAAAGTCTCACCGCTAAAATGTTACATAAAGTAGATTGATTTGTGTAAAATGTTTAATGAACACGAGCAACAACAAGTCAACAACGCAACGATTTCCTGAGGCCTGAAAACGTCTTTTTAGTCGAGTAGAACTTATTTTCTGTTGAGCTCGTCTGCTCCATGTAAACTACAACGGAAACAAGACAGCGGCGCCGCGACAACTTCAGGAATAAAGTGTTATTTTGTTTAAAATTGTGTTATTGAGCTTGTGCAGCACTTTGGGGCAGTGTGTCTGTTTATAAATGTGCTATATAAATAATTTGACCTTGACCTTTAACAGATAACAGACTTGTTCTTCACCGTTTCATTTGTTTTTCTTCTCGCGTTCAGAGACGACTTCCTGCTGAAACTGGCGGCGCTGCGTCAGCACTGGCAGGGGGCGCTAGAGCGAGCCGAGCAGCGCCGCGCTCTCATCGAGGGCCTGGTCCGACACTGGCGACTGTACCACCGGACCACCCGCAAACTGCACCACTTCCTGTCCCAGACGCGCACGCTGCTGCCCCCCGCCGGACCGGCCCACTGCAGCCTACAGGAGCTCCGGAGGTCGCTGCTCCTCCTGCAGGTCAGGACCGGAAGTGCACTGCTCATTCTGTCTGTGTTAAGCCTGGAAGATGAACCAAAATGGCGCCCTGTTCCTCCCTGTGGCCTGAGCTCATTGGTGCATGACCCCAAAAAAGTTATTTACTTCCGCGTTACTTCCTGATACGGAGGCGGCCATCTTTAGGGTGCCATGTGACCACAATCCATGGATGTATTAAATGAAGTGGATAAGACAAGCCCCCTCTGTCCGTGTCCCAGATTGATTAGTGGCCGTGCGAGGTATTGCAGCCTCTTGGAACCAGCCTTTTTCTTTAATTTCACGTTATAATTGCACACAGTAGTTAATTATTATCGGTATTTAAATAAAATAGAAGGAAATGTTCTTTTCTACCGTTTCTAAAATCGGCAAAATTACAGTTTTTATATAAAGTGACGTCACCGCAAACATGTGCGAGTCACGTGAACGATACAAACAGAAGCTCGTGGAAAAGGCTAGACTAGAGACACCTGTAAGTTGTATTTTATTTCATTTCAGACGCTTTCACATTTGATCTAACATGAAGAATACAATTACAATCACACAAGCTAACGCTAACACAAAAACTTGCAGCTGTGTGAACGTTCACGTCGCTCAAAGCATCATGGGAGATTGTCGTCACGTGGCGCCCCTAAAGCAAAGATGGCCGCCTCCATATCAGGAAGTAACAGGAAGTAAGAAATTAGTGATTCAAAGTGTAAAGCACTTTGAATTGCCCTGTGTACGAATTGTGCTCGACAAATAAACTTGCCTTGCCTTAAACACAGGAGGAGCCAGGCATGTGACAATAATCAAATTAATGTAATCGTTTTGTCAAAGATCCCACAGCAGCATCATGGACTGTCACAATATACTTAATTACAAGTAGGGCTGGGCGATATGACAAAAAACGATTATCACTATTTTCTTGGGCAGATCATGATTTTGATTTTATCACGATTCATGTTCACTTTGTATTTTTCTGTTGTCTTTAATAGAGCTGCACCATTTACGAAAAATATCTAAATGTGATTTTTCTAGCCAGTGCGAGTGTGATTAGATTGTGATTTAGTGTTGAATAATAGGATTCTGTGGTGTTGCTTTTTAGTTTCTGTCACGTTCAGTTGTGTTTGTCGTATTTAAATGAGTCTTAGTTGTTTTGTCACATGTTTTTTTTTTTTTTTTTTTTTTCCTCACGTTTTTGTCGCTCTTGAGTTGTGTTTCTTGTTCGCAGGCGTGTTTTGGTTGCTTTTGAGCGCATTTTTATTGCTTTTGGTTGCGCTTTTTTTGCTTTTTGTGTGGATTTTGTTGAATTGTGCAGCTCTGGTCTTTAAGAGGTAAATAAAGTCATCTGCTCAGAGGCTTCAGAGGCTAAACAACAGGAGAAAAAGTGTGTTTGAACAGACAGCTGCATTAAAGACAGAAAAACAATGAATCACGATGCGTTGATTTCACAAAAATAGCAGATTGTCACAGGGACTAGCTCACAATTAGATTTTTATCACTGTATCGCCCAGACCTAATTACAAGCTCATTTGCCTAAAGGCCCTGTACCTGATTTTTATTGTTTTGAAACATGAAAAACAGATCTAGAGGATGTTAAAGTCTTTACATCAGTCACGTGTATCTCTCACTTTTTACAAACGCAGTCCCAGCATCATAAATGAGTTTAGAAGCACTTTACAACAGTCTCTGAGTCTCACAGCTCTTCACGGGTAAAGCTAACAAACATTAGCATGCTAATGGTGCACTTCCTGCTTCTCGTAGAATAAAACGCTTTATAAACACACAGAGAAAGTGCTATGTCTCATTTTCACCCGAATAAATGCGTTCACAGTTTATCTGTGCTGGAGCAAGACAGATTTTACTTTATTAAAACTCTTGTACATGGACTAGTTCTGTTTTTCATTTTTCAAAACTGTAAGAATCAGGTACAGCACCTTTAAATGCATTGGTTTGTTGAAGCTAAAAGCATAGTAGTTCTTATTTAGACCATGAGCCTTTGTTCCATTTCAGGAAGAACATTTTAACACTTCTATATCTTAATACTTTGGAATATGACATGAATGATTTGCATAAAAGACTTTTTAAAAGGACTTGGGGTAATGAAAAGTATTTGCTTTTTAAAGTGTCTTGCGGATGTCTTTATAAACATTTGTCCTAATTTAGAATTGGGAATGACTTTCGGATGAAAATGGAGACGACGCTGATTTTCAAAACAATGTCCAGATGATGATCTTTGAAGCATTTTCTATGATTAAGTGATTAACAACTTTAGCTGATTATATTTACATGACAATACGTCCTCATTAGACATCACCTTTAATCAATCCAATCTGAAACCCATCCATCATCCAAGAGTCGTTTTACTTAACTTCGTTCTTGTTTTATCCTGTATTTCCTTGTTTTTAGCACACAGAGGTGAAGTTCCAACAGTTTCAGAGCAGTTTTCATGTTTTTGCTGTCGTTTTTAGCACATGGAGGTGAAGTTCCAGCTGTACCAGAGCAGTTTTTATGGTTTTGCTGTCAATTTTAGAACACTGAGGTGAAGTTCCAGCAGTACCAGAGCAGTTTTCTTGTTGTTCTTGTTGTTTTTAGCACATAGAGGTGAAGTTCCAGCAGTAATAAAGTAGTTTTCTTGTTGTTTTTAGCATGTTCTTGTTGTTTTTAGCACACAGAGATGAAGTTCCAGCAGTACTGAAGCAGTTTTTATGTTTTTGCTGTCAATTTTAGAACACTGAGGTGAAGTTCCAACAGTACTAAAGCAGTTTTCATGTTGTTCTTGTTGTTTTTAGCTCATGGAGGTGAAGTTTCAGAGCAGTTTTCTTGTTCTTGTTCTTAGCACATGGAGGTGAAGTTCCAACAGTACTAAAGCAGTTTTCATGTTGTTCTTGTCGTTTTTAGCACACGGAGGTGAAATTCCAACAGTACTAAAGCAGTTTTCATGTTGTTGTTGTCGTTTTTAGCACACAGCTGAAGTTCCAGCAGTACCAGAGCAGTTTTCATGTTGTTCGTGTCGTTTTTAGCACACAGCTGAAGTTCCAGCAGTACCAGAGCAGTTTTCATGTTGTTCTTGTCGTTTTTAGCACACTGAGGTGACGTTCCAACAGTACTAAAGCAGTTTTCATGTTGTTCTTGTCGTTTTTAGCACACGGAGGTGACGTTCCAACAGTACTAAAGCAGTTTTCATGTTGTTCTTGTCGTTTTTAGCACACTGAGGTGACGTTCCAACAGTACTAAAGCAGTTTTCATGTTGTTCGTGTCGTTTTTAGCACACAGCTGAAGTTCCAGCAGTACCAGAGCAGTTTTCATGTTGTTCTTGTCGTTTTCAGCACACTGAGGTGACGTTCCAACAGTACTAAAGCAGTTTTCATGTCGTTCTTGTCGTTTTTAGCACACAGAGGTGAAGTTCCAGCAGTACCAGAGCAGTTTTCATGTTGTTCTTGTCATTTTTAGCACACGGAGGTGAAGTTCCAGCAGTACTAAAGCAGTTTTCATGTTGTTCTTGTCGTTTTTAGCACACGGAGGTGAAGTTCCAGCAGTACCAGAGCAGTTTTCATGTTGTTCTTGTCGTTTTCAGCACACTGAGGTGACGTTCCAACAGTACTAAAGCAGTTTTCATGTTGTTCTTGTCGTTTTTAGCACACTGAGGTGACGTTCCAACAGTACTAAAGCAGTTTTCATGTTGTTCGTGTCGTTTTTAGCACACAGCTGAAGTTCCAGCAGTACCAGAGCAGTTTTCATGTTGTTCTTGTCGTTTTCAGCACACTGAGGTGACGTTCCAACAGTACTAAAGCAGTTTTCATGTCGTTCTTGTCGTTTTTAGCACACAGAGGTGAAGTTCCAGCAGTACCAGAGCAGTTTTCATGTTGTTCTTGTCGTTTTCAGCACACTGAGGTGACGTTCCAACAGTACTAAAGCAGTTTTCATGTTGTTCTTGTCATTTTTAGCACACGGAGGTGAAGTTCCAGCAGTACCAGAGCAGTTTCTTCCACACTCTGGAGGTGGGACGGCAGCTCTTCTCGATGGGTGACCAGGACACTCAGGCGACGCTGCAGACAGAGCTGGCCACGCTGCAGCATGAGTGGGACAGTCTGCACGCGCTGCTGGGCAAAAGGATGGACCTCACCGGAGCCATCATTAAGGTAATACATTAATTAATTAATTTAATTAATGAATTCATTTAAAATTACTGATTATCTGTCTCTGCTACTTCTTTACACACAAATGTCACTGCATCGCCCGCTCTGATTGGAGAGAGACTGCTGTTTCAAACAGCTTAACTCCGCTTTGAAGTATTTAATGAATTACATTTTGTTAAGTTTGTTGAGTTAAAACTAAACTAGACTAAAACTGTGTTGAAGCTGGGTACCTAATTTTCACACAGCAAAATAAGAAGTAGGTATTAAAGTGTCTAACTAGTTTCTAGCTCTCATAAACTCTTTTCCACATTGTTAAAAGCCCTGTACCTGATTTTTACTGTTTTGAAACGTGAAAAACAGTTGATGTTAAAGTCTTTACATCAGTCTCATGTGTCTCTCACTTTTTACTAATGCAGTCCCAGCATCATAAATATTCACCTCCATGAGTTTAGAAGCACTTTTCACCGTCTCTGAACCCAGATTGTACCAGACAGTCACAGGTAAAGCTAACAAATATTAGCATGCTAACGATGCACTTTCTAGTCCGTAGAATAAAACGCTCTATAAAGAGATGCCGAGTAAAAATTGTGGTCTTATTTCACCTGAATAGATGCTTTTACATTATTTCTGTGCTGTGCTGTGCAGTTTTAGAACAGCTTTTTTCAGGCAATGAAGTGAAACCTGTGCTACCTCCCCAAGCACAACCAATCAGAGCGCTGCTTCTGGCTTTTCATTTCCTGACAAGACATAAAATACTTAATTATCAGATGCAGACATTGTGCAGTGGTCTAATTTTTGTCACAAGAATATATATTCTTTTACAATACATCCTTTAGGGGATTTATAATGTACAAAAAATCCAATCGCAGACGCATAACTTGCCAGAAAAATCTCTTATAATAATTTTTTCCCCCAAAATGACGCTGCCCTAATGTCATATGAACCATATAGAAATATGAAAAAAGAAGAAACTCGAGGAAACGTAAGTGAAAAACCTTCAAAAATCCAGGTGTACTTTTATCAAATGTCTGTGCTGCGACGTATATTTAACCAGAGGCTGATGTTTGCATAAAGACCGACTGTTTCACGCTGCACTCGATCCGGTTCCTTCACTTTCCTATTGTCGCTGTTTCTTCTGTATTCACTGGAGTTTTGAAGGTTTTGTCCCTCGTGCCCTCGAGCCTCGCACTCTGCCGGCTCGGGTTCCCGTTAGATTCTCGCTCCTGTGCAGTTTTAGTAACAGAAGTCGATCCGAGAGACAATGGAGAAACTCTGAGACGGTGACTTCATCCTGAAAGAGTCCGAATCACAGCAGAAACTAAAGATTCAGTGACACTCTGTAGGTTTATGTGGGAATGTACACAAAAAATGTCTAACCCGAGGTAAAAACACAAACAAATAGTGCCGTTTTACTGTCTTAAAGTGAGTATCACAGTGTTTTTTACGTTATTTGGTGGGATAATATTTGGTGTAAATGCATGTTATAGTCAATCAACATCAATCGAGTGTCAGTTTGTGACGAAAAGTTGGAAATGACAGGAAACAGAGCAGAGTTCTAAAACATGATGACGTGACACTGGCAAGACTGTTTAACCAGGACTAAACCAGGTCTAAACCAGGACTAAACCAGGACTAAACCAGGTCTATAGCAGGACTAAACCAGTTTTAAACCAGGACTAAACCAGGTCTAAACCAGGACTAAACCAGGTTTAAACCAGGACTAAACCAGGACTAAACTGGGTCTAAACCGGGTCTAAAGCAGGACTAAACCGAGTCTAAACCGAGTCTAAACCGAGTCTAAACCGAGTCTAAACCGAGTCTAAACCGAGTCTAAACCGAGTCTAAACCGAGTCTAAACCGAGTCTAAACCGAGTCTAAACCGAGTCTAAACCGAGTCTAAACCGAGTCTAAACCGAGTCTAAACCGAGTCTAAACTGAGTCTAAACTGAGTCTAAACTGAGTCTAAACCGGGACTAAACCAGGTCTAAACCAGAACTAAATCATGTCTAAACCAGGACTAAACCAGCTCTGAACCAGGCCTAACCTAGGCCTAAAGCAGGTCTAAACAGAGTCTAAACCGGGACTAAACTAGGTCTAAACTGGGACTAAACCATGTCTAAAGCAGGACTAAAATTAGGTGTTAGAAAATTAGACATAAACAAATCCTTGTGTGTTTGGTCTAAATCTTGTTGAGTCCAGATTGTACAGTTTGGTGTAGGATCTACTTTAAGGCTGATCTTTATGTCTCGAGGGACAAAAATGCATTTTAAGAAAACGTCCTTTGAAGTTACAATGTCCCAGAGAAATCTATGGATGAAGTGGATTCAATGGAAGAATAACACAAAAATCACTTTACTCTATACATGATTTGCTTTGCAGTTGTATCTGTGTTTTTCTTGTTTGAAATGTTTTACACCTTGATTGGTCGTTAACTCTTTCTCTGTGATTGGTCAGAACTGGGAGCGCTGTGAGACCGGCCTGACCAATAGCGCGCTGCGACTGAAGGACGTGAAAACCAGGCTCAACCAATCGATGCCCGAGTGCGACGAGGACGATCTGCAGCGAGAGCAGCGCTTCATCAAGGTCAGACTTTTACTACAATATTTCACTAAATGTCACTAAAAATGTCTGATTTCTCGTTAGACGTTTGTCAGACGAAGCAGGAACCGTTTTTTTTTGTTTCATTCCGTGGTATTTTCATGACAAATATACAAAAAGAAAATCCACAAATGTTTTTTACTTGATCGTTTCTGTCTTTTGTATATGTAGTATGTCTTATTTTTTATTTCTATCACCACAACGTCTGTAGATTAACTAGACATTTGTAATTGAATAATACTAACAGATAATAATAAAGTTAGAAATTTACTAAAGGAAGAGGAAAAAATTTGAATAAAATGCGCTCTAAATGAAGTAAACTTTACAATTGAAGAAGTTTGCGCTCCACAGTTTGAAAAACACTGGTTCAGACGACACGTTTCACTTAATCGCTGTGAATATGATTTATATTTAAGATTTGACTAAACATTTTGCACATTTGTCACCAGTTTTAATCATGTTTATGAATGTACTTGCAAATATGACATGGTTGGAGGTAATTCCACCCTGTTACCGTAGCAACCAGACTGTAAACAAGGGGGAAAATTCATGGAAATCACACAAAAGTTATGATATGACAAATAATAATGCCCGATAACAACTTTATTTTGTCGAATGATGGTTTAAACTGTCAAAAAAACATGTCAATTGCCTGTAAATTGTCTTTGTTTTTCGATGGTACGTCCCCTTTTGATGACATCACAGCGGGATTTAGAACTCCCCACTACTTCCTGTCATTTTAAACTTTTATTTTTTTCAAAATTTCTTCACAAACTGCAACTTCACAAATGTAAAACTATGATAAATAATTAGAAATCATAATTAGAAAAACAAAAAAACGTGAAAGATAGACTTTAATTGCAATTTATTATATCAAATCGGTTTAATAATGTTTAATACAGAATAAATACTCTCAAAATCAAATTTTGTACAAATTCAAGTATATTTTCTGTTGTTTTGTGGTCAGTGTGTGTTCATTCAGGTTTAGATGAAGTAATTGAATGCAAATCTATTTAAAGACCAGGACACCACACCCAGAGTCAAGCGTTTTGACAATCGAACTTGCGAAAATAAATGGATTAAGTATTTAGAAACGTCCTAAAGGGTAAACAACACACATTAGAAACACAACGGGCATAAACGTGATCACATGTGAGACCAAAGATTAAAGGCAAAAAGCTGATCAGGCACAAACAAATCAATCATTTACTTAAACAGGTGCTTTACAACGAGATAAAAAAAAAAGAATAAAGCATAAACACACAGTAATTAAAGGGACTAAACTTACAAATGAAGCTTAAAGTCTATGTGAAACTGCTCATAATGTTCCAATTCTGACTTAGTTTGGTGGGAGGGCACCTGTGGTAAATGAATAAAATGAAATACAATGAAATGAAATAAAATGAAATGAATTAATTGACAATTTGTTTAAGACTTTACACACACTTTCCCGCGACACTTCTGTTGTAATAAATACAGATTTGTCTGTAGGTCAATGCTAACACTAATTTTGAAGCATAATAAATATACAAATAAAACTGATTAAAATAAAAGCAGAAGAAATCTATAAATAAAAACAGTCAGGTAGTCTTTACTTTAAATTTCTATTTGTTCTATTTTACATTTTAATAAAAAGTTAGCATTAGCTGTGAGAAACGTTAGCTTAGCAAAATTAGCTTCGTAAAATTGTAAAAAGTGTGGATACTTAAGTACATTATTATACTCTTGGTCCATTCACGGTTCATTCACGACTTCAGTAAACTGTACAATATGAGAAACTTCTATTTATATATAATTTTTTTTTGTGTTCTGATCATTTTCATGAACAATTCTCTCTATTTTGGCAATTTATTCCTCTCTTTATTGTTGGCCGGTATCAAATTGGTCAAAAACTGGGACATGTCTTGTGTAAAACTTGGACAAACCGATCTCAAACAAATAAATAATGACAAGTTTAACGTTTAAATTTTGGATATTTCTTGCAAAAACAGTGCGTTATCAGCTGTTTCTCTCTGAAATTCTGACTTTATCAACTTCTTAAACGCAAACACCAGCATTAATTATAAACACAAATCCTCCCACTGAATTCCAATATAATTATAGTACAATTTCTAGTGTAAAAAGCAGTGTTTTGGCCATTGTGATACTCCAGACTTTGCTTTTCCTTCCATGTCTACAGCACAGAGCTATTTGTTTAGTTATTAAAGCTAACGTTTACCTCAGTCTGAGTTCAGAACAGGTTTGACCACTCTTTCTTTCTTTCTTTCTCTCGTATTGTTCTCTCTCATTCACACGTCAATCACCGCCTGCAACTTCAAATAAAGTTAATCACGCTGTAGTAAAAGTAGTCGTCCTGTCCCGATAATTAAGTAGTTTTGATGTGGCCGAGTTGTCATGATGGAATATTAAAGTCTACGTGACAGTTTAGACGACACATTTCACTAAAACGTAGTAAATATGATTTATATTTAAGATTTGATAAACAAATATGACATAGTTAGAGGTAATTCAACGACCGTTACCATAGCAACCAGACTGTAAACAAGGGCCAAAATTCATGTAAATCACACAAAAGTTATGATTTGACAAATAATAATACAACTTAATTTTGTCGAATGATGGTTTAAACTGTCAAAAAAACGTGCCAGTCGTCTGTAAATTGTCTCTGTATTTTCCACGGCTCGTCGCTTTTTGATGACATCACAGCGGGATTCCGTTTCTCTCTGAACTCAGCGCTACTTCCTGTCATTTTAAAGTCTTTTCCTCACAAACTGCAACTTCACAAATGCAGAACTATGATAAATAATTACCGCGGGTGCCCTACCACCAAACTAAGTCAGAATTGGAACATCATGAGAACCTTCATGTGGACTTTAATTGCTTCTGTTAAGCGTTTTATAATCATTTCTGCTCCGTAACATCTTTAATAACCAGAAAATAATTATATGTTTCATTTTACGACGGGAGGAGCAGAATGTTTGTGTTGCCAAAGTATCCACAGATAAAAGAGTTTTGAGAAGAAGGTTACGGACTTAATAATAATCATCATCACAATTGTCATCAGTAAAAGCTATATTTGGTTTAAACATGTTTACGAAAATTTAAGGAGAAATAATCAGATTTTTTTAGGTACTTAGTATTGAACTACAACACAAATTAATAATAATTTTACATTTTGTTCATTATAAACCACAATATTAATCTAAAACGTATTAATAATAGACGCAGGTTCATTGACTTCCTGTTAAAAACTGCAGAACTGATAAGCCCCGCCTCTTCATAGTGACGTTTTAACACTGAAGCAAGCAGCAGATTGTCATTTATATGATTTTTATCTTTGAAAAGTGTCTTTGTGGAAGAAGTATTCAATTTTTTCAAGTAAAAGTACAGACACGTGTGCAAAAAAATGACTCAAAATTAAAAGTATCACATAAAAAAATCTACTTAACGTGTTGAACCTGTTTGAAAATGTACTTTAAGAGTAAAAAGTATTTCCTGCAGATTATGAGGCCAGTTTTACGTCTTAAATGTCGTAATTTCAGCAAAGAATTGTGCTTAATTTTTGTCAACAAAGAGAATTTAACGTGTATTTTTCTTTGTTTGTTGTTGAGCTTGACCCTTCAGGCAAAATGTCACATCCACGAGCTGAAAATAACCTTCAAACTAAATTAAAATACTTTCTACTTTTCAGGTCAGTAAAAAAATGTAGTGGAGTCAAACTTGATCTCAAATGTAGTGAAGTAAAAGTAAAAAGAATCCACTAAAAATGAACTTCTGAGTCGTGAATATTCAAATAATCACGACTAAGTACAGGGATGTGGGCGGGGACGGGGGGTGGGTGAAAACAGGAATTTTCTGAGCACTCGGGCCTCAGTTGCAGACAAGGATTAACTCAAACATGCAGGAATAAATCAAAATACAACTTTGAGTAAAATAATGACGAGAAAAAACAGGTTAAAAACGCATTCAAGTTGATTTTGCACATTATGTCGCCTTTAAAAGCTAAATTTTACATATTATGATTCCTTTAAAATCCTTAAAACTGTCCCTAGAAGTGTGATTTACTCAAAGTCGTCTCATTCCTGGCCTCTCCCCTGACCCCTCCCCCTTCTCTCGCCCCTCCCCCGCCCCGGCGCACCCGCTCTGTCCCGGGACGTCCCATAATCCCTCTGGGGGCGGGACTCTAAAGCCTCTGAAGGGGAAGCGGCTGCAGAGACAGATAAAGAGTCACTGCTGCGTGTGCTCCACCGCGGCTCGTGGGTTCAGGACGGTTTCTGACTCTGGTATGTGGTCATGCAGGAGACGGAGGACCTGATTGAGGACTGGGCCGGGTCCCTGTCCGACCTGAGGACCATGAAGACGGACCTGTCCCAGTTCATCATCACGGAGGACGAGCTGCTGCTCCAGGAACAAGTGGAGTTTCTGCACTGCCAGTGGGACGAGCTGTGTGTGAAGGTGAGAGGGACGGGCCGGGACAGTCCTGTTTGAGGCCAGGTCTGGACCCGGGACAGTCCTGTTTAAGACCCGGGATAGTCCTGTTTGAGGCCAGGTCTGGACCCGGGACAGTCCTGTTTGAGGCCAGGTCTGGACCCGGGACAGTCCTGTTTGAGGCCAGGTCCAGACCCGGGACAGTCCTGTTTGAGGCCAGGTCCGGACCCGGGACAGTCCTGTTTGAGGCCAGGTCTCGACCCAGGACAGTCCTGTTTGAGGCTGGTTTAAGACTGGTAGTCCTGTTTAAGACCTGGGGTAGTCCTGTTTGAGGGCAGGTCCAGACCCGGGACAGTCCTGTTTGAGGCCAGGTCTGGACCCGGGACAGTCCTGTTAAAAGCCAGGTCTGGACCCGGGATAGTCCTGTTTAAGGCTGGTTTAATACCTGTGATAGTCCTGGTTTTAGGCCAGGTCTAGACCCGGGACAGTCCTATTTAAGGCCAGGTCTGGACCCGGGACAGTCCTGTTTAAGGCTGGTTTAAGACCCGGGACAGTCCTATTATTAGTCAGGTCCAGACCCGGGATAGAACTGGTTTAAGGCCACGTCCAGACCCCGGGTAGTCCTGTTTAAGGCCAGGTCCAGACCCGGGACAGTCCTGTTTAAGGCCAGGTCCAGACCCGGGGTAGTCCTGGTTTAAGGCCAAATCTAGACAGTTTGAGACCTGTGTTACTCCTGGTTTAGTCCTGGTTTAGTCCTGGTTTACTTCTTGTTTTAAACCTGAGTTAGTCCTGGTTCAAGTCCAGTTTGAGACTGGGGTTACTCCTTGTTTAGACATGAGTTAGTCCTGGTTCAAGTCCAGTTTGAGACTGGGGTTACTCCTTGTTTAGACATGAGTTAGTCCTGGTTCAAGTCCAGTTTGAGACTGGGGTTACTCCTTGTTTAGACATGAGTTAGTCCTGGTTCAAGTCCAGTTTGAGACTGGGGTTACTCCTTGTTTAGACATGAGTTAGTCCTGGTTCATGTCCAGTTTGAGACTGGGGTTACTCCTTGTTTAGACATGATTTAGTCCTAGTTTAGTCGTGGTTTGATCCTTATTTTACATCTGGGTTAGTCCTGGTTCAAGTCCAGGTTGAGACCTGTGTTCGTTCTGGTTTAGTCTTTGTTTAACTCTAGTTTTTGTCCTGGGGCAGTCCTGCTTTAGTATTGTTTTAGATCTTGATTATTCCTCAGTAAGTCCTGGTTTAAGTCTTGTTTTAGTCCTGAGTAAGTCCTGGTTTATTCCTGGTTTGAAAACATTTACAGTGAAGCCTTATAACTAGACCTTGGCTAGTCCTGGTTTAGTCCTGGTTTAACTCTTGATCTAAAGTTAGTCCTGGTTAAAGATCTTAACATTGTCTTCAGTATTGTGTTTGAACTTTGTGAATTAAAAGAGTTTAGTCCTGGTTTTGAGTTTGATCGCTGTCTAGATCTGACTTTTACAAATTCTTATTTATTCTCTATGAAATAAGAAAAGGTTCATTCGCTAAAGTCTTTTCTGTTATAGAAATTAATTATTGTTATCTTTTCATGGTTTGTGTTTTCATAAAAATGTGTTATTGCTCATGGTTTTGTCATTGTTTTGGTTGAACTCTAGTCTATTGTTTTTGAATATATTGATGAAATATCTAATTTAATTCCACTAAACATTGCTTTAAATTAGTTTGGCTTTGCTCTGTTCATTCATTTTTATTTAGAAGTGTTTATATTCTGGCTTTGTTAAAACACACAAGGCACTCGTTTAGCTTTCACCTGGATTTGTTGTTTCCAGATCATGTTTTCCTGCTGTTTTATCTCTTTAACTCTTGCACGTTTGTTCCGAGCTGCTGCTGTGGTTGTTACAGTGTCGTATCCAGTCGAATAGTTTCACTCTGAGCCTCAAACCGTGTCATTTTGCAGCTCAAGTGCAGGTTTTCACAGCTTTGTTTTGGTCCTTGCTCGGATCAGTCCTGGTTTAACTTTTGCCGTCCTGGTTCAGTCCTGGTTCAGTCCCGGTTTAGTCCCGGTTCAGTCCCGGTTTAGTCCTGGTTCAGTCCCGGTTTAGTCCTTTTTTAACTCTGGTTTATTCCTGGTTTAGACCTGGTTTAGACCTGGTTTAGACCTGGTTTAGACGTGGTTTAGTCCCGGTTCAGTCCTGGTTTAGACGTGGTTTAATCCTGGTTTAACTTTTGCCGTCCTGGTTCAGTCCAGGTTTAGTCCCGGTTTAGTCCTGGTTTAACCCTGGTTTAACCCTGGTTTATTCCTTGGTTGGTCCTGGTTCAGTCCTGGTTTAGTCCTGGTTCAGTCCTGGTTTAGTCCTTTTTTAACTCTGGTTTATTCCTGGTTTAGACCTGGTTTAGACCTGGTTTAGTCCTGGTTTATTCCTGGTTTAGTCCTGGTTTAGTCCTGGTTTATTCCTGGTTTAATCCTGGTTTATTCCTTGGTTGGGCCTGGTTCAGTCCTGGTTCAGTCCTGGTTTAGTCCTGGTTTATTCCTGGTTTAGACGTGGTTTAGTCCTGGTTTAGTCTTGGTTTAGTCCTGGTTTAGTCCTTGTTTAACTCTGGTTTATTCCTGGTTTAGTCCTGGTTTAATCCTGGTTTAACTTTTGCCATTCCATCTAGACACTTTTGAATTACTTAATTTCAAATATACTCTCGTGTGTCTTACGTTTACGGCGACAGAAGCTTTAAATGTGTGTGAAACCTGCTCTGGAGCTAATGCTAATGTTGTTGTCCACTTTGTTTGACCTTTTACATTTGAAAAGGCCGAGCGTTTCCGTAAAGGCGCAGACGGCAGGGTGTTTATTGCAGCAGATGTCACGTGAGCAACAAAAGTGAACGGGAATCACTCTCTAATATGTCACCTGATGTTTTTAAAGACTCTGTGGAGCATTTTTGAGCCAACAAAAATCTTTGAATGTGCACAAGCGGCAGAGATTCATTCTTTCAATTATTTATACAGGAAAAGAAGATGGTTCCTGTTCAGTTCATAGTCAGTGTTGCCTTCAGCCGAGAAAAGTCTGTATTTATTACTCATTTTTGCCATAGAAGTTTAGAAAAATTAAAATATTATGAATTTAAGGTGAGACGCTGCAGGTGAAACGGGAAAAAACCTTAAATTTAAAGATATCAATGTTAAACTTCTCCTGTAGTTTAGTCACATAAATATAAGGAACAAATGTATTACAAGTTTTTCATCATGTCATGTTTTCATGTAGAAATGAGGCATTTTATGTGTAAAATGGCCAATAATCCACATGTGAGTGGCGTTAGTTCCTGGTTTAAAGACAGAACCAGGTTTAAATTTCTTGGTTCATTTTGTAACATATTAGTTATAAAAATGTACAGAGGGGATTTTGGATTTTTGAGTAAACTGGATCTGACTGAAAATTGTCCTTAAAATTCAAATTTCACCAATTTTTTTAACTTAAAAAATAAATAAGGTTTAGAATTAAATATCAAAAAATCCTTCAGTACGTTCTGTCTAAATCTGTTGAGTCCAGATTGTAGTTTGGTGTAGGATCTACTTTAAGGCTGATCTTTATGTCTCGAGGGACAAAAATGCATTTTAAGAAAACGGCCTTTGAAGTTACAATGTCCCAGAGAAATCTATGGATGAAGTGGATTCAATGGAAGAATAAAACATCTTTAGGAGCAGATTGGACATGTTTGTTGTTTCCACATGAAAGTCGATATGTGAGAGAGAAAACTGACCAAAAAATTGAAAAAAATTAGTTTCCCTGTAGTGTCTCGGCTTAAGTTTTTTGTGATATATATAATATTAAACATCTGCGCGCTCAGAGATGACATAAAACGTTTTGGGGGATCTGTCACTTTGCATTGGGGCAAAAGAGGGGCAAAAGTTTATTTATTTTTCCCAATTAGAGTAAGGTTAGGGTTAGGTTTAGGTTTTTAATAATAGGATTCTGTTCAAAGTTTTAAACACAACCAGGAGAAATGACAAAAAAAATCCTTCTTTTTGTCACAATTTTGTCGCTTTTTGTTACTTGTTGCATATTTATCGTTTATAGACACATTCTTTACACTTGTAGCCATGTTTTTTGTCACTTTAAACATGTTTTTATTGGTTTAAGTCACATTTTGTCGCTTTTTGTTACTTGTTGCATATTTATCGTTTATAGACACATTTTTGACACTTTTAGTCATGTTTTTTTCCACTTTATACGTGTTTTTGTTGGTTTAAGTCACATTTTGTCGCTTTTTGTTTCTTCTTGTTGTGTATTTATAGTTTTTAGACACATTTTTGACACTTAAGTCACGTTTTTTTGTCACTATACACATGTTTTTGTTGGTTTAAGTCACATTTTGTCGCTTTTTGTTTGTTTGCTGCGTAGTTATCGTTCATAAACACATTTTGGCACTTTAAGTCACGTTTTCGTTGCTAAACTACGGTGTTAGAAGCTTTTTATGCAGAATAAAACAGGATAGTTTGTCTTTTGTGGAGGAAATTATGGCACTTCAGAAATTTTTGCCTTTGTGATTTTTTTGATTGGGTCCATTAAAAGAGCTATTTTGGTTTTGATTAATTGTGCAGCTCAAAGAGAGGTTAAAATGTGGCGTAGAGTGTTTGCAGAGAAGAGAAAGTAATGCAGGAAAATCTGAGGACAAACAGGAAGTACTTTCAATTTAGCCACGTCTCGCAGCCACAAACTTGGATCAATCTTTTTGTGATTCGCTGACATCGGCCTCAGAATTAATAATGCTTTTTTTTTTTGCATGAATTCAGTTGTTTCTTTCCTGTGATTCCAAACGTGGCAGCTGTTTGGAGCCGGTCGTTTATGGCACAGTTAATGATTAAAGGTTGGTCCGTTGCTCTGATTCTGGGACACTGAGCGCTTTGTCGCGACTCATTTAACTCCAACGGACTCAGAAACTCTGCAGCACGAGGGGCGCGTGATTCAATAATGTGGAGCGTGGAGCTGTTTCTGAACCTGGCAACGTTATGATTGGTGGAAATATAGCACAAATATTAAAAATCATTACAAAAGAAACACAGTAAAAAGTGTCAGTTATTCATTATTTGGCCCTGTCCAGCTCAAACGATCGTGACACTTTATATTCACTTTAATGAAACATGAACAAAGACTTAATTCATAATAAACAAATAGTTGTATAAGAATGATTCAGGCTTATTTATTTCTCATACATGGGGTTGGGTTTAGAGCTATTCAACTGAAGGCCTGGGGGCCAAATCAGGCCCTCCAAGGGACGTGACCCGGCCCTCAACTCATCCTTCAGAATTATAGAAAATAATTTATCTCTTTTTGGTTTAGACCTGGTTTAGTCCTGATTTAGACCTGGTTTAGACGTGGTTAGGCCCTGGTTTAGTCCTTGTTCAGTCCTGGTTTAGTCCTGCTTTAGTCCTGGTTTAGTCCTGCTTTAGTCCTGGTTCAGTCCTTGTTTAGACCTGGTTTAGTCCTGGTTCAGTCCTGGTTCAGTCCTGGTTTAGTCCTGGTTTAGTCCTGTTTCAGTCCCGGTTCAGTCCCTGTTTAGACCTGGTTTAGACCTGGTTTAGACCCTGGTTTAGACCCGGTTCAGTCCTGGTTCAGTCCTGGTTCAGTCCTGGTTCAGTCCTGGTTCAGTCCTGGTTCAGTCCTGTTTCAGTCCCGGTTCAGTCCTTGTTTAGACCTGGTTCAGTCCTTGTTTAGACCTGGTTTAGTCCTGGTTCAGTCCTGGTTCAGTCCTGGTTCAATCTCTGTTTTAGTCCTGGTTTAGTCCTGGTTCAGTCCTGGTTTAGTCCTGGTTCAGTCCTGGTTTAGTCCTGGTTCAGTTCTGTTGTCATAGTCTCTCGTTTTACATTTTTATTTAAAACCCATTTTCGACCTCGAGGACAAAACCATCCGAAAAACCCGACCTCTGGTAAAATAAAGCTGAATAGTCCTGGTTTAGTTTATTAATTAAGCCTCATTAATCATTCTTAGCAAACCTTTATTCATCGTGAACACTTTATTTCATGCTTTATTTTGTCTAATTAAGGTTTAGTTATTATATCATTACAGTTTTAGTCGTTGTGCAAACTCGTCTTGATCGAGTGCAAACAAACAGCAGCAGCAATAAAGTTAACGAGGAGTGAAACTGTCAAAACTGTAAATCTTGACTGTAAAGGTTGAGGGTTAAACTCCGGGTGTTAAAGGCAGAACAGATGGAGCTGAAAAGAGAGAAAAAAGAGCTTTTGTTTTGGGGGAAGGACTTTCACTTTTACTCTGTCGGGTCTGGGCTTTTCTTCTGTTTTTCTTCATTTAAAGACTTTTTTGTTGTTTTTTTATGAGCGCCAGCACTGCATTTTGTGATATTAAAGCCACACTAAGTAACTTTTCAGGCACCCTCTTGTTTCTGCGCAGATGTTTTTGCGTTTGTCAGCAATATTTCACATTTCTTTCTATCTCCAATGAGTTTTTTCTAAGCAATAAAACCACCTTTAATTGAATAAATAGCAAATAATGAGACCAGTTTATTTAATGCCGTACTGTGGAGCTCTCCAGGTGAAGCAAAAACAAAGAAAAGTTGTGAAATATAAGTCAAGATTCTGGATATACAAATTGATATTATTGATTATTATTTCGCTGTAAAATGTGTGATTTTCATGGTATTTTTGTGAATAAATGCAAAATAGTTCAGTTCAGTTCATCTCGATATAATTTAATTTGCTGCACGAATTAAAATAATGCTCAAAAAGTAACATTTCTAATATAATAATTTCCACGGAGCATCATTATTAAGTATTGAATGTCATTAAATGAATTTTGGCAAAAATAAGGCTTCAAACTGCAATAAACATTAAATTGAATCCCTGCAAGCATTAAAAGTTGAAAAATTATGTCTCCATCAGAACAATAAATATAAACACAACAAAAATCCCTGCGTAAAAAGTAAAAGCTTGGGTCCAGAACATACATTTCCATGGTATAAATTTCATGTTAATTAGTTTTTTGAATGATTTTAAAGCCGTTTATTATATTTTTCTCAAGTACTTTTCAACCTTTTTTGAATCACGGCACACTTTTTCGGTTGAAAATATTCCACGACACACAAAGCATCACCAAATTGCACCATTAAGGACAAAAAGTGGTGTTTAATGCAGCAAATATTGTCCCTGTCACTGTATCGGGTTCTTTAAATGTAGAAACGATGATTGGTGGAAATGATGATTTTCAGGTGAAGAATGTCGCTCATGGTCCAAAATGCTAAAACACTTTAATTAAATTCATGAATTAGACATTTTTTTCCAAGGCGCACTGGTATTTTTTGACGCTCTTGTTGAAAATCAAGGGTTAGAAGTCTTGTAGTTTTGACATGTTAAAGCATAAAAGTCTCGTTTTGACGTAGATTATGGCATTAAAAAGCATTAAATTCGACTTTCTTAAACCTGCATAAACCCTGTCGTATTTGTCTTCTTCTTTCATTCAACTAAAATGCAGTTAAGACAAATATATTTCAATTTCAACTAAAATCTTTACACGTTTTACCGCAGTTTAGCCGTTCTTTTAGGTTTTTAATTGTACTTCCTGGTTGTAAAGTATGACATCACACAAATCACCATAGCAACCACACTGTACAATGCGCCAAAACTCCTCTAACGTCATATATTTTATTATTATTTATTATACAGATTTGACAAAGAAAAAAACACGTGAACAGATGGAGCTGAAAAGAGAAAAAAGAGCTTTTGTTTTGGGGGAAGGACTTTCACTTTTACTCTGTCAGATCTGGGCTTTGCTTCAGTTTTTGTTCATTTTAAGACTCTCTTTGTTGTTTTTAATTTTACTTCCTGGTTGTGAAGTATGACATCACACTGGGAAATTACCATAGCAACCACACTGTACACTGGACAAAACTCATCTAACGTCACAGATTTTGTTAATTTGACAAAGAGAAATGCACGTGAACGCCTTTATTTTGTTGAATCGATGTTTAAAGGGTCAAAAAAGTAGTTTATTTTGTGTACATTATGCATAACCGTTGTCCCCTCAGTGTGATGTCATCAGTTTGTTTACTTCCTGTAATTTTCCACAGATTTTTCTGCTTTTCTCCTCTAAAAACAGACCTGATTGATGTAAAACTATCATTTATATTTACAAGAGGTATTAATACACTGAATAAAATCAAAATGAGAAAATCCTAAAAAGCTGTCATGGGCACCTTTAAAGCGTCAGCGTCATTTGTGTTACTTTAGAGTTCTGTTTAATCAAATCACAAACGATTCTGTTGTTGTTGATTCATTACTGACTCCAGACACGAATTAAGCCACTTTTAATAATCCATTTACAGTCATTAATCTCGTGTTGTTTCCTCTTTTCTTCTGAACGTCTGCGTCAGTTAATTTGGACGATAATCCCGTTAATCTGATTCATTTAATCTGTGCAGGTTTGTCTGTGTAAACCGCAGATCACTGACACATGAAATGATAATTAAATGACACTAATTGCATAAAGAAAGTATCAAGGTAAAGAGGAAAACAGTGTAGTCCTGGTGTAGAAGAACAATGTTGTGTACTCAAGTGAAAGTAAACAAAAGTAAGCCCATTCGGAGGAACTTTTGATGTCGTAAATCTGGTTTTCTTCAACGGTTAATTTGATTTTCTGTTTTTTAGATGTCAAGTACAAACTGAATATTTATCGGAGTTGCAGACTTTATCAGACTGTTGCAGCTTTTTCAGATTTTAGTCGTGTTTTGATCTTTTACAGGAGAAAACGTCACTTGTCATTGCGTTTTTGCCGCTCAGTGTTAAAATGATGATCACGATTTTCTTGGGGCCAGATCATGATTTTTAAAATCTTGATTCATGTTCACTTTGTATTTTCCCGTTGTCTTTAATAGAGCTTCATGATTTAGGAAAAATATCTAATTGTGATTTTTCTGATCAGTGCGACTGTGATTAGATTTGTGATTTATGTTCAAATTCACATTTAAAACAAAATTTTGTTGCTTTTAGGCACGTTTTTATCACGTTCAGTTGTGTTCGTCATATTTTAAATGAGTCTTTGTCACTTTTAGTTCTGTCTTTGTTGCTTTTAGTCACGTTTAGCCGCATTTTGGTGCACTGAGTTGCGTTTGTTGTTTGTAGGTGGGTTTTTGTCGCTTTTGAACGCATTTTTATCGTTTTTGTCGCTTGTTTCAGAACATGTTTGTACAAATCCAAATTGCAGTGTTTGCAGTTTTTATTAAAATCAAACCAAGACATTTTGTTGTTTGTGGAAGAAATTCTTGCACTTCAAAAATTGCAGTCTTTGTGATTTGTTAATTTCAGCCATAAAAATTGTGTTTTTGTGTGGATTTGGTTTAATCGTGCAGCTCTGGCCTTTAAGAGGTAAATAAAGTCATCTGCTCAGAGGCTTCAGAGGCTAAACAACAGGAGAAAAAGTGTGTTTGAACAGACAGCTGCATTAAAGACACCACCATTTCACAAAAACAGCAGATTGTCACAGGGACCAGCTCATGATTCCATTTTTATCACCGTATCACTCAGCCCTAATCTGTATCATACATTTTGTCTTTTGTCTCAGGTGTCTCTGCGTAAACAGGAGATCGCTGACCGTCTGAACGCTTGGATCATCTTTAAGGAGAAGAACAGAGAGCTGTGCGAATGGCTGACGCAGATGGAGAACAAAGTGGCCCACAGCTCTGACCTGAACATCGAGGAGATGGTGGAGAAGCTCAAGAAGGTAACGAGACAGATTTATGCTCAATGATCAAGAGAAAATGGCCAAATTTAGGGCTGTAATCCTTTATTATAATATTGTCTTAGTCGGCAAACATTTTTATTAGTTAAAAAAAAAAAAAACATCTTAAATAACATAATAAATGAGTAAGTGTTTGAATTATGCTTTTTTTTTTTTAGTCTTGATCTGATTTTCTGACGGTCTTAAAAAAGATTTGTCAATGGAACAAGCATAAAATGTCTTGCTTTATTTAAAATAAGAAAAACTGAAAAGAAAAAAGACTTCTGCGCTTGAGATTAGAGGGAAAAACTGCAGTGGCAAATCTTATTTTAAGATGGTAAAAATATACTTAAGATATTACTTAATTCAAGCTCTTATTAGCACATTATCTTATCTAAGACTATTGGAAGATGTGACTGAGTTTGCTGAAGATTTTGGAGTGAATCATGAATTTAATCATTTTTTATAAACATCTAACATATAAATACACTGTTTGTTAGTACTTTACTGCATAAATAGTAGTTTTAGCATGAATTCCAGTGCAGTCGACCAAGAATTTCTTTAATCGACTACGGCACTAGTAAAATTATAGTTTGTTTTCTTATTGTACCAAGTATTTTTTCATCTACGTCTCAAAATGTATTCAGCTTTCTGTTTTATGCGACATTATGAGGACTTTTTCTCATTCAGACGACATAATGTTTAGTTTTAAGTGGTCAGTCGCTATGGTAACGGTCAGTTTTTCATCATTCTGAAACCCATGGATTGTGTTTAGCTGAATAAACCTGTGTCATTGAAAAAAACAAAATAAATGCAGAAAACAGCATTTATTTGCCAGCAGATGACCATAGCCCAGATAACGATTCATTTATTTGTTTATTTATTTAAACTGTAGAAATCCACCGTCTGACATTGCTGTGAGATTTGTGGTCACGTCATGATCATTTAGGAGTTTGTCAGACCAAACTCAGCCGGACTTTCCTCGTTCTTCAGGAGGTGGTGCAGAGAAAACAGCTGTGAAAGCCTCATTCCTTTGTTCCGGCTCCGTCTCGTCTCTTTGACTGTGTTAGATCACGGCTCCGGTGAAAGTTACGTCTCTCTTTCTTTGCTTGTATCGAGTGACGTCGTTTCTCCTCTTTGTCAGTTTCATTCTCGACAATTAAATGTTGTGCGTTTTAGTCCAGGCTGTGATTCTCTGGAGGAAAGTTCATCTTCTCTGTCCTGCTGCTCGTTTATCTTTCCGAGGGGAAAGAGTCCGTTCCCTCTTTCCTCTTCCAGTGTCACTGAAAGTGTTGCTGTTGTTTCAGATTCTGCTTTATCTGTTCTGTCGTTTGACTCTGTGTCATTTGTGTTTTTTGTGAAGGTCACAGTAGAGGCTGAACAAACAGTTGTCTTTAGTCTAAAAAGAATGTGTACATTTGTAATATTAAGTAGAATTCCCTAAATCCAATAATATTTAGTCGTGTAGCACAGACGCTCACAGTGGCTTTTTGTGTATAATTCTCTCCACAATCAGCTGTGGTAAACCAGCCACAGCTGTCCTGGGGCTGACGGATGTGGCTGCCAATGTACAATCTCTTATCAACCGCTTACACACACCTTAATCATATAAAGGCAAGTGTCTTGCCTAAGGACACAGCAACAGTTTGCTCTGGTCCAAGGAAGGTTTGAACTGGACAAAGCTCTAGTCTCTAGAGCCTTGATTTTCAGCCCGTGGGGGAGAACACTAGTGCGCCTTGAGGTATTGCCCGGTGTGACTTGACAAAATGTCCAACTTGGATTCACACATGGATTTAAATTAAATACCTTTGATCAAAAATACATTTTGAACTGACCTGAACACATTTCTGTTTTAAAGAAGAAAGAAAGCAATACAGTGACAACTGTCAAATTTAAAGAAGTATACAGTGGCACAGACTCTATTTGACGCATTGTATATCAGATTTTGTTTACCAAAAGGTCTAGAATGGGGTGTGCCGTAGTGACTTTTCAACCAAAAATTTGTGCCGCGACTCAAAAATGTTGAAAATCACTGCTCTAGAGCTGATGTTGACCAAAGGTAAAGTAAAAACATGTTCCGTGCATCGTGTAATCGACTAAAAGAAGGTGCTGCAAAAGCTCTCGAAACAGTTATAGCTCTACAACTAACTGAACTAAACATAGAAGAGCACAACACGTCTTCATGAGTGAAAAAGCAGATTAAACTGTCCAGTTACTCCTTAACCCACTCCAGGCCTCCTCCTTTCTGCTGAGGCCAAAGAAATATTTTAATCTTCATTAAATAATCAGCTGCCTGAAGAAAACTGAGATTGACTTAATCGATTAAACGACTAAAGGCAACAGCCCTCACTGAGCGGCTCCATCTCACAAATGTGTGGATTCATATAAACTCTACTGCTGGCTGCTTGAGAGGTCGACTGAAGTGTCTTGGCCAAGGGCACAGCATCAGACACTGGTGTGATTTTAGTCTTTTGAATCAAGAAGAAAGTCGCACATAAACCCGTGCAGCTGACTTAGAACAGTCTGAAGGAAGCGATGATTTTGGACCATTTCAATGCCTGAATGAACTAAAAGTGGGTCTTGTGTGTTTCAGGACTGCATGGAGGAGATAAACCTGTTCAGTGAGAATAAGACGCACCTGAAGAAGCTCGGAGAACAGCTCATCACGGCCAGCAACAAAACCAAAGAGACCGAGGTCAACGACAAACTCAAGGACATCAACGACCGCTGGCAGCACCTGTTCGACCACATCCAGGCCAGGTACATCTACAAAACACACATCCAGGCCAGGTACAGGGACAAAACACAGATCCAGGCCAGGTACATCTACAAACACACATCCAGGCCAGGTACAGGGACAAAAACACACATCCAGGCCAGGTACATCTACAAAACACACATCCAGGCCAGGTACAGGGACAAAACACACATCCAGGCCAGGTACATCTACAAAACACACATCCAGGCCAGGTACATCTACAAAACACACATCCAGGCCAGGTACAGGGACAAAAACACACATCCAGGCCAGGCACATCTACAAAACACACATCCAGGCCAGGTACATCTGCAAAAACACACATCCAGGCCAGGTACATCAGCAAAAACACACATCCAGGCCAGGTACATCTGCAAAAACACACATCCAGGCCAGGTACATTCACTCAAACACACATCCAGGCCAGGTACAGGGACAAAAACACACATCCAGGCCAGCTACATCTGCAAAACACACATCCAGGCAAGGTACATCTGCAAAAACACACATCCAGGCCAGGTACAGGGACAAAAACACACATCCAGGCCAGGTACATCTACAAAACACACATCCAGGCCAGGTACATCTGCAAAAACACACATCCAGGCCAGGTACATTCACTCAAACACACATCCAGGCCAGCTACATCTGCAAAAACACACATCCAGGCCAGGTACATTCACTCAAACACACATCCAGGCCAGGTACATCTGCAAAAACACACATCCAGGCCAGGTACATTCACTCAAACACACATCCAGGCCAGGTACATCTGCAAAAACACACATCCAGGCCAGGTACAGGGACAAAAACACACATCCAGGCCAGGTACATTCACTCAAACACACATCCAGGCCAGGTGCATCTGCAAAAACACAGATCCAGGCCAGGTACAGGGACAAAAACACACATCCAGGCCAGGTACATCTGCAAAAACACACATCCAGGCCAGGTACAGGGACAAAAACACACATCCAGGCCAGGTACAGGGACAAAAACACACATCCAGGCCAGGTACATCTGCAAAAACACACATCCAGGCCAGGTACATCTGCAAAAACACACATCCAGGCCAGGTACATCAACAAAACACACATCCAGGCCAGGTACATTCACTCAAACACACATCCAGGCCAGGTACATCTGCAAAAACACACATCCAGGCCAGGTACATCTGCAAAAACACACATCCAGGCCAGGTACAGGGACAAAAACACACATCCAGGCCAGGTACATCTGCAAAACACACATCCAGGCCAGGTACAGGGACAAAAACACACATCCAGGCCAGGTACATCTACAAAACACACATCCAGGCCAGGTACAGGAACAAAAACACACATCCAGGCCAAGTACATTCACTCAAACACACATCCAGGCCAGGTACATCTACAAAACACACATCCAGGCCAGGTACAGGAACAAAAACACACATCCAGGCCAAGTACATTCACTCACTTTAATCCTGAGACCGATGTCAGCGATTCCCAAAAAGACGTTTAATAATTTCAAGTTGTGTCTGTGAGACGTGGTTAAAGCGAGTGAACAGGAAACTACTTTCAGTTTCTCTTCTTCTCAAGTTTCTCTGCTTTTTCTACATTTATTTCCTGCGTTTGAACCTCTCTTTATGTAATGCACTGGTTTTGGATGATGTTTGATGCATTACCACCTGGAAATATATTTTGGGTCGTGACAAAGCGCTTTGCTAACTTTGTTTTGCTAAACATGTGGGCATGTGATTTGAGTACGTGGACAAACTACATCTAACGTTTTATATGTGACTTTTAAACTTTTAACCAGTATATTTAAACTAAAATATAAGCTCAAAGTTTGTAAAAACATAACATTTAACTGTTAATAAACTGGCCGTGACAGGTCCGAGATTTTATGTGTTATCAAAATAAATGTTATGTAACTTACATGGACAAAAACACGACTAAAAGTGACATAAACGCAACAGAAGCATCAAAAACGCGGCTGAAAGCAACAAACGTGACAAAAAATAACAAAAAAACATGACTTAAAGCAACAAAAACGTGACTAAAAGCAACAAAAATGTGACTATAAGTGACAAACGTGACCAAAAATTACAAAAACATGACTTGAAGCAAAAAAAATGTGACTCAAAGCGTCGAAAACCCTGACTAAAAGTGACAATGTGACTTATAGCTACAAGAATGTGACTAAACTGACAAAAAACATGACTAAAAGTGACAAAACATCTGAAATATGTGATTCTTTTAGTAGCGTCAGTTGTTTCCTGTTTGTAACTGACAAGCTAACATGCTTTACTAGCTTTGTTTTGCTAAGGGCTCAACATATAAATTAGCATCAGTGGAAATACTGCGCTTTATCACAAGAAAGTCAGAGGTTTAGTCCTGATCGAGCCCAGTAGTTTATTATTATGATACAAGATATTTTTAGATATATTTTGAGGCTCTTTTTCAGTCGTGTTTGAAATCCTCGGTCGTGCGTCGGACGTTGCGTTGAACATGCGAACGCTCCATGTGTGGTGGCCGTTTCCAGATGTTACAGATGTAGATTTTTGGACAAACATGACCAAAAATGTGACTAAAAGTGACAAAAACGTGACTCAAAGCAATAAAAATTTGACTAAAGGTGACAAACGTGACCAAAAATGACAAAAAACATGACTTAAAGCAACAAAAACGTGACTAAAAGCGACAAAAATGTGACTAAAAGTGACAAATGTGACTGAGAGCAATAAAAATGTGACTAAAAGTGACAAACGTGACCAAAAATGACAAAAACATGACCTGAAGCAACAAAAATGTGTCTAAAAGCGCCAAAAACCATGACTAAAAGTGACAAAATGTGACTTAAAGCGACAAGAACGTGACTAAAGGCGACAACAACAAAAAAGAGTGATTAAAAGCAATTAAAAAAATGCGACTTAAAGCAACAAGAACGTGATTAAACTGACAAAAAACTTGACTAAAAGTGACAAAAACGTGACTAAAAGCAACAAAACACTCTGAAACACGTGATTCTTTTAGTAGCATCGGTTGTTTCCTGTTTATAACTGACAAGCTAACATGCTTTGCTAGCTTTGTTTTGCTAAGGGCTCAACATATAAGTTAGCATCAGTGGAAATACAGTGCTTTAGTCGTTTATATTTAGTTTATTGGGATACAAGATATATTTTGACACTCTTTTTCAGTCGTGTTTGAAATCCTTGTTGTGCGCTGAACATGTGAGCGCTCCATGTGTGGCGGCCGTTTCCAGATGTTACAGATTTGGATTTTTGGACAGACGTGACCAAAAATGACAAAAGAAATGACTTAAACCAACAAAAACATGACTTGTTTGTGTGGAAAATGTGAGGAAAAGTGGCAAAAACGTGACTAAAAGCAATAAAAATTTAACTAAAAGTGACAAACGTGACCAAAAATGACAAAAACATGACATGAAGCAACAAAAATGTGACTAAAAGCGCCAAAACCCATGACTAGAAGTGACAAAATGTGACTTAAAGCAAAAAGAACATGACTAAACCGACAAAAAACGTGACTAAAAGTGACAAAAACGTGACTCAAAGTGACAAAATTGTGACAAAAATGACAAAAACATGACTTAAAGCAACAAAAATGTGACTAGAAGCGACAATAACATGTCTAAAAGCGATTAAAACGTCACTAAAAGCGAGAAAAACGTGACTGTAAGCGACAAAAATGTGACTTGAAGCGACAAAAAGGGCTAATGCTAACATGCTTTGCTAGCTTTGTTTTGCTAAGGGCTCGACATATAAATTAGCATCAGTGGAAATACAGTGCTTTAGTCGTTTATATTTAGTTAATTGGGATACAAGATATATTTTGAGGCTCTTTTTCAGTTGTGTTTGAAATCCTCGGTCGTGCGTCGGACGTTGCGTTGAACATGTGAGCGCTCCATGTGTGGCGGCCGTTTCCAGATGTTACAGATGTGGATTAAACCTGTTTATCAGAATCCATAAATATTGTATAAACCGCTGTCTTTGCAGATTATAGAGAAAGTCCACGGACAGAGATTACACTGGAAGAACAGCCGCTTCTCTCTTATGTAAAACGTACCGCGAGTGGTTTAATTACGCTGCTCTGATTGTGTTTACTAAGATTATATAAGTTAGACGACTCGCTTTTCGAACCGGAAAACAGACTTGAACATTTGTCATGGAACAAAGTTGTCTGCAGAAACAATAAATGGTTCAATAAAAGTACAAACATAAAGGTAAATACGCAAAAGAAGACGAAATAACAGTCGAAAAATGAATAAATCAAGCAAAAGGAACAAAAATTAAACAAAACAAGAACAAAAAGGGTCCTGCATTCTAAATAAATGAATGTGGAAACAGAAAAAAACATGAAAAACCCACAAAATCTTACAGTAACAGCAGCAGAAAAGGGTTAAAATAAATGAATGTATGATATTAAAACATAGATTTAAGATGACATAGTTTTCTTTTGCATTATTTGCTGCATAAACGAAAACGATAGCGTTATTAAATCACAATTTCAAAATAAATTACTTTTGATTTTTATTAATAACATACTTTATTCAAAAGTATTCTCTGTCTAGAAGCCTAAGTCACAATATTTCAACCTTTATTTGGTTAAAAATGTGTTTAAAATGTGCAACAGAAATTATTCACATTAATATTATGTCACAGGCATTGATATTGCAACTAAATACATTAAAATAGATTAATTTATGGCTTTCTATCGGGCAGAAATGGACTGCAAAATGTTGAGAAGTTGTTTTTTGTTCATACATTTTCTTTTTTAGTCTAAAGCTTTGATTTAGTCTCGGTTTTGTCTCTATTTTGACAGAGTTTGACAAATACATTAAAGGCTCTCTGACAGTTTAGACGACACATTTGACTAAAACATATTGATCGTGATTATTATTATTTAAGATTTTACGAAACCTGTTTGTCCCAGTTTGACAGTTTGTGTAAAGTTTATGATGTAATTTCCTGGTTGGACATGACACAAATATGACAGAGTTAGAGGTAATTCCACAACTGTTACCATAGCAACCAGACTGTAAATAAGGGCCAAAACCGATTTAAATTACACAATAGTTATGATTTGACAAATAATAATCCCTGATAACACCTTTATTTTGTTGAATTAAACTGTTAAAAATTGGGTCAGTTGTAAATGTTCAGCTGTACGTCACTTTTTGATGACATCACAGAGGGATTCCGTTTTATAACTCAGCTCTACTTCCCATATTTATCACTTATTTCTTCACAAACTGCAACTTGACAAATGTAAAACTATGACAATTATTTACCACAAGTGCCCTCCCTCCAAAGTAAGTCATAATTAGAAAAACATGAGATTTGGTTTATTATAACTGACATTATTGGGTCAAAAAATCTATTCAAATACTAATAATCGTTACAACAGTTCTTAAAAGCCTTAACACAGTAATTTACAATATTGTTAGTTTATTTTTCTTCGGTCCATAGAAGTACAAAAAAACAAAAAAAAAACAAGAACATAATAATAAAGAATGCAGCTCTAGTTAGAATCATTCATTGTGGAGGCTAATTATAACAAGATTTCTGTCATTTTTAGACTTTTTGTCGTCTGAATATTGTGAAAATCCAGGATATATTCCCACTTTGTATCTGGAGCATAAATGTTGTGTCTCTGTGTTGTTTTCTTGTGTCCCGCTGAGGCCGAGGAGCGGTTTTACTCAGAGACCGAGCTCCAAATCAGGGTTAATCCTGTTAGACTCAAGGCACGAGACCCACCTGACCCACTGGGACAAAAACCCAAAGGAAAGATCACTGGCCAACTTGTTTTAATCTGTTAATGCTTCATTTTCAATCTAGAGCTGGCATTAAAGTGCTAATTTGGACTTTATTCAGTGTATTAATACCTCTTGTAAACATAGATTATAGTTTTACACCAATCAGGAGCTGTTTTTTGAGGAGAAAAGTGGAGAAATCTGCAGAAAAATAACAGGAAGTAAACAAATCGATGACATCACACTGGGAAGGTTATGCATGATTTATCTAAAAGAAACTACTTTTTTGATACTTTAAACGTTAATTCAACAAAATAAAGGTGTCTACATGTATTTTTTATTGTCAACTTAAAAAATCTGAGAAATTAGAGGCATTTTGGCCCAGTGCACAGTGTGGTTGCTATGGTGATTTCCCAGTGTGACGTCATCATGGGGTAAAATGTATAATTTGAAATGTATTTATATTAAAGTGCCTCTGACAGGTTGCACAACTTGTGTAACTAAAATGCAGTTAAGATAAATATATTTCAAATTCTGCTAAAATCTTTTTAAATTTTACCCAGTTTTGTTTTTTATTTTTTTATTTTTTTTATGTTATTTCCTGGTTGTAAATGATGACGTCACACTGGGAAATTACCAAGAAACATCCTGTACAGTGCACTAAAACTCCTCCAATGTCACATATTTTTTAATCTGACAAAGAAAAATACATGTTTATTAAAAATCCTCTCCCTCCGAGCGTCAAACACACTTCCTGCTGAACTTCCTGGTTTTGGGACATCTTTTCAGATCATCTATGTCACTTATCAGGGAATATTCTGCTGCTTTTTCGTCTTTAAATAATTGGCAGACTCATTCAGAGCATTTCTTCCGTCTAAACACGATCACTGCTGCTACTAGCTTGATAATTGCCTTTAGCACATTAGCTAATAATATAGCTAAGCGCTTGGCTGGATGCACTAAGTACACACAAAGTAAGTGTCTTTCCAGACTGCTGACAAAAAAATGTAATTATATAATAAACTTTTTTGTTTGTTTCAAAACATGAGATGGCAAATTAAAGGCACTCAAGAGCATGTTTAAAGGCTGATAACAATACAAAAAATGCATAATATTTTCCCTTTTAAATAATGCACAAAATTTGGTATTTTCAAGAGATTGACACAAAACGGAGACAAACTTAATCGTATCTAATCTAATCAGTTTATTTTATTAGTTAATTCTTCATTTTATGCATGCTTTCTTTTATATTTTGCTACCGTATGATTCATTGTTGTATGTTGCACTTTACAACGGCAGAAAACTTTGTTCTGAGTCTGATTCTGACGTCTGAAGCAGCGCTGCAAGAAACACAAACGTTCAAATCTTTTGTCACTTGTAGATTTAGAGGAACAACACTTTTACTCCAGTAACCGTTCCACTTCATGGGACACGACTCGAGTAGGACGTCCCTATGGTCGTGTGCGTGAGGAGCACCTAAAGCCTTTATAGATCAGTGGGCTGTCGCTGTGGCCTCACCTCCTGCAGGTTAATCCAGTCTGCGCCCTCAGCCAATCACAGCGCAGCTCCGCAATCTGATTAAAGCGCCGACACGTGCTCTTCGTCAGCACTAATCAAGACACTTCAGAGCTCCTACACTGGAAATATACAGAGTCTGCTGTAGTTTTAACCTTTTACGAAACCGTATTTGAAAAATAAAAGTTAAAAATGGCAGGAAGTAAATGGAAATCCTTCTGTGATGTCATCAAAAAGCGACGAAAAATAAACAGACACTCGACTGACACATTTTTCTGACAGTTTAAACCATCGTTCAACAAAAATAGAGACGTTATCAGCTATTGTTATTTGTCACTTCCCAACTACCGAGTAATTTATGTGGAGGTTGGCCCTTGTTTACAGTCTGGTTGCTATGGTAACAGTTGTGGAATTACCTCTGACATATTTGTGCCATTAGCTTTAACGGAGTTCTTGTTAAACGGAAGTGCGTTTATAATCTGTTCTTTGGTTTTTATTGCTTTGGGGTGGGATGAGTGTTTAATGAATTGGCTGTATTTAGGGCTATACGATACGGTGATAAAAATCTAATCATGAGCTGGTCCCTGTGACAATCTGCTGTTTTTGTGAAATGGTGGTGTCGTGATTCACGGTTTTTGGTTTATGTGTCTTTAATGCAGCTGTCTGTTCAAACACACTTTTTCTCCTGATGTTTAGCCTCCGAAGCCTCTGAGCAGATGCCTTTATTTACCTTTTACACCTTAAGTGCAATAATTCTCAACTCAGTGCTCCAAAACGCAACTAAAAGTGACAAAAATGCGTCTAAAAACTACAAATACACGACTAAAAGTGACAAAAATGCGTCTAAAAATTACAAATACGCGACTAAAAGTGACAAAAATGTGTCTAAAAACTACAAAGACGTGACTAAAAGTGACAAAGACTCACTTAATCACAACAAACACAACTGAACATGACAAAAATGTGACTAAAAGCGAAAATATTATGCTTAAAATGTGAATCTGAACAGAAAATCTAATCACAAAACTGGTCAGAAAAATCACAATTACATATTTTTTCTGAAATTGTGCCGCTCTATTAAAGGGAACAGAAAAAACAAAGAACACAAATCAGGATAAAATTGAAATCATTATCTGGCACCAAGAAAATCGTAATTGTTATTTTTTGGCGTATTGATCAATTTCATTTTGGAAAATTAGGAATAATGGTTTTTATTTAAAAATGTTGCTTTGTGTATATGGAATGGACATGGAGTGCAAGAAGATTGATAATAAAAAATTGACTGTTTTATTGTAAAAATCTTGCAAACAAAAACCCAAACCATTTAGCGATCCGGTCCGTTCCCGCTGCTCGACTCCCTCTCTCTGACATCACAGTTTACTTTAGCCGCCGTGCCCCGGCGCTGACTCAGACCCGGCTGTGTTTGTGCTGTTTTTGTCCCTTCGCGGCCCCCGTCCTCGGCTCGGGCCTGACTCACGCCTGGGTCTGGGATTAGCGCCGGCTCACAACTGTCACACTCGCCGTAAAGACACAAAGGTCAATTACCGGCTTCACCAGAGAAGAATGCACCGCGTGTAAACAAACGAACAAACGCGGGATCATTCGGTCACAAGATCTGACCACGATCGACTCCGAAGACGCAATCGTTGTCAATCGGAGAGCTCAGGACGGGTCAAAAAACAGCCGTTGCCATGGAAACCCGCCATGTTTGTTAAACTTACACTGAAAAACATCAGCCAAAATAGTAAAAAGTGAACAAAAAATCCACAGAAGAACCTGATAAACTGACAAACTTATCAATATTTAGTGTTAGAATACTTTGGAATTAATGCTAAGTTTAGTAGGGCTGTAGTGTTTTAGTCGATTAATCGGTCGACGGTGTTTTAGTCAACCAACCATTAGTCAACCAATTATTTTACTTCAATTAAAAGGATTTATGCAACAAAAATGGCGAAGATAATCTAATTTATATATCTCTAATGTATAAATTTTTGTACCCCAGGAACTGCAGATGGAAATTAGCTGTTTAGCTAGAATCTGGTACGGATCATCTCTGTCTTACGAGCGTAATGTCTCTGTACACTGTCCCTTCAAATAAATAAATAAATAAATAAATACACTGTTTACTTTTATGTATCGGTTATTTTTTTAGCATGAAAACCTGTGCAGTTGTGTTTTTTTGGTGCAGTTTGGGTCAGATACACAGAGATACTTAATAGTTTTGCCACACCCCTTTTTAGTCGATTAATCGGTCGATAGGGCGGGTCTTTAGTCGACCAAGAATTTCTTTAGTCGACTACAGCCCTGAAGTTTAGTATTAGCGTCTTAACATCTCCATTGATTTAACATTGGGCTAACGGAAAATTCTGTTGTGTTCGAGCTCTAGTCACCTTATTCTGCCCCGCCCACTTTTGCCTCTTTTTGCCACAGATGCGCACTTTTGTTGTAAACGCACTTCGGTTTGACAAGAACTCCGTTAAAGCTAATGATGAACGAGGGAAAAGTCTCGCTGCTAAAATGTTACATAAAGTAGATTGATTTGTGTAAAATGTTTAATGAACACGAGCAACAACAAGTCACAACGCTCTGATTTCCTGAGGCCTGAAAACGGCTTTTTAGTCGAGTAGAACTTATTTTCTGTTGAGCTCGTCTGCCCCGTGTAAACTACAACGGAAACAAGACGGCAGCGCGTACGGCAACTTCAGGAATAAAGTGAATACTCCCAAGAGATGCTAAATTTACAACTAATCACTCATTTTTACAGTTTAAAGTGCATTTCATCTTGATTTAAAACTTAAAACCATTCCGAGTGCCCCCTGGTAATTCCTCAAGTACCTTTGGGGTCCACGTACCCCTGATTGGGAAACACTGGACTAAGACACCAACAACCGACTAATCGACCAAATGACTAAAGCCCTACACTGAATAAAGTCAAAATTAAAAAGTCATTCGCACTTTAAAGGACAAAAACATCACAAACAATCTTTAAAAACACAGCGCTAGCGTCAGTATCGCGCTCTAAAACGTGACCGCGAGCTCTGCGTGGCACATGTCGGCGTCACAGTGTGCTCTGGATGATCCCTGGTTGACTCTGCCCCTTTGTCCCGGAGCCTGGTGCGGCGGCTGCTTCCCCCCCGACACGAGCCCATTGTCCCGGGGCGGCTGTGGCTCCGGGCTGCGGCTAAAATCACTGCTCTTTGTGTTGGCGGCGGAGCGAGCGAGGCAGACGCAGACGGAGCAGATGCTTGTCTCGTCCTCGTCGCGCTCTCGCTGTCTCTGAAGTGTCGACAAAAGAATAAAGCCCGCCGTGTTTAAAGTGTGTCCCCCAGTTTGACCCCAGAGACGCGTTTGGATAATGAGGCTGTTTGTATTCTCGACAAACTCTCGCAAAAAACACATTTCTTTCATCTTTGCGCAGCGTTTTGGAGCGTACTAGTCCAAAAGTTGAAATATTAGTCATTAAAGCACTTTCTATTTCTGACAATTAACGAGACTGCAATTTTATTTGTGATCTGTTTTCTATAAAAAACAGATTTCCTTCACACGACGCATGAAAAAAGAAACGCTGAAAGAAAAAAAGTGATATTTGATCATTTTGTATAGCAATAACAATATTATTATTATAACGTTTACTTTTTAACATTATACGGTTTGTTTTGATACAGTAGCACATGGCTAGCTCAGTGTTAGCCCAGTGTTAGCTCAGTGTTGGCTCAGTGCTAGCCCAGTGTTAGCCCAGTGTTAGCTCAGTGTTTGCTCTGTGTTAGTTCTGTGTTGGCTCAGTGTTAACTCAGTGTTAGCTTTGTGTTAGCCCAGTGTTAGCTCTGTGTTGGCTCAGTGTTAGCCCAGTGTTAGCCCAGTGTTAGCCCAGTGTTAGCCCTGTGTTAGCCCTGTGTTGGCTCAGTGTTAACTCAGTGTTAGCTTTGTGTTGGCTCAGTGTTAACTCAGTGTTAGCTTTGTGTTGGCTCAGTGTTAACTCAGTGTTAGCTTTGTGTTAGCTCAGTGTTGGCTCAGTGTTGGCTCAGTGTTAGCTTTGTGTTGGCTCAGTGTTAACTCAGTGTTAGCTTTGTGTTAGCTCAGTGTTGGCTCAGTGTTGGCTCAGTGTTGGTCTAGTTGGACTGTTAGCATTAGCTGTGGGAAACAGTTCGCTTTTATTAAACATAAAAATAGAAAATAAACAAATTCAATTTAAAGCAAAGAGTTTGCTCAGTTCAGTTTGTTATTTTTATGCTATTTTATGCTTCAACATTAGAACTAACGTTGATAGATAGATTCTTATTTATCACAATATAAAATGTTGTATTAAAGTTGAATTAGTTTACATGGAGCAGACAAGCTCAAAGGAAAATAAGTTCTACTCGACTAAAAAGCCGTTTTCAGGCCTCAGGAAATCGGTGCGTTGTTGACTTGTTTTTGCTCGTGTTCATTAAACATTTTACACAAATCAATCTACTTTATGTAATGTTTTAGCGGCAAGACATTCGCCATTAGCTTTAATGAGTTCTTATCAAAGGGAAGTGCGTTTACAACAGAAGTGCAGATCTGTGGCGAAAAGAGGCAAAAGTGGGCGGAGCCGAATAAGGTCAATATCTCTAGCTTCAGTTCAAAGTTCAAACCTCTGCATTTTCTTCCAAACTGGGTCACAGCTGTTCACGTGTGCGACAGACAAAGACAAACATGTCCTTTTCCCCCAAAACAATAATTAGTCTGTTTTTAGAGTCGACTCTGTTTAAAAATAGAGATTATCATTCCTGCTCCGCTCTTTAACAGGCCACAGTCGCACGCACAAACGCAACGTCGAGGGTTTAGCTTCACCAAACCACTACTTTGTGCGTGTTCAGTATTTTTAAGCTTTTTAAAATTTTCTTTGAAAATTTAACACAAGGATGAATCACGTCAGACTTTGCAATTAACAATTATTTTAGCAGTCGATCGGTCGGCGATTATTTTTCCGATTATTTGACCTGTCACGTTTGTTTAAGTTGTAAATTGTGTGTTTTTCAATGCATTTTTAATCAAATGAAGATTAAAAAATAATTGAAATAAATATGGCATTAAAGTTAAGTATTTAGGTATGTTTAATGTCATACTGTGGAACTTTTCAGATAACCTAATGGAGTTAAAGTGCGTTCAACAGGTTTTTATGATGTTCTTGTTTTGACTAATAGTAAATATAAATGATAGTTTTACACCAAACAAGTGTCAATTTGTCAAAAAAAAAAAGTGTAAATGACAGAAGTTGAGCAGAATTCTAAAATGGATCGATGACATCACAATGTGAGACACAGATTCGTCCAAACGTTAGGCACAATTTACACCAAACACATTTTTTTTTTCGCGACGATTTAAACGTTAATCTGCAAAATAAAGACGTTTTCATGTGCTTTTATTTGTCGTTTAATCGTTTTGGCCCAGTTTGCATGGTTGCTAGGTAACAGTTATGGAGTTTCCTATAGTGACGTCATCATTTACAACCAGGAAGTGACATTATTAACCTAAAAAACTGCCAAATTTGAATGGGATTTGTAACGTTTTTTAGCAAAATCTTACATATCAATCAGTTTGCATTGACTGGTTCAGTGTCACAAAAAATATAATATCAATTTAGTAAAAGAGATGGTTTAATGTTCAAATATATAATTATCAACCTGTCACTTTAAACAACAAAAGTTACAAAGTGCACCAAAAATAATCCACTTTCTCGCTCTCATTTTACCTTTACAATCCTGGCATGTGATGATTCTTTTAAAAAACAATGTCCGTTGTGCAATTACAAGATTTAATTTGATCTCACCATCTGCCGCCATTAAAAATACACCGCCCTTTTGTTTAACTTTGACCAAACAACACTTAACTTAATGAATATGCGCTCGTTTTACCGCCGTGTTCGTTTATTCTCTCCGCGTCGCGCCTGTTGTAGCCGATGGTCTCCTGCGTCTCTTTGTCCGAGCTGTAAATTCAAACGCGTCCTCTTTGTTTCAGTTTAGTTTAAGGAAGAATAAAGCGGCAGATGGAGCTGTACGTCCTGCTGAGGTGAAGTGCACCTGTGTCTCACTGTTTTACTCCCCCGTTGATTCTAATGGACTTTGCTTAGATTTAATGTCGGGGAGATTGTACAGATGCATGTGCTTCAGAGGTCAGGGTTTAGTCTCGTAAGTAAAGAAGTGGAATCGATGATATTGTTAAATGTTAAATGTAGTTATCGCAGAGTGCTTGATGTTACAAGAGTTTATTTCTGATATTTGTCTTGCTGTTGTGGTCGTTTGCCGATATTTGCTGATGTTGACATTTAAATCCATCTCATGGCCTACAAATCGTGACACAAGACGTGATTAAAAGGACCAAAAATGTGACTAAACGCAACAAAAACGCAATTAAAAGGAGCGAAAATGTGACAAAGTGAGACAAATGTGACTAGAAGTGACAAAATGTGACTGAAATTGACTAAAAATGACAAATATGTGATTAAAAGGGACAAAAACACAACTAAAATGTGACTATATTACACAACTGTGAGTTTAAGCGAAAAGAATTTGACTGCAAATGACACACGACTCTAAGTGACAAACACGCGACTGTAAATGAAAAAAAATTAGACTATAAGCGAGTGGAATCGATGATATTGTTTATTGGAAATGTAGTTATCGCAGAGTGCTTGATGTTACAACAGTTTATTTCTGATATTTGTCTTGCTGTTGTGGTCGTTTGCCGATGTTTGCTGATGTTGACATTTAAATCCATCTCAAGGCCCACAAATCTGTTTGATTGTAATAAAGTTCACAAATTAACTTTTCACGTTTGTAAAAATAGGTGTACTACACGCCGACAAAAACGTGACTAAAAGCAAACAAAGACGCGACTAAAAGGAGCAAAAATGCGGCTGAAAGTGAGACAAATGCGACTAGAAGCGACAAAAATGTGACTGAAATTGACTAAAAATGCCAAATACGTGGCTAAAAGTGACAAAAACACAACTAAAAGCAGCAAAAATGTGACTATAAATGACACAACTGTGAGTTTAAGCGATAAGAATTCAACTGCAAATGACAAGCACATGACTATAAATGACAAACACACGACTTTAAGTGACAAACACATGACTAAAAGTCACAAATATGCAACTAAAATTGCCATGAACACAACTGAAAGCAGCAAAAATGTAACTTCAACCAACATGTGACTGAAAGTGACAAAAACGTAACTAAAAGTGAGAAAAAGGTAACTAAAAGTGACAAAAACATGACAAAGTGACAAATATCTGAGTAAAAGTGACAAACACGCGACAATAAGTGACAAACACACGACTAAAAGTGACAAATATGCAACTAATAGTGACAAAAACACAAATAAAAGCAGCAGAAATATGACTAAAAGCAACGCAAACACGACAAGAAGCAACAAAAATGTAACTCAAGTGACTAAAAGTGACAAACACGTGACTAAAAATAACAAAAACACAACACAAGTGACAAAAACACGACTAGGTGACAGACACACTAACAGTGACAAATATTTTACTAAAAGTGCCAAAAAGCAGCAAAAATGCTACTTTAAAGCAACATAAATGACAAAAATGTGACTGAAAGGGACATAAAGTGACAAAAAAGTGACAAAATCGTGACTGAATGTGACAAACACGCAACTAAAAGCGGCAAAAACGCAATTATGTGACAAAAACGCAACTCTAAGTGACAAATATGCAACTAATAGTGACAAAATCACAACTAAAAGCAGCAAAAACGTGACAAGAAGCAGCAAAAATATAACTTAAGTGACTAAAAGGGACAAACATGCTACTAAAAGTGACAAACACGTGACTAAAAAAAACAAAAACACAACTAAAAGCTGCAAAAATGTGACTAAGCGACAAACACACAACTAACAGTGACAAATATTTGACTAAAAGTGCCAAAAACACAAATAAAAGCAGCACAAATGCTACTTAAAGCAACATAAATGACAAAAACGAGACTAAAAGTGACAAAATAGTGACTGAATGTGACAAACACGCAAATTATTTTATCAGTCTTTTCTCCCGTTTGCGTTTAAAATATGAACTTTGAACAGAATCCCATTATTAAAACAAATCTAATGCAAAACTAGTCAGAATTATCTAGTTCTATGAGACAGAGTGAGGAGGTGGAGGAGGCGGGGCTTACAACACCAACATGGAGTCTCTTCCACATCAGCACCTGCTCCTCCATCATAACCTGCTCCTCCAGGACCTCCGGCTGCAGCGTTAGCCCAGCGTGAGTGCCTCTGCCCCGGGTGCAGCCTCTCCGTCCCCCGCTCGGGTCTGGAGGGACACGGGGGGACGCACAGGGGGAGAACGCGGGGGAAAAGGAGGGAGGGACGCATTGGTGCACAGAGCTAGCTTTAGCCGCGGCGTGCCAGTGTTTTGGCCGAGAGACAGAAACGTGCAGCAGAAGAAGAGCGTCCAGCAAGAGATTATTTACTCATTTATGCAGAAAAATCATCAGTGAACGACGTCTGACGAGATAAACCTGTGATAAACACAGCTGCGACGTAATAGACCAGTAATGAATGTGTATTTATTCTGTTTTTGGTTAATTTAAGGCAAAACGCTGCAGGTGAATAGGAAAAAATCTTAAATTTAAAGATATCAATGTTAAACTTCTCCTGTAGTTTACTCACATAAATGTAAGAAACAAAATGTATTACAGGTTTTTCATCATGTCATGTTTTCATGTAGAAATAAGGCATTTTATGTGAAAATGGCCAAAAATCCACATAATTGCGACATTTAAATCTGAAAAATGGACAAAACCAGGTTTAAATTTCTTGGTTCATTTTGTAACATATTAGTTATTTTAAAAAATTTACAGAAGGTTTTGGATTTCTTATTTAGTTCTTATTAAAGACTTAATTGACTGAAATTTGGGCTAAAAATTCAAATTTTGCCTCATTTTTTAGACTTAAAACTTAAATAAATCAGTTTCAGAGTTAGATATCAACAAATCCTTGTCCATTCAGTCAAAATATTGTACAGTTTGGTGTAGGATCTACTTTAAGGCTGATCTTTATTGCCCATTTTTTTATGGACAAAAATGCATTTGGATAATAAAACCTTTGTAGTTAGTAGTTTTTAGTCAAATTTTTTGTCACTTTAAGGTCCGTTTTTGTCTCTTTGAGTCACTTTTAGTCATGTTTTTGTCACTATTAGTTGCGATTTTGTAGCTTTTAGTCGCATTTTTGTCACTTTTAGTCAAACCCTTGTGTTCGTTGTGTCAGAATCTTGTTGAGTCCAGATTGTACAGTTTGGTGTAGGATCTACTTTAAGGCTGATCTTTGTTTCTGTGGGACAAAAATGCATTTGGAGAAAAAGACCTTTGGATTATTTCAATTTTAGTCACATTTTTTTCGCTGTTTGTCTTGTTTTTGTCACTTTTGGTTGTGTTTTTGTCACTTTTGGTCGTGTTTTTGTCACTTTTGGTTGTGTTTTTGTCACTTTTGGTTGTGTTTTTGTCACTTTTGGTTGTGTTTTTGTCATTTTTGCTTGTGTTTTTGTTACTTTTGGTTGTGTTTTTGTCACTTTTGGTCACATTTATTTCGCATTTAGTCACGTTTTTGCCAAATCCTTGTCTCCATTGTGTCAGAATTTTGTGAGTTTTGCCTGTAGTTTCTTGTCTCTTATAGTTTTGAATTTGCACGTTTTAAGTCTCCATTTAGCCTGGATTTGCCGCAGCACAACACAGTATTTAGAGTTTTGTTGACGTCTGGTGCAGGATCAGGTGGAAATGCAGGTTTGTGATGAAACACGTGACAGAAACAGGTTCAGGTTCTGACGTCACCGACTCAAACGTAAACAAAAGACTTCCATAAACTCAGACAGACACGCCTGCTTCATGGGAACACCAACCGTTTAATCATCTTTAGTCTGTTTACATGTGTCGACCAATTACTTTATCTAGATTAAGACGCTGCAGGTGAACAGGAAAAAATCTTAAATTTAAAGATATCAATGTCAATCAATCTCCTGTAGTTTAGTCACATAAATGTAAGAAAAAAAATGTATTACAAGTTTTTCATCATGTCATGTTTTCATGTAGAAATAAGGCATTTTATGTGCAAAAATTGCTAAAATTGCACATATTTAGGACATTCAAATCTGAAAAATGGACAGAACCAGGTTTAAATTTCTTGGTTCATTTTGTAACATATTAGTTATAAAAAAAAAAATTTACAGAAGGGATTTTGGATTTCTTATTTAGTTTTTTAAGTAAACTAGATTTGACTGAAAATTGTCCTAAAAATTCAAATTTCGTCTAATTTTTTAAACTTAAAACTTCAATAAATCAGTTTTAGAATTAAATATCAACAAATCCTTGTGTCCGTTGTGTCAGAATCTTGTTGAGTCCAGATTGTACAGTTTGGTGTAGGATCTACTTTAAGGCTGATCTTTATGTCTCGAGGGACAAAAATGCATTTTAAGAAAACAATCTTTGGAGTTAGTCACATTTTTAGTCATTTTTTGTCGCTTTAAGTTCATTTTTTGTCACTTTAAGTCACATTTTTGTTGCTTAAAGTTCCATTTTTGTCACTTTTAGTCACAAGTTTGTCGTTTTTAATTGCGTTTTTGTCACTTTAAGTCCCTTTTTGTCACATTTTTGTCACTTTTACTCGCGTTTTGGTCACTTTTAGTCAAATCCTTCTGTCCGTTGTGTCAGAATCTTGTAGAGTCCAGATTGTACAGTTTGGTGTAGGATCTACTTTAAGGCTGATCTTTATGTCTCGAGGGACAAAAATGCATTTTAAGAAAACTTCCTTTGAAGTTACAATGTCCCAGAGAAATCTATGGATGAAGTGTATTCAATGGAAGAATAAAACATCTTTAGGAGCAGATTGGACAAGTTTGATGAAAGCATGACAGAGCAAACTGACCAAAAAACAAACCAAAAGTGTCTCGCCTTCACTTGTAAATAAACTCTGACTTTTGTGAATCTGTAGAACGAGATAAAAGAAGAGATTCTCACTGAGCTTGTGTTTTGTTTCACTCGTTCTGAGCCTTTAGAGTGTGAGAACTATTGCCCCACAGTGTTTTTGGTGTGAGAACTGAAGAACTGAACTAGTTTTTGCTCCGGTTTCACTGTCAGACGGTTATTATTGTCATGTTCTTTGTGTAAAGTGTGTTGTTTGTAAAGTGTGTCAGTGGAGCAGGGCTGGAATGTGAGCCTTTACTCTTCGTCCGGTTTCAGTTCAGAATAAAAAGTATTTGTCACACGCTGAACTTCTTTTGATGCAGGATTTAGAGCAAATGTAATCGGACAAAACATCAAACTACGTCTACTTATGTCTATATTTATGCTCATGTTCAACCAGGAAGTGACATTATAAACTTCACGCAAACTGTCAAACTGGAACAAACAAGACAAATGTTTAGTGAAATCTTAAATATAAAAATGTTCACTACGTTTTAGTGAAAAGTGTCGTCTAAATTGTCAGAGACTTTAAAAACTTTCAATGCTGCGCCAAAACCCTCTTATTGATGTCGAAACATGTTTGCTGTCTACAAAATAATGGACTTATAATTTATTTCCTCAAACTATAGACCCTTTAAAATATATTCCAGAACGGATGCGACTGTAAATGTTTCAATGATTGTCTCTCATTAGATCTAAATTCTATGGTTTTAAGTGTTTGTGTTGGAAAAAAGCAACACATTTGAATTTCCAGAGCAGAGAGGTCAGTTAGTTTGCTTTTCTATAACAAACGATGGACAAAATACAGTTTTCTCGCCTTAAAATTTTATTTCAGCTTCAAAAGAATCAAATTTATGGAATAGTATCTAATATATCTCTAGATAAAATGAAAAATGATTGTGGGCTCAATGTTTCTGTGAGTATTTTTCCAGTAAAACCCATAAATCTGGATTGTTCCTTCATCAAAAATGCAAAGAGTTTATCATAATTTCCTAAAACATGATGTAAAATACAATAATAAATGTGTTTAAAGCAGCTCTGATTTTTACTGACACTAAATCATCTACATTTGTCATATTCTGTGATATTCTGAGGTTAATCCCAGTTTATCCAGTGAAATCACATTATGTTGCGCTTCACTTTTGCCTCCGTTCTGAATTTAGAATGTTTTTGTTCAAACTTTTAAAGGGTCTATTGAGTACGCTGGACGTTTACTTCTACTTTTCACATTTTCAGCTCACTTTGCCGGTCCTAAAGTTGAAATCATGTGGTTTTGTCGACGTAAAGCTTGTTTGGACCGAGGCGACTAAACATGAACACGTTTATCACTTCGCTCTGTTTCCTTTTCGTCCAGAGCGTTATTTCCTGGTTGAATGCCGTGCTGTCGTTATGTGGGTCAGTGGGTGATAATGTCTGAGTGTGAGACGCTCTCAGACTCCGGCGTCACTCAAGGGTTAATCTGCAGGTTCAAACAGTCATTAAAGGGTTAAACAGACCGGATCAGGTTTTTCGCGAGATCCTGTCGTCAACAACAAAAGAAGCTAACTAAAACTACCAACGCCTCCTCTTAATGTGCAGTAAATGAATAGAATGGAAAAAGTGATGCCATTGTTTAACTCTTAAAAACGTGATGTTGAGTTAAAAAAATGTTTTGTTATTATTATTATTATCATTTTATTTTCTGTCATTGTTTTAGTTTTAAATATCTACTTTTAGTGAACAAATATATCTACTTTTAATCATTGTTTTAGTTGACGAAAAAATCTACTTTTAATCTGTTTTAGTCAACACAAATATCTACCTTTAGTCAGTTCTAGTGGACAAGAATATCTACAATCAGGTTTTTAGTTGATGAAAATATCTATTTTCTGTCAGTTTTAATTGACTTCAGTCAATTTAATCTGCTTCAGTGACTTTTTTGAGCTTTTAATCCTGTTCTAACAATGTTCATAATCAAAAACACACCTGGAGTTACAGTCAGTTGCGTTCGCACTGTTTTGAGGAATTTTTATTAGAAAATCCTCTTCCTTCGAGCGTCAAACACACTTCCTGCTGAACTTCCTGGATTTTCAGATCATCTACATTTATCTGAGAATCTTCCGCTTTTTTAAGACCTTAAATCATCACAGACTCGTTCTGAGCCTTTCTGCCTCTAAACATGAATAACTGATGCTGCTTGATAATTGCCTTTAGCAAATTCGCTTATTAATAATGAATAATAATAAAAAATAATATCGCTAAGCCCCTGCTGCCATCTACTGGCTGGATGCAGGGGCTAGATGCACTGTGACAGAGCAGATGTTTAGTCTTCTGTGTGAGTTTTTGTTCAATCAAACACCTCCACACTTTTCTAACTCGACGTTCTTGTGTTTCAGAGTTTGTAAACTGAAGGAGACTCTGGTGACGGTGCAGCAGCTCGACAAGAACATGAGCAACCTCAGAACCTGGCTGTCCCGCATCGAGGCCGACCTCTCCAAACCCGTGGTCTACAGCGTGTGCCACAGCGAGGAGATCCAGAGGAGGCTCAAGGAGCAACAGGTGAGGAGAAGTGTGGGGTCTACAGAGCGAGGAGGTCCAGAGGAGGCTCAAGGAGCAACAGGTGAGGAGAAGTGTGGGGTCTACAGAGCGAGGAGGTCCAGAGGAGGCTCAAGGAGCAACAGGTGAGGAGAAGTGTGGGGTCTACAGAGCGAGGAGGTCCAGAGGAGGCTCAAGGAGCAACAGGTGAGGAGAAGTGTGGGGTCTACAGAGCGAGGAGGTCCAGAGGAGGCTCAAGGAGCAACAGGTGAGGAGAAGTGTGGGGTCTACAAGAGCGAGGAGATCCAGAAGAGGAAGGAAGGAGAAGGGTAAAAGGGGAGAGAAAGAAGAGAAAAGGAGGAGTAGATGTGTGTAGAGAGAGCGAGAAGAGAGAGAAGAGGAGAAGGAGAGACAGAGGAGCAGAGAAGGAGGAGATAAAGAAGAGAATGGGAGAAGGGAGAAGGAGGAAAGGAACGATAGAAGGAGAGAAGGAGGAGAGAGGAAGAAAAAAAGGAGAGAAGGAGAAAGAGTGTGAGGAGGAAAGAGGGGGAAGAGAGAGAGGAGAGAAGAAGAATATGTGTAGGAAGGGAGAAGGAAAAGAGGAGTAGAGAAGGAGAGGAGGAGGAGGAGTAGATCTGTCCAAGCCTGTGGTCCACAGCAGGAGATCCAGAGGAGACTCAAGGGAGAGAAGGTGAGAGAAGGAGAGAGGGAGGAAAAAAGAAGTATGTTGTAAGGAGGATAAAGGGAGAAGGAGAGAAAGAAAAGTGAAAGAAGAGAGAAGGAGGAAAGGAGAATGAATGAAGGAAGAGAGAGGGAGTAGAGAGAGAAGGAGGAGGAGGTGGGACGAAGGAGAAGAGGAGTAGAGAAGAATGAGAGAAAGAGGAGAGAAGGAGTAGATCTGTTCAAGCCTGTGGTCCTCAGCAGGAGATCCAGAGGAGACTCGAGGGAGGAGAAAAGAAGTGAAGAAGAGAGTGAGGAAAGAATGAAGGAAGAGAGAGAGGAGAGAAGGAGCAGAAAAGGAGGAAGGGAAAAGGAGGAGAATGAGGAAAGGAGGAGGAGACAGGGAGTAGATAAAGGGGGGAAGAGGAGAGAAGAGGAGTAGAGAAGGATGAGCGTAAGAGGAGTGAAGGAGGAGCAGATCTGTCCACAGCAGGAGATCCAGAGGAGAGGAGTCCCTTCTGTGTAAAAGAACCCGTCGCCACCTGGTGGTTCTGGGCTGAAACACATGAACTCAAACCTGGAGCTTTTCCTTGTTTTATTCTGATTGTTTCCTTGATTCTTTTTCACTGGTGGAAAGTAACAAAGAAAAAACGTAAAAACACAGCGCTTAAGTCACATTTTAAGGTTCTGTACTTTATGTAAGTTCATTTTGCACTTTTTTTACTTTTACCTCAGTAGACACCAGAGCAGGGATGTGTACTTTCTACTGCACGACATTTTTAGTTTCCTCGAGGCATTAAAAAACATTAAACCTCATGAAATTAATTTTGACAAAAACAAGGCTTTAAAATGCATTCAATCCCCACAGGCATTAAATCTAAAAAACATTTGGACAAAAAAGATTTATCCATCAGAACAATAAATATAAACGTAATAAAACAGCAAATAATGATGTCAGTCCATGTCTCCAGAGCCGCTGTATCAGAAGTGTTCATTACTGTAGTTTTTACTTTGAAATTTAACATTCAAATGTATTGTTAATCCCAGATGTATTGGATTTATTTGATTCTAGATGTTAAAAGCTGAGCTCAAATCATCTAAAAACATGACATGATGAAAAACTACATTTTTTTCTTACATTTATGTGAGAAGTTTACAATTGATATCTTTAAATTTAAGATTTTTTCCTGTTCACCTGCAGCGTCTCACCTTAAAGTCTATGTGACATTTTCTCAATTAAAAAAAAAGAAAAATTCTGACTTAGTTTGGCGGACGGGCACCTGTGGCAACTATTTACTGTAGTTTTACATCTGTGAAGTTGCAGCTTGTGAAGCAATTTTGAAAAATAATGGTTTAAAAATACAGGAAGTAGAGCAGAGTACTAAAACGGAATCTGTGATGTCATCAAAAAGCGACGTGCCATTGTAAAAACAGACAATTTATACACTGACACAATTTTTCTGACAGTTTAAACCATCATTCAACAAAATAAAGTGTTATCAGACATTATTATTTGTCAGATCATAACTATTGTGTAATATATGTGGATTTTTGGACCTTGTTTGGACCCTGCAAAAAAAAAAAAAAAAAAAGGAAAAATCCCGTTAAAATCCTCTAAAAGTTCAGGCTGCGCCGATCTGCAAATCAAGCCAGCTTCGTCTCTGTCACATTTTAGACAAACGACGCAACTATTTACTGTAGTTTTACATCTGTGAAGTTGCAGCTTGTGAAGAAATTCTGAAAAATAGTGGTTTAAAAATACAGGAAGTAGAGCAGAGTACTAAAACGGAATCTGTGATGTCATCAAAAAGCGACGTCCCATTGTAAAAACAGACAATTTATACACTGACACAATTTTTCTGACAGTTTAAACCATCATTCAACAAAATAAAGTGTTATCAGACATTATTATTTGTCAGATCATTACTATTGTGTAATTTATAAGAATTGTGTCCCTTGTGTACAGTCTGGTTGCTATGGTAACAGTTGTAGAATTACCTCTAACTGTGTCATATTTGTGCTCGTGTTCAACCAGGAAGTGACATAATAAACTTTACACAAACTGCCAAACTAAAACCAGACAAAAACGCAACTAAAAGCAACAAAAATGTGACAAAAACGTGACTAAAAGAGACAAAAATGCGACTAAAAGCAACTTAAAGACACAAAAAAGTGACTTAAAGAGACAAAAAAGCAACTAAAACAGACAAAAACGCGACTAGATGGTGTTATTATTTATCAAATCCTAACTATTGTGTAATGTGTGGGGATGTTGGCCCTTGTTTACAGTCTGGTTGCTATGGTAACAGTTATGGAATTACCTCTAACTGTGTCATATTTGTGTTCAACCAGGAAGTAACATCTTAAACTTTACAAAAACTGTCAAACTGGGGACAAACAGGCAAAATGTTTAGTAAAATCTTAAATATTATTTGTGTTCTCTACGTTTTAGGCAAATATAGACTTTAATGTTGTCGTCTGTTGTCAAAATCTTCAGTAAATCTTAAAGAATACTCGACTCTGTTACATTGAAGAGCTAAAATGCACTGGTTGGACGTCGCTGCTGAGGCTAAAGTGCATCTCTGTAAAAATAAACCGGATCTGAGCCGCAGGAATCGCATTTACCGTCGAGCTGTAAACGCTTTTGTGCGTCTGTCGTCCTGCGGCGCACAAAAAACAACACGAAAAACAACACGAAAATAACTTTAAAATCCAGAGCGGAGCCGGAGCTGTCAAACTGAGACGGGAACGACAGAAAAAATGATTTACTCAACAGCCGAGAAAAGGACGGGAAATGAAGAGTTTCAGGGCAGGAAAATGACCAAAGTGAGTGTCTTATTCCTGTCATTTTTAAGATTTTTGCCGTCACCTACTTTAATTTGTCAGTAATTACAGCCAAGAGACGAATTCACAATGAAATTCCTCAAAAAAAGGATAAAAAACAAATAAAACTATAAATTGAATAACTATAACTGAATGAATAATAAATAAAATAATATAACTTAATATGTAATAACTGAATGATAAATAAAATATTAAAATAATACAATAAAATAAAGAAAGATAATGCAATAAAATAAAAAATAAAATGTATTTATGCTGTCACCCAAAAATGTCCCTAATCACAGATGAGAGAAACCGTGAAAACATAGATTTTAGGTTTAAATTCCTCTGAAACAAAACAAATAATTAATAATAATTAACAATAATAACTGTTATTTAGAAACAGCATTTTTAAAATTGATTGTCAGATAAAAATTGAAGACAATATGATCCTTCAAATGACAAATTAATAAAATTAACTCAAGTGTAAACATTTGAATCTATGATGCAGTTTATTATTTTACTGATCTACAAACTACAAAATGCCATTAACTTCTGAGCTAAGGTTTAATCCTAAACACTTTAGACCTGTTTTAGTCCTGGTTCAGTCCTGGTTCAGTCCTGGTTCAGTCCTGGTTCAGTCCTGGTTCAGTCCTGGTTCAGTCCTGGTTCAGTCCTGGTTCAGTCCTGGTTCAGGCCTGGTTCAGGCCTGGTTTAGTCCTGGTTTAGCCCTGGTTCAGTCCTGGTTTAGACCTGGTTTAGACCTGGTTTAGTTCTGGTTTATTAAATCTTCTTTTAACATTTCAAACAGATTTAAAAACCAAGACTAGAGACATTGTTTTCTTAATAAATCCAGTTTTCTTTCTTTTTATTCCTTTATTTGTTCGACCTAAAACTGAAAAAACAAAAACTTGATGCACTTTCTTTTCTCGTTATTCTCTTTTTGTCTGATAGGAGACACATAAACAAACAAAAAAATCATTCTTCGCTTTTCATTCTCGTCATCTTTAATTTTATACAAGCGAAATAAACACGCTTTTATTTCTTGTTGTGTTTTTTTTTTGTACGACTATTAACGATTTTTAAAAAGAAGATAAATTGCGCTGCTTTTTAAATTTAAATTTGCTATATTTTTTCCTTTAAACCTGTTTGTACATGTCACTCAAACAAATTAACGAAAGAAGAAAAAAACCTTAAAAATTGCTTTGTTTACATTTTTTTCACCTGATATCGACCACATCATTTTATTTACAAACTTCATTTAACTCGACTCTTGTGGATCATTATTCTCTGAAACAATTTTTGCCCCAAAACTACAACAATTATCGCAAAAAAAAAAGGAAAAATCCCGTTAAAATCCTCTAAAAGTTCAGGCTGCTCCGATCTGCAAATCAAGCCGGCTTCGTCTCTGTCACATTTTAGACAAACGACGAAAAAGAAAAAACCCGGGGATGAAAAATGTGAGAAAAGTGAGTGGTTGATGGAGCGGGTGACAGACAGTAGCCGGCGGCGACAAAAGACGGGAAAAAAATCACAAAATAAAAGGCGCCGTGTCTTCGTTTCCAAGAGGCTCTTCTGAAACCGGACGAGGATCCTCCAGAACCCTCTGGACCAGAAGCGCCGGGCCGGGCTTTGTTAGGGCGGGGCTTCATCGTCAAGGGCAACAATCGCCAGGCGCTCCGGTCGAAACGAGAACGAGACGGGACGCAGATTTAACCAGAGAACTTTAGATTTAGCAGCGTTTAGGGTGTGTTTTCTCCAGTTACACGAGTAAAAGTACAGATAAAGCAGTGAAAAAAATACTCAAGTAAATGTACAGATACAGCAGTGAAAAATACTCAAGTAAAAAGCAAAAAAATACTCAAGTAAAAGTACAGATATAGCAGTGAAAAATACTCAAGTAAAAGTACAGATATAGCAGTGAAAAATACTCAAGTAAAAAACAAAAAGTACTCAAGTAAAAGTACAGACACTGCAGTGAAACATTCTTAAAAGTAAGATTAGTTGGGCTAAAGACTAAAGACCACCACGATCGACCGATTAGTCGACTACAAGAGGGCGTGGCAAAGTATTACATGAAGTATTACATGAAGTATTACATGAAGTATCACATGAAGTATCTCCATGAAGTATTACATGAAGTATCTCCATGTAGTATTACATGAAGTATCTCCATGAAGTATCTCCATGAAGTATTACATAAAGTATCTCCATGTAGTATTACATGAAGTATCTCCATGAAGTATTACATGAAGTATCTCCATGTAGTATTACATGAAGTATCTCCATGAAGTATCTCCATGAAGTATTACATAAAGTATCTCCATGTAGTATTACATGAAGTATCTCCATGAAGTACAAAAGAACACAACTGTGGAGGAGTTCATGCTTCATGCTGTATAAATGGTTAGGAGTTCTAACTATTTATACAGAAAAGTACAAGGAGAGTGTATTTACAGACGTGTAAGACTCCAAAATCACCTTGTTTATGTCATAAATCATTTAATTAATCATTTAATAATATACTTAATAATAATTTAGTATAAAGAAAATGATTAGTCGACTAATAAAAATCTTGGTCGATTGAGATACCATCGACCGACTAAACAACTAAAGAGCCCTAAAAAGTATCACATTTTAAAATCTACTCAAGTAAAAATGTACTTTAAGAGTGAAAAATAAAAGTAACTCTCTTTGGTTTGGAGAGCTTTTAAAGCATCAGATTGATCGCCTCATTCTAATCTTCATGTTTTATTCCATCCTGTCATTATTTATTCTGGAGACGTCGCGACATAATTTGACTTCAGGGGGCGGGACAAACATGTGTCAATCAGACGAACAGGACGTGACGACACCAGGACAGGACGGTTCATGTGCGGCAGCAACATAGAACTATAATTAAACCTGGAAGATGAATCCAAAATGGCGCCCTGTTTATCCCTATGGAGTGTGCTCATTGGCGCATGACCCCAAAAAAATTTCTTACTTCCGCATTTACTTCCTGATACGGAGGCGGCCATCTTTGCTTTAGGGCGCCACGTGACCACAATCCCCCATGATGCTTTGAGCGACGTGAGCGACCGCGCAGCTGCAAGTTTTTGTGTTAACGTTAGCCTGTGTGATTGTAATTGTGTTCTTCATGTTTGATCAAATGTGAAAGTGTCTGAAATGAAATAAAATACAACTTACAGGTATCGCTAGTCGAGCCTTTTCCACGAGCTTCTGTTTGTATCGTCCGACGCTCGTTCACATTTCCTTCTATTTTATTTAAATACAGATAATAATTCAGTCCTGTCTGCAATTATAATGTGCAATTTTAGAAAAAGCCTGGGCCCAAGAGGCTGCAGTACCCAGTTATCCAGTTTAATAAATACATCCATGGGCAGCAACGAGCTGTGTGTCCGTCCAAAATAAAGTAAAGTAAAGCCTCCTCTGGCTGTGGCTTTAACGACACGTCCTGGTCTTTTAAAACAGAACATTTTCTCTGTGGACGCCTCTTGCTCGTTGTTCATAATCGCGGCACACGGAGGTGACGTTCTCCTCTCACGGCTCTGATTGGCTCGGTTGCCGTAGAATAGAGGAAGTAGAGGGTTTAGCGATCAGGCCCAAACACACTTTGTTTCAAAATTGAAAGATAGAGGGACTGGCTGGTCAGATTGTAATCTTGATTGATTTGTTCTGTTGAGTTTTGGTCATTATTGGCAATTTTCCAGGTTATTTTTCTCTCTAGAGGCTTTTTGTTTGCTCAGAAGGAACTAGGAAAGAAAAACAGTCATGTCGCTGTAAATGTGTAAAAAATAATCCCCTCAGTCTTTTCAACGGGTCTAAAACCTTCAGAAAATTCCACTTTATGGAAGCCCCAAAGGAACCGATCAAATTTCATTTTTTTTCTTTCTTTTTATTTCTTTTAGATTTATTTTCATGATTTCTCGTGTGTTTTTCATGATTTTCTGTGTTTTTCATAATTTCTGGTGTGTTTTTCATCATTTCTGGTGTTTTTTTCATGATTTCTGGTGTGTTTTTCATAATTTCTTGTGTGTTTTTCATGATTTCTGGTGTGTTTTTCATGATTTTCCGTGTGTTTTAATGATTTTCCGTGTGTTTTCAGGACTTGCAGCGGGACATCGACCAGCACACGGACAGCGTAGCCTCGGTCTTGACTCTGTGCGATGTTCTGCTCCACGACTCCGACGCCTGCTCCAGCGACTCCGAGAGCGACTCCTTCCAGCAGACGACGGCCAGTTTGGACCGGCGCTGGAGGAACATCTGCGCCATGTCTATGGAGCGGCGCATGAGGTGTGTGCGGGCCCTGTCCTCGTTTAACCCTCGTCAAAAACACTGCTGCAGTTGTGTTTAGCTTCGTTCGTTCACTTCAGTCACACTTAGTTCATTAATCCACTTTATGAGGTCGTTTTCTCAGAGCCTCACAAAAACACTGTTTCAAATGTCTTCGATTTGTGACGTCAAAGTTCTAAAACGGGCCTAAAACAGGCCAACAAGATCTAAAAGAGATCTAAACCAGGTCTAAACCAGGACTAATACACATCTAAACCAGGTCTAATCCAGGTCTAAAACAGGTCTAAAGCAAGTCTAAACCAGGACTAAACCAGGTCTAAACCAGGTTTAAACCAGGTCTAAAACAGCTCTAATCTAGGTCTAAAGCAGGCCTAATCTAGGTCTAAAGCAGGTCTAAACCAGGACTAAACCAGGTCTAAAGCAGATCTAAACCAGGACTAAACCAGGTCTAAAGCAGGTCTAAACCAGGACTAAACCAGGTCTAAAACAGCTCTAAAACAGCTCTAATCTAGGTCTAAAGCAGGTCTAAACCAGGACTAAACCAGGTCTAAAGCAGATCTAAACCAGGACTAATACACGTCTAAAGCAGGTCTAATACAGGTCTAAACCAGATCTAAACCAGGCCTAAAACAGGTCTAAATGTGTAGGGTTTAAAGCTTGTCTACACCAAGGCTACACCAGGTCTACGCCAGGTCTACACCAGATCTATGTCAGGTCTAAAGCAGGTCTAAACCAGATCTACGTCAGGTCTAAAGCAGGTCTACGCCAGGTCTACACCAGGTCTAAAGCAGGTCTTAACCAGATCTAAACCAGGTCTAAAGCAGGAAGTCGACCCTTTCATTTCATAAAATCTAACCCTGTTCATTCCGTCTGCTCTTCAGGATCGAGGAGACCTGGAGACTCTGGTGTAAATTTCTGGACGATTATTCTCGGTTCGAGGATTGGCTGAAATCGGCTGAACTGACGGCGGCAAACCCCGAGTCGGAGAACGTCCTGTACACATGCGCCAAGGAGGAGCTCAAGAAGTTTGAGGTAAAACTGTGTGAGGCCTGGATTAGATTAGATTAAATAATGCCCAACTACACGGAACACGGCTAGCATAACAAGCAATGTGTTTTTAAAATGTGTGTAATTCCCTCTGCAGCCAGTAGAGGGAGACAAAGCTAAATTACTCTGGTGTCTCCCAGTTCATTTTATTGTTTAGTTTTACTGTATAACGTGAAATGTTGAAGTAAAGATACTCAAGAGCAGGTTAAAAAGCTGATAATAAACAAATAATGCGTATTTGTCCTAAAAAAAAAAGTACAATTTCTATAAAAAGTTACCCAAGAAAATGTAGCTGAGTTTTACCCACTCTTAATGATCAAAAATGGGAGCATATGCTATGTTTTAGTCCTGGGTTTAGTTTTGGGTTTAGTCCTGGTTTAATCCTGGTTCAGTCCTGGTTTAGTGCTGGTTTTAGGGCTGGTTTAATCCTGGTTTTAATCCAGGTTTTAGTCCTGGTTTATTCCTGGGTTTATTCCTGGGTTTAGTCCTGGTTTTAGTCCTTGTTTAATCCTGGTTTAATCATAGTTTTAGGTCTGATTTAATCCTGGTTTAGTCCTGGTTTATTCCTGGTTCATTCCTGGTTCATTCCTGGTTTTAGTCCTGGTTTTAGTCCTGGTTTAATCCTGGTTTAATCCTGGTTTAATCATAGTTTTAGGGCTGATTTAATCCAGGTTTTAGTCCTGGTTTATTCCTGGGTTTAGTCCTGGTTTTAGTCCTTGTTTAATCCTGGTTTAATCATAGTTTTAGGTCTGATTTAATCCTGGTTTATTCCTGGTTTATTCCTGGTTCATTCCTGGTTTTAGTCCTGGTTTTAGTCCTGGTTTAATCCTGGTTTAATCATAGTTTTAGGTCTGATTTAATCCAGGTTTTAGTCCTGGTTTATTCCTGTTTTATTCCTGGGTTTAGTCCTGGGTTTAGTCCTGGGTTTAGTCCTGGGTTTAGTCCTGGTTTTAGTCCTGGTTTAGTCCTGGTTTAATCCTGGTTTAATCATGGGTTTATTCCTGGTTTAATGCTGGTTTTAGTCCTGGTTTAATCCTGGTTTAATCATAGTTTTAGGTTTGATTTAATCCAGGTTTTAGTCCTGGTTTATTCCTGGGTTTAGTCCTGGTTTTAGTCTTTGTTTAATCCTGGTTTAATCACAGTTTTAGGTCTGATTTAATCCTGGTTTAGTCCTGGTTTATTCCTGGTTCATTCCTGGTTTTAGTCCTGGTTTAATCCTGGTTTAATCATAGTTTTAGGTCTGATTTTTATCCAGGTTTTAGTCCTGGTTTATTCCTGGGTTTAGTCCTGGTTTTAGTCCTTGTTTAATCCTGGTTTAATCCAGGTTTTAGTCCTGGTTTATTCCTGGGTTTAGTCCTGGTTTTAGTCCTTGTTTAATCCTGGTTTAATCATAGTTTTAGGTCTGATTTAATCCTGGTTTAGTCCTGGTTTATTCCTGGTTCATTCCTGGTTTTAGTCCTGGTTTTAGTCCTGGTTTAATCCTGGTTTAATCATAGTTTTAGGTCTGATTTAATCCAGGTTTTAGTCCTGGTTTATTCCTGGGTTTAGTCCTGGTTTTAGTCCTTGTTTAATCCTGGTTTAATCATAGTTTTAGGTCTGATTTAATCCTGGTTTATTCCTGGTTTATTCCTGGTTCATTCCTGGTTTTAGTCCTGGTTTTAGTCCTGGTTTAATCCTGGTTTAATCATAGTTTTAGGTCTGATTTAATCCAGGTTTGTTTTAGTCCTGGTTTATTCCTGGTTTAGTCCTGGGTTTAGTCCTGGGTTTAGTCCTGGTTTAATCCTGGTTTTAGTCCTGGTTTTAGCCCTGGTTTAGTCCTGGTTTAATCATAGTTTTAGTCCTGGTTTAGTCCTGGTTTAATCCTGGTTTAATCCTGGGTTTATTCCTGGTTTAATGCTGGTTTTAGTCCTGGTTTAATCCTGGTTTAATCATAGTTTTAGGTTTGATTTAATCCAGGTTTTATTCCTGGTTTATTCCTGGGTTTATTCCTGTTTTAGTCCTGGTTTAGTCCTGGTTTAATCCTGGTTTTAGCCCTGGTTTAGTCCTGGTTTAATCCTCGTTTAATCATAGTTTTAGTCCTGGTTTAGTCCTGGTTTTAGTCCTGGTTTAATCCTGGTTTTAACACAAACATTTCCATAGAAGCGTCTTATTTAACCCCTGTAGCTCCTTATCACCCCTTCACACTTATCAAACACAAACCCCCTCTTGAGGAATGCGCTCGCCCTCCTCAAACGTGTCCCGTCGGCGTCCTTGTCCCGCAGGCGTTCCAGCGGCAGGTGCACGAGCGTCTGACTCAGCTGGAGTTGGTGAACAAACAGTACCGGCGTCTGGCCCGGGAGCAGCGCACGGACGCCGCCTCCAGACTCAAGCTCATGGTCCAGGAGGGGAACCAGCGTTGGGACGGCCTGCAGAAGAGGGTCTATGCCGTCATCCGGAGGCTCAAGGTCAGCGCCAACGCAAACAGGAAGTCTGCGCCTTTGTTTGTTTGTTTTGTCGAGTCGTTTTGGATGAGTGTCAGGATTTAAAATGATCACGCAGCAAAAAAGATCATTCTAGATGAGTTAAAAAGTCATTTTTTCATCTTAATTTGAGATATTTTGATCAATGTCGCAATTTAAAATGATCACGCAGCAAAAAAGCAATTTCTAGATGAGTTAAAAAGTCTTTATTTCAGGATTTTCAATCTTTTTTAAGACTATTGAATGGAACTAGATTATTTTACTTGTTTCAACCTGTTTGACTTATTTCAATACATTACTTCTTACTTCAAGCCAAATGATCTGTCACTGGGTTACGATAAATTCACCCCATTAGCAACTTCATTTTCTTGTTTTAAAGTGAGGCGCTGCAGGAAAAACTCTTAAATTTAAAGATATCAATTGTAAACGCCTCCTGAAGTTTAGTCACATAAATGTAAGAAAAGAATGTATTACAAGTTATTACAAATATTTTACAATCATGTCATGTTTTCGTGTGGATATAAGGCATTTTATGTGGTTTAGTTTCTGTTTAATGCTGGTTTTAGTCCTGGTTTAGTCCTGGTTTTGTGTCTGGTTTAGTCCTGCTTTATTGTCTGGTTGAGTCCTGTTTTAACCCTGGTTTAGACCTGGTTTAGCCCTGGTGTAGACCAGGTGTAACCCTGTTGTAGTCCTGATTTTGTACTAATTTAGTCCTGTTTCAGTCCTGTTTTAGTTTCAATTTAGTGCTGGTTTAGTCCTGGTTTTAGTTATGGTTTAGTCTTGGTTTTGGCTTTGTTTTAATGTCTGGTTTCGTCAGGCTTAAATTATGATTTAGTCCTAGTTCAGTCCTAGTTCAGTCCTGATTTACTCCTGTTTCAGTCCTAGTTCAGTCCTGGTTCAGTCCCAGTTCAGTCCTGTTTCAGTCCTGGTTCAGTCCTAGTTCAGTCCTGGTTCAGTCCCAGTTCAGTACTGTTTCATTTCATATTTAATTATCTAAATATTTACAGAATAACACACATTTTAACCGTTTTAACACCATTATAAACCAAACTTTTACAATCAGACTTTGTATTTAAACATTCCTACAGTCATTGTGAGTGCAGCGGTTCCACTCTGGACTCTGATAGTTTTGTACTTTTTATAAATATTAATATAACTTTCTTTCGTTGTAACTTCTCCGTTCACATTAAACGGGACATCACAGACTTGCTGAGTCCAGAGCTCTCGAGTCTTAATCCTCCTGATGTGGGTCAGACTCACGTTCGTCTCGGAGCAGATGGGCCTTTAACGAGACCCGGGCCGCGATTGGTCCGGCTCGGAGCGGAGGCCTGCGATTGGTCGACCCCGAGCGTGACCTTTATGTCAGAATATGAAGTCCGATTAAACGCTTTGTGAGTCGGCGAATCTGCACATCTGGATCTGACGCAGCGGCTCGTTATAGAAGGAGAATAAATGATAGAAAACGCTTTATTATTAATCAATTCTAACAGATACATCAATAAATGAATAAAGAATCTGTTTTAGCTTTTGTATTATGCTTTTTTAAATGAATATAAACAATACGGCAACGAATTATTATTATTATGGTTTTGTGTCTGGTTTAGTCCCGGTTGAGTCCTCTTTTAACCCTGGTTTAGACCTGGTTTAGCCCTGATTTAGTCCTGGTGTAGACCGGGTTTAGTCATGTTGTAGTCCTGATTTCGTCCTATTTTAGTCCTAATTTAGTCCTGCTTCAGTCCTGGTTTAGTTTCAATTTAGTCCTGGTTTTAGTTCTTGTTTAGTGCCGGTTTTTGTCCTGGTTTAGTCTTGGTTTTGGCTTTGTTTTGATGTCTGGTTTCGTCAGGCTTAAATTCTGTTACAGTCCTGGTTCAGTCCTGGTTTAGTCCTGGTTTAGCCCTGGTTTCAGGGGAATGATTATCACAATTTTTTTGGGGCCGATCATGATTTGGATTTTATCAAGATTCATGTTCACTTTGTATTTTTCTATTGTCTTTAACAGAGCTGTACCATTTAGAAAATTATCTAATTGTGATTTTTCTGACCAGTGCGATTGTGATTAGATTGTGATTTATGTTTTAATAATAGGATTCTGTTCAAATTCACATTTTAAACACAACTTTGTCGCTTTTAGTCACGTTTTTGTCACGTTCAGTTGTGTTTAAACGCGTCTTTGTCGCATCTTTGTTGTGTTAAGTCAAGTTTTTGTCACTTTTAGTCACATTATTGAGCTGCGTTTGTTGGCATGGTTTTGTCGCTTTTAGTCGGATTTTTGTCACATTCAGTTGTGTTTGTCATATTTAAACGTGTTTTTGTCACTTTTGTCGAATCTTTATTGTATTTAGTAGCGTTTTTGTCGCTTTTAGTCGGGTTTTCAGTTGTGTTTGTCATGTTTAAACACGTCTTTATCACTTTTAGTCACGTTTTGCTGCATTGAGTCGTGTTTGTTGTTTGTAGGCGGGTTTTTGTTGCTTTTGAATGGATTTTAATCACTTTTGGTGATTCAAGCAAATGACAAACTAGGGGAAAGTCTTGGCGCTAAAATATTATATAAAGTAGTTTGTTTTGTGTAAAATGTTTAATGAACACAACGTACTGAGGCTTTTTAGTTCGTGTAGAACTTATTTTCTGTTGAGCTCGCCTGCTCAGTTTAAACTAATACAAAGAAAAAAGATGGCTGTGCCCACAGCAGCATTTGGAATAAAGTGAATAACTGCTCAATGGGCCTGAGAGAACAATGTGGCGTCGTTACATCCACTCCGAGAGTCGATGGCTGTTGTGTTACTGTGTGCAGATCCTTTTACCTGCTTTGTGTCACTCGTGTGAGTCAGACATGATCCGAGCCCTGAGCTCCTGATGCACCGCATGTTGTTTACGTGACGTCATGTTGTAGAGATCCTTTTTTGAAAAGGTATCTGAAGTTTACTTTGACACACTGACACTACTTCCTACCTTTTTCCTGCGTTTCCTGCTGAAAAGTGTATGTTGTTGTACGTGTTGAGTGAAGTGTATGATATTTACACCGGAGTTACAGTTATATTTACACCCGTGTCTAACACTGCTGGAGTAGATAGCCAGATATTAAAAGCAGTTCTTCTGTTGCGCTTATTAAAAATGACAGATTTGCCGTTGCGGGTCTGTGTGTGCAGCACTTTACGTCTCAGAGGGAGGAGTTCGAGGGCACGCGGGAGGGCATCCTGGTGTGGCTCACAGAGATGGACCTGCAGCTCACCAACGTGGAGCACTTTTCTGAGAGCGACGTCCAGGACAAGATGAGACAACTCAACGTAAGAGCGAGTTACACTGTTGTCCTTCTGGTTTCCCTCCATTTTCCTTATGTTTATTCAGTTTTATCCTTTGTCTTCCTTCTGTTTTCCTTTTGTTTTTCCTCTGATTTATTTGTTTTCCCCATGTTTTCCTACCGTTTTCCCTCTGTTTCTCTTCTGTTTTCCCTCTCTTCCCCCCTCTCCTCTCCCTCTCTTTTCTCTCACTCCCCCCTCTCTTCCTTCTCCCTTTCCCTTCTGTTTCTCCTTTTTTCCCTCTCTCTCCTCCCTCACTCCTCCCTCTCTTCCCCCTCTTTCCCCTCTCTACCCCCTAACTCCCCCCTCCCCTCTTGTCTCTCCTACTTCTCCTCCCCTCTCCCTCTCTCTTTCCCCTCTCTCTCTCCCCTCTCACCTCTCTCCTCCCTCTCTTAACCCCTTCTCTCCTCCCTCTTTACCCTCTCTTCTCCCCCTCTCTCTCCTTCCCCCTCCCCCCTCGTCTCTCACCCCTCCCCCTTTCTCCCTCTCCCCCCCTCGTCTCTCACTCCTCCCCCTCGCTCCTCCCTATCTCTCTCCCCCCTCCTTCCTCCTCTCTCCCCCCACTCTTCTCCCTCTCCCCCCTCGTCTCTCTCTCCTCCCTCTCTCCTCCCTCTCTCCCCCTCCCTCTTCTCTTTCTCTCCTCCCTCTCTCCACCTCTCCCCCTCTCGTCTCTCACTCCTCCCCCTTGCTCCGTGCAGGGCTTCCAGCAGGAGATCATGCTGAACACAAACAAGATCGACGCCCTGATCGTGTTCGGGGAGAACCTGATCCAGAAGAGCGCTCCTCTGGACGCGGCGCTGATGGAGGACGAGCTGGAGGAGCTGCACTCGTACTGTCAGGAGGTGTTCGGACGCGTGGCCCGCTTCCACCACCGGCTCGTGCACAGGAGGCCGGTCAGTGACGCCGACGGGACGCTCGAACACAATCACAATCCAAATCCACAATCTATCATTTGCAACTGTTTTTAGGGAATTTGTTTTATGTTATTGTCTAAATTTATGTGAATGTGTAATTTGTGCTGCCGTCTTGGCCAGGATCCCCTTGAAAAAGAGAAAGTGCATATGACATGGGTTAATTTCAACAGAAAATAAGTTCTACACGGACTAAAAAGCCGTTTTAAGGACACCCAGGAAATCGGTGCAGTGTGACGTGTTGCTGCTCATGTTCATTAAACATTTTACACAAATCAATCTACTTTATGTAACATTTTAGCGGCCAGACTTTTCCCTCGTTCGTCATTAGCTTTAAAGGAGTTCTCGTCAAATGGAAGTGCGTTTACAACAAAAGTGCGTATCTGTGGCAAAAAGAGGCAAAAATGAGCGGGGCGGAATACAGTGAATAATATCAGCTAAAGTGTAAAAACGATATAAGATTTAGCATTTGAGAGACTAACGACGATCTCTTTTAAACGCTGTTAAAAAGCAAACCCAGTGACTTTATTAAATTAATGACGACATCATTGCAGAGACTGAGATAAAAGTAAGTAAAACTTTATTTTTGGAAACTCGAGCCCCTGAAGAGCCCAGCATAAAGTCTGATGTTGTTTAAGGCACTCAAGAGCATGTTTAAAGGCTGATAACAATATGAAAAATGCAGAATATTTTTCCTTTAAATCATCTCAAAGCTCCAGAAATCAGTCAATAGTCAGATTTTGTCGTAAATGTGAAGATAACCACAGTAAAACCAACACAAAGTTCCTGGTCCGGTCCGTTTCAGATCTTGGACGAGCTCTCGGACTCGGACCTGGACGGCGGCTCTCCGGACCTGAGCCGAGGCCTGTCCTGGAGCGAGACCAAGAGGCGGAGGAGGCGGAGGAAGAGGGAGGAGGGGGCGGGGCCGCAGTGTCACCTGTTAGCCCCGCCCCTGGAGCGCTCCGGCCGCGAGACCCCGGTGAGCGTGGACTCCATCCCCCTGGAGTGGGATCACACCGTGGACGTGGGAGGATCGTCTTCTCACGAGGACGACGACGACGCCACGTTCTTCAGTGCTCTGTCAGGTACAGGACTTTAACCACGTAGTTCTTCAGTGCTCTGTCAGGTACAGGACTTTAACCACGTAGTTCTTCAGTGCTCTGTCAGGTACAGGACTTTAACCACGTAGTTCTTCAGTGCTCTGTCAGGTACGGGACTTTAACCACGTAGTTCTTCAGTGCTCTGTCAGGTACGGGACTTTAACCACGTAGTTCTTCAGTGCTCTGTCAGGTACGGGACTTTAACCACGTAGTTCTTCAGTGCTCTGTCAGGTACGGGACTTTAACCACGTAGTTCACCTTCGACACAGCAATACAACACAAAATACGAGCTTTGACCGTCTGTGAAGGAAGAACACATGAACATGCAGCGTCTGAGATGGTTTTCACGTGTGCGCTCTGTGGAGCAGCTCCAGTGGCACTAGATGTACTTCTGTTGACTTCACTGTCAATGTGGTCCACTTTCATTCGCCCCAAACGCCGCACTATAACCACGTGACAATAGTCAGCTGACCGCCGAAGTTATTGTCATGACAACAATGTCACAACAGCCTCACCAGCTGGAATCCCTTTATTTTTGTGTAATTCACACAGTTTTTTTTTTACTTTTACGCGGCACTGAGCAATTGTCACATATGTCACTGCTCTCATGTGGCTGGAAAGTGCGCGTTAATGAAATCATCTGCTCGTCTGTTGACCATGTTTGGCTGCGTTCATCGCTGGATGTCGTCAATGTACGCGCAGCTTCCATGCGACAACGAAAGCCCTTGCGTCATCACCACAGGTCGTCCCGAGGTCGTCCGCTTTCACACTCACTCCACACAAGAGTACAAGAGAAGTTAGTAAACGGCCGCTCCGAAACCGCTAAAAGTAGGTGGTCTCAGAGCGTCCGTTTTCTGCGGTCCAGAATGCGGCTGCCACGTTCACACCGGGACCGGTCTAGAATGGTCCTTAAAGGCGACCAAACTAGTGCCCGTGTGAAAACGCCCTAAAACACACAGAATATGTCAGACTAAAGCGCTTCCCAGTCGCTTGTTTCCTGTGTATAACCTGCACTTGCCTCCTTCCAGACGTGCAGGTGACGGAGAGCTCTGAGTCGTTTCACAGAGTCACAGTGAGGGCCGTGAACGCAGCACAGGGTAAACTCCAGCTGCATGAGTCTGCTGTTCACATCAACCCTGAACACATCTGCATACTGACACTGAAGGGTGCACTCTGTTACATTTTTACTGAGCATTGAATAAGCTTGTCTCTTCTTTATGAACTCTTATTGCTTTGTTAGTTGTTTTAGTGACAAAATGAATATTCCGCTAACAAAATTCAAATGATATTATATTAAATCCAACAACTAAATTATTATTAGTAGAGGTTTAATAGATAGATGAATGTGAAATGTCTGCAGAATGAATCACTAAAGTGCAGATATATTACCTTATACTCTTATTTGAAAGTCACTTTTTTGTAGCATTTAATAATTTAACAACTAATTCAACATAAAAAATGTGCATATCTCCAAAACAACGTTTGCGATATTATCTAAAATTCTAAATATTGCCCGCACATTATGAAACAATAACCAAAATATTATATAGTAAAAAGTTTCGCAATAACATCATGGCTCACAATATCAAAAAATCAAATCAAATTAAAATCAAACAGAAAATTTGTGGAGCAATTTCAGCGCAGATGTTTTGGAATGTACAGCAATGATTCAATTAAAAGAAAAAAAATAATTGGGCATCAAACTTATATCTTCCACTTACTCAATTACAGGTGTTTTTTTACTAAACAAATCCACTGAAACACACACATTCTCACTGTTAGTTTGCCTCGTCTGTAGCACTGCGGAACATTCCTGGCAAAGCATCTCCATGGAGACGAGCAGTTGGCAGACATTGCACCAGAAAAGTGACACAGTGCACCTTTAACTTCACCAAAGCACCAAACCATTCACCTGTAAACGCACAACTCACGGCAACTGCACCATTTTCACTTGACCATGTGCTTGTGTACCATTATTTACGTTGTAGGCTTGTCGTTGCTATGGTTACTATGTTATTAAAGGACACATATTACGCAGAATTGACCTTTTCTCTCCTTTAACCATGTTCTAACATCGTTCTTCATCAAAAACGGTTGCATTTAGCTTCGTTCACGCTTGTTTCTCGGACCGTAAGCCGTTAGTACTTTAATCACCGGTGTCCGGTTCACACACGCAGCTTGACCCGGTAATTTACCTGGTATTTTGACAGAACCGGGTCATGTGTGAATGAAGCCAGAACTGATTTCCCTGCATTTATGATCTGGCAATTTCCCTGGTAAAGACCAAGTAAATTTGCCAGGATTAATGCAAGGAATGGTCGCGTGTGAACGAAGCCAGAGAATTGCCAGTATGCTGCTTGTTTCTTTGGCTACGAGCTTGGTTTCCATGGTTACAACGTGCAGTTAAAGTGAATATGACAGGTTTTTATGATTGTCTAATTTTGACTTTATTCAGTGCATTAATACCTCGTGTAAAATATAAATTATACTTTTGCAACAGTCAGGTCGCTGTTTGTGGAAAAAAGTTGAAAAATATGATGAAAATTACAGGAACAAAATAAACTCACACTGGAGAGACAAAGGTTATGCAGAATTTACACAAAAGAAACTACTTTTTTGACCCTTTAAACGTTGATTCAACAAAATTAAAGGTGTTCACATGTATTTTTATTTGTCAAATGAAAAAATCAGTGATATTAGAGGAGTTTTGGTGCACTTTACAGGATGATTTCTTGGTAATTTCCTAGCGTGATGTCATCATTCACAACCAGGAAGTAGAATTAAAAACATTTTTGTTTACTTTAATTTGAAATATATTTATCTTAACTGCAAAAAGTATACAAATAATACAATAAAATACAATTTTAGGTCCATCGTTTGTTATAGAAAAGCAAACTAACTGACCTTTCTACTCTGGAAATTCAAATGTGTTGCTTTTTTCCAACACAAACGCTTCAAACCATAGAATTTAAATCTAATGTGAGACAATCATTGAAACATTTACAGTCAACTTCATTTTGCCTCCATTTCAGAAGTTTGACAGCCTTTAAAAGGTCTACTGGTTTCATTAATCCTGTTTACGAACTCCTCTTCTCTGCTCCTTCTCTGAGCCTCCCAAAGACACTCGCTTTACGATGTCCCCCATTTGTGATGTTAAAGGTACAGATCCGGACGTCGTGGCAAGCTAGTTTCTGTTTATTTCCCCACCGTAATTCCTGCTGCCGCCAGTAGATGTAACGCTAACACAAATCCTGACGAGGGAACGCCTGGCCGAGAGAAAAAATTTTGTTTTTCTGTTGTTTTTAAGCTCTAAAACGATAAAGTAAAGGAACAAGAGCAAGTTTAAAGGACCAAAACGATACAAATAATGCAGAATATGTGTCTTTTAATCTTACTTTTGGTACACAAAGACATCTAGTGTGACACGTGAAGAGATTGCACCATTTTTTGCATGAAGTCCACTTGAATTTCACGTTGATTTTGCATGTTTTTACCGCATTCGCATGGAACAGCAGATGGAGAGCACTGTATGGTTCGACTCTGTTTAAAACTTGCACAATCCTTCGTTTAATCTTGTGTTTTTTGTTTGTGTTTTCAGTGAAGTCGATGAATGACACACAGGGCTGGCTCCAGAACGAGTCTCTTAAACATCAGATGCTCCAGTGCCTGAGTCCGGCTCCTTCTCCCAGCAGCAGCGCCCCCTATCGGCAACAACAAGGATATGTAAGAACAACTAATGCTCCTGTGTTTCCATGAGGTTTAAAGATGTGTAAAAACATTCTTGGATTAGTTTAACAAATCAGATTTCAGTCTTTTCCCAAACGTTAACGCTAATTGTTGCGTATAAAATCGTCATTTGTAACTGTAATACTTGTCAGCTACATATTTTCGCAAAAAAATTCAGCGCTAATAAGTAGGACATCGCCGTGGCAACCCATATTGTCCAATGTCCAGCTCCGCCAGACATCTTGTGTTGTCAAATTCTACTCAAGAACTCACGCAAACTAACAGGGAGCTGCACATTTAATCTTAATTTTCTAATACATACTTTGATAATTGGACTTTTCAGTGTTGGTACTTTATCCGACGCCATGTTCTACCAAATTACAGTGAACGAATATTTATAATTTTTGGTTATAATTCTTCTTTTATAATAATTGTTGTGAAAAAACAGAATAATTACCCGTGGTTGTGTCCACACGGTGCAGTGACACACAAACTATAGTTTAATTCTGCAGAAAATATAAACCAGTTTAGTGTTTTTAGGGTGAATATTCGTTTAAAATAATTCCTGACAGACACAGGTGGAGTTCCTGCATTATCAAACCATTATGTGTGAATGGAACCACTTTATGATTTTTATTGCCCTGTTTTTACATTAATTTCTACGAGAATGTTGCTCTTTCTGACTCCATGCAACAGCCACGGCAACAGAATCCCATCTCTCTAGCTTTTATTATAACACGATGGCTGCATTCCCGTTCTAGAATTGGATTTTGTCACAATTTTAGACATTTTTGAGAGAAACGTCCAAAACTGTGATCCTCAAATGTTGAAATTCATCATTTCAGATCACCAACTTTCTGATACTAGTACGAACAAATAATTTCCCTCCTGTTCATTTTGTTTAGTTTAGTCTGTATTTCAATGTACAGAGACAATAAACTCATAATTAACAAAGGTGTTCCGCACAAAATAGCTGTTGTTTCCATCTGCAGTTGCATTTATATTGACTAGGTTTGTTACGATAATTACAACTTATCAGTCAATGAATACATTTTTCGTCTGTATCTTTTCTTTTATTATTTTTCAGTAATATCTTCACATTTCAGCTCATAAACGATGCTAGCTAACGACTCAAGGGTTTCATTCTTCTCTTTTTGAATGACATCTACAGTTGTTTTTTAATGATATGACAAATTTGGTTTAGATTTGATTCTCCGACTTTAAAGTTATTGTGCCGTGGCATAAAGTAGTTTCAGTTTTATTGTTTTTATCGTATATCCTTATTTCCTTTGGCAATAAATCGCAGCTCAAAATTTGTAATGTTGACAGAAGACGTTGAACTGTGTGTCGGAAACAGTGATTGCAGCTATTAGGACCATGTAATTGCAGCTATTAGGACCATAAAGCGGTCTGTCTTTCATTGTGGATTGTTGTTTGTGTTTGTGCAAAGTGTGGTTAGTTGGAGAATTCTACACAAATATTATGTAAAGTGACTGATGTGTAGAAAAGGCTGAATGAAATGAAAAAAAAAGGTATTTTCTTTGTCCTCCAGGTGAAGCTGATGTCTGAGTGCAGCGGCAGCATCGACCGAGTGAACCAGGTCAGACTGATCCTGAACGACGAGCAAGAGATCCACGACAGCGGATTTACACACAGCACCGAGGAGAAACACACACACACAGGTGAATACACACAACACACACACAGCACCGAGGAGAAACACACACACACAGGTGAATACACACAACACACACACACACAGCACCGAGGAGAAGCACACACACACAGGTGAATACACACAAAACACACACAGCATCGAGGAGAAGCACACACGCACAGGTGAATACACACAACACACACACAGCACCGAGGAGAAGCACACACACACAGGTGAATACACACAACACACACACACACACAGGTGAATACACACAACACACAGCACCGAGGAGAAGCACACACACACAGGTGAATACACACAACACACACACACACAGGTGAATACACACAACACACACACAGCACCGAGGAGAAGCACACACACACAGGTGAATACACACAACACACACAGCACCGAGGAGAAGCACACACACACAGGTGAATACACACAACACACACACACACACACACAGCACCGAGGAGAAGCACACACACACAGGTGAATACACACAACACACACACAGCACCGAGGAGAAGCACACACACACAGGTGAATACACACAACACACACACACACACAGGTGAATACACACAACACACACAGCACCGAGGAGAAGCACACACACACAGGTGAATACACACAACACACACACAGAGCACCAAGGAGAAACACACACACACAGGTGAATACACACAACACACACACACACAGCACCGAGGAGAAGCACACACACACAGGTGAATACACACAACACACACACACAGCACCGAGGAGAAACACACACACACAGGTGAATACACACAACACACACACACAGCACCGAGGAGAAACACACACACACAGGTGAATACACACAACACACACACACAGCACCGAGGAGAAACACACACACACGGGTAAACAACACACACACACACAGCACCGAGGAGAAACACACACACACAGGTGAATACACACAACACACACACACACAGCACCGAGGAGAAACACACACACGGGTAAACAACACACACACACAGCACCGAGGAGAAGCACACACACACACGGGTAAACAACACACACACACAGGTGAATACACACAACACACACAAACAGCACCAGGGCGAAGCACACACACACAGGTAAATACACACAACACACACAGGTAAATACACACAACATACACACACAACACCAAGGAGAAACACACACACAAGTAAACAACACACAACACACACAGGTAAATACACACACACAGCACCGAGGAGAAACACACTCACACGGGTAAACAACACACACACACACACACACACACACACACAGCACTGAAGAGAAACACACACACAGGTAAATACACACAACACACACAAAGCACTGAGGAGAAACACACTCACACGGGTAAACAACACAATACACACACACACACACACAGGTAAATACACACACGTCAGGCATGATTTGTGCTTTTTAAACAATTTCTGAAACCTTTAGTTGTATTTCATCCCTGATGCTTTCAGCACCGCCCTCTGGGGGTCATGTGGGATCATAGACTGTAGATATCAGTGGACCGTGTTAGCATGCTAGCCGCCGCGTTCCAAATAGGAAGCAGCTATGGAGGCGCTCCTGGCTCCATAAAGCCGAGCTGCCATTCACTTTCTGTTGGGACACTGGTGCCCTTTACTCTGTAACTGTTTCTGTCAAACTCACCATCTTGGAACTAAAATGTCTGTTTTGACACACTCTACATGATCCTGGTGGTTTTTTCGTTAGGTTGTTCATAAATCAAATTATTAGCAATAATAACTGACCAATCAGGTGCTACCTTTTCCAGGAGCCGTTTTCGCTCGTGTTAGCAACAGGTTTGATTGACAGCTAGCGCCGCAAGTTGCCGCCGTCTCCTCTCACCGAGGGGCGGATACCGTTAGCAACCGCGCTCCTGATTAGTCCGTGTGGTTGCCACGATACGCACTCGGATTTCCAAATATGGAGTCTGGCTCCGCTTTAGCCGCTATAAATGCTAGCCGCGATGGGCTTCATTTGGCTGGAGCCAAACGCTATGGGTGACGTCACAATCCCATAGTCCACTGATATGTACGGTCTATGTGTGGGATTCATAGAACTATAGTTACAACTGTAACCATAATTCTGTAGTAGTTCATTCATTTAACACCTTTATTAACATAAATCACAAATCTTATCAAACTGCAAAACAAAACAACAAAAATCCCAAGATATTTTGTCCAAATCGTGCAGCTCGACTGTTCAGTCCGATAAAACCTACAGCCTGAAGAAAATCTATAATAATCCCCGTTAGATATTGGAAGCGAAGGGTCATAGACACGTGAAGCTTGGTCGCCGAGTGGAAAGCACATATGCCACGCGCCACGTGCATTTGATTCCAGTCCCAACAATTTGCTGAATGTCCCTCCTTCTCTCCACACCGTCCTGCTCAGTAAAACCCCGTGTGTTCCTCTTGTGTTCCTCGTGTGTCCTTCAGATGTGATCGAGCGCTGGGAGCTGCTCCAGGCCCAGGCGCCGCGCTCAGACGCCGCCCCAGACCCGCAGCAGTGGCACAAGCTGACCTCCGACCTCTGCGACGTCACTTCCTGGTTGGGGCGTGTCTTGCCGGAGTTGGACCAGCTTCAGCGCCTGTGTCCCTCCAGCAGCATCCGAGACCTGGAGGACAACATCTGCAAACTCAAGGTCAGCGACGGCCACAGCACTTACATTGTGTGTTTTTGAAGAAATTGTAATGTTCAAAGTAGTTTCCCGACACCAAACTTTTACTTGTGCTTGAGGGATATTTAGTTTGAAGAACAATGCTCTTACTTGAGTACCATTTTACTTTGAACAGCATTAAAAGACAAATATTGTGCATTATTTTGTGTGTCATTGCCCTTTAAACCTGCTCGAGTGTCTTCACTTTGACGTCTCACGTTTTAGAATAAAAAATAAAATGTTTTTACAAAGAACAACATAACTTTATCTCTGCTTTGGGAGGTGTCATGTTAACTTAGCTGAGGCTCCATCTACTGGCTGCAGAGTGAATTACACATATGTAAATACACAATGGTTTGATGCTGTTGGTATGCTAAGCTAGTTACCGTGATCGTGTTTAGAGGCAGAAATGCTCAGAGCGAGTCTGGCGAGAATTTAAGGACTTAAAAACAGCAGAAGATTCTCGAAAACCCAAAACAAAACAAAAAATCGATCAAGGGAGTTCAGCAGGAAGTGTTTTTGACACTCGGAGGGAGAGGATTTTCTTACCAGCATTCATGAAATTAGTGTGAATGAAGCTAAATGCAACTCCAGGTGTGTTTTTTGATGAAGAACACTGAGAAAACAGGGTTAAAAGCTCAAAAAAGTCAGTGTAGCATAATCACCTTTTACACATTACCTTCAGATATGATTTGTTTTTGTAATATGTGTCTCTTTTTAACCTCTTGATTTGTGCATTAAAACACTGGAATTTCCCCACCGTAGGACAAATAAAGGTTTTCTTATCTTATTTACATAACTTGTTGTAGTAGTGCGAGTTTAGCTAGCAGCAGCAGTGTTTAGAGGCAGAAAGTGACATCTAAAATCGTCAAAAACTTAATCGATCGAGGAAGTTCAGCAGGTAGTATTGTTGATGGTCGGAAGGAGAGGATTTTCTAATCAGGATTTCTCAAAATAGCGTGAAAGAAGCTAAATGCTACATGTGTTTCATAATGGAATATTGTTAGAACAGAGTTAAAAGCTCAAAAAGTCACTGTAGCAGAATATGTTCCCTTTAAAGTAACCACTCTTATTTTAGAATAATGTTTGGTTTCTCTACCTACCTCTGCTTCTGAGTAGGCATGGGACAATATTCAAATTTTGTGTCACGATTATCACGGCCAAAATAATTGCAATTAACGATAATATCACGATAGAAATTGCTGACAATTTGAAAGACAAAGACATTACTTTCTCATTATAACTATTCTGACATATTTGTACTTTATTATCAGTGAAAACAAACACGATCTAGAAGAGAACATAAAGGGTACGTTGCTTTTTTTTGCACAATCTGGTGACAAAATGGCGATTATCTTTGTTGGCGATTATCATGATTATACAAAATGTAGCTCAAACGATTATTGTCTTCCCTTTTTATCACGACGATAAACGATATTATTGTTTATTGTCCCGTCCCTACTTCTGAGTCTGATCCTGGCTGATGCGCTTGAGAAAAATCAGGATGTGAATATAGATAGAAACGAGGAGAAACTCAGCGACCGTTCTGTGGTCTGTGCAGGAGATGCAGCGGATGTTCTGCAGCTACAAATGCCTGATGATCTCTGTGAACCTGAGCTGTCGACACCTGGGCTCCTTCTGCTCCGAGGCCCACGAGCTGCAGGAGGCAGTGGACTCGGCCAACCACAGCTGGGCCCAGGCCTGCTCCTCCCTGCAGGGCTGGGAGCTGCGGCTGCACCGGGGCCTCTGCACGTGCCAGGTACGTCAGAGAGGGGCGGGGCCATAAAAACGGAATCGTGAGCTGGTCCCTGTGACTGTTTTTGTGAAATGTTGTTATCGTGATTGACTGTGTCTTTAATGCAGCTGTCTGTTCAAACACACTTTTTCTCCTGTTGTTTAGCCTCTGAAGCCCCTGAGCAGATGACTTTATTTACCTCTTAAAGACCAGAGCTGCACGATTAAACCAAATCCACACAAAAACACTATTTTAATGGATGGAATTAGTAAATCACAAAGACTACAAAGTTTGAAGTGCAATAATTTCTTCCATAAACAACAAAATGTCTTGATTTTATTGATTTGAATAAAAACATGTTCTGAAACAAGCCAAAAAAAGCGACCCAATTCAGCAAAATGTGACTAAAAGTGATAAAAACACAACTAAGACATGTTTAAATATGACAAACACGCGACTAAATGTGTCAACATTGTTTTTAAAATGTAAATCTGGACAGAATCCTATTGTTCAAACATAAATCACAATCTAATCACAATGGCACAGGTCAGAAAAAACACAATTAGATATTTCTCCTAAATGGTGCAGCTCTGTTAAAGACAAGAGAAAGATACAAAGTGAACATGAATTGAGATAAAAATCAAATCGTGATAATAGTTTTTTGCCCTCCCGCTCTCTGTGGTATTTGCCTGAGACTCGGGTGTCCGGTCTGTGTTTGTTCTGACGTGTGTGTGTCGTGTCCTCAGGAGTTCCACGAGGCTCTTCACTCTCTGCTGCTGTGGCTGTCTCAGTGCGAGAGCCGACTGTACTCTGTGAACCTCAGGGACCAGACTCTGTCCAGGGAGGCGCTGCTGCAGCACCGGGACGCGCTCACGGTGAGAGGACAGCTCAGTCTGAGAACATTTACTCCAGAGCACAGAGTTTGTCACCTTTGTGTTACATTACATTACGTCATTACATCCTTTACACTCGGGAAGACGGACTCAAGCACCACAAAACTTTGGCCTTAATCGTGCTAAGCCTCTCATTCACTGTCTTCACTCTGTTGTGTCATAATTTCTTCTGGATAACGCTCGCACGTTTGACACAGTGAAGAAGACAAACTCGACGAAATTCAATGCAATAGAGTCTTTATTGTCCAAAAAATAACTTCATCCTTGGTAAAATGTAAGATCTGGGTGGTTCGCAGACCACGCAGAAAGCTCCTCTAACCAGTGTCCCAGATCATGGCTCCAAACCCACAGAGATCCTCACGAAGAAAAAAACCCAAGAAGCCCCGACAAAGAGAATGCATCCCAGTTTATAGCTCTGAATATTCAGAACGATTACCCCCCATGGCTCCGCTCTTCTCCTATAGTTTCCTAGTTTTAGGGCACTCCAGGCTCATTCTTATTCTTTGAACCCAAGTGTAAACTCACTGACCCCCATGATCTCACTACCATGTCCTGACCTTTGTTTGAACTCCTGGTACAGGTTCCTCACAGCTGTATTTTGTTGCTGCAGTAGTTACAAGACTTGCCCCTAGTGGCAGCCTCCAGTATTGTCCTAAATGAGCCTCCAGTGCACATGTTGCTCTAGTGACTTCCTCCACACACTGAGTTTTTTATAATAAGTAAAAGTAGAAGAAACAAAATAATAACTCTACAGGCCTTTGCTTTATCCAAAACCTAAGCTTAAACACTGCAAAATAAGCCTTTGGTGTTACACTCTTAAATATTGTTACTATAATGTTTCATACATTTGTGAAGCTAAAATATTCTTCATCAACTCATGCATCATTCTCTCAAACAGAACAGTATCACGTGACACAGAAGGGAGGGAGAAACCAGAGAGAGAGGAACAAGCACAAATCACTAAAACTTGCTTTATTTGACGAAAAATATAATGAATTGGTATATTGTGAAAAATAATACTCATACTATTTATATTATAATATAGACACTGTGAAACTGTGGCCTTGTCTTGAGGAAATGTTGTCAAATTGAACTTTGGTGACGGTTTAGAATCAGATTCAGAATGTAACCCCTGAACTTTCACCCAGGTTGCATAGACGACACCAGTCTTGAAGGTTTTGTGAGTTTTATAAAGACTGAAATCACACAAAAAAATAGGAACTGGTAAACTTGTGGTGACATCAGCTTCTGCCCCGTTTTCAAGTCTCTCAACAGTAGAAGGGGCAGAGCGGGGGGGTTGCCACGGTTACCACCACTACCAGTTACAGAAGCAGGACTTTCAAAATAAAATGGGGGTGTGATACATATTTTGATGATGTTCAATACACTTAACACTTTAACCTTGTTACATATGCAAATAATGAAGTTCTAGATGAGTTAAAATGTCTTGATTTCAGGATATTAATCTGAATTTCCGACGTTTTGACTCGTTTAGATCAGTGGAGACTTTTTATTTGATGAAACTAGATTATTTAACTTGTTTCAAACAGTTTCTGATTTGTTTCAATACATTATTTCTTATTTCAATCCAAATGATCTGTCACTGGGTTAAGATCATTTTACTTACTCCACTGACAAATACATTTTCTTATTTTAAGCAAAATTATCTCAGGATCAGTCAGAAATACCTTGAAACCAGTGAAATATTCTGCATCACATCAGCAATTAAATCTCATCGAGTCAAAACTTCTCAAATCCAGATAAAAATGATCAATTCAAGCCGTTTTAAGCTTAAAGATAGATTTACATTTTTTGCCGTGTCCTTTTAGATTGTTGCACTCTCGATGTGTTTCTCACTCCTGTGCTTCTCTCTTCAGTGTCTTCAGGAGGAGCTCCGTGGCCGTGAGCTCCAGGTCTCGTCTCTGCAGACTCTGTCCTCCGAGCTCCTGATGGACCCCGGCTCTGACGAGGGTCTGGAGGCCAAAGAGAAGGTCCATGTGATCCACAACAAGCTGCTCCTGCTGCAGCGACAGGCGCACGACGACAGCAGCGCCCTGCACGCTCGACTGGTGAGGACACCCAGTCACAGTTTAGCCAGGGCTGGAGTCCTTTAGGCCAGTGTTTTCAACCTTATTTAAACCGCAGCTCACTTTTCTGGTTGAAGATTTTCTACTGCACACCACCTTCTAAAATATGGATAGCAAATCACACTATTTAGGGAAAAAATGTTATTTAATTTAGCAAATATTGTCCTTGTAAGTGCTATTGAGTCTGAGCAATGATGATTGAGTTGCTTTCTTTTCAGTTGTTGCTCACGACAATCCAAAAATAGTAATGTATTAAATCCATGATATCTGGCATTTTTTCAGGACACACTGGTTGAAAATCAAGGCTTTAGTCCAGGCATGTCCAAACTAAGGCCCGGGGGCCAAATGCGGCCCTCAGACCAATTTTTCTTGGCCCCTTAGGCTTCCTGGTGAACTGGCCCACATTGTCCTGAGAAGTACTTTTTACAATTCTATCCAAAATAACTAACATTTTGGTGCAAGACAGACTGATATTTAGACACTGAGACTGAATGTAGATGTGGTGGTGCTTAAAACATTAGATAAAAGCAGCTTTTTTGAACATTTCACGATTGATTTATGGCCCTCGATGGAAAAAGTTTGTATTTTTTTTTTGTTTATATGGCAAAAACGAGACGAAGTGAGTTGGAGTCATAACGTAAAAATAGTTGTTTTTGCATGAATTCCTCTATATTTTTGCCACGCCCCCTTTTAGTCGATTACAGCCCTAATTTTAGCCTTATTAAACATAGGTGTTTGACCTGTGTGAAGTTGGCCCCCCCGTAGTGTGCGATTGACCCCAAAATGTCGTCAAACGTTTGTGCATCGTTTGTGCACGCTTCGATTTGAGTATTGATCATTTATAGGTTTTGGATTGGCCAAAGTGTGAAGTTGGCCCCCCCGGAGTGTCCGATTGACCCCAAAATGTCCGATTCACCCCAAAATGGTGTCAAACGTTTGTGCATGCTTAGTTTTTGAGTTATTGATCACTGATTGGCACAAGTATACAGTTACCCCAAACTGTCCAATTTTGTGAGATATTGATTATGGATTATGGACATTTTGGAAATATGGGTAACCTCAATGCACTGCTTTCTCCATATACTGCATATATACATATACATTCAAGTTAGTCTTAAATAACAGTTTTAACATATAACATATAATTCAACAGCAATTCATCAACTTGTCACATCTATCAGTTTAAAATTAATTTTGATCCACCTATCATCAATTCTGTCTGTCTCAATTAATAATGCACTTTTGGTGTTATTTGGCCTATGAAATAAAATTACTTTAGGGCCAAATGTAGACAAGGGTATTTATTTAGACTATTTTAATTATTTTAACATATAAATCAAAAGGTGCGATCTTGATTGAACACATATGGACAATCTGTCAATACCTGAATATTATATAAAACTGTTATTTAAGACTAACTTGAATGTATATGTATATATGCAGTATATGGAGAAAGCAGTGCATTGAGGTTACCCATATTTCCAAAATGTCCATAATCAATATCTCACAAAATTGGACAGTTTGGGATAACTGTATACTTGTGCCAATCAGTGATCAAAAACTAAGCATGCACAAACGTTTGACACCATTTTGGGGTCAATCGGGCACTCCGGGGGGGCCAACTTAACACTTTGGCCAATCCAAAACCTATAAATGATCAATACTCAAAAACGAAGTGTGCACAAACGATGCACACTACGGGGGGGGCAACTTCACACAGGTCTGTGTTTGGAGCTCCTGTTGAGAAACACTATTGTCAGTACTCTGGAGCAGCAACAAGGAGGGGAGACCACACAGAGCAACGTTTTAAAGAAACATTTATTTAAATAACGTGGAAGTGTCAGTCAGTGGTGTATGTGCAGATAAGTCAAAGCTGAATCCAAGCAGAAAGCAGCCTCTGCTATTCACCTTATTCCTGAAGTTGTCGTACGCACCGCCGTCTTGTTTCCGTTGTAGTTTACATGGAGCAGACGAGCTCAACAGAAAATAAGTTCTACGTGACTAAAGAGCCGTTTTCAGGCCTCAGGAAACCGGTGCGTTGTTTAGTTGTTGTTGCTCGTGTTCATTAAACATTTGACACAAATCAATCTACTTTATGTAACATTTTAGCGGTGAGACTTTTCCCTCGTTCGTCATTAGCTTTGACAGAGTTCTCGGCAAAAGTGGGCGGGACAAGGTGAATAGCCATGCCATCAGCTTAATATTGACCTTATTCTGCCCCGCCCACTTCTGTTGTAAACGCACTTCCGTTTGACGAGAACTTAAAGCTAATGACGAACGAGGGAAAAGTCTCGCCACTAAAATGTTCCATAAAGTAGATTGATTTGTGTAAAATGTTTAATGAACACGAGCAACAACAAGTCACAACGCACCGATTTCCTGAGACCTGAAAACGGCTTTTTAGTCGAGTAGAACTTATTTTCTGTTGAGCTCGTCTGCTCCGTGTGAACTACAACGGAAACAAGATGGCGGAGCGTACAACAACTTCCGGAATAAAGTGGATAGCCGTGCCCTCGGCTTAATACCCCAGGTGGAGGTGGGAGGGCTGATTGACAACTTTCTGTCTAAAACAAATGAGGTGAAGCACTGGCCTTCAAAATAAAACCCACTGGGGCCATCACATTCCCCCTGAAGTCATATGTTCAATGTATACTCAACTGAATGATGTCCGGCCCAGGAACTCCATTCTCCAGCCTCAGCGCAATTTAAGAGGAGGAGAAGCAAGACTAGAGGAATGGAATATTTGAACTGAAGGTCACAAAAGCGGAACAAGCCGAGAGAAAAGCACAATAGTCCTAAATGTGTTGAAATAGGCCCAAGTATGTCTGACCAGGTTTGTCCTTTCGACGTCCGCCCAAACCACAATGCAGCGCTGTGATTGGTCCTGCCACAACGGCTCAAACCCAACAGCGGGAGGGCATCCAGATGGATTCTCAAGAGTTTGTGAACTCATTAAGAGGGCCAGGTTATTAATTTTCCAGACTTTTTGCTGTGACATAAGAATCTATAGATGTTTTTTCCACTCATTCATCAAATAACTGGTTGGGATGGAGATCAGGGCAATCATCCATTTTTGTAGTTTAAATCCTTTGACTTCATTGCGTTAAGAGTCCGTCTGTACTTATCAAAACTGTAAAGTTCTTGTATAATGTTCTGCACACGTTTTCTGGTCTTTCTTCAGGAGTCGTTTAGTTCTGAAGTGGACGGCGTTGAACCTCAGTCTCATTCGACTCCTGTGGGTTCACACAAGGTACAACTGCTTTATTTATCAACTAAAAGTGTCCAAAAGTAACTGGAAATATACAGTCATGGCTGAAAGTGTTGGCACACTGGAATATTTCTCCCCAAAAAGTATTTCAATTCCACATTTTTTTGCTTTAAATACGTGTTTATTTCCTTTGTGTGCATTGGAACGACAAAAAAAAAGAGCTAAATTAACATAATTTCACACAAAACAATTGGCACTCTTTCAATATTGTGACAGGTAAAGTAACAGGTGTGGGCAATATAAATCACACCTGAAAGCAAGTCTTTTGGGGAGAAATCCAACAGTTTCAGCCATGTCTGTACATTGGAGAAATACTATACATTTACGTACCTCGTGTCATAATACTCTTAACTCTGTCCATTTCCAGGCGGAGTCCAGACTTCAGGCTCCAGTGGACGAAGCTCCAGCCATCAGGAGGTAAACGACACACACAAACGCCGCTGTCGTCCGTGAAGCTTCTCCAGTCTGTAAATTGCGTTAGAAATCCACTTAATTATTAGAACTGCTTTGAGGTGTGGTCCTGTGTAGATGTGTTCAGCTGAAGCAACATGACTCTAGATATTAATAGCTTTGGTCAAATCATCTAAAAAGTAAAAGATTGGGTTCAGAACAGACATTTGCATGGTTTAAATTTCATGTAAATTCGTTTTTTGAATGTTATAAAGTAGTTTATTGTATTCTGGTCATCCTACTGCCCAATGGAACGGTTATAATCCAGTAGTTTTGACATAATAGAAGTGTAAAACACAACGTAAATGTTTTGTTTTGACATTGATTATGCCATTAAAAAGCATTAAATCTGATGAGCTAAAACCTGCATAAAGCTGTCACATGTATCTCTCACTTTAAAGCAGTCCCAGCGTCATAAATATTCACCTCCAGGAGTTTAGAAACACTTTTCACCAGTCTCTGAGTGTCACTGGTCAAACTAACAAACATTAGCATGCTAACTTCCTGCTTCTCGTAGAATAAAACGCTCTCTAAACAGACGCAGAGAAAATGCTGTCATCTAATTTTCACTGTGCTGGAGCAGCACACATTTTACTTCATTACCTGTAAAAATCAGGAACACTGATTAGTTCTGTTTGTCCCGTTTCACAACAGTAAAAATCATGTACAGCCCCTTTAATAGGAACGACTACATACACCTTTGAGAAACATTTAAAGTGCCTATGACGGGTTTTAACGATTTTCTAATTTTGACTTTATTCAGTGCATTAATACGTCTTGTAAACATAAATTATAGTTTTACACCAATCAGGTCGACGTTTGTGGAGAAAAGTTGAAAATTACAGGAAGTAAAGGTTATGCATTATTTACACAAAAGAAACGACTTTTCTGATCCTTCTCAAGAAAGATGTTCACGTGTACTTTTCTTTATCAAATTTAAAATGAATAAGTTAGGAGTTTTGGTCCACTGTACAGGAGGATTTCTTGGTAATTTCCCAGTGTGATGTCATCATTTACAACCAGGAAGTGAAATTAAAACCTAAAAAAAATTGCTAAAATGGGGTAAAATTTGTGAAGGTTTTAGCAGAATTTGAAATATATTTATCTTAACTGTATTTTATTTAAATGAGTCCAACCTGTCATGGGCACTTTAAACAAACATTGTGAGTGTAATTTAAATATTCACCTGGATGTTTTCTCGGGCGGTGCAGGTCCCGGGGCAGAGACCCATCGCCCCGGCCCTTCCTCCTGCGGGTGCTGCGGGCCGCCTTCCCCCTCCAGCTGCTCCTGCTGCTGCTCCTGGTCCTGGCCTGTCTGGTCCCGCTGTCCGAGGACCAGTTCAGCTGCGCCCTGTCCAACAACTTCGCCCGCTCCTTCTACCCCATGCTGCGCTACACCAACGGGCCCCCACCCACATGAAAATAACACCCTAGAGACCCCCATCTACACCAACGGGCCCCCACCCACATGAAAATAACACCCAATGGACCACAACAACCCCAGCCAAATGAAAACAACACCCAAGAGACCCCCATCTACACCAATGGGCCCCCACCCACATGAAAACAGCAACCAATGGACCACACCAGAGGGCCCCAACCAACATGGAAACGCCCCCACCCACATGAAAATAACACCTAATGGACCACAACAACCCCAGCCAAATGAAAACAACACCCAAGAGACCCCCATCTACACCTACGGGCCCCCACATACATGAAAACAGCACCCAATGGACCACAGCAACATGGTCGGACCCCACCCACAACCACTGGCCTTTACACCATGAAAGCTGATTTATAAACCGCAGAGGAACAAATGAAATGTATTTTTATAAAGACGTGAAAAATTAACAATCTGCACTTTTAAATGTTGACATTAGAAAGAAATGTGTGATTTGACTCAAAGAATCAAGTTTAATGTAAACGAGAAACTAAAGTGTTATTTTGACGATTTAAGATGTGGTGTTCAATCGCAAAAAGTGACAAATGTTGATTTTAAACAATTTTTTCTGATCAGGACAGTTATTTTGCACAGGGTTCCCACGCAGCCTTGAAATCCTGAAACATCTGGAAACAAATTAGGAAAATGTCGCCTCCCTTTTGGATATCTGACTGTAAAAGGAGCAGTCTGGTTTGTTCAAATAAAAACGACTAAAGCGTAAGAATCACAGTTTGTGAAACACTGCCCTGCATGACTTGCCTGGAAAATAGCACAGGAACTGAAAAGTAATAACTGTAAAGAGCGACACACAAAACTCTGAATCTGAGGCGACAGAAGCTTCATTTGTTCTAAATTACCAATGAAAAGTTCATTTTACATAGGCCTTTGACCCTGACGTATGAATTCTCTAGAGCAGGGGTGTCCAAACTTTTTCCATCGAGGGCCACAAATCAATTGTGAAATGTTCAAAAAAGCTGCATTTATCTGATGTTTTAAGTACCACCACATCTACATTCAGTCTCAATGTCAGGTCTGTCTTGTACCAGAATGTTAGTTATTTAGGTTAGAAGTGTAAAAAAATCTGAAATTAGCTGTAACAAGTACTTCAAGACAATGTGGGCCAATTCACCAGGAAGCCTAAGGGTTTAGTTTGGACATGCCTGCTCTAGAGAATCTGGACCAATCACAGCACAGCATTGTGGTTTGGGCAGAAGTCAAAAGGACAAACCTAAACAAACGTACTTCGGTCAGGACTATTTTGCTCGGCTCGTTCCGTTTTTGCGACGCTGTGACCTTCAGTTCAAACATTCGTCGTGGCGTTACACATTTTTCCGACCAGACTCAAAGAACTGAAGTGTTTTCTGGATTCCAGGCAAATCGACGACAGCTTTACTGGAACAATTTATAAAAAGCGTGGGAACCCTGAACAACAAACAAACGCTCCTGGTGTTTAGAATAAATGATTTTTTTGGGTTGGGAGCACAATCAATCAAAATTCAGAATGTATATTTTATCGAGTCCATTTCCCTCAATTATAAAACCATTTCAACATTTTAATTTGTAAAAAAGACGACCTACTATTATTTATTTGTTGCGTTAAAGACTTTTTCATCCTAAATCTAGACCAGCCAAAGTTGAATCTTTTATTTCTCCTGTGGTTTGTAAAACTGCAGCTATTATTCTATTTTTTGGACAATTTCAAACCTTAAATTGCTAAAGATGCACAACGACATTTCCTTTAAAAGTAACATCCCCTTTAATATTTAACCCAGACTAAATTAACCCTGTATTTATGATTATATTTATTTATTTTGAAAGATGTAAAACACAAGCCATAGCAGCCCTTTTCGCGTCACGTCCTCACGAAAGAAACAGTGCATTTTTGTTTGAAATTTTTTTGGACCCGAATTTCTCAAAAACCAAAGTGTCCAAGCCATTTTCTACTGCAGCTATTTTCACAAAGGGAGCAGACATTTTATTTGTAGCATATTTTGTACAGAGCTGAAAATGTTTGTGTTTTTCGTTGAATTTTAGAGATATTTATGGGAAAAGTACTATGTTTTCAGAATCACGGAGTTTGGACTGTTTGATTTAGTCGTTGATGAAGTAAACGATTGTCGATTTTCTGTAAAAAACGTGTGAAAATTTAAAGGGACAGTGCCACAAACTGAATGTCGACGTTTTGCTGGATTATTTATCGACTTGTTTTGAGTAAAAATCCAAAAATCTTCAATGTGTTTGCTTGTTTTGTCATTTTCTACTTCTACAAACCACACTTAACGACTGATTTTTCGCTCTTTATTGTCGCGGATATAAACTTGTAAATTGACAGAAAACAGTTGATTTTTGAATCTGAAAAACCTCAAACATTAACAGTATTTTAACAGACACGAGTGAATCTAGAGCTGATTTTAACCAAGAGGAACGCTACATGAATCTAAAACGGTTTCCCTTTTTTTGTGATTTATTTATTTACAGTCAGGGCTGAAAGTATTGGCACCCCTGGATTTTTTTTTCCAGAAAATTAAGTTCTGGAAAAAGTCATGAGCCCTGGATAGAGGTAAAGCACATTATTTACCTGAAAAGGCCGATAAAGACAAGAAGGTTCAAAGGTGTTTTGCGCTTTTTTTTCTGGGCGCCTTGACTGTGTGCAAGGCATCATGGTCTGAGGATTATTTATATATATTATTTAAGCCCTATTTTTGATTCATAAAGTCTGTTTTATTAAACTAAAAACCAACAAATACAAAACTGAGGCTACATTTTGTTCAATGTTTTAATTTTAAGGCGAGACACTACAGGGGAACAGGAAAAAATCCTAAATTTAAAGATATCACTTCTCCTGTAGTTTAGTCACATAAATGTAACAGAATAATGTATTACGTTATTAAGTTTTTCGTCATGTTGTCAAGTAGAAATAAGGCATTTTATGTAAAAACAGCCAAAAATCTACATATTTGGGACATTTAAATCTGAAAAATGGACAGAACCAGTTTTTTTTTTAATTGCCAATTTTATACACGTTTTAGTTGCAAAAAAATGTACAGAGGGGATTTTGGATTTTTTATTTAGTTTTTAAGTAAACTAGATTGGACTGAAAATTGTCCTAAAAATTCAGATTTCACCTCATTTTTTTGACTTAAAACTTCTAGAAATCAGTTTTAGAATTAGATATTATCAAATCCTTGTGTTCGTTGTGTCAGAATCTTGTTGAGTCCAGATTGTTTGGTGTGGGATCTACTTTAAGGCTGATCTTTATGTCTCGAGGACAAAAAAACATTTTAAGAAAACGTCCTTTGAAGTTACAATGTCCCAGAGAAATCTATGGATGAAGTGGATTCAATGGAAGAATAAAACATCTTTAGGAGCAGATTGGACACGTTTGTTGTTTCCACATGAAAGTCGAGATGTAAGAGAAAATAGACCAAAAAAACGGAAAAAAAAATTTCAGTCTGTAGTGTCTCGCCTTAAAAACAGAACATTTGTATCAGATGAAGACTTTGGTTTCACTGCGATGTATTTTGTTTGTTGTGATATCGATACTTTTGCCAAATATCCCATTAAACACCTGGACAGAGCTTAAAATTGCTGTTGGGAAAAGGCGCTCTTTAGAAGTGAAAGAAGTTTATTTGATTATACAAACCCATTGATAGTTATTTTTTCAAAACCACATGTTAAGTTAAGAGTTTGAATCATTTTGTCCGTCCCATTTTTGGAGTTTTGTGTGAAATTATGTCAAATTTGCTTTTTTTTTTCCTCTTTTTTTGAATCGTTCCAATGCACACAAAGGAAACAAACACGTGCACGTCAAAAAATGTGGAACTGCATCGCTTTTCGGGGGGAAACACCTTCATCCACGACTGTAAATCAATTTGTGGCTTAATTAAAATCAGCTCTTTCTGAACCAGGCAAGAGATCGAAAGTTTAACAGTCATTTGAAAAGGCCACGAACTTGTATTTTCTGACATTCATTGGATACACAGTGGAAAAATAGGTTGCGTTCACTTGACTTTACGACGTTTTAAAGCTCGAGAGTTTAAAATTGAGCGGGACGGCAGGTTTGAGCGGTCGAATTTGCTTAAAATTTGCAAAAATGCACGTGTTTTATCATAGTTTACGGTTAATTTCTCTGTAATTATTGCGCCAATCCACATGAAACGGCCAAACATTCACAAGAAATGCTTCAATATTTGCATTTTTCGTTGGGATTTTACACAATTCTGCCGTCCGTCTGTAATTAAGACGTCGTTAAATGGTAAAAAGGTGAACGCAGCCTACGCAGAGCCCCGTATGAAGCACAGACGGTAACGAGTCCAAGTCGGCTCGGGTAAAAAACATGCACAAGGTTTTTGAATGGTTTGTGATGGTTTGTTTAAAATGTGGTGCGTTTGAGCCCTGGAGCGAACACGAGGAGAAAACACTGCACCGACGACTTTATAGAATTAATGACATCTGTGGATCATTATTTTGTGTTTTGGACATTTTAAATCGGAATATTGATCTAAAACGACTTAATAAATCACTGAATACAAGTCCAGGAGGTAAAATGAGAATGGAAAAAATGATATCATGGTTAAACGCTCCACAACAGCCCTCAAATTTTTTATTTTTTATCTTTTTTGCCCCACATTCTGAGAAATACTTTTTACTGCAAGTTTAAAATCCTACCTTTACAACCTCATTAAATCATTTTAATGTGAGACAGTTTGTAAAGTTACTTCCTGGTTGGACATCGAGGTAATTCCACAACTGTTACCATAGCAACCAGACTAAACAAGGGCCAACGTCCATAAACATTACACAATGATTTTTTTTTCCACTTTATTTTGTTGAATGATGGTTTAAACTGGAAAAAATGTGTCAGTCGAGTGTTAATTGTCTTATTTGGTATATTATTAGGTACTAATTTGCTTTTTGACATCAGAGGGATTCAGTTTTAGACCTTGGCTCTACTTTCAGTCATTATTTTTATTTTTATTTTTTATTATAGTTTTCTACATATATGTGGTATATTTACCACAGGAGCCCTCCCACCAAACTAAGACAGAATTAGAAAATCACGAGAACCTGTCATAGACGAACTATTTCTTAGTTTAACAGGGCCGGCCTGTGGCATAAAAACTCTAAGCAAATGTTAAGGGCCCCCACCAACAGGGGGCAACATGTTGTACTGGGCTGCACCCCGACCAGGAAGAGGCCATGAACACAAGTTAAAATGTAAACTATTCAAATAAGTTTATTAAACACAATAAGACGTCTAAAATGCACCTGAAACCAGGAAATACTGTGATTTATTAAACATTTCTTGGCGGAGGCCCCTTAAAATGTGTCGATTTCTAATTATAAAAACAAAAATGTAAATGCTGATGACTGATTCTGGATCTGTAGTGGAGCAGGCCACTTTTGATCACTCCTGATTTTTTATTATTTATTATTTTACATTAAGTCGATATATTTGGGGCCACATAACAGTTTTCTTTAGGGCCTCCAGATACCTAGAGCCGGCCCTGGACTTCTATCATTTACAAGAAAATGTGTTCTAAAACATTTGATTGTAGGCAGTTTTTTAAATACATTTTTGTGTTTTATGTTTAAATTGAAGCAGACGAACCATGTTTTCATTAATGTTTAAATACAAGTTACAGCGATTGGCTCCTTGAATAGTTTCTACATTTTAGTTTCCTGATGTGTCCGTGGCGTCTTATTCGAGTTGCGTTCGCTCCAGGGCTGTGGGAAAGTGAAGTGTCGTGTCGTACGTTTAGACTGTTAGAAAGTGTTTAAAAAGAGCACACGACCTCTTTGGCTCCAGCGACGGCGCACAGATTTACCAAAACACAGACGAATCTCACAGTCGTAGAAAAGACGACGAGAACATGAGCCTCAACAAAGCTCCTCCCTCGTCCTGAAGGCTCTGGGTCTCGGTGAAGCAGAACTAACCGGGTTCTTCGGGTGTTCAAAGCTCCGCCCCTCTCTCGCGCAGGTGTTCAAAGCTCCGCCCCTCTCTCTCAGGTGTCCAAAGCCCCGCCCCCTCTCTGCTCTGGGAGGAGGAAGTCTGGTGGAGTAGGCCCGGGGTCGCAGGAGTCCACGGACCAGGATTCTGACGGCAGAAAACTGAGACGAACAGAGAGGAAAACCATGGATGTATTAAATGAACTGGATAAGACACGCCCCCTCTGTCTGTGGTCCCAGATTGATTAGTGGCCGTGCGAGGTACTGCAGCCTCTTGGGCCCAGCCTTTTTCTACAATTGCACATTATAATTGCAGACAGTACTGAATTATTATCGTTATTTAAATAAAATAGAAGGAAATGTTCTTTTCTACCGTTTCTAAAATCACAGAAATTACCGTTTTTATATGAAGTGACGTCACCGCAAACATGTGTGAGTCACGTGAACGAGCGTTGGACGATACAAACAGAAGCTCGTGGAAAAGGCTCGACTAGAGACACCTGTGAGTTGTATTTTATTTCATTTCAGACGCTTTCTTGCGTGATCTGACATGAAGAATACAATTACAATCACACAAGCTAACGTTAGCACAGAAACTTGCAGCTGCGTGGTCGCTCCCTCAAAGCATCATGGGGGATTGTCGTCACGTGGCGCCCTAAAGCAAAGATGGCCGCCTCCGTATCAGGAAGTAAATGCGGAAGTAAGACATTTTTTTGGGGTCATGCGCCAATGAGCTCAGGCCACAGGGAGGAACAGGGCGCCATTTTGGATTCATCTTCCAGGTTTAATTATAGTTCTATGAGGAAAACAGTCATTCTAACGCAGTGTTTCCCAACCAGAGGTACGGGGACCCCAAGGGGCACGTGAGGAATTACAGGGGGCACTTGGAACCGTTTCTGGTTTTAAAAGAACAAGAAATGTGCTTTTATCTGAATAAAACGTGTAATTAGTTGTCATTTTAGCATCTTTTTGGAGTATCTTGGACCATAAACATAATTAAAACACAAAATATAATAGTAATAATTGACAATATGTGACTAGTAAACCCATTTATTTGTCTGAAACTGAAGTTAAGGGGAACTCTGAGTGTGAGACAAAGCTTAGGGAGAACTTGAGCCTAAAAGGGTTGGGAATCACTGTTCAGGTTTAAAGGGCCCCTGACAGGTTGGACGACTCATTTGACAAAAATGCAGTTAAGATAAACATGATTCAAATTATGTTAAAAATTTTCAAAAATTTCATTGTGGTTTAGCAATTGTTTAGATTTTTTGTCTTACTTCCTGGTTGTAAATGATGACATCACACTAGGAAATTACCCAGAATCCATCCTGTACACGGGGCCAAAACTCAGATGTTAACACCTTTATTTTGTTGAATTCATGTATAAATGTTCAAAAAATGTAATTTATTTTGTGTACATTTTGTGTAACCTTTGTCTCCCCAGTGTGATGTCATCAATTTGTTTACTTCCTGTAATTTTGAACAGATTTTTCAACATTTCTTCACAAATAGCTGCTTGATTGGCGTAAAACTATAATTTATATTTACAAGTAACAAGTATTAACACACCAAATAAAGTCAAAATTAGAGAATCATGAAAACCTGTCATGTGCACTTTAACTGTGAAGTCTGGGTGTCATTTCTGTGGCGCGTCAAACATTCAAGGCGCCAGAGTTAAAAAATCAGAACGTTTGGCATAATTCCAACCAATCAAGGGCTTCCTCTGGAGCAGCAGCCAATCATTCGAGGAGCAGTCACTGCAGAAGTCAGTGACAGGTGGATTGGTGTTTAGCTCAAACATGTGTCCAGGGTCAAACTCTGACTCTGGACGTTTCATAAACGTATAAGAGGCGTCAGCAGATTCTGACGCCGCGGTCTGAACGCACCATGTGTTTTACAGTAAGAAAAGGTGCATTCAAGTCACTTTTTTATGTATTAGTGCTGAGGAAAAACTTTAAGAGGAGGAGGTTGTTGTGCAGCCACGCTCTGATCTGTTCAGAATGGGTTTATTGCCGTTGTCAGTGTCAAAATTCACAAACAGCAACTTGCTTCGGCATAAGGCGCAACATAAAACAATGAATAAAATATAAAAAAATATATAAAAGAGGTGTGCATTAGATTAAGAAAAGAACTAATAAAATAAAGTAGACAAAGATAGACTAAACATGTTGGACGCAGAGGCAGTGAATCCTCTGGTCCATGTTCACCCTCCACAGGTGTCTCAGACTTCACGGTCCTGACCTGAGGCCACGAGGTCAAACAGTCTCCACAAAGCACTTCCTCTTGTAGATCAGACAAATACCAACGCAGTGCAGACCGGCCCGGCCCGCCCCCTCATCTCTGTAAAAGCCGCACTCAGAGTCTATTCAACAGGTCAAACTGCACCTCACTAAAACATACTGAACGGGATTTTACTAAACATCTTGCCTATTTGTCCACAGTTTGACAGTTTTCATAAAGTTTATAATGTCACTTCCTGGTTGGACATGAGCACAAATGTGACAGAGGTAATTCCACAACTGTTACCATAGCAACCAGACTGTAAAGGGCCAACATCCGTCCATTGTTTTGTTGAATGGTTTAAACTGTCAAAACATTTTGTCATTTGACTGAATTGTCTGTGTTTACAACTGTACGTCGCTTTTTGATGACATCACAGAGGGATTCCATTTTAGAACTCAGCACTACTTCCTGTCATTTTTCTACATTTCTTCGCAAACTGCAACTTTACAAATGTAAAACTGTGATAAATAAATGCCACAGGTGCCCTCCCACCAAACTACCTCAGAATTAGAACATTTCGAGAACCAGCAATAGACTTTTTCCCGCCTCGTTTATCTTTCCCGTTGATAAGAGCGGCGTCAGTGCTATGATGTGATCTAAATTCAAGTCAAATCATTTACATTTATTGATTTTTCACCAGATCCAACACAAAAGCTCTACTCACTTGTTGCTCTCCACTTGAGCGAGCGCCAGGCCGTGATTGGCTGGCTGGCTGTGCGTGGGCGGGGCCTGCAGGTGTCTGTCGAGCATGTGGGCGTGCTCCGGGGGCGTGTACTCAGGCTGCGAGTGGCTGCTGAATGTGTCGGGGGCGTGTCTCTGGGGGCTGAACTCCGGCGGCGATTGGCCGAAGGCGTTGGAGGCGTGCGATTGGCCGAAGGCGCTGGAGGCGTGGCTGCTGCTGCTGGAGGTGTTGGCGTCCAGCATTTCCAGGAGGAGGTCGTACGCCAGGACCACATTTTTCCTCTTCATCGTGGAGAGGTGGTCCATGCCTTTGTTACTGCCGGAGACAAAGATTATATTCTGAGCAACAAGTTTTCACAAATCCACAATGTTTTGGTTTAGATTAAGGTTCCTTAGTACAATGGTTCCCAAAGTGGGGGTCGCGAGGGGTGAGCTGGGGGTCACGAGATGATTTCAAGACCTAATTTTAATAAATATTACACTGTATTTGGTCTATTTTTTATTAAGAATAGTATATTTTTTGTGAAATAGGGTCCAATAAGACAAAACTATTCAAATAACCAAAATTAACACGCTTTGACACTTAAAATTATTGATACTGTCATTTTCATGTCGCTTTGGGGGTCCCGAGTTGGTTACATGGCTACTTTGGGGGTCCCAGCCAGAAAAGTCTGGGAACCCCTGCACTAGTAAACTATTTATAATGCATTAATAAGCGCTTGTTATGTGTTTATAAGCACTTATGAGGCATTTATTAGTGTGATAATTGAAAATAATGTAATATGCAGCTCATTGATGCTCTGTACATGTGGTTTATTCACTCAAACATGTTTTGGCTGATGGATTATAAACATGTATAAGGCCTTATAAGTGCATAAACAAACCATTAGTGCTTATTAACATCTTATAAATAGTTAACTAAGGAACCTTAATCTAAAGCGTTACCTTTTGATGTTTTATTGGCCTCTTTTTTTACAGCATTAAGAGTCATTAAATTCGTTTTGGCAAAAATAAGGCCTGAAAATACATATAAAAGCATTAAAGTCTATCTGACAGGTTCGACACATTTCACTAAAACGTAGTAATCATGATTAATATTTAAGATTTTACTAAACATTTTGCCCATTTGTCTCCAGTTTGACAGTTTTTGTAAAGTTTATGATGTCACTTCCTGGTTGAACTGGTTGAGCTGCAAATATGACAAAGTTAGAGGTAATTCTACAGCTGTTACCATAGCAACCAGAGTGTAAACAAGGGCCAACATCCACATACATTAAACAATAGTTATGATTTGGCAAATATTTATACCCAATAAGACCTTTAATTTGTTGAATGACTGTTTAAACTGCAAAAGAATGCGTCAGTTTTGTGTAAACTGTTCAGACCAGAGTGGAGTTTATGTTCTGGTCGTTCTGCTGCTCAGTGTGACAGTTATGATCCAGTACTTTGACATGACGAAAGTGTAAAACGAAACAAACCATGACATTTGATTAGCTGAACCTGCACAAACCCTGTCTTTGTCCACGCTCTGTTGGAAACGCCTAAGAAGTTGTTTCTTTGTGGATGGAATAAACGTATAAAACTAAACAAAGTGGTTCTCTCTGATCCGTGCAGTGAGGCAGAACCAGGAGCACAAAGTACAACGGTTTTTAGGCTTCACATGTGTCAAGTTCTGTAGTGAAGGCAACGCAGGGTGAACCTGACGAACCCAGAGGAGAACGCAGGCTCAGCTCAGGACTGTACATTAAACATCAGCAGCAGGTTGAAAATCTTTGAAAACAAAATCTTTGCCTGCATTTACATGTACACAATCAAAATAAATGTTAAGTATTGTAGTTACCATTTTAGATCATTTTAACTTTTTAACTGCACTCATTAGATTTAAGACATTTGAAATGATTTTGATCCCATTTTCTTAAGGCAAGACACTACAGGCAAAACTTTTTTTTTTTTTTTTTCAATTTTTGTTTTTTTGGTCAGTTTCATCGTCTTTCATGTGGAAACAACAAACGTGTCCAATCTGCTCCTAAAGATGTTTTATTCTTCCATTGAATCCACTTCATCCATAGATTTCTCTGGGACATTGTAACTTCAAAGGACGTTTTCTAAAAATGCATTTTTGTCCCTCGAGACATAAAGATCAGCCTTAAAGTAGATCCTACACCAAACTGTACAATCTGGACTCAACACGATTCTGATGAAACGAACAGAAGGATTTTTTGATATCTGATTCTAAAACTGATTTATTTAAATTTTAAGACAAAAAAATGAGGCAAAATTTGAATTTTTAGGACAATTTTCAGTCCAATCTAGTTACTTAAAAACTTAAACTACGTAACAACTTCAACTACTCAAAAACTAAATAAGAAATCCAAATCCCCTCTGTACATTTTTTTTGTTACTAATTTGTTACAAAATGAACCAAGAAATTTAAACCTGGTTCTGTCCATTTTTCAGGTTTAAATGTCCCAAATATGTGGATTTTGGACCATTTTTTCACATAAAATACCTTATTTCTACATGAAAACATGACATGATGAAAAACTTGTAATGCATTTTTTTCTTACATTTATGTGACTAAACTACAGCAAAAGTTTACAATTTATATCTTTAATTTTAAGAGTTTTTCCTGTTCACCTGCAGCGTCTCGACTTAATTAAGCTTTAGTTTTTAACAGAGCCTATAGTTTTTATCAAACATTTCAAACTTACATCTACAGTTGAGTTTCTTTAAAGCTCTTTTGGACACAGCACACACAGAGGGCTTCTGCTCCGACTGTGACGACAACGACCTGCACCTGTCGCTCTGAGCTAACGACTGCAGGAGCTGAAGGGTTCAAGTCGGACCAGCGCCCTCTGCTGACGCTCACTATATTACATTTTTTCTCTATTGGTTTGGCTCATTTCTTGAAACAGAAATTACATTTTCAAAATAACACGGACAATCCTCCAAAGCTCTGGGCGACGGTTCACAACAGAATGGACCTTCTCCTTCATTTGATCAAAGGCCGTGTTCATGTCTCAGTCGTCTCAGAGCGTCTTTGCAGATGATTAAGTACAAGTGACCCACAGTTAACAGAGACATTTAGCACATTTGTCAAATCAATAGATCCTGTAGATCAGGGGTGTCCAAACTTTTTCCATCGAGTGCCACATATTGAAATATAGACCAAGCGGAGGGCCACAAATCAATCGTGAAACGTTAAAAAAAGCTGCATTTATCTGATGTTTTAAGCACCACCACATTTACATTCAGTGTCATTGCCTTAATATCAGTCTGTCTTGCACCAAAATGTTAGTTATTTAGGTTAGAATTGTAGAAAATCTGAAATGTGCTGTAAATAGTAATTCTCAGGACAATGTGGGCCAGTTCACCAGGAAGCCTGAGGGCCAAGAAAAGTTGGTCTGAGGGCCGCATTTGGTCCCCAGGCCTGAGTTTGTACATGCCTGCTGTAGATCCAAACTGATGAGCTGATTCTCTAATGATCATTCACTCCAAAACATGTGGCATGATCTCATTAAGTATCACACACACAACAGTCTGTTCAACTGTCAAAACCGGTCAAGAATAGAATAAGAATATAATACCAAATGCCAAATGCCAAATATGAATGTCTTGGAATATTTGATCAACTGAATTGAATAAGTCTTTGTTTTTTGATTTTGTGTTTGTTACGGTATTACAGTTTATTACTAATGTAAAGTTTCTTTTTACATGTGTCTGGAACTTACTTTATGTGTGAATACAATGGTTAGACTCTCCTTGGTACTATTTCTATATTACTAAACTATTATACTATTTCTGTTTAAAGAAATGAGCCACACCAATGGAGAAAAACTAACACGATCAGAAGTAAATCAGAACGTAAATTAAACACATATTTGACACAACAATATATTTCGATCTTTGATCACCTTTTTGGTACTTTTAATTGCGTTTTTTATAACTAATGTGTGTACAAAATGAATAAACCTGGTTCTGTCCATTTTTCAGATTAAATGTCCCAAATATGTGCATTTTTGGCCATTTTTACACATAAAATGCCTTATTTCTACCTGAAAACATGACATGATGACAAACTTGTAATACATTTTTTCTTACATTCATGTGACTAAACTACAGAAGTTTAACATTGATAAACTTCAATGTGTGGAAATATGGGGGAATAATTACTAAACAATTATTCAACCAATTTTTCTGCTACAAAAGAAAGCCATTAGAAGTGTTAATTATGCTAATTACTATGACCCAACAAATGCTCTTTTTATTAAATTAAAAACCTTAAAATTGCATGATCTTGTTGATCTTAACACTGCAATTGTGATGTATAAGGCACATAACCGTTTGCTCCTCACTGTCTCCAAGAGAAGTTCAAACCGAGAGAGACCGGGTACAACCTCAGAGGATCCAGTCTCTTTCAGAAGGAAATGTAAGGACTAACGTAAAAAATAGATGTATTTCTGTAAGAGGAGTTAATTTATGGAACAATTTGGAGGAGACATTAAAAGACTCTAAAAGTATTTACACTTTTAAAACAAAATTTAGATCCAATGTAATAAAAAAATATCAAGAAATGGAAAGAATGACTGTGTGAGTGTTTGTACAGATCAGTAACTGTTTTCTGTCTGTTTATATTATACATATTTATGTATATAAAAAGTGTTATAAGTGCCTGTGTTTATAGATTTCTATTATGTTCATCTGTCGCTCTCTGCACGTCATACTTAAGTTATTAGGGTTTGGCAAAATAAGTATTCAACTTCAGCCTAAACCCTTTCGGTCTGTAAAATGTTTTCTTTATTTATTCATATGCTTTTTTTTGTTGTTGTTTGTTTTGTTTTTTGTATTTCTATGGACCGAAGAAAAATAAACTAACTAAATATCTTTAAATACAGACTGGTCGGTGCGTGTTTACCTGACGTGTCGGATGTGGGACAGCAGCATGGTGAGGTGGCCCAGCCGGAGCGTCTGCTGCTGTGTGGACAGGCCCAGTTTGGAGATGGCCCACACCAGGGCGTCGATCACGGCGTCCAGCAAACGCAGCAGCTTGGCCCGGCTCTCCGCCTCCTCCGCCGTCTGAGGAGTCGAGTTACACAGGTCTGCACAAAACACACAAACGTCTTCAGCCCATTGAATTCATTAAGATCGCTAAATCTCTGGCTGAAATTTTAATAAAACAGATGATTAAAGTTTCGGTGAAGCTCCGTGTTCTTGTTCAGAGAGGCCCGTTGTGAAGATTTAGCACGTTTGCTCTTTAATAAGAAAGAATCAGAGAGATCAGTGAACAGATTCCACTTAGAACATTCAAATGAGTGAAATCTGAAGTTTTAGAGAACACTTTTTTATCTGTGAATGTTAAAATATAAAAGATAAAACTGAGGCGCTCAAAAGGGTCACATTATTTAAAAGCCTGTGTTAAAGGGATGAATATTTTGGGCCCTTGATGCTTCACGAAGATCAGAGACAAAGCACCTGACGTCACACAAATGTTACAAATGTGTGTGTGACTAAAGCGACTAAACGTGACAACAATGCGACTAAAAGCGACAAAAACACAAATAAAAATGTAATACATTGTCTTTGGATAATGTTAGATGATTATGATCTGGAAATATCATACTTTGGGTCTTGACAAGGCGAGTGACGAGCGTCGATAAACAGGAAACAGCTGATGCTAACGTGCTACAATCCTCAAAAACATGACAAAAAACGAGAAAAAGCAACTAAAAGCGAGGAAAAGCGACTACAAGCGAGGAAAAGTAACTACAGCGGCAGAAATGTGACTAAAAGTGTAAATGTGACTACAAGCAACTTGTTTGACTACAAGCAAACACCTGTTGCTTGTAGTCACATTTACACAATAAAATGTGACTAAAAACGGCACAAATGCGACTAAAACCGTCAAAAACACAACTACAAACTGCTACGCATTGTCTTTGGATAATGTTAGATGATTATGACCTGGAAATATCATATTTTATGTCAAAGCGAGTGCCGTGCGTCGATAAACAAGAAACAGCTAATGCTAACCTGCTTTGCTAGCTTTGTTTTGCTAAGAGCTAAACATCAGTGGAAATACAGCGCTTCATCACATGATCAAGTCAGAGTTTGGTGAATTCTTTTCTGTTTCCGTCTGCTTTTTGCGTCTGGTTTTGGAGCCCGAGAGACAAACCGCTTCGGGAGCTCGTTTATTCCAACTTTAATTCAGCGCTGTCCTGTTTCTGCTCCGAGTTCAACACCAGGGGGCAGCGAGGAGCAGACACGTCCATTATATCGTCTACATTTACTCAACAAAACAACGTTCATCTGCAAAAGCGGCGGAAATCTGACAGAAATTACACTTAACGGTGGAACAAAACTCCGGATTCAGTGCTTTTCGGACACGTTCAAACGCAGAGTTCAGGCACAGGAGTCTAACCCGCAACCTCCGGCGGCCGCGGCGACGGGGAGGACGGCGTGACCCGCTCGGATTAAATAACGGCGCGCGGTCCAGGCCCCGCTCGGAGTAAACAGCGGCGTCTTTCATGTGGAGGATGACTTTACAGAGACGCAGATTAAAGCTTTTGTTCCAGTCGTTTACGAGAGGATTTTAAAGGGGAATGACGGGGTTTATTTGAGGTAAAACGGTCACAAAACTGATACTTTTATGTCTTATTAAGGAGTAAATGTCACGAAGATTCACAATCTCATTTACAAGGCATTTTGGAGAACAGAAAGTCCACACGGAGAGGTCTGGTTTAGTCCTGGTTTAGTTCAGATGAAGAGTTAAAAAGAGTTCACTGACTAGATCTGGATGATAAAAATGGAATCGTGAGCTGGTCCCTGTGACTGTTTTTGTGAAATGTTGTTGACTGTTTGTGTCTTTAATGCAGCTGTCTGTTCAAACACACTTTTTCTCCTGTTGTTTAGCCTCTGAAGCCTCTGAGCAGATGACTTTATTTACCTCTTAAAGGCCAGAGCTGCACGATTAAACCAAATCCACACAAAAACACAATTGTGCAAGTGCAATAATTTCTTCCACAAACAACAAAATGTCTTGCTTTGATTTGAATAAAAGCTGCAAACATTGTAGTTTGGATTTGTACAAACATGTTCTGAAACAAGTGACAAAAGTGTGACCAAAAGAGATAAAAATGTGTTCAAAAGTGCCAAAAATACGGCTACACAATGCAAATGCAAAATGTGACTAAAAGTGACAAAAACGTGACTAAAAACGACAAAAAAGAGACTACCGTAAATGTGACGTGACAAAAACACAACTAAAAGCTACAAAATTGTGTTTAAAATGTGACTTTGAACAGAATCCTTTTATTAAAACATTAATCACAATCTAATCACAATGGCACTGGTCAGAAAAATCACAATTAGATATTTTTCTTAAATGGTGCAGCTCTATTAAAGACAATAGAAAAAATGCATTTCTCCATAAGATCCTGCACCAAACGGTACAATCTGGACTCAACAAGATTTAGACAAAATGGACACAAGGATTTGTTCAAATCTAATTCTAAAACTGATTTATTAAAGTTTTAAGTAAAAAAAAAATGGGGGAAATTTTAATTTTTATGGCAATTTTCGGTCCAATCTAGTTTACTCCAAAAATAAATAAGAAATCCAAAATACTCCAATTTTTTGTAACTAATGTGTTACTAAATGAACCAAGAAATTTAAACCTGGTTCTGTCCATTTTTCAGATTTAAATGTCCCAAATATGTGGATTTTATTCTTAATTTCTTATTCCTGTAACTGCAGTTTGGTTGAAGAAACAACGCAAACGTGTAAAAAATAAAGTTTGCAAATCATCGTTGTCTTTTTATGAACGCAAACCCCACAGTACGACTCTGAACAATCATTGAGTTTGATCAAAAACGTCTGAAAGATCTGTGAACCCTCTGCAGTGTGTGTGTGTGTGTGTGTGTGTGTGTTGTATTGTGTTGTATTGTGTTGTGTGTTGCATTTGTGTCCTTGCTTAGGCCAATTTTGGGGACATGAGTCAGAATACACACCAGTAGATTGGGGACCCAAATCCAAATGGGGACAAAAACCATGGTCCCCAATTAGATTTCATTGAAAATGCCATCTCCAAGCTCTAAAATACATTTCCCTCTTAAAATCTCAACTGTCCCTAAAAGTGACTTATTTCAGTTTTTGTGTGTGTGTGTGATTTCAAACTGCCCCCACTCAATTTGTGTATCCCTCAACATTTCCCCCTGGTGGTTGTGTGTGGAATTGCACATGTCCCCAAATGGAGGTTGTGTGTAACGTCAGACCTGTATTTATACCAGAACAGAAGTCCCAATTCAACAGTTTGAACAGTAGCCAGATCCAAACGTGTTTTCTTCTATGATCTGATGGATCTGTGTTACTTTACATCAATTAGACCAAGCCAAAATTTGCAGTGTTGGGCCACCTGTGTTGAAATGGCAAGCACAAGGGGAAAAGGGCGGAGCAAACTTAGAAAGTAACACGGGAAAACAACATGATTGGCGGGAAATGTTTGCTCCTCCTAATTAATCGTAGAAAGGGTTTCAGGGGTTGTCATCCGGACACTGTTTGAACATTGAGACGTTTCACTTTTATCCAAAAGTCATTGTCAATCAGAGAGCTGGTATTGGAACTCGGGCTTATATGCTCCTCTAAGTACTGGGAGTCCTGCCCACAGGGAGGAGTCACTGAACGCCTGTCTTTGTTTGGAAAATTGTTTGTCTAGTGTCACCTGAAACTTGATAATTGGCCTGCCTTTGTTAGTTTAATAGTTGGCCTTGCCCAGTATTAAACTAACAAAGGCAGAATTAAACTAACAAAGGCAGAATTCTGGAATTTTGGGCAAGGTACCTTAGATCTGGTACAGGAGCTTGAGAATACAGCCAGGAAATTAGCAAACAACAGAAAGCACCTCCGGTTTAACTTGAGGTGTAGACAGAGTAACATAATTCCGAGGAGCCTACAGATCAAATCCCCAGTTAAAGGACACAGAGCAGAGAAGACTTGGAGAAGAAATCTGATGCAGATGCTTAGTGAAAGAATTAGGAGAACAACACCAAAATAGATAAACTGAGGTACAGAATGGAAATTATTCAGAAGAAACTTATGAGCATTGTCCCTGAAGATATTCTCAGAAGAGTGTTAGATTTTACACAGATCGCACAGGGAGCACAGCACAAGAAAAGTAAGGAACAACAAATCAAGAAGTTCTCCTCACTTTTGGAAAAGATCAACACTAGTAAAGATCAGCATAACAAGAGGTTAGGGACAGCCCAAGGTGAGACAAGTATTAACAGGAAGAGCTGGATCAAAAACCTTTCTCAGGCAGAAATAGAAGTTTTTTTCCAAAGGACTCAATTTCTCAGTCACCACCAACCATATCCCAACAACAGATTACATCACAGCCACAGAGACAGGCATCTGTTAAGGCATTGAGACTGAATGTAGATGTGGTGGTGTTTAAAACATCAGATAAATGCAACTTTTTTTAACGTTTCGCGATTGATTTGTGGCCCTCCGCTTGGTCTATATTTCAATATGTGGCCCTCGCTGGAAAATGTTTGGACACCCCTATTATAGACTGTGTACAGAAGCTTGAGAAGGAGGAGTTGATTGACAGGCCTCTGTACTACTGTACTGTACTGTACGACTGTATCCTGGTGAAGCCATTCCATGTATTTATGGCCTTCCCAAAATCCACAATGAGAATGTCCCATTGAGACCCATGGTGTGTAGCACGGACTCCATCACATACAATGTGGCTAAACACTTGACCACCATCTTGGCTCGGTTAGTGGGAAACTCAGAACATTGTGTGGAAAACACACAGCACTTTGTGAGCAAAGTGAGACACCTCCGAATGGACCCAAATGACGTTATGGTCTCGTATGATGTGGTGTTCCCCCTTTCACTTGTATTCCAACCTCGGAGGCAGTGGCAGCAGTGAGGATGCGACTGCAGGAGGACTCAACCCTACCGGAAAGGACCAAACTCACACCTGAACACATCTGCCAATTATTGGATCTGCCTTAACACAACTCACTTCCAATTCAGGGGACACTTTTACAGACAGATCCACAGCTGTGCTATGGGCTCTCCGGTCTCCCCGATTGTAACTAACCTTTAAATGGAACACTTTGAGAGGAAGGCTCTGACCTCCTTCCTGGGCACACCTCCTAGCCTCTGGCTGCGTGCGTGGATGATACCTTTGTGATAATCAAGAAACAAGAGCTGGAAACGTTCTCTGAGCATATCAGTGGGTTGGATGTATACATCAAGTTCACCCGAGAAGATGCTACGGACAACCGGTTGGCGTTTCTTGATTGCTCCACAATCAGAGAGGAAGGCAGCCTTCAGACAGAACTGTACAGGAAACCCAGAACACAGACAGGACTTATTGTTCGGGTCTAACCACCCACTGCAGCACAAGTTGGGAGTGATCAGGACACTACAACACAGAGCCCACAAAGTACCCACCAGCTCAGAGGGGAGAAAGAAGGAGGAAGAACACGTCCAACGCGCCCTCTCAGGGTGTGGTTATCCCAACTGGGCCTTTAACAAAGTCAGAAGAGCCAAGAAACAGGACAAAAAGGATAAAGATCCTAGCAGGAGGGGGGTCTCTATCCCCTATGTCTCGGGCCTGTCTGAGTTTCAAAGGATTTTTAGACAACACGACATCCCTGTTTATTTCAAACCTGGCAACACACTTAAACAGAAACTGGTCCATCCCAAAGACAAGAGGCCGACAGAGAAACAGAGCAATGTAGTTTATTTGATAGAGTGCAGTGAGGACAGTTGTAAAGAACGTTACATAGGAGAGACCAAACAGCCATTGCACAAAAGGCTGTACCAACATAGAAGATCTACCTCTACGGGACCGCAAAGTGCAGTCCATCTGCACCTAAAAGCTACAAACCACTCGTTTGAGGACAGTGAGGTGAAGATATTGAGCAGAGAGAAGAACTGGTTTGAAAGAGGGGTAAAGGAGGCTATTTTTGTCAAAAGAGAGAATCCGTCTCTAAACAGGAATCGGGGTTTAAGATTTAATTTGGCTAAGATTTATGACAGCCTCCTAACACCTTGGTCCAAATCAATAGGCCAGTCAAATGCTAATGAGGTCATCAGCAGTGATGAGGGAGCAACAGCCATCAATAGAAAAATAGATATAAGACAATAATAGATCTTAGCCACAGGTGAAACTGGGCAGGGCCAACTATTAAACTAACAAAGGCAGGCCAATTATCAAATTTCAGGTGACACTAGACAAACAATTTTCCAAACAAAGACAGGCGTTCAGTGACTCCTCCCTGGGGGCAGGACTCTACTTAGAGGAGCATATAAGCCACAGTTCCCATACCAGCTCTCTGATTGACAATGACTTTGGGATAAAAGTCGAAACGTCTCGATCTTCAAACAGCTTCCGGATGATAACCCCTGAAACCCTTTCTACGATGAACCACACCTGGACAAATGAGGGTTTACATCGACGCTCCAAATTAAGCTCCTGTTCCCATGAGAAGAAAACTTAAACCACACCATTTCAAGGTAAGGAAACGTTAAAAGTTTGTTTTAAATTAAAGCTATAAACATAATTACATCATTAAAGCATTTTACAATGTGGAGCAACATGTTTAATATAAAAGGAAGATAAAATGCTCTGGCAAATGTGGATCTACAGGCCTTCATCCAAATCCATCAGCACATTGTGCTAGCAAGTAGCAAGTAGCAATTGCTACGATAGCTTATTGAAAACATGCAAGCTACTAAGCCAGCTATAAGTCTTTGTCTTTAAACCTTACATTTGCCTGAGATGTTTTTTGGGTTGGGACTTTTCTATAAATAATTCAATTTGGAATGTGAAAAAAATAAATACATATGCACTTGCACATGTGGATGTACATGCCATGATTCAAATTAACAAACAATTTGCAATTGCTAAGTTAGCTGTTTTACCATTACTACTTATCTTGAACAATGCTTTTTGCATTTTTTTAAAGGGTGTGATCATTTGGAGCCCTGAAAGACTTTACTTTGGATGAAGAAATGACACATAACTACGGGGATGCTGAGGCCATGGCGTAAGGAGGTAGGTATTCACCTTATTCCACGCCCACTTTTGCCTCTTTTCGCTCCGTAACAGCACATCCAGTTTATCAGGATCTCGGTGGTGGATGAGGGAAAAGTCTTACTGCTAAAACATTATATAAAGTAGATTGATTTGTGTAAAATGTTCGCGAGCCACAATATGTCACATGCACCGATTTCCTGGGCCTGAAGCGGCTTTTTAGGTCGAGTAGAACTTATTTTTTACTGAGCTCGTCTTCCCCGTGTAACAGGAAAATAGACGCCCGCAGCAGATTCTAGAATAAGGTTATTATACGTAACTTTATGTTGTCAGTTTGTTACAGTTTCTTGTCTTGGCTCCAGGTAACTCAAAAAGTGTAAATGACTGAGCTACAGCTGCTAATACCAATCATGAGATAAGGCTTTGTTCATTAACAGTGCATCTTAGAGCTCCTGAGTATCTGCTATAGTGCAGGGCCAGGCCATATGCACTTCAATGACTGTCCCCAAATAGTCCCCATTCGAGTGTGAATGTGTGTGATGTCCCCAAAAATTATGTTCTATCAATAATATTAATGTAAATGACTCGGATAAACAGCTGTCCCCCATTAGTCCATCGTCAAGTGTGTAATGTGTGCGATGTCCCTCAAAGTCCCAATTAAAACTGTGATGTTATACAAGTTTAAAATCAGCTTATTATTATGGTATGAACACTTTAAATGTATTTCTATCATGTTTCAGGAGGGGTTCTTCACTGTTGCTGCTGAGACCAGAGACATCAACAAACCACAGGTGAGTGGTAATACTGAGAGGCAACAATAAAGAAACTTCCTGAATGTTTTGACTATTATAAATATTTTATATGCAAAGAAAAGCTGCACTACAATCCCCAGCAAACCACTGACACACTATGGCTTAATTTTGCACATGTCTTCAAAAATATATTTGTCCTGGCTGCCCAAATTCTCATTACTGCATCGGCCCATGACTGACTGTCCCCAGTTGGTCCCCATTCGAGTGTGTGAGTGTGTACAATGTCCCCAAAAGTCCTGTCCTATTAGTGTTACTATTGCTAAGGAGTTGACATAGAAGACGGTCCCCGGTTGGTCCCCATTCGAGTGTGTGAGTGTGTATGATGTCCCCAAAAGTCCTGTCCTATTAGTGTTACTATTGCTAAGGAGTTGACATAGAAGACGGTCCCCAGTTGGTCCCCATTCGAGTGTGTGAGTGTGTACAATGTCCCCAAAAGTCTGGGCAAAAATGGTGGTGTTATTGCATATACAATTTTATTTTGCATAAGCATTGTTGATATATAGGCAAATTAATTACAATTCTATTTCAGGAGCAGTTCCTCCTGATGTTGCTGATGAGACGAGGGACATTGGCAAACCACAGGTATGAGTCTCAATATTGACTGGTAACTGGAAATCCACTCCAGTCTGGAGTTACAATTGTACTGTTCCATAGACTGTATAAAAAACACTGGACATCCCGAGCTGCTGCCGCCACGTTCCAAACAGGAAGTATCCATGGAGGCTGTTCTGGCTCCTTCAAGCCGAGCTCCATTCTCTTTCTATTGGGACATTAGTGTCTTTACTCTGAAACGGCTTCTGTCAAACTCACATGTGGAACTAAACTTACTCACTCCACATGATCCTGTGTTTGATTAAAGTTATGTTCTTCACAAATCAACTTATTACAATAATAACTGACCAATCAGGTGCTTCCTTTTCCAGGGGTCGGTTTCGCTCATGTTAGCAACAGGTTTGATTGACAGCTAGCGCCACACGTTGCCGCCGTCTCCTCCTACCGAGGGGTGGAAACCGTTAACAACCTCGCTCCTGATTGGTCCGTGTGGTTACCAAGATACGCACTTGGATTTCCAAATATGGAGTATGGCTCCACTTTAGCCGCTATAACTGCTAGCTCCACTTTTGCCGCTATAACTGCTAGCTCCACTTTAACCACTATAACTTTTAGCTGCGATTTGCTTCATTTGGCTGGAGTCAAACGCTACGACATCGTCCAGTGATTTTTATACGGTCTATGTACTGTCCCCAGTAAACCACTGACACACTGTGGCTTCATTTGAACTGATTACTTATCCTTTCCTTTCTCTGACACATCTTTCTCTCTCTCCAGCGAACATCTACTCCTGACATCACTGAGAGAACCAAAATCAGGTAAGAGTTGGTTTTACAAAAGACAATCAATTAATGTGTATATTTGTGTCTTCTACATTACATCATCTGCAGTAGATTATTTACATAAAATACCTTGATTGTCCCCAGTTGGTCTCCATTATAGTGCACAGGTGTGTATTACGTCCCCAATAGGTCTTGTCCTCTGAGTATTACTATTGTTACATGGCTCAGATAAACAACTGTCCCCAATTGGTCCCCATTCGAGTGTGTGATTGTGTATGATGTCCCCAAAAGTCCTGTCCTATCAGTATTACTATTGTTACATTGATCAGTTAAACAACTGTCCCCAGTTGGTCCCCATTCGAGTGTGTGAGTGTATACAATGTCCCTAAAGTCTTGTCCTATTAGTATTACTATTGTTACATTGATCAGCTAAACAACTGTCCCCAATTGGTCCCCATTCGAGTGTGTGAGTGTGTATGATGTCCCCAAAAGTCCTGTCCTATCAATATTACTATTGTTACATTGATCAGCTAAACAACTGTCCCCAGTTGGTCCCCATTCGAGTGTGTCAGTGTGTATGATGTCCCCAAAAGTCCTGTCCTATCAGTATTACTATTGTTCTGGGGTTGACATAGAAGACGGTCCCCAGTTGGTCCCCATTCGAGTGTGTGAGTGTGTATGATGTCCCCAAAAGTCCTGTCCTATCAGTATTAATATTGCTAAGGGCTTCAAATAACTAACTGTCCCCAATTAGTTCCCATCCCATGTGTAAGTGTGTTTAATGTCCTCAAAAGTCAACTCTTACTTATGAGTCTGTATTGAATGGCAGTATTTCTTTGTATATTGTTATTGTGTTATTGTGTTATTGTTGCCAGGAAGAGCTTGAGACAGACAGCCCAAGAATCAAGAATCGTTTTTCAAGAAAAATACCTGAAGAATTGGATAAAACCACAGACTGCAGTGATGTTTGCTTCTATTCCTCACTCACTGACAAGACGTTAATCAGAGACAGAGGAGGACATTATCAACGACAAGAAATGCCAGACTATCCACTTTAACACAGAGTCCAAGAAAGTACAGTCCTGATACCCCCAAAAAGACAAAGGTCCCACAGCTCCAACACTCAAGATCAACCTTCAGATTCCTTTGTCAAAGTAGCCACCTTCAAAAAAAGAAATACAAAGAGACTCATGAAAAGATTTTCAGGGGGTTGTCATCCGGACAGTTTTTGAAAATCAAGACTTTCAACTTCCATCCAGAAGTCATTATCAATCAGTGAGTGAACCTTTTTTGTTGCTGTCCAATGTCCCAAGAACTCAAAAGATGACACCAAACCATAATTTGCCCACAACACTCAGGTGGTCAAGGAGGGAAATGAGTTTTGGAGTCAAGGTTGTAGAATAGAGTGCATTTTACCCAAACACAACCATATGCTGTAGAACATAGACAGTGGGAGGAGTCACCCTAGTGTACACTGACTCCAGTCCGGTAGCAGACGCCTGTCACACCAGCTCTGGTTCACTGCGGTCTGTTTTTGATGAAAGCCACATAGATTTACCTGGTTTCGCGCAAGAAACACTCGTCAAATGATGAAAGCTGCACCAGACGCTGTGGCGTCCGGCAAAAGTAGACTTCTTGTGGATTCTTTCCTCAAACCTGCGGCCCAGAGCTCAGAGGTCGGTGTAACACAAGCATTGATTTTAAGCACTTTCTAAGTCTTGTGGGACCTGCGTGGGCCCCAAAGCCGGACCGGAGTCAGTGTGCATCAGGGGTTAAACATTATTTAAGAACCCGGATGACCTATGTACAGTATCCTGTATATCTGTTCAATCGATCAAAAACATACTTGTAAGGTATGCACTTATTTATCAGTTTATTTTTATATTTTGGAATATAACAATTGAAAGAAATAATAAAAATGCTTGTGGTTTGATACCATTTTAATTCATGATTATGTTGATTGCGTTGGTTTTGTTGGTTTCATGTACCATTTAAACTGGCACATGAAACATGTTTGTCATTATTCTGAAGTTACTTGTATAAAATATGGTTTATAACATATTTACTAAGTTTTTATGACAAAAGAAATAAAGACCTCAAACTGGACATTTATGAGTTTGTGTATGTGTCCTCAAAATGCACCTTAAAATTCTTTGTCCCCAATGTGAAGGTTAAAAAACTCATGGGACACAAGTTGTGAAAAAGTACAATCTAAGGTGATTTTGTGAATCTGGAGAGTCAAATGAAAAAAATGGCTCTGACAGAATCTTTCTAACTCATTCAGAAAGGGTAGTCCCCAAAGGGGGGGTTCTAGGTTTGCGACCCCAAAATGCCTCTAAGCGAGTATACGTGTGTTGTATTGTGTTGTGTGTTGTATGTCATACTCACTGTTGTATTGTGTTGTATTGTGTTGTGTGTTGCATTTGTGTGTTGTTTTGTGTGTTGTGTGTGTTGTATTGTATTGTGTGTCAAACTCACTGGAGTGTGTTGTACGTTGTTTTGTGCGTTGTGTCGTGTGTGTTGTTTTTGTGTGAGTTATTTGTGTGTTGTATTTGTTGTGCGTTGTGTTGTGTGTTGTGTTGTATTATGTGTTGTGTGTGTTGTTTGTGTGTTGTGTGTGTTGTATTGTGTGTTGTTTGTTTTGTGTGTTGTATTGTGCGTTGTTTGTGTTGTGTGTTGTGTTGTGTGCATTGTATTGTGCGCTTTTGTGTGTGTTGTGTGTTGTGTTGGACTCACTGGAGTTGAGCAGGATCATGGCCTTGAGGCACACGTACTCTTCTCTCTGTAGTGTGTTGTATTTGTGTGTTGTGTGTTGTGTGTTGTTGTGTGTTGTGTGTTGTGTTGGACTCACTGGAGTTGAGCAGGATCATGGCCTTGAGGCACACGTACTCTTCTCTCTGTAGTGTGTTGTATTTCTGTGTTATCTTTGTGCATTGTGTGTTGTATTTGTGTGTTGTGTGTTGTGTGTTGTTGTGTGTTGTGTGTTGTGTTGGACTCACTGGAGTTGAGCAGGATCATGACCTTGAGGCACACGTACTCTTCTCTCTGTAGTGTGTTGTATTTCTGTGTTGTATTTGTGTGTTGTGTCGTGTGTTGTATTGTGTGTTGTTGTGTGTTGTGTGTTGTGTCAGACTCACTGGAGTTGAGCAGGATCATGACCTTGAGGCACACGTACTCTTCTCTCTGTAGTGTGTTGTATTTCTGTGTTGTATTTGTGTGTTGTGTCGTGTGTTGTATTGTGTGTTGTTGTGTGTTGTGTGTATTGTGTGTTGTTGTGTGTTGTGTGTTGTGTTGGACTCACTGGAGTTGAGCAGGATCATGGCCTTGAGGCACACGTACTCTTCTCTCTGTAGTGTGTTGTATTTGTGTGTTGTGTGTTGTTGTGTGTTGTGTGTTGTGTTGGACTCACTGGAGTTGAGCAGGATCATGACCTTGAGGCACACGTACTCTTCTCTCTGTAGTGTGTTGTATTTCTGTGTTATCTTTGTGCATTGTGTGTTGTGTTGTGTGTTGTGTTGTGTGTTGTTGTGTGTTGTGTGTTGTGTCGGACTCACTGGAGTTGAGCAGGATCATGACCTTGAGGCACACGTACTCTTCTCTCTGTAGTGTGTTGTATTTCTGTGTTGTATTTGTGTGTTGTGTCGTGTGTTGTATTGTGTGTTGTTGTGTGTTGTGTGTTGTGTCAGACTCACTGGAGTTGAGCAGGATCATGACCTTGAGGCACACGTACTCTTCTCTCTGTAGTGTGTTGTATTTCTGTGTTATCTTTGTGCATTGTGTGTTGTGTTGTGTGTTGTGTTGTGTGTTGTTGTGTGTTGTGTGTTGTGTCGGACTCACTGGAGTTGAGCAGGATCATGACCTTGAGGCACACGTACTCTTCTCTCTGTAGTGTGTTGTATTTCTGTGTTATCTTTGTGCATTGTGTGTTGTGTTGTGTGTTGTGTTGTGTGTTGTTGTGTGTTGTGTGTTGTGTCGGACTCACTGGAGTTGAGCAGGATCATGACCTTGAGGCACACGTACTCTTCTCTCTGTAGTGTGTTGTATTTCTGTGTTGTATTGTGTGTTGTTGTGTGTTGTGTGTGTTGTGTGTTGTTGTGTGTTGTGTGTTGTGTCGGACTCACTGGAGTTGAGCAGGATCATGACCTTGAGGCACACGTACTCTTCTCTCTGTAGTGTGTTGTATTTGTGTGTTGTGTGTGTTGTGTGTTGTTGTGTGTTGTGTGTTGTGTTGGACTCACTGGAGTTGAGCAGGATCATGGCCTTGAGGCACACGTACTCTTCTCGCTGTAGTGTGTTGTATTTGTGTGTTGTGTGTTGTGTGTTGTTGTGTGTTGTGTGTTGTGTTGGACTCACTGGAGTTGAGCAGGATCATGACCTTGAGGCACACGTACTCTTCTCTCTGTAGTGTGTTGTATTTCTGTGTTATCTTTGTGCATTGTGTGTTGTGTTGTGTGTTGTTGTGTGTTGTGTGTTGTGTCGGACTCACTGGAGTTGAGCAGGATCATGACCTTGAGGCACACGTACTCTTCTCTCTGTAGTGTGTTGTATTTCTGTGTTGTATTTGTGTGTTGTGTCGTGTGTTGTATTGTGTGTTGTTGTGTGTTGTGTGTTGTGTGTTGTGTCAGACTCACTGGAGTTGAGCAGGATCATGACCTTGAGGCACACGTACTCTTCTCTCTGTAGTGTGTTGTATTTCTGTGTTGTATTGTGTGTTGTTGTGTGTTGTGTGTGTTGTGTGTTGTTGTGTGTTGTGTGTTGTGTTGGACTCACTGGAGTTGAGCAGGATCATGACCTTGAGGCACACGTACTCTTCTCTCTGTAGTGTGTTGTATTTCTGTGTTGTATTTGTGTGTTGTGTCGTGTGTTGTATTGTGTGTTGTTGTGTGTTGTGTGTATTGTGTGTTGTTGTGTGTTGTGTGTTGTGTTGGACTCACTGGAGTTGAGCAGGATCATGACCTTGAGGCACACGTACTCTTCTCTCTGTAGTGTGTTGTATTTCTGTGTTATCTTTGTGCATTGTGTGTTGTGTTGTGTGTTGTGTTGTGTGTTGTTGTGTGTTGTGTGTTGTGTCGGACTCACTGGAGTTGAGCAGGATCATGACCTTGAGGCACACGTACTCTTCTCTCTGTAGTGTGTTGTATTTCTGTGTTGTATTGTGTGTTGTTGTGTGTTGTGTGTGTTGTGTGTTGTTGTGTGTTGTGTGTTGTGTTGGACTCACTGGAGTTGAGCAGGATCATGACCTTGAGGCACACGTACTCTTCTCTCTGTAGTGTGTTGTATTTCTGTGTTATCTTTGTGCATTGTGTGTTGTGTTGTGTGTTGTGTTGTGTGTTGTTGTGTGTTGTGTGTTGTGTCGGACTCACTGGAGTTGAGCAGGATCATGACCTTGAGGCACACGTACTCTTCTCTCTGTAGTGTGTTGTATTTCTGTGTTGTATTGTGTGTTGTTGTGTGTTGTGTGTGTTGTGTGTTGTTGTGTGTTGTGTGTTGTGTCGGACTCACTGGAGTTGAGCAGGATCATGACCTTGAGGCACACGTACTCTTCTCTCTGTAGTGTGTTGTATTTGTGTGTTGTGTGTGTTGTGTGTTGTTGTGTGTTGTGTGTTGTGTTGGACTCACTGGAGTTGAGCAGGATCATGGCCTTGAGGCACACGTACTCTTCTCTCTGTAGTGTGTTGTATTTGTGTGTTGTGTGTGTTGTGTGTTGTGTGTCAGACTCACTGGAGTTGAGCAGGATCATGGCCTTGAGGCACACGTACTCTTCTCTCTGTAGTGTGTTGTATTTGTGTGTTGTGTGTGTTGTGTGTTGTGTGTCAGACTCACTGGAGTTGAGCAGGATCATGACCTTGAGGCACACGTACTCTTCTCTCTGTAGTGTGTTGTATTTGTGTGTTGTGTGTTGTGTGTTGTGTCAGACTCACTGGAGTTGAGCAGGATCATGGCCTTGAGGCACACGTACTCTTCTCGCTGCAGCTTTAACTCTCTGAACCTGGAGGTCGCGGCCAAAAGCATGTCAAAGATCTCGATGATGCCCTCCACGCACTGGCCCTCGTCCCTGGAAACAAATACAGGGCCAGTCAAACACGAGGGACACAAGACTAAACACCAGCGCGGTGGATCAGGAAAAACAACAAGAAACATCTAAAAAACATTCAGATAATCAAAGTAACCCTTCGAGGATCAGGGAACGGTTTTGTTCAGTGTAAGATTTGAGATCGAGAGGAAAATCTGGAGTCGATGTTGTCGATTTCACAAAGACAAAGACGAGCGGTCAAACCAGAGCTGCACCATTTAGGAAAAAGATCTAATTGTGATTTTTCTGACCAGTGCAATCGTGATTAGATTTGAGATTTATGTTTTAATAATAGGATTCTGTTCAAAGTTCAAATTTTAAATGTAACCAGGAGAAATGACAAAAGACCTAAATATAAACTAACCATTTAATAAAATAATTTTGATTTTGATTGATGATTTAAAGCCTTGATTTTCAACCAGTGCCGTGCCTTGAGGGATTGTCAGGTGCGCCTTAACAAAATGTCCAACTTGGATTCACACATGGATTTAAATAAAAAATACTATTTGAAGTGACCGGAACATATTTCTATAACAAAAGAGAAAGCAAAAAAACAATCACAACTGTAAAATTTAAAGAACTAGCACTTTATGACACATTACACAGTACATCAGATTTTCTTTACCAAAAGGTGTAAAAGGTGGTGTGCTGTGGTATCTTTTCGACCAAAAAAGGTGTGCTGCGATTCAAAAAAGGTTGAAAATCACTGATTTAAAGGAAATTATTCTGCATTTTTCATCTTGTTTTTATCCTTTAAAGTTATCGTGTTTAGACGGAAGAAATGCTCAGAACGTGTCTGTGATGATTTAAGGACTTAAAAACGGCAGAAGATTGTTTGATAAATGACGTATGAAGTCTGAAAATACATCCCAGAACAAGGATGTTCAACAGGAAGTGTGTTTGACGCTCGGAGGGAGAGGATTTTCTAATAAACATTCCTAAAAACAGCGTGAATGAAACTGAATGCTACTCCAGGTGTGTTTTTGATGAAGAACATTGTTAGAACAGGATTAACGCTCTATTCTTGAGACGTCGGCACATAATTTGACTTCAGGGGGCGGGACAAACATGCGTCAATCAGGCGCGTCAATCAGGCGCGTTGTGACATGACGACAGCAGCAGGAGAGTACGGTTCATGTGCGGCAGCAGAGAGACTTCCTTTGGCTGTGGCTTTAACAACACGTCCTGGTCTTTTAAAACAGAACATTTTCTCTGTGGACGCCTCTTGCTCGTTGTTGTTCATAATCGCGGCACACGGAGGTGACGTTCTCTTCTCGCGGCTCTGATTGGCTCGGTTGCCGTAGAATAGAGGAAGTAGAGGGTTTAGCGATCAGGCCCAAACACACTTTGTTTCAAAATTAAAGGATATTGAAAGACAGTGGGACTGGCTGGTCAGGCTACAAAAAGTCACTGTAGAATATGTGTCCTTTAAGTCTAATTTTGGTCTCTTTTTAGTCACCTTTTTGGCACTTTTAATTCCGTTTTTTATAACGAATGTGTGTACAAAATTAATCAAGAAATTTAAACCTGGTTCTGTCAATTTTTCAGATTTAAATGTCCCAAATATGTGGATTTTTGGCCATTTTTACACATAAAATGCCTTATTTCTGCATGAAAACATGACATGATGAAACACTTGTGACACATTTTTTTCTTACATTTATGTGAGTAAACTACAGGGAAGTTTACAATTCATATCTTTATATTTAAGATATTTTCCTGTTCACCTGCAGCATCTCGCCTTTAACTCCTCGTACGTTTTGTAAAGTGACATCCATAAATGCAGACACCGGGCTTTAAACTCCAAACTCCGAAGCTCAAGGCCACGAGAGCCGCTTCAGACGTGCCTCAGAGTGTGTTTTGTTGCTGGCTTTGCTTCCCTTTTCTCCAGGAGACAGATCCAGCTCTGATCCGTCCTGTGTTTTCATAATAACCCTCTCTTTTCCTGTCCACGGCGTCCTCCACATCCTGGACACAAATCCCCCGACTCAAAAGACCGGACCGCACCTGAACGCACCCCTCTTCATCCAACTAAAGGCTTAATCCGAGCGGGTTTCGGCTCCAGTCACGCTCCTGTTTACGAGGTCCTCTTGTATCAGTGGTGGATGCAAAACAACTCTCTCCAGCTGAACTCGGACCAGACTGAAATCATCGTCTTTGGCAGAAACAAAGATAAAGTGTCAGAAGTCACCTCCAGTCTCTAAAACCTACAATAATAATAATAATGGACTCAGACTTGAACAGCCACAACAAATCAATAACATCAACAGCCTTTTACCACCTAAAAAACATTGCCAAAATCAAAGGTACAGTGTCTAAACCAGATTTGGAGAGACTTATACATGCACTTGTCTCCAGTAGGTTAGACCAGTGGTTTTCAACCTTTTTTGAGTCACGGCACACTTTTTTGGTTGAAAATATTCTGCGGCACACTACCAACTAAAACAATACCAAAGCACACTATTTAGGGGGGGGGGTGTTATTTTCAATTCAAATGCCATTGTGTCTGATTCTGAAATTGGCAATGGTGGTTTTAACTTTTTGTGACGAATCAATTCCTCTAATTTCACAATTCTGACATTTTTTCAAGTCACACCTGGCAAAACCTCCGGGCACACTAGTGTTCCCCGGCACTGGTTGAAAATCAAGGGGTTAGACGACTGTAACGGCTGCTCACTGGCCTCTCCAAAAGAGCTGTAAAACAGCTGCAGTAGATCCAGAACACTGCTGCTCGGGTCCTGACTAGAACCAGGAAGTACAAGCACATCAGTCTGTGCTCAGGTCTCCGCACTGCCCCTGTGGCTGAGAGAGGAAGTACGAGCACATTAGTCTGTGCTCAAGTCTCTGCAGTGCCCCCTGTGGCTGAGAGAGGAAGTACAAGCACATTAGTCTGTGCTCAAGTCTCTGCAGTGCCCCCTGTGGCTGAGAGAGGAAGTACGAGCACATTAGTCTGTGCTCAGGTCTCTGCAGTGCCCCCTGTGGCTGAGAGAGGAAGTACAAGCACATCAGTCTGTGCTCAGGTCTCTGGCTTCAGGCTCAAAGAATAGACTTTACAGCAGCTCTGCTTGTGTTCAAGTCTCTCCAAAGCACCACATCTGACATGTTAGCGCCACATGAACCATCTCAGGGACCGGCCTCCTGCTGGTGCCAGAGTCAGGACTAAACATGGACCGGCCTCCTGCTGGTGCCAGAGTCAGGACTAAACATGGACCGGCTTCCTGCTGGTGCCAGAGTCAGGACTAAACATGGACCGGCCTCCTGCTGGTGCCAGAGTCAGGACTAAACATGGACCGGCCTCCTGCTGGTGCCCGAGTCAGGACTGAACATGGACCGGCCTCCTGCTGGTGCCAGAGTCAGGACTAAACATGGACCGGCCTCCTGCTGGTGCCAGAGTCAGGACTAAACATGGACCGGCCTCCTGCTGGTGCCAGAGTCAGGACTAAACATGGACCGACCTCCTGCTGGTGCCAGAGTCAGGACTAAACATGGGGAATAAGCGGTTCAGTTTTATGCAGCTAAAATCTGGAACAAGTTTACTTCCTCTTCACAGTTTTAGCTCCGTCACAAAGTGCAGCGGTAAATTATACCAAAAATGACTCATGTCGATACAGCAGCCCACGACAGAGCTACTGTAGCTCCAAATATAGTGTCACCATAAATCGATATTTCAATAATTTGGCAAACGCCTGATCATTATCTGGACTTTACAGACTCTAAAACACACATGAAACCTTAAAACAGAAACAGCAGCATTATTAAAGCCCACATATTCTGCTACAGTGACTTTTTTGAGCTTTAAATCCTGTTCTAACAATGTTCCATCATCAAAAACACACCTGGAGTAGCATTCAGCTGCAGTCATGCTGTTTTGAGGAATGTTTATCCTCTCCCTCCGAGCGTCAAACACACTTCTTGCTGAACTTCCTCGATCTGGGACATATTTTCAGACTTCATACATAATTTATCTGAGAATCTTCGGCTGTTTTTAGTCCTTAAATCATCGCCAGACTCGTTCTGAGCGTTTCTGCCTCTAAACACGATCACTGCTGCTGCTAACTGCGCCATAGGTCTCTTAAAGAATAACGTCACTAAATTGTGTAAGCATTAGGCGCCATCTGCTGGCTGGATGCACTCAGCAAGTGTCATTTCACACAGACTGATAAATCCTTTATTATTTAATCAATACTAAACTGAGGCTAATAAGATGAAAAATGCAGACTATGTTTCCTTTAAATCAAAACGTCAAAATAGAATAAACAATTTCAGATTTTTTGTCAATCATACACGACATTCATAAATATTCTCTATCCAGAAGCATTCAGTCCCATATTTCACCTTCATTTTGTTGATAATGTGTTTAAACGTCTCTTATTTCTAAAACAGAAATAACAGTATGAATAGTCGACTACTAAAATAATTGTGTGTTGCCTAATAGTGGGGAATGTTTGATTCATTTTGAAGATTTGAGCTGTAGAAAGTTGAAAAAGTAACTCCGAAAACGAACACTAACCAACTATTGAAGTGTTTTTATTCATTGCAGCTCATGTTTTTAAGTGTATTGTACATTTAAAAAGGGATTTTCTTGCTCTAGAGTAAATGTGTCCGTGGTATAGTTTGAATATTATGGTTTATATCTTTCTTTCTTTCTTTCTTTCTTTCTTTCTTTCTTTCTTTCTTTCTTTCTTTCTTTCTTTCTTTCTTTCTTTCTTTCTTTCTTTCTTTCTTTCTTTCTTTCTTTCTTTCTTTCTTTCTTTCTTTCTTTCTTTCTTTCTTTCTTTCTTTCTTTCTTTCTTTCTTTCTTTCTTTCTTTCTTTCTTTCTTTCTTTCTTTCTTTCTTTCTTTCTTTCTCTTTCCTTCTCTCTCTCTCTCTCCTGTGCTGTGTTTTCGAGGAGCAGACTGAGAGGCAAAGGTCGTGTAACATAAATATGAGATACGTGTCGTGTTGTATCTGCGCCATTCAAGGACACAGTTTTTATCTTCGATGACAACAACAGCCACAGAAGCTCAGACACTGAAGCTCAGCCGCAGAAGAAGCTCAGACACAGAAGAAGCTCAGACACAGAAGAAGCTCAGACACAAAAGCTCAGACACAGAAGAAGCTCAGACACAGAAGAAGCTCAGACACAGAAGCTCAGACACAGAAGAAGCTCAGACACAGAAGCTCAGACACAGAAGAAGCTCAGACACAGAAGCTCAGACGCAGAAGCTCAGACACAGAAGAAGCTCAGACACAGAAGAAGCTCAGACGCAGAAGCTCAGACACAGAAGAAGCTCAGACACAGAAGCTCAGACGCAGAAGCTCAGACACAGAAGAAGCTCAGACACAGAAGCTCAGACGCAGAAGCTCAGACGCAGAAGCTCAGACACAGAAGAAGCTCAGACACAGAAGAAGCTCAGACGCAGAAGCTCAGATGCAGAAGCTCAGACTCAGAAGAAGCTCAGACACAGAAGAAGCTCAGACTCAGAAGCTCAGACACAGAAGCTCAGACTCAGAAGCTCAGACTCAGAAGCTCAGACGCAGAAGCTCAGACACAGAAGCAGCTCAGATGCAGAAGCTCAGACACAAAAGCTCAGCCGCAGAAGCTCAGATGCAGAAGCTCAGATGCAGAAGAAGCTCAGATGCAGAAGAAGCTCAGACACAGAAGAAGCTCAGACACAGAAGAAGCTCAGACACAGAAGAAGCTCAGACACAGAAGAAGCTCAGACGCAGAAGCTCAGACACAGAAGAAGCTCAGACACAGAAGCTCAGACGCAGAAGCTCAGACACAGAAGAAGCTCAGACACAGAAGCTCAGACGCAGAAGCTCAGACACAGAAGAAGCTCAGACACAGAAGAAGCTCAGACGCAGAAGCTCAGATGCAGAAGCTCAGATGCAGAAGCTCAGACTCAGAAGAAGCTCAGACACAGAAGAAGCTCAGACACAGAAGAAGCTCAGACTCAGAAGCTCAGACACAGAAGCTCAGACGCAGAAGCTCAGACTCAGAAGCTCAGACGCAGAAGCTCAGACACAGAAGCAGCTCAGATGCAGAAGCTCAGACACAAAAGCTCAGCCGCAGAAGCTCAGATGCAGAAGCTCAGATGCAGAAGAAGCTCAGATGCAGAAGAAGCTCAGACACAGAAGAAGCTCAGACACAGAAGAAGCTCAGACACAGAAGAAGCTCAGACACAGAAGAAGCTCAGACGCAGAAGCTCAGACACAGAAGAAGCTCAGACACAGAAGCTCAGACACAGAAGCTCAGACACAGAAGAAGCTTAGACACAGAAGAAGCTCAGACACAGAAGCTCAGACGCAGAAGCTCAGACACAGAAGAAGCTCAGACACAGAAGAAGCTCAGACGCAGAAGCTCAGATGCAGAAGCTCAGACTCAGAAGAAGCTCAGACGCAGAAGCTCAGACACAGAAGAAGCTCAGACGCAGAAGAAGCTCAGACGCAGAAGCTCAGACACAGAAGCTCAGACACAGAAGAAGCTCAGACGCAGAAGCTCAGACACAGAAGAAGCTCAGACACAAAAGCTCAGACGCAGAAGCTCAGACACAGAAGAAGCTCAGACACAGAAGAAGCTCAGACACAAAAGCTCAGACACAGAAGAAGCTCAGACACAGAAGAAGCTCAGACACAGAAGAAGCTCAGACACAGAAGCTCAGACACAGAAGAAGCTCAGACACAGAAGCTCAGACGCAGAAGCTCAGACACAGAAGAAGCTCAGACACAGAAGCTCAGACGCAGAAGCTCAGACACAGAAGAAGCTCAGACACAGAAGCTCAGACGCAGAAGCTCAGACACAGAAGAAGCTCAGACACAGAAGCTCAGACGCAGAAGCTCAGACACAGAAGAAGCTCAGACACAGAAGAAGCTCAGACACAGAAGCTCAGACGCAGAAGCTCAGACACAAAAGAAGCTCAGACACAGAAGAAGCTCAGACGCAGAAGCTCAGAAGCAGAAGCTCAGACTCAGAAGAAGCTCAGACGCAGAAGCTCAGACGCAGAAGCTCAGACACAGAAGAAGCTCAGACACAGAAGCTCAGATACAGAAGAAGCTCAGACGCAGAAGCAGAAGCTCAGACACAGAAGAAGCTCAGACACAGAAGAAGCTCAGACGCAGAAGCTCAGACGCAGAAGCTCAGACGCAGAAGCTCAGATACAGAAGAAGCTCAGACTCAGAAGCTCAGACACAGAAGCTCAGACACAGAAGCTCAGACTCAGAAGCTCAGACTCAGAAGCTCAGACGCAGAAGCTCAGACACAGAAGAAGCTCAGACACAGAAGAAGCTCAGACGCAGAAGCTCAGACACAGAAGAAGCTCAGACACAGAAGCTCAGACACAGAAGAAGCTCAGACACAGAAGAAGCTCAGACACAGAAGCTCAGACACAGAAGCTCAGACACAGAAGAAGCTCAGACACAGAAGAAGCTCAGACGCAGAAGCTCAGATGCAGAAGCTCAGACTCAGAAGAAGCTCAGACACAGAAGAAGCTCAGACACAGAAGAAGCTCAGACGCAGAAGCTCAGACACAGAAGCTCAGATACAGAAGAAGCTCAGATACAGAAGAAGCTCAGACGCAGAAGCAGAAGCTCAGACACAGAAGAAGCTCAGACGCAGAAGCTCAGACGCAGAAGCTCAGACGCAGAAGCTCAGACGCAGAAGCTCAGATACAGAAGAAGCTCAGACTCAGAAGCTCAGACTCAGAAGCTCAGACGCAGAAGCTCAGACACAGAAGAAGCTCAGACGCAGAAGCTCAGACACAAAAGCTCAGCCGCAGAAGCTCAGATGCAGAAGCTCAGATGCAGAAGAAGCTCAGATGCAGAAGAAGCTCAGACACAGAAGAAGCTCAGACGCAGAAGAAGCTCAGACACAGAAGAAGTTCAGACACAGAAGCTCAGACACAGAAGCTCAGACTCAGAAGAAGCTCAGACACAGAAGAAGCTCAGACACAGAAGCTCAGACACAGAAGAAGCTCAGACACAGAAGAAGCTCAGACGCAGAAGCTCAGACGCAGAAGCTCAGACGCAGAAGCTCAGATACAGAAGAAGCTCAGATACAGAAGAAGCTCAGACACAGAAGCTCAGACTCAGAAGCTCAGACTCAGAAGCTCAGACTCAGAAGCTCAGACTCAGAAGCTCAGACTCAGAAGCTCAGACTCAGAAGCTCAGACGCAGAAGCTCAGACTCAGAAGCTCAGACGCAGAAGCTCAGACTCAGAAGCTCAGACACAGAAGCTCAGACGCAGAAGCTCAGACGCAGAAGCTCAGACACAGAAGAAGCTCAGACGCAGAAGCTCAGACGCAGAAGCTCAGATACAGAAGAAGCTCAGACACAGAAGAAGCTCAGACACAGAAGCTCAGACTCAGAAGCTCAGAATCAGAAGCTCAGACACAGAAGCTCAGACTCAGAAGCTCAGACGCAGAAGCTCAGACTCAGAAGCTCAGACTCAGAAGCTCAGACGCAGAAGCTCAGACTCAGAAGCTCAGACGCAGAAGCTCAGACACAGAAGAAGCTCAGATGCAGAAGCTCAGACACAAAAGCTCAGCCGCAGAAGCTCAGACTCAGAAGCTCAGACGCAGAAGCTCAGACTCAGAAGCTCAGACGCAGAAGCTCAGACACAGAAGAAGCTCAGATGCAGAAGCTCAGACACAAAAGCTCAGCCGCAGAAGCTCAGATGCAGAAGCTCAGATGCAGAAGCTCAGATGCAGAAGCTCAGATGCAGAAGCTCAGACGCAGAAGCTCAGACGCAGAAGCTCAGACTCAGAAGCTCAGACACAGAAGCTCAGACTCAGAAGCTCAGACGCAGAAGCTCAGACTCAGAAGCTCAGACGCAGAAGCTCAGACACAGAAGAAGCTCAGATGCAGAAGCTCAGACACAAAAGCTCAGCCGCAGAAGCTCAGATGCAGAAGCTCAGATGCAGAAGCTCAGACGCAGAAGCTCAGACACAGAAGCTCAGACTCAGAAGCTCAGACGCAGAAGCTCAGACTCAGAAGCTCAGACACAGAAGCTCAGACTCAGAAGCTCAGACGCCGAAGCTCAGACTCAGAAGGTCAGACGCAGAAGCTCAGACACAGAAGAAGCTCAGATGCAGAAGCTCAGACACAAAAGCTCAGCCGCAGAAGCTCAGACTCAGAAGCTCAGACTCAGAAGCTCAGACTCAGAAGCTCAGACACAGAAGCTCAGACTCAGAAGCTCAGACGCAGAAGCTCAGACTCAGAAGCTCAGACACAGAAGCTCAGACTCAGAAGCTCAGACGCAGAAGCTCAGACTCAGAAGCTCAGACGCAGAAGCTCAGACGAAGAAGCTCAGATGCAGAAGCTCAGACACAAAAGCTCAGCCGCAGAAGCTCAGATGCAGAAGCTCAGATGCAGAAGCTCAGATGCAGAAGCTCAGATGCAGAAGCTCAGATGCAGAAGCTCAGACGCAGAAGCTCAGACTCAGAAGCTCAGACGCAGAAGCTCAGACTCAGAAGCTCAGACGCAGAAGCTCAGACACAGAAGAAGCTCAGATGCAGAAGCTCAGACACAAAAGCTCAGCCGCAGAAGCTCAGATGCAGAAGCTCAGATGCAGAAGCTCAGATGCAGAAGCTCAGACGCAGAAGCTCAGACTCAGAAGCTCAGACGCAGAAGCTCAGACTCAGAAGCTCAGACACAGAAGCTCAGACTCAGAAGCTCAGACGCCGAAGCTCAGACTCAGAAGGTCAGACGCAGAAGCTCAGACACAGAAGAAGCTCAGATGCAGAAGCTCAGACACAAAAGCTCAGCCGCAGAAGCTCAGATGCAGAAGCTCAGATGCAGAAGCTCAGATGCAGAAGCTCAGACACAGAAGCTCAGATGCAGAAGCTCAGACGCAAAAGCTCAGCCGCAGAAGCTCAGATGCAGAAGCTCAGATGCAGAAGCTCAGATGCAGAAGCTCAGATGCAGAAGCTCAGATGCAGAAGCTCAGACGCAAAAGCTCAAATGCAGAAGCTCAGATGCAGAAGCTCAGATGCAGAAGCTCAGATGCAGAAGCTCAGATGCAGAAGCTCAGATGCAGAAGCTCAGATGCAGAAGCTCAGATGCAGAAGCTCAGACACAGAAGAAGCTCAGACACAGAAGAAGCTCAGATACAGAAGCTCAGACGCAGAAGAAGCTCAGATACAGAAGCTCAGACGCAGAAGAATCTCAGACGAAAAAGCTCAGACGCAGAAGCTCAGACGCAGAAGCTCAGACGCAGAAGCTCAGACACAGGGTTTTCTTTCAGACGACGTCACAGGGTTCATTAAAGCTGTGTTAAAGCTGTATTACGCCAATTTAAAACCGCAAAAAAAGAAAGAATGGATTTAAATCGATGGAGCTCGTTTCTAGCGCTCAGAAACGCTTTGGCGCATGCAGGGATTGTCAGGCGAATGCACAGCTTTAAAAACAGCTTCTGCAGACAGAGAAGTGAAGCAGGGTGGACCACCAACTCTCAGCCAATCACAGCACTGCTTACAACTTTCTTCTGGATTTGTTGTTTGAAAAATACTTAAGGTGAGACACTACAGGCAAAACTCTTTTTTTTTTTTGCATTTTGGTCAGTTTTCTCTCTCAACATATCGACTTTCATGTGGAAACAACAAACCTGTCCAATATGGAAGATTGACTGAATATCACAAAGCATTGTGGGTATATATTTACATGTGTGTAATTGCCTCTACAGCCAGTAGATGGAGCCACAGCTAAGTCCATATGGCGTCTCCCAAAGCAGTGATAAAGTTATGTTTTTCTTTGTAAAAGAATTTTGTTTTTAGTTCTAAAACTTGAGATGTCAAACTGAAGAAACAGAGCAGGTTTAAAGGCTAAAAACAATACAAAAAATGCATGATATTTGTCCTTTAACTACAAGGTGCAGACAGTGTGCAGAAATCAGATTTTGTCATAAAGTGCTGCTTTAACAATATACTCTACAGTCTACTTTGGGGAATAAGAAATTTAGATACATTTTTGTTTACACCTTATTGTTTATGTTAAAAAAAAAAAAAATATCCTGTGCTCTTAATGATTTAAAGGAGCTGTATCTGATTTTGTTTTGAAACGTGAAAAACAGAACTAGTTGATGTTAAAGTCTTCCCATCAGTCACATGTATCTCTCACTTTAATGCAGTCCCAGCGTCAAAAATATTCAACGCAATGAGTTTAGAAGCACTTTTCACCAGTCTCCGAGCTTTTAGTTGTGTTTTTTTCTCTTTAAGTCGCGTTTCTGTCACTTTTAGTTGCTGTTAGTCATGTTTTTGTCGCTTTTAGTCACATTTCTGTCACTTTTTGTCACATCTTAGTCGCTTTTTATCATCTTTTTGTTGCTTTTTGTCACGTTTTTGTTGCTTTTGTCATGTTTTTGTTGCGTGAGCGAGCTAACAAACATTAGCAAGCTAACAAACATTAGCATGCTAACGCTGCACTTCCTGTTTCTCATAAGTAAGCATTTAAATCATTGTAGCTCAGAAGCTCTTGGCACATCACTAGAATTGAACGCATGCACTTTCATTTAATTTTCAAAGGCAGAGCAGGGCCTCTTTTATCTGATGAAGTGTTTGTGTGGCCTCTGACCTGTTGAGTTTGAAGTCTGGAGAGAAGATGAGTTTCCCCGGATGGTCCACAGACCTCCACATCAGCCCCAGCATCAGGATCTCCAGCCAGCAGCACTTCAGCAGGTGGATCTGGTCCGACAGACTGAGCTCCACGAAACCTGAGGAGGACACGAGGTTAGAACGAGTGAGGAGGACACGAGGAGACGAGGTTAGAACGAGTGAGGAGGACACGAGGAGACTGTGAGGAGGACACGAGGAGACGAGGTTAGAACGAGTGAGGAGGACACGAGGAGACGAGGTTAGAACGAGTGAGGAGGACACGAGGAGACTGTGAGGAGGACACGAGGAGACGAGGTTGGACATGTGAGGAGGACACGAGGAGACGAGGTTAGAACAAGTGAGGAGGACACGAGGAGACGAGGTTAGAACGAGTGAGGAGGACACGAGGAGACGAGGTTAGAACGAGTGAGGAGGACACGAGGAGACTGTGAGGAGGACACGAGGAGACGAGGTTAGAACGAGTGAGAAGGACACGAGGAGACGAGGTTAGAACGAGTGAGGAGGACACGAGGAGACTGTGAGGAGGACACGAGGAGACGAGGTTGGACATGTGAGGAGGACACGAGGAGACGAGGTTAGAACAAGTGAGGAGGACACGAGGAGACGAGGTTAAACGTGTGAGGAGGACACGAGAGCGAGGTTAGAACAAGTGAGGAGGACACGAGGAGACGAGGTTAGAACAAGTGAGGAGGACACGAGGAGACGAGGTTAAACGTGTGAGGAGGACACGAGGAGACGAGGTTAGAACAAGTGAGGAGGACACGAGGAGACGAGGTTAAACGTGTGAGGAGGACACGAGGAGACGAGGTTAGAACAAGTGAGGAGGACACGAGGAGACGAGGTTGGACATGTGAGGAGGACACGAGGAGACGAGGTTGGACATGTGAGGAGGACACGAGGAGACGAGGTTGGACATGTGAGGAGGACACGAGGAGACGAGGTTAGAACAAGTGAGGAGGACACTAGGAGACGAGGTTGGACATGTGAGGAGGACACGAGGAGACGAGGTTAGAACGAGTGAGGAGGACATGAGGAGACGAGGTTGGACATGTGAGGAGGACACCAGGAGACGAGGTTAGAACGAGTGAGGAGGACACTAGGAGACGAGGTTAGAACGAGTGAGGAGGACACGAGGAGACTGTGAGGAGGACACGAGGAGACGAGGTTGGACATGTGAGGAGGACACGAGGAGACGAGGTTAGAACAAGTGAGGAGGACACGAGGAGACGAGGTTAGAAACAGTGAGGAGGTCACGAGGAGACGAGGTTAGAACTAGTGAGGAGGACACGAGGAGACTGTGAGGAGGACACGAGAGACGAGGTTAGAACAAGTGAGAGGAGGACACGAGGAGACGAGGTTAGACCGAGTGAGGTGGACACGAGGAGACTGTGAGGAGGACACGAGGAGACGAGGTTGGACATGTGAGGAGGACACGAGGAGACGAGGTTAGAACAAGTGAGGAGGACACGAGGAGACGAGGTTAAACGTGTGAGGAGGACACGAGGAGACGAGGTTAGAACAAGTGAGGAGGACACGAGGAGACGAGGTTAGAACAAGTGAGGAGGACACGAGGAGACGAGGTTAAACGTGTGAGGAGGACACGAGGAGACGAGGTTAGAACAAGTGAGGAGGACACGAGGAGACGAGGTTAAACGTGTGAGGAGGACACGAGGAGACGAGGTTAGAACAAGTGAGGAGGACACTAGTAGACGAGGTTGGACATGTGAGGAGGACACGAGGAGACGAGGTTGGACATATGAGGAGGACACGAGGAGACGAGGTTGGACATGTGAGGAGGACACGAGGAGACGAGGTTAGAACAAGTGAGGAGGACACTAGGAGACGAGGTTGGACATGTGAGGAGGACACGAGGAGACGAGGTTAGAACGAGTGAGGAGGACATGAGGAGACGAGGTTGGACATGTGAGGAGGACACGAGGAGACGAGGTTAGAACGAGTGAGGAGGACACGAGGAGATTGTGAGGAGGACACGAGGAGACGAGGTTAGAACGAGTGAGGAGGACATGAGGAGACGAGGTTGGACATGTGAGGAGGACACGAGGAGACGAGGTTAGAACGAGTGAGGAGGACATGAGGAGACGAGGTTGGACATGTGAGGAGGACACGAGGAGACGAGGTTAGAACAAGTGAGGAGGACATGAGGATATTGTGAGGAGGACACGAGGAGACGAGGTTAGAACGAGTGAGGAGGACACGAGGAGACGAGGTTAGAACGAGTGAGGAGGACACGAGGAGACTGTGAGGAGGACACGAGGAGACGAGGTTGGACATGTGAGGAGGACACGAGGAGACGAGGTTAGAACAAGTGAGGAGGACACGAGGAGACGAGGTTAGAACGAGTGAGGAGGACACGAGGAGACGAGGTTAGAACGAGTGAGGACGACACAAGGAGACTGTGAGGAGGACACGAGAGACGAGGTTAGAAGCAGTGAGAAGGACACGAGGAGACGAGGTTAGAACGAGTGAGGAGGACACGAGGGAGACTGTGAGGAGGACACGAGGAGACGAGGTTGGACATGTGAGGAGGACACGAGGAGACGAGGTTAGAACAAGTGAGGAGGACACGAGGAGAGCGAGGTTAAGCGTGTGAGGAGGACACGAGGAGACGAGGTTAGAACAAGTGAGGAGGACACGAGGAGACGAGGTTAGAACAAGTGAGGAGGACACGAGGAGACGAGGTTAAACGTGTGAGGAGGACACGAGGAGACGAGGTTAGAACAAGTGAGGAGGACACGAGGAGACGAGGTTGGACATGTGAGGAGGACACGAGGAGACGAGGTTAGAACAAGTGAGGAGGACACTAGGAGACGAGGTTGGACATGTGAGGAGGACACGAGGAGACGAGGTTGGACATGTGAGGAGGACACGAGGAGACGAGGTTGGACATGTGAGGAGGACACGAGGAGACGAGGTTAGAACAAGTGAGGAGGACACTAGGAGACGAGGTTGGACATGTGAGGAGGACACGAGGAGACGAGGTTAGAACGAGTGAGGAGGACACGAGGAGACGAGGTTAGAACGAGTGAGGAGGACACGAGGAGACGAGGTTGGACATGTGAGGAGGACACGAGGAGACGAGGTTGGACATGTGAGGAGGACACGAGGAGACGAGGTTAGAACAAGTGAGGAGGACACTAGGAGACGAGGTTGGACATGTGAGGAGGACACGAGGAGACGAGGTTAGAACGAGTGAGGAGGACATGAGGAGACGAGGTTGGACATGTGAGGAGGACACGAGGAGACGAGGTTAGAACGAGTGAGGAGAACATGAGGAGACGAGGTTGGACATGTGAGGAGGGCACGAGGAGACGAGGTTAGAACGAGTGAGGAGGACATGAGGAGACGAGGTTGGACATGTGAGGAGGACACGAGGAGACGAGGTTAGAACGAGTGAGGAGGACATGAGGAGACGAGGTTGGACATGTGAGGAGGACACGAGGAGATTGTGAGGAGGACACGAGGAGACGAGGTTAGAACGAGCGAGAAGGAGACAAGGTTAGAACGTTTGAGGAGGACACGAGGTTAGAACATGATTAAAGTCAGTTGCAGAGGTTAGCGTGAAATGCTTGCGGTGTTTTTGTATTTGTAAACGTTAATGACAGTGAAATAAGGAGATGAGCTCCTGCTTGCGACGGAGCTCCTCCTTACTTTGTGGAGCTCCTCGTGTTTACACTTTTGACAGAGATTGACCGAGTCGTGGCTCAAAATCGTAGCTCGTAGAAGATTAAGTACCACTTCATAATAACTACATTTTATTTCACCTTAATAAAGCATTAACAAAGACTTAATTAATAATGAATATAGTGTTTATTAAACATGATTCAGGATTGGTAACTACTTCATTAAAGGTTAGGATTAGAAATTAAGGGTTAGAATATTTGTTAAACCGTTACTAAACCTGAATCATTCTCAATAAACTATTTGTTGATTATGAACTAAGTCTTTGTTCATGCTTTATTAAGTCATGAATAAGTGCAGTTATTATAAAGTGTTACCAGATTAATACGAGCTGTGTTTTATGTCAAACCTGTTGGAATCCTGGTCTCAGAGTGAGTCCTCCTCTCGCTGTGTCTACCATTAATCTCTGTCAAACCCGAGAACATGAATACACCGCAAAGTAATGGCAGGGGCGCTCCTGACAGCCTGACAGTCACTGGCGGCAGTGGAGTCAAAACGATTAAAACATGTGTTCATTTTCCCTCTCTCTGTTGCCCTCAGCTGAGGATATCTGAAAGTCTGTACTGAGCGTGTGCGAACTCAAGAAATACACCTGAGTCTGTACTGAGCATGTGCGAACTAAAGAGTTTGCCCTCTTAACACATCGAATTTCATGTGGAAACAACAAACGTGTCCAATCTGCTCCTAAAGATGTTTTATTCTTCCATTGAATCCACTTCATCCATAGATTTCTCTGGGACATTGTAACTTCAAAGGCCGTTTTCTTAAAATGCATTTTTGTCCTTTAAGACATAAAGATCAGCCTTAAAGTAGATCCTACACCAAACTGTACAATCTGGACTCAACAAGATTTAGACGAAACGTACCGAAGGATTTGTTGATATCTGATTCTAAAACTGATTTATTGAAGATTTAAGTCAAAAAATGAGGCAAAATTTGAATTTTTAGGACAATTTTCAGTCCAATCTAGTTTACTTAAAAACTAAATAAGAAATCCAAAATCCCCTACATTTTTATAACTAATATGTTACAAAATGAACCAAGAAATTTAAACCTGGTTCTGTCCATTTTTCAGGTTTAAATGTCCCAAATACGTGGATTTTTGGTCATTTTTACACAAAAAATGCCTTATTTCTACATGAAACCATGACCTGATGAAAAACTTGTTAGGCCCGAGCGCCACAAGCTGGCGAGAGCCTATTGTTCGCAGTGCGTCGCATGGCACGGCTGCTTAAAGTGCGCACGGCGCGACGAGATCAGCGGCGCCGCCCGCTTCAAACACTCACTAACGCATTCCCAAACTCATTAGTAGTGGGAAAATTGAACATTATCGCCATAAGTGGCGAAGCCCGTGCGAAAGTGCGAAGTGCGCACTAAACGAAGCGCTTTATGTGGGGATGACGGCCTGGCGTCGTCATCCCCACGCAAAGCTTCGTGCGCTGAGTCGCCCAGTAATCGTTCCCCAACTCATGCGTTCGTGCATATAACAATGTAATGTAAAAATGGAACATTACTATTGTAAATAGGGCCAATAACAGAAAGTGGGCGGAGCCTACTAAAAATCTCGAAAGTGTCTCCCAGTGACCAGGGACCCATACCAAAGCGTAGGAAAGCGTGCGGCGCTTTCGAAAATGTATAGTTTGTGAACTAAAAAAAGCGGAAACATTGTTTTCAGATCGAATATTATTCTTCTTTCTTCTTCTTTCTTCTTTCTTCTTCTTGGGACCAACCCCCCTATTTTTCACCCAGTGAACATTGACGAAAAGTCAGGAAAATTTGCACACCTCTAAAAATCGTGCCTCTCTACATTCTGGCTATTTCCGATTTCCAAAATTCAAAAATATGGCGCGTCAGCGCCCCCAAGTGTACAAAAAATGCATTACGGGATAGGAAAGTGCCAAAAAAAAATTTGATCGTAGAATCATGAAATTTGGAAGAGAGGTAGATAGTGACAAGAGAAGCAAAAAATATAATTACGGCAACGCCGTCCGCCCAACCAATTGTCGGCCATATTGGATCAAAATTCGCTAAACCTGATTCAGCATTTTTTTTAAACTTAGTACTTTTACGAACTCCTCCTAGGGCGTTTGCCCGAACGAGCTGAAATTTGGTCAAAATGAAGTTGAGGAGTGTGGCATTAAAAGTTATCCAAATCAGGAACCTACGTTTTACGGTCTTTGTGCGGCGAAGCCGCAAAATTTGCCCACAATTCCTGAAATTTTAAAATTTTTAATTTTGCTCCCATTTCCACATATAAAGTCCTAATTGCATCAAATTTGAATCAGTTGTTAAACTCCCTGCCTGAAACCTACTAGAAGTGAAATAATTAAATTCCGCGCGTTAGCGCCCCCTACAGATTAAAGCAAACTTTTATATGGGGAGCAAAAAATTTAGTTTTTTAGATTTTTTTGAAATTTTGCACAAAATTCCATTTTGGCCTACCGATCAAAAAAGCCAATTAGACCCATGTCATATTTTGTACGGCGAAGCCGTACCAATGACAAAAACATCCCATGTTATTCTTATGGGAAAATTGAAATTTGCATATTTTTTTTACTACGCATTTTAACGAACTCCTCCTCGGGCGCAAGCCCGACCAACCTGAAATTTGGTGGACATCTTCCTGAGGAGTGGGGCACCAAAAGTTATCCAAATTATCAGGATAGGTATTACGGTCTCCGTGCAGCGAAGCCGCACATTTTGCAAACATTTTACAAAAGACCGAAAAACCCCATGTTATTCCTATGGGAAAAATCGCAAAATCTCTCAAATTTCACTTTGTACTTTAACGAACTCGTCCTCGGGCGTAAGCCCGATCAATCAGAAACTTGGTGACAATCATCCTGAGGAGTGGGGCACCAAAAGTTATCCAAATTATTAAGATAGGTATTATGGTCTCCGTCTGTTGAAGCGCAAAATACCTGCCAACATTTTACAAAAGACAGAAAAACCCCATGTTATTCCTATGGGAAAAACTCAAAGTCGTTCAAATTAAACTTTGTACTTTAACGCACTCCTCCTCGGGCGTAAGCCTGACCATCCTGAAATTTTGTTAAAATGATCTTGAGGAGTGGGCCATCTAAAGTTATCCAGGATTTTAGCACAAGTATTACAGTCTTTGTGCGGCGCAGCCGCAAACTTTGACCAATTTTTACACATTTTCAATGAAATATGAGCAGTAGGTGGCGCGGTAGCGCCACGGATTCGGCAGCAGGTATTTTATGAGGAGGGAAATTTGGCGTTGCGGGGCGGCGGCGTGGCGCGGGCGAGGGCCGATCATTGCCGCTTGCGGCTATATTTATATATTATTTTCTTACATTTATGTGACTAAACCACAGGAGGAGTTTAATTTGATATCTTTAAATGTAAGATTTTTTTCCTGTTCACCTGCAGCGTCTCACCTTATGTTTTCATAAATATTTCTAAAACCCTGAAATAGACTTTGCTGAAGGGAATCATTAAACAAAAAGACTAAACTTTTCCTAATCTTGTCATTATCCGTTCACCCGCTTTAGTAAAATGCACTTCAACAACAGTTCAAGACCCACTCATTTACTTTACTTTCCGTCTGAACGCACCGATACAAAAGGCTCGGTGTAAAAGGTTTCAATGGAAAAGCTTAAATGACTACTTTATTTTCCACGAAACTCAATGGATCCACAACAAAACAGCTGCAAAAGAAAGAAAAGAAATTGTAGTAATCTGTTACTTCTGTCGACTCAGACAAAGGCGTCCGTAGAGTAAAACGAGTTAAAAAGAAATATTAGAGCGCTGCGTGTGAAAGAGCTGTGATAAAACCTCAAATTCAATGGTCGATATTTGAGTCACGCCAAATGTTGGATAAAGGATTGGATTAGTTTAAGTTTAGATTTTAATCTTTTGTCAAATGTTAAAGCTTCTGGATGTGTTTAAAATGTGCACTGACATGAGGGGGAGAGAGGGGGAGAAAGAGGAGAGAGAAAGAGGGGGAGAAAGAGGAGAGAGAGGGGGAGGAGAGAGAGAGGGGGGCGAGAGGGATAGAGGAGAGTGGGGGGGGGGGGAGAGGGGGGGAGTGAGAGAGGGGGAGAAAGAGGAGAGAGAGAGAGAGGAGAGAGAGAGGGGGAGAGAGAGGAGAGAGAGGGATAGAGGAGAGAGAGAGAGAGGGGGAGAGAGAGGAGAGCGAAAAAGAGAGGAGAAAGGAGGAGAGAGGGGGAGGAGAGAGAGAGGAGAAGAGAGAGAGAGGAGAGAGAGAGGGGGGAGAGGGGGAGGAGAGAGAGAGGGGGGAGAGAGAGGGGGGAGAGAGAGAGGGAGAGAGCGGGGAGGGAGAGAGAGAGAAAGAGAGAGGGAGAGAGAGGGAGAGAGAGGAAAAAGGAGAGAGGGGAGAGAGGGGGAGGAGAGAGAGGGGGGGAGAGGGATAGAGGAGAGAGAGAGAGAGAGGGGGAGAGAGAGGAGAGCGAAAAAGAGAGGAGAAAGGGGGAGAGAGGGGGAGGAGAGAGAGGGGGAGAGCAGGGAGAGGGGGGAGGAGAGAGAGAGGGGGAGAGAGAGAGAGAGGTGAGAGAAAGAGAGGGGAGAGAGGGAGAGAGAGGAAAAAGGAGAGAGGGGAGAGAGAGGAGAGAGGGGGGAGAGAGAGAGGCACCAGCTAAGGACAAATTCTAATAATAAATTCAGTATTGTTTGTCTCAAAGTTGGAATAGAACAGCTTTATTGTCTACCAAAGTTCCATAATACGGCATTAAACTTGTGTAAATGAGCAGGCGACAGTAACAAATATTGAAGTGCGATAAATTGCTACAGAAAATATCACGATAAACGATAATATTGAAACTACTTTGTGCCACTGACAGCAGGAGAATCCCCCATAAAACGGAACAATTTCGTTAAAAACACGAGTTGCAATGAACAAACAGCACGACGAAACCCTTTTGTTGTTAGTTTTTGTCGATAATGAGTCATAAAAGTTGCTTGTTTCTCTCTCTACAGCTCAAACCGCATCAAAAAACAAAGAAAAGGTTCCCCGAAGAAAACGCACACGATAAATATTCAGACCCAAATATATAGAAAAGGTCAAGGATTTAGCAATAAAATGTAATTGAATAAATGTAAGACAGACCAGTTTAATGCTGTACAAAGCAGGCAAAAGCAATAACAAAAGCACACAAAAAAAAATTTCTCCAGGATTAAATAGTATATACTGTATATTTTGTGAGTTAAACCCAAGTGAACCCGGTAGGCCCTGTCAGTCGGCCCTGTCAGATTCCTCCTCACTCGAGCTCTGAGCTGCTCCCGGCCTTTTATGAGAAACACAAAAGAAGCAAAGAACCAAGGAGCAAAAAAACATGAAAAATGTCTTTGTGCAGAAAAACAGCAGCTTTTGTGGTCGTCACATTAACACCTGAGAGAAGAGAAAGGGGGAGAGGGAGGGGAGAGAAAGGGAGGGGAGAGAAGGGGAGGGAGAGAGGGAGAGAGAGGGGAAAGAGGGGGAGGGAGGGGAGAGAGGGGGAGGAGAGAGAGGGGAGGGAAAGGAGAGGGGGGAGGGGGAGAGGAGAGAGAGGGAGAGAGGGGAGGGAGGAGAGAGAGGGGGAGAGAGGGGGAGGGAGGGAGAGAGAGGGAGAGAGCGGGAGAGAGTGAGAGAGAAGGAGGAGAGAGGGGAGAGAGAGGGGAGAGGGGGGGAGAGAGAGGGAGGGAGAGAGAGAGAGAGGGGAGGAGAGAGAGAGGGAGGGAGAGAGAGAGAGAAAGAGAGGCGAGAGAGAGGGGAGGGGGGGGAGAGGAGGGAGCGAGCGGGAGAGAGAGGATCGAGCGGTAGAGACAGGGAGAGAGAGGAGAGGGGGAGAGAGAGAGGGACACCAGCTAAGGACAAGAGAGAGAAAGAGGGATAGAGAGAGAGAGTGGGGGGTGTGGAGAGTGTCTCTTTCTAGTTAAGTCCTGGCCCCAGTGGGAGGAGCCTATTGTACATGTTTTACTGTTAGATGAAACCTACAGACACAGAGAGAACATGCAAACTCCACACAGAAAGGCCCTGGGGCCGCCCGGAGTCGAACCCAGAACCTTCTAGCTGTGAAGTGAGAGCACTAATCACTGCACAACCGTGAGTCACATGACAATCTGAATCTGAAGTCATAAGTGTGTCCACTGTGTGTGGACACAGAAGCTCTGCAGCTCCTGTTCAGACAAACACACCACAGCTCAGCCTTTCACCTGGACCAGGCCTGCAGGACGTGTACGACTCACAGAGTCCAGATCAAAGCTCTCAGAGAGGCCCAGGGCTGGACTCACACCGGCCCGCTGACAAACTGGGACGGTCACACTGGGACGGTCACACCGGGACAGTCACACGGGGACAGTCACACCGCGACAGTCACACCGGGACAGTCACACGGGGACAGTCACACCGGGACAGTCACACGGGGACAGTCACACGGGGACAGTCACACCGGGACAGTCACACTGGGACAGTCACACTGGGACAGTCACACGGGGACAGTCACACCGGGACAGTCACACCGGGACAGTCACACGGGGACAGTCACACCGGGACAATCACACCGGGACAGTCACACCGGGACAGTCACACCGGGACAGTCACACGGGGACAGTCACACCGGGACAGTCACACCGGGACAGTCACACCGGGACAGTCACACCGGGACAGTCACACCGGGACAGTCACACCGGGACAGTCACACCGGGACAGTCACACCGGGACAGTCACACGGGGACAGTCACACCGGGACAGTCACACCGGGACAATCACACCGGGACAGTCACACCGGGACAGTCACACGGGGACAGTCACACGGGGACAATCACATGGGGACAGTCACACCGGGACAGTCACACCGGGACAATCACACCGGGACAGTCACACCGGGACAGTCACACCGGGACAGTCACACCGGGACAGTCACACCGGGACAGTCACACGGGGACAGTCACACCGGGACAGTCACACCGGGACAGTCACACCGGGACAATCACACCGGGACAATCACACCGGGACAGTCACACCGGGACAGTCACACGGGGACAGTCACACAGGGACAGTCACACGGGGACAATCACACCGGGACGGTCACACCGGGACGGTCACACCGGGACGGTCACACCGGGACAGTCACACCGGGACAGTCACACCGGGACAGTCACACCGGGACAGTCACACTGTCCTTCAGGTCGACCTGACGGGGGCAGTGTGAAAACACTCCTGGTTTGTTTGTTGGTTTATTCACTTGTTGTTTTGTTTGTTTGTGTGTGTCTGTGTGTTTGTTTGTTTGTTTGTGTTTACCTGGGATCTTCTTGGCCCAGCTGATCATCAGCACCAGCTCCTTGTCTGCAGTTACAGTTCTTGTTTGTTTGTTTGTGTGTGTCTGTGTGTTTGTTTGTTTGTTTGTTTGTGTTTACCTGGGATCTTCTTGGCCCAGCTGATCATCAGCACCAGCTCCTTGTCTGCAGTTACAGTTCTTGTTTGTTTGTTTGTGTGTGTCTGTGTGTTTGTTTGTTTGTTTGTTTGTGTTTACCTGGGATCTTCTTGGCCCAGCTGATCATCAGCACCAGCTCCTTGTCTGCCAGGTTGGTGAGGGACATCATCATGCTGCTCTCGGTGAAGGGTTTCTTCAGCTCCTCCATCAGGTAGATCTGAGGTGGCTCCGCCTCCATGATCCTGGAGATGAACTGTTCGGGTGTGAGTGTGAGGCGCGGGCTGTGGGGGGCGCTGTGGGACGCCTGAGGGGACAGGAGGGGGCGCAGTGAGGACCAGGAGCAGAGGAGGAGCTTTAATAAAACTGGACAAATGAGTAGTTTGTAGACACTTTTCCTCCAACTTGAAGTCTCTCACTCGAGCTGCAACTAACAAGGAACAAACAAAATGGTTTCACTTGTTGACTAATAAAGATAAATCGGAAAAAAAAAAAATTATTAAACAAATAAAGGATAAAATATGGTTTCTAGACAGAATATGTATGACTAAAACGCATAATTGATCATTTTCACATTTTTGCCACAGTCTTTGGGTGTTGGTTTCACAAACACTGAACGACGCGTGTCACGGCTCTTAAAAAGGCTTTAAAACACCTCGAGCGACTCTAAAGCACATGTTCTGCTACAGCAACTTTTTTGAGTTTTTAACCCTGTTCCAACAATGTTCAAAACACACCTGAAGTAGCATTCAGCTGCATTCACGCTGTTTTGGCGAATGTTTATTAGAAAATCCTCTCCCTTCGAGCGTCAAACACACTTCCTGCTGAACTTCTATCTGGGATGTATTTTATCTGGGATGTTTTTTCAGACTTCATGCATCATTTATCTGAGATCTTCCGCTGATTTTAGTCCTTAAATCATCTCTAAACTCGTTCTTGTTCATTTCTGCCTCTAAACACGATAACGATAACGATAACGATAACGCTGCAGCAAATGCACACAATGACGTCTTTTCAGCGCTAACTTCACTAGATTGTACATTGCACTGGCGCCATCTGCTGGCTGGATGCACTCAGTGTCATTTCCTAGTGACTGATAACAGGCCATAGAAGGAATAAGAAACTTTTTTTTTTTTTTTTTTTACGAGATGCAAATTTAAGGCACTCGAGAGCATGTTTAAAGGCTAAAAACTAAGAAAAATGCAATGTACAATCAAAAATAGTTTCACTTGTCGACTAATACTCGAAAAAGAAAATGACAGACTTTTTAAAATACATTATTAAACAAATAAAGGTTGAAATATATCTTGTAGACAGTGAAAATATATGAATAAAGTGCACGATTGATTACATTTTGAAAACATTTCTTCTTTTTGACATTTTTGTCGTTTTAAAAAGCACGCACAGAACAACGCTCTTAAACCTCTGGAGCACTTGCTGAGGCGCTCGCTCTCTCTCGCGGCGGCGGCGGCAGCTCTCGTCCTTCTCCTCACAGTTAGCGGTGCTTCTGTGGGTCACTCACCGCAGAAGTGCACCGAGAAAAGAACAGAGCCGGCTCATCTGTCACACGCACGAGTCGAATCTGTCCCGGTTTGTTTTGGCTTTGAGAGCGACTAGATACGAAAGAAAATCGAGCTAAAAATCATGTGTCCTTAAAGTCTCTCTGACAGTTTAGACGTCACATTTGACTAAAATGTAGTGAACATTATTATATTTAAGATTTGACTAAACATTTTGCCTGTTTGTTCCAGTTTGACAATTTGTGTAAAGTTTATAATGTCACTTCCTGGTTGGAATATAATATGACAAATATGACATAGTTAGAGGTAATTCCACAACTGTTACCATAGCAACCAGACTGTAAACAAGGACCAACATCCATATACATCACACAATAGTTAGGAATTGTTCAGACAAACACACCACAGCTCAGCCTTTCACCTGGACCAGGCCTGCAGGACGTGTACGACTCACAGAGTCCAGATCAAAGCTCTCAGAGAGGCCCAGGGCTGGACTCACACCGGCCCGCTGACAAACTGGGACGGTCACACCGGGACAGTCACACCGGGACAGTCACACCGGGACAATCACACCGGGACAGTCACACCGGGACAATCACACCGGGACAGTCACACCGGGACAGTCACACGGGGACAGTCACACCGGGACAGTCACACCGGGACAGTCACACGGGGACAGTCACACGGGGACAGTCACACGGGGACAGTCACACCGGGACAGTCACACCGGGACAATCACACCGGGACAGTCACACGGGGACAGTCACACCGGGACAGTCACACCGGGACAGTCACACGGGGACAGTCACACGGGACAGTCACACCGGGACAGTCACACCGGGACAGTCACACCGGGACAATCACACCGGGACAGTCACACGGGGACAGTCACACCGGGACAATCACACCGGGACAATCACACCGGGACGGTCACACCGGGACGGTCACACCGGGACAATCACACCGGGACAATCACACCGGGACGGTCACACCGGGACAGTCACACCGGGACAGTCACACCGGGACAGTCACACCGGGACAGTCACACAATAGTTAGGAATTGACAAAATATAATGCCTGACACTCTATTTTGTTGAATGATGGTTTAAATGGTCAGAAAAATGTTTCAGTTGAGTGTTAACTGTCTCTTTATTTTCAACTGTACGTCGCTTTTTGATGACAAACACAGAGGGATTCTGTTTTAGAACTCAGCACTGCTTCCTGTCATTTTAAACTTTTATTTTTCTAAATTTCTTCACAAGCTGCAACTTCACAAATGTAAACCTATAACAAATAATTTCCACATTAAGTCAGAATTAGAACATTTTGAAAACCGTCATATAGACTTTAAAGTCCATATGACAGGCTCGACGACACATTTCACAAAATTGTTGTGAACATGATTATGTTTGACTAAACATTTTGCCTCTTCCCCCAGCTGCTCACATGGAAGGCCCCCGTGAGCTGGACCTCCGCCTCGTGTGTGTTACCTGTGGGAGGGGCGTGACCGGGACGATGTGTGTCACCTGTGGGAGGGGCGTGACCGGGACGATGTGTGTCACCTGTGGGAGGGGCGTGACCGGGACGATGTGTGTCACCTGTGGGAGGGGCGTGACCGGGACGACGTGCGTTACCTGAGAGAGGGGCGTGACCGGGACGATGTGTGTTACCTGCGGGAGGGGCGTGACCGGGACGACGTGAGTTACCTGCGGGAGGGGCGTGACCGGGACGACGTGCGTTACCTGAGAGAGGGTCGTGACCGGGACGATGTGTGTTACCTGCGGGAGGGGCGTGACCAGGACGACGTGCGTTACCTGAGAGAGGGGCGTGACCGGGACGATGTGTGTTACCTGCGGGAGGGGCGTGACCGGGACGATGTGTGTTACCTGTGGGAGGAGCGTGACCGGGACGATGTGTGTTACCTGCGGGAGGAGCGTGACCGGGACGATGTGTGTTACCTGTGGGAGGAGCGTGACCGGGACGATGTGTGTTACCTGTGGGAGGAGCGTGACAGGGACAATGCGTGTTACCTGTGGGAGGGGCGTGACCGGGACGATGCGTGTTACCTGTGGGAGGAGCGTGACCGGGACGATGTGTGTTACCTGTGGGAGGGGCGTGACCGGGACGATGTGTGTTACCTGTGGGAGGGGCGTGACGGGGACGAGGGGCGACTCCAGGTGCAGCTGCCTCTGGCTCCGACAGGCGAGCCCCACCCGCACCAGGCCCCGCCCCCCGGACACGTTGCCGCGGCGGTGACGGGAGCCCCTGTAGCTGCAGCGCTCTCGCCTCACTCCTGCGGGACACACCACACGTTTAAGCCCCGGACTCCGGCGGCGGTGGACGGAGACGGTACTGCGCGGGGCTCACCACACTTCATCATCCCGACCTCGTAGCACTTCCGCAGACGACAGGCCTGGCAGCTCTTCCGCCGGTTCTTGTCGATGGTGCACTGGTTGGTTGCCGGGCAGATGTAGTCGTTGTGCCCTGGAGCAGAGTCAAACATGAGCCAAGGAGATATTATTCAATGTATTCAGGAAGTTGTCGTGGGCGCCGCCATCTTGTTTCCGTTGTAGTTTACACGGGGCAGACGAGCTCGACAGAAAATAAATTCTACATGGACTAAAAAGCCGTTTTCAGGCCTCAGGAAATCAGTGCGTTGCTGACTTGTTTTTGCTCGTGTTCATTAAACATTTCAGACAAATCAATCTACTTTATGTAATGTTTTAGCGGCGTTTGCATGAACACTGTTAGCGTCAAACTGGAAGTCACTTTACTACAAGAGCATGGATCATAGACATAAAAAGAGGCAAAAGTGGGCGGGGCTGAATAAGGTGAATACAGCCTTTAAAGTCTATATGACAGGTTCGACGTCACATTTCACTAAAATATAGAGAACATGATTATATTTGAGATTTTACTAAACATTTTGTCTATTTGTGTCCAGTTTGACAGTTTGTGTAAAGATTATAATGTCACCTGGTTGAACATGACACAAATATGACATAGTTAGAGGTAATTCCACAACTGTTACCATAGCAACCAGACTATAAACAGGGACCAACATTCACATACATTACACAATAGTTATGATTTTACAAATAATAATCCCTGATAGCTCTTTATTTTGTTGAATTACTTTTTTTAACTGTCAAAACTGTCAAACACAAGTGATAAATTAGCCTTATATCTACTGTTTGATTTTATTTTGAGAATATAGACCTAGAAAAATTACTTTAACAGGCCGACAAATAAGAATCTATATTTACCACTGCATTTGAAGGTGTCCAGCCTTGTTTAACACTATTGTATACATTTTTCCCATCATCTGGAGACTCCCGGAAATAATTACGCGACCCCCTGCTTTGAGGACCACTGATATAGACCCTTTACAGCAGGCATGTCCAAACTACGGCCCGGGGGCCAAATGTGGCACTTGGACCAGTTTTTCTTGGCCCTCAGGCTTCCTGGTGAATTGGCCCACATTGCCCTGAGAAGTACTTTTTACAAATTTTCTACAGTTGTAACCTAAATAACTGACATTCCGCTGCGAGGCAGACCTGATATTAAGGCATCGAGACTGAATTTAAGTGTGGTGGTACTTAAAACATCAGATAAATGTAAGCTTTTTGAGTGTTTCACAGTTGATATTGTGGCCCTCCGCTTGGTCTATTTTTCAATATGTGGCCCTTGATGGAAAAAGTGGAAAAGACACCCCTGCTTTACAGGTTTATAAACAAAAAGAAAGGAGAAACTGGGATTTAACCTCAGAATTTCCCACAATCAGAGGCATAAAGTAGTTTCAATATTATTGTTTGGCACAGGGGTGGGCAATTATTTTGACGCAAGGGCCACATTGGATTTTTACACTTACCTGGGGGCCGGACCATTTTACACACGCTACTACACATAGACTTAATGCCTAAAATACACAAAAAATTACTACAGAATAGCAAAAATCATTACCTTTATTTAGTGGGAACAGTGCAGTTGATCACTCCTTTTATCCAATGCATCAAAGTTTGGTGTTATTCTAGTGGTGGCTGTTCTCAAAACTGATTTTTAATGAACAAGCAGCTGCTCAGGCAACTATAAAATGACAAATGCACCACACCTAACTCATACAATTTTTTATTGAATGCTTTGCGGGCCGGATCAAAATGCCAAAAGGGCCGCATGTGGCCCCCGGGCCTTAGTTTGCCCCCCTCTGGTTTGGCATCTTCTCTAACAACACACTGCCTGGTCCACACAGAGCTCCTGTACCTTGAATGCTCCTCTTGAAGAAGGCCTTGCAGCCCTCGCAGGACCACACTCCGTAGTGGTACCCCGAGGCGTAGTCGTGGCACACGGCGCAGAAGTGCATGTCGGAGCGCAGGGGGGCGGAGCACGAGCTCACGGCCTCTGGACTCTCCTCGGGACGCTTCAGGCCCGACACCTTCGACCCACAGCCCAGGAGAGCGCTGTGGGTGCCACACGAGAAGCATTTCAGTAACAGGATTATTTAGACTATTATGTGCATCCTGTCAAAGTAAACCCGTGGACAAAGACGCATCGATTACTAGTAAGAGTTTAAAGGGGCTGTACCTGATTTTTACAGTTTTGACACGTGAAAAACAGAATTAGATTAGTCTCTGCGCTTTTAGTCGTGTTTTTTCACTTTTAATCACATTCTTGATGCTTTTAGTCATGTTTCTGTCGCTTTCAGACGCGTTTCTGTTACTTTCAGTTGCTTTTTTATCACTCTTAGTCACGTTTTTGTCACTTTAAGTCACGTTTCTGCCGCTTTTAATCACGTTTCTGTAACTTTTAGTTGCGTTTCTGTTGCTTTTAGTCACGTTTTTGTCATTTTTAGTCGAGTTTCTGCCGCTTTTGATCACATTCTTGTCACTTTTAGTCACGTTCTTGTCACTTTTATTCGCCTTTCTGTTGCTTTTAGTTGCATCTCTGTTGCTTTTAGTCAAGTTCTTGTCACTTTTAGTCGCCTTTTTGCCACTTTTGGTTGCATTTCTGTTGCATTTAGTCACATTCTTGTCACTTTTAGTCGGGTTTCTGTCGCTTTTAGTTGTATTTCTGTTGCTTTTAGTTATGTTCTTGTCACTTTTAGTCGAGTTTCTGCCACTTATCACATTTTTGTCACTCTTAGTTGCGTTTCTGTTGCTTTTAGTCACGTTCTTGTCACTTTTAGTTGGGTTTCTGTTGCTTTTAGTTACATTCTTGTCACTTTTAGTTACGTTCTTGTCACTTAGTCGAGTTTCTGCCACTTATCACATTTTTGTCACTCTTAGTCACGTTTCTGTTGTTTTGTCATGTTTTTATCACTCTTACTCACGTTTTTCTCGCTTTTAGTCACGTTTTTGTCGTCATCAGTCACATGTATCTCTTACTTTCCTAACGCAGTCCCAGCATCATAAATATTCACCTCCATGAGTTTAGGAACACTTTTCACCAGTCTCTGAGCCCTAACAAACATTAGCATGCTAACAACTTTTAGTCACGTTCTTGTCGCTTTTAGTTGCGTTTCTGTCACTTTTTGGTCATGTTTTTGTCACTTTTAATCACATTTTTGTCACTTTTCTGTCATTTTTATGGGGGTGTTGAAAAAGATTGATTCTTAAAAGGATCGTCTTAAAGATTCTGAATCGATTCTAAGTTCTCAGAAATCAATTTTCCGCAGCATTTACCGTTTGTCGCGATAAAACCCCCCTTTAAAGACGTGTTTCACATCGTCTGTAACTGATAAAGCTCCGTGTGTCGTATTAAACACATTTAATGACACGTGTTACGCCGCAACTTCTTTAAAACTTTGTGTGTCCCTGGATTTTCGGTGTCCTCGCTCCACGAACCGGACGAGGAAAAGGAAAGGAGACAGAGGGTGAGACAGAGGGTGAGACAGAGGAGAGATGAACGGGAGAGATTACTTTCAGTCACGTGGTTTGTGCCGTGTTGTTAGCGGCGGAGAAAAGCGAATGTGCTAACTACAGCCACAACTTGTCGAAGTTAAAGGGCCAGAACACCATTCTTCATTAACAGGCAAATAAATTCATTAGAAAATATTGATCGTTGTTAACTTTGACAAATAGTCCTACATAAGTCCTAAATAACTGCAGTGAGACAGTGATTGGATCATAAAAAATATATATATATATACATGCCACAATGACTAATAAATATAAAGATAGATTAAAAAAAAATCTTTGGAATTTAATAGAGAATCACTTTTGAATCGGGTATCGTTTTTGAATCGAATCGGGAGCCCAAAAATCGGAATCGAATCGCCATGGACTGAAAGATTCACACCCAATTCACACACATTTTTAGTCATGTTTTTGTCACTCTTAACTGTGTTCTTGTCACTTTTAATCATGTTTTTTGTTGCTTTTAGTCACGTTTTTGCCGTCATCACTCACATGTCTCACTTTTCTAATGCAGTCCCAGCATCATAAATATTCACCTCCAGGAGTTTAGAAGTTCTTAACACTGGTCCCAGAGCTCATTTTGCCATCACAACAAATATTTGCATGTTGTTAACGGCAAAACAGATCTGACAACAACAAATATTTGCATGCTGTTAACGGTAAAACAGATCTGACTTTATTACCTGCACGTGAACTAGTTCTGTTTTCTACGTTTCAAAAGTATAAAAATCAGGTACAGCCCCTTTAAGGTGAATGAAAACACAAACATTTTAACACCAGAGGGAATCTTTTTGTGCACTTTTCTACATCAGCATGAGTGCATAATCTAATTTCCCCTCCTGTACTGCGACCTGGAGAGACTCAAATGAAGATGATATTTGGTTGGAACATAATGAATGAAACACAACTAGAATGATTTAATGATATCTATTGATAAATATGTTAGGTTGGATGCTTAGGCCTCGGCAGGGAGTGATGAGCAGGACTGCAACGATCAATCAACTAATCGTAGCTAATCGACTATAGACGCTTTAAAAGTTTGTAAATAAAAACATTCTAAATTCAGAACGGAGGCAAAAGTGAAGAAGTGTAACATAATGTGATTTCACTGAGAAACTGGGATTAACCTCAGAATATCATAAAATATGACAAATGTAGATGATTTAGTGTCAGTAAAAGCCTCAGACACATGTGAGTGACATCAGAGCTGCTTTAAACACATTTATTATTGTATTTTACATTAGGTTTTAGGAAATTATGATCAACTCCTTGCATTTTTGATGAACAATCCAGATTTATGGGTTTTACTGGAAAAATACTCACAGAAATGTTGAGCCCACAATCATTTTTCATTTTATCTAGAGATATATCAGATACTATTCCATAAATTAGATTATTTTGAAGCTAAAATACAATTTTAAGGCAAGAAAATTGTATTTTGTCCTTGGTTTGATAAAGAAAAGCAAACTAACTGACCTTTCTACTCTGGAAATTAAATGTGTCGCTTTTTTCCAACAAAAACACTTAAAACCAGTAGAATTTAGATCCAATGTGAGACAATCATTGGGTCTATATCGTCCAACATCATTCTTGAAAGAGCTGTTTTGAAGATGAAAAATACAAATAAAAAGTTTTTCATCCATAACAAACAAACAAAATATATAAATAAAGTTAAAAAGTTGATAGTGATCCTCCAAATAAAGTCATATTCCTGCACTTGAGTGTTTAATTTTACGTTCACTTTTCGTGTCGTTCTTGAACTTCGACCAAGGCGTTTACAGCCACATTTTACAATAGTTCTGACAGAAGAAAAAAATACAGTATGATCTGATTATCGAGAAGAGAGTGAAAAAACAACATTACTAAATTTCACCCTTCGGCAGAAAGAGACGCACGAGGACAAGGTGACATCGCACGAGTCATTTACAGACGGAGGCAGAGAGAGAGAAGAGAGACGACTGAAGGAGTGTGAGGAGTTACAGCTGACAGGAGAGAAACTAAAAGAGACGAGAGCAAAAGTGAAAGAGAGACGAAAGGAGAGGTAAGAGAAAGAGGAGTTTAGAAAGAGAGAGAGTCAGGATGAGACAAAGAGAAAAAGATTAGACAAAGAAAGATAAAGAGAAGGAAGAAGGAGAGAGACGGAGGAGAAAAGAGAGCTAAGAGAGACAGGAGAAGAGAGAGAAAAGGGTGAAACTAAGAACAAAGAGCGAGCTGACGACAGAAAGAGAATAAAAGACGAGATAAGAGGGAGAGGAAAGAGGGGAGAGAGGAGAGAGAGAAGAGACAGCTGAGAGGAGAGAGAAAGAGCGTGAGAAAGAGGGAGAAGAGAGAGACCGAGGGAGTGGGAGGGATTACAGATTATTACAGGAAAAGAGAGAGAGAGAAATGAAGAGGAGAAAGAAGAGATAAGAGAGATGATGATAGAAAGAGAGGAAATAAAGGAAAGAAGTGAAACTAAGAAAGAGAGATAGAGGAAGAAAAGATAAGAGACATGAGAGAAACTGAAAAAAGAGAAAGACAAAGACAGGGAATGAGGAGAGAGAAAGAGGAGAAAAAAGAGCGAAGAGAGACAGAAGAGAGAGAAAAGGGTGAAACTAAGAACAAAGAGCGAGATTTAGACGGAAAGAGAGAATAAAAGACGAGATAAGAGAGAGAGGAAAGAGGAGCGAGAGGGGAGAGAGGAAAGAGGAGCGAGAGGGGAGAGAGGAGAGAGAGAAGAGACAGGAGAGAGGAGAGAGAAAGAGCGTGAGAAAGAGGGAGAAGAGAGAGACTGAAAACAAAGTAGAGTAAAGTAGTGGGAGGGATTACAGATTATTACAGGAAAAGAGAGAGGGAGAGAAGAAGAGAGGGAGAGATAAGAGAGATGGTGATAGAAAGAGAAAAGAGGGAGAAAGAGGAGATAGAGAGGAAATAAAGGGCAGGAAAGAAAGAGAGAAAGGGAGGAAAGAGAGAGAGAAAGGGAGGAAAGAGAGAGGAGTGAAACTAAGAGAGAGAGAGATTAAGAAGAAAAGATAAGAGCGAGAGAGACATGAGAAAAACTGAAAAAGGAGAAAGATAAAGACAGGGAATGAGGAGAGAGAAGAGAGCGAAGAGAGACAGGAGAAGAGAGAGAGAAGGGTGAAAGAACAAAGAGCGAGCTGCATACGGAAAGAGAATAAAAGACGAGATAAGAGAGAGGGAGAGGAAAGAGAAGCGAGAGGGGAGAGAGGAGCGAGAGAAGAGAAAGGAAAGAGAAAGAGGAGAGACTGAAAACAACTAAAGGAGTGGGAGGGATTACAGATAACAGGAACAGAGAGAGAGAAATGAAGAAGAGAAAAAAGAGATATGAGAGAGATTGTGATAGAAAGAGAAAAGAGGGAGAAAGAGGAGATAGGGAGGAATTAAGGGGAGGGAAGAGAGAGAGAAAGGGAGGAAAGAGAGGAGTAAAACTAAGAAAGAGAGAAATTAGGAAGAAAAGATAAGAGAAACTGAAAAAAGGAGAATGAGGAGAACAAGGAGAGAGAAAGAGGAGAAAAGCGAGCGAAGAGAGACAGGAGAAGAGAGAGAAAAGGGTGAAACTAAGAACAAAGAGCAAGATAAAGACAGAAAGAGAGAATAAAAGACGAGCTGAGAGGGAGAGGAGAGAGGCGCGAGAGGGGAGAGAGGAGAGAGAGAAGAGACAGGAGAGAGAAAAGAGACAGGAGAGAGAAAAGAGACAGGAGAGAGAAAGAGGGGAGAAAGAGTGTGAGAAAGAGGGAGAAGAGAGAGACTGAAAACAACTAAAGGAGTGGGAGGGATTACAGATTATTACAGGAAAAGAGAGAGGGAGAGAAGAAGAGAGGGAGAGATAAGAGATGGTGATAGAAAGAGAAAAGAGGGAGAGAGATGAGATGAGGAGGAAATAAAGGGGAGGAAAGAGAGAGAGAGAAAGGGAGGAAACAGAGAGATTGAGGAAGAAAAGATAAGAGAAACTGAAAAAAGGAGAATGGGGAGAGAGAGAGACGAGAAATGAGAGCGAAGACAGACAGGAGAAGAGAGAAAAGGTGAAACTAAGACCAAAGAGCGAGATTTAGACAGAAAGAGAGAATAAAGGACGAGATGAGAGGGAGAGGAGAGAGGAGCGAGAGGGGAGAGAGAAGAGAGAAAGAGGAGAGAAAGAGGGAGAAGAGAGAGACTGAAAACAACTAAAGGAGTGGGAGGTATTACAGATAACAGGAAAAGAGAGAGAGAAATGAAGAAGAGATGACAGAGATGGTGAGAGCGAGAGAGAGGAGATAGAGAGGAGGTAAAGGGGAGGAAAGAGAGAGAAAGGGAGGAAAAGAGTGAAACTAAGACAGAGAGAGATTAAGAAGAAAAGATAAGAGCGAGAGAGACGTGAGAAAAACTGAAAAAAGAGAAAGACAAAGACAGAGAATGAGGAGAGAGAAAGTGGAGAAAAGCGAGCAAAGAGAGACAGGAGAAGAGAGAGAAAAGGGTGAAACTAAGAACAAAGAGCGAGATAAAAACAGAAAGAGAGAATAAAAGATGAGATAAGAGAGAGGGAGAGGAAAGAGAAGAGAGAGAAGAGACAGGAGAGAGGAGAGAGAAGAGACAGGAGAAAGGAGAGAGAAAGAGGAGAGAAAGAGTGTGAGAAAGAGGGAGAAGAGAGAGACTGAAAACAACTAAAGTAGTGAGATAGAGAGGAAATAAAGGGGAGGAAAGAGATGAGTGAAACTAAGAAAGAGATTGAGGAAGAAAAGATGAGAGAGAAACTGAAAAAAGGAGAATGAGGAGAGAGAAAGAGGAGAAAAGACAGCATAGAGAGACAGGAGAAGAGAGAGAAAAGGGTGAAACTAAGAACAAATAGCGAGTGAAGACAGAAAGAGAGAATGAAAGACGAGATATGAGGGAGAGGAGAGAGAGAAGAGACAGGACAGAGAGAAGAGACAGGAGAGAGGAGAGAGAAATAAGAGAAAGAGTGTGAGAAACAGGGAGAGGAGAGAGACTGCACACAACAAAGGAGTGGGAGGTGTTACAGATTACAGGAAAAGAGAGAGAGAGAGAGAAATGAAGAGAAAGAAGAGATAAGAGAGAGATGATGATAGAAAGAGAAAAGAGGGAGAAAGAGGAAATAAAGAGGAGATAAAGGAAAGGAGTGAAACTAGGAAAGAGAGATTGAGGAAGAAAAGATAAGAGAGAAACTGAAAAAAGGAGGATGAGGAGAGAAAGAGGAGAAAAGAGAGCGAAGAGAGACAGGAGAAGAGAGAGAAAAGGGTGAAACTAAGAACAAAGAGCGAGATGAAGACGGAAAGAGAGAATAAAAGAGGAGCTGAGAGGGAGAGGAGAGAGATGAAACGCCTCAGACTCTGGACGTGATAATGACTCGGAGCAGTTTGTGACGCTCAGTGAGACGTGTCAAGAAAACGACAGAAACTCAGAACCCGCGAGGAAAATAAATATGTGACAGCGCTTTCCCCAGAGTCAGACAAAAATCATGGAAAGACAACGCAACTTTCATAAAACTATAAATGTCAAGTGTGTAAGAACAAAAAATGGCAAAAAACTATCACGATTTTCTTGGGTATTGTGATTAGATTTATGTTTTAAAAATATAATTATGTTTAAATTCACAAGTTGAACACAATTTATTCGCTATTAGTCGCGTCTTGGTGCACTGAGTTGCGTTTGTCGTTTATAGGCACGTTTTTGTCGCTTTTAGTCGTGTTTTTGTCACGTTCGGTTGTGTTTGTCATATTGAAATGTGTCTTTGTCGCTTTTAGTCGCGTTTTTGTCGTTTTTAGGTCACATCTTTGTCATTTGAGCCGTGTTTTATTGTTTTTAGACTCATCTTTGTCACTTTTAGTCATGTTTTTGTCCCGTTCAGTTGTGTTGTGTCATATTTAAACACGTTATTGTCACTTTCAGGTCACGTCTTTGTCACTTTTAGTCATGTTTTGTTGTTTTTAGACTCATCTTTGTTGCTTTTAGTCATGTTCAGTTATGTTTGTCATACTAAACGTATCTTTGTCACTTTTAGTCGCGTTTTTGTCACTTTTAGGTCATGTTTTGTTGTTTTTAGACTCTGTCACTTTTTTGTCTTTTTGACACGTAATTAAATGCGTCTTTGTCACTTTCAGTCGGGTTTTGATGTTTTTAGTCATGTCTTTGTCACTTTTTTGTCACTTTTAGGGCACATCTTTTGTCACTTTTAGACTACTCTTTGTTGCTTTTAGTCATGTTTTTGTCACGTTCAGTTGTGTTTGTCATACTAAACGCACCTTTTCACTTTTAGTCATGTTTTTGTCACGTTCAATTGTGTTTGTCATATTTAAACATGTCTTTGTCACTTTTAGTCGCGTTTTTGTCACGTTCAGTTGTGTTTGTTGTAATTAAATGCGTCTTTGTCGCTTTTGATGTTTAATTCTAAAACTGATTTATTCAAGTTTTAAGTTAAAAAAAATAGGTAAAATTTGATTTTTTTAGGACAATTTTCAATCCAATCTAGTTTACTTAAAAACTAAATAAAAAATATAAAAGTTTGTTTTTGTAACTCATATGTTACAAAACTAAATAATATGTTACAAAATGAACCAAGAAATTTAAACCTGGTTCGGTCCATTTTTTCAGATTTAAATGCCCCAAATAGGTGTATTTTTTGTCCATTTTTACATAAAATGTGTTAAAAAGGCTGCATAAGAGACAGTCGTGCTGGCCCTTTAAGGGGCGGAGCCTAGACTGTTTTAATAAGTGTAAGTGTTCAGTTTGGTGTGTTTTACCGTTTGTACCATCTTAATTGATGCATGCGTTCGTCACGTGTACGCTCCGTCGATAGGAAACGCTAATGTCGGTGCACATGTATACGCCCTTAGATTATACCTTACCCTCTTTATTATGCAGTGGGTATTATTATAGTGTTGGTACATGTATATTCATCTTTGTTATTATTCTGTTTAGGACCACACACCCACCCATGTCTACCTACCGTCTTGCATCAAGCTGTAAAGAACCCATCAATAAATCGCCCTCCATTAAACATCGACTCTTCATTTGAGTTCTAACCGGGCTCACCACAGTGATGTGTAACCAAGCATACTATATTTTTTAAAATGCCTTATTTCTACATGAAAACATGACATGAATGTACTACATTTTTCTTACATTTATGTGAGCAAACTACAGGAGAAGTTTACATTTGATCTTTAATTTAATATAATATCTTTCCTGTTCACCTGCCGTGTCTGGTCTTCATTTATCCTGCTCTGAGTGTTTGTTTGTGATGTACTGTGCACCGGTGCGGTCCTGGTCAAACAGCGCCCCCCACCTGCTGCTGCTGAACTGCGGCTTGGCCTCGATCCAGGCGTGGTGCGGCGCCGGCTCGTTGTACAGCAGCGGCGGCGGGCAGTGCAGGGCCAGCGCTGACACGTTCCCGTGCGCGTGCGGCGTCCAGAAGGGGGCGTCGGAGAGCGAGGGCCGCGAGTAGCTCAGCACGGACGGCCCGTAGAAGGAGATGGGCGCGGGCGGGTACTCCTGGCCGCTGTCGGCGTACGGGGCGGGGATGCAGACGGCGTCCAGGCCGGAGGGCGGGCTGTACACCGGGGGGGCGTGTCCCACGGACAGCGCGCGGTCCCGGGGCGTCTTACGAGAGTCGTCCTCGTGCAGCTGAGGCTCCAGGGCCGAGGGGGACGACATGGTGCTGCTGTCTTCGCTGTGCAGCATCCGACCAGAGCGAGCCTGCAGCCAGAACGAGAGCGTTAACGTGAGCACGACGGGATTAGGATTTTATCATTTACACTTTATTAGGTTGTATTAATGCCTGTTGTAAATATGAATATTAGTTTTAAATCAAGAAAAATCTGTTGAAATTTACAAGTAAACAGACTGATGACATCACACTGGAGAGACAATATGGCATAATTCACAAAAAATAACCTACTTTTTTGACCCTTTAAACATCAAATAAAGTAGTTTTATTTGTCAAGTAAAAATATCTGTCATTCCATGAGTTTTGGCCCAGTGTACAACGCAGTCACTCCTTAATTTCCCTGTGTGATGTCATCATTTACATTTTTATGATTTTGACTTTATTAGGTGTATTAATATCTGTTGTAAATGTGAATTATAGTTTTTAATCAATCAGATATCTGTTAAGAAAAATCTATTGAAAATTACAATTAAACAGACTGATAACTGACAATATAGCATAATTTACAAAAAATAAACTACTTTTTTGATGCTTTAAACATCAAATCAACAAAATAATTTTATTTGTCAAGTAAAAATATCTGTGTCATTAGAATAGATTAGAGTTTGGCCCAGTGTACAGCGCAGTCACTTCTTAATTTCCCAGTGTGATGTCATCATTTACAACCAGGAAGAAAAATAAAAAACATAAATAATTTGCTAAATGCTAGTTGCTAAATGCATTTTAGTCAATATGACAGGTTTGACGACACATTTCACTAAAACTGTGAATTCATGATGATTATAATAAGATTTTACTAAACATTTTGCCTGTTTGCCCCCAGTTTGACAGTTTGTAATGTTTAAAATGACACTTGAGGCTTGAGGTTTTGCCTGGTGCGCCTTGAGAAAATGTCCAGTTTGAGTTCACAGATTCACAAATGTGGATTTAATGAACTAATAGACGTTTTTGAAGTGTCCTGAGCAAAATTTTCACCAAAAAAAGAGAGCATAAAACCATCACTATTACCACTATTTAAAAAGCTAGACAGTGCCACAGACATTATTTGCCTCATTATATACAATATATTTAACTAAATGGTCTGATTTGGTGATGTTTTAGTGGTAGGTGGCGCGCCGTGGTGGCTTTTAAACCCAAAACGTGTGCCACAACTCAAAAAAGTGTCCGAATGTCCCACTCACTCTTTAACCCCTCGTTCACTCACAGTCCTGTTCTTTATCAGACTAAATAGTGCCCTCAATCACGGGGCGATTCAGACTCAGCTCATACTTTCTCTTCGCCAAAGGTCACGTGACTCTGGTGTCTGGGAGGAAAAAAAGTCGGCAAAACTCCGATAAAACTTGATTTCAGTAGTGAATGTGGGTCAAATCCTCCTGACACCTTGAAAAAATGTCCAATTTCAGTTTACATATTGACAGTTGTGGATGGAATTGACTTGTTTATCATTTTGGAGTGTCCTGAGCAACTTCTGCACCACCATCACTATTGACAAATTTAAAGAACCAGACAGTGGCACAGACATTATTTACCATATATTTTTTAAACGAAATGGTCTGACTTGGTTTTAATTGTAGTCGGTGTGCCGTGGTATCGTTTCAACCCAAAAAGCAACTGAAAAAAGGTTGAAGAACACTGGACTAATGAACATCACAGGAGAAAATCAACTGCACGACTCAGGGCTGTGTTTAATATTGAAAGTAAGAGCGTTTCCACGTGCAGCAGGTCAGAGCGGTTCCACGTGAAGGAACCAGGGCTGTAGTCGACTAAAAACCAGCCCCATCGACCGATTAATCGACTGAAAGGGTTGTGGCAAAAATATATCAGAACTGTAAAGCATTTCCATTTATTTAAAGTGCGTATGACAGGTTTTTATGATTTTCTAATTTTGACTTTATTCAGTGTATTAATACAGTGTGTGAATATAAATGACAGTTTTCCACCAATCAGGTCGCTGTTTGTGGAGAAAAGTTGAAAAATATGTTGAAAATTACAGGAAGTAAACAAACCGATGACATCACGCTGGGGAGACAAAGGTTATACATAATTTACACAAAATAAACTACTTTTTTGACCATTTAACCACTAACCACTAAATAAATAAGTTCAAATATATATTTATTTGTCAGGTAAAAGAATTGATGACCTTAGATGAGTTTTAGCCCAGTTTACAGTGTGGTTGCTATGGTGATTTCCTAGTGTGATGTCATTATTTACAACCAGGAAGTGAAATTAAAACGTATAAAACTGCTAAACCAGGATAACATTTGTAAAGAATTTTAGCAAAACTTGAAATATATTTATCTTAACCGTGTTTTAGTAAAATAAGTACTTCAACCTGTCATGGGCCCTTTAAACTAAACTGCACTAAAAAGAACACAACTGTAGAGGAGTTCATACAAAAAACATTTTATTCACCTTAATCTGCCCACTTTTGCCATTTTTTGCCACAGATACACACTTTTGTTGTAAACGCACTTCCGTTTGACGAGAACTCCGTTAAAGCTAATGACGAACAAGGGAAAAGTCTCGCCGCTAAAATGTTCCATCAACAAATCAACCAAAAGTAGGTTGATTTGTGTAAAATGTTTAATGAACACGAGCAACAACAAGTCACACTGCACCGATTTCCTGAGGCCTGAAAACGGCTTTTTAGTCGAGTAGAACTTATTTTCTGTTGAGCTCGTCTGCTCCGTGTAAACTACAACGGAAACAAGACGGCGGCGCGTACGGCAACTTCAGGAATAAAGTGAATACACAAAAGTACTAGGAAACTGTGTATTTATACTGTTTCTCCAGACTCCAAAATCTTCAGCAAACTCACTTCATATCTTCTTGTTTTTGCAATAAAAATGATTTTATAATAATTTAATATGAATAATATGATTAGTCAACTAATAAAAATCTTGATCGACTAAGATTCCATCGACCAACTAAACAACTAAAGGACTACAGCCCTGGAAGGAACGCAAGGGATCGGGACGGAAAAGCTGTGCGGCCTTAAGAAAACCACCAATCTGTGAGACTGACCACAAACAAGCTTTAGTTTGACTCAGAAGCGTAAAAAAAAATGACTCTGGGGAGTGTCAAGACTGAGGTTTTAAAAAGGGTTTTTGTTCCTGAAACCAAACAAGTCAGACCCGAAACAAAAGAAGAAAAAAAAAGAAAACTCTTAAAAATAATAAGATAAGAAAGAAAAACAATAAGACCAAAGTAGAAAGCATGTATCTATAAATAGTTTATATTTGACCCTGAACAGCTCAAATCTAATGGTACAAGAAACAAAAAAACAGCACCTTTCGCGCTTGTGCAAAGAAAATGTCCACACGATAATCCTGAGTCCCAAAAATACTGTTCCCGTTTTATTTACTGAACGATAAGTTGGAGTCGGAGTCAGAGCAGGTGAGGTTTATTACCGTCGTCAGAGAAAACCCTGAGATCCAGAGGCAGCTGCTGCTCTTGTTTGCACTGGACTCATTTCCAGGAAGCTTTCGATGAACTCATGCATTTTAAGCAGAACTGAAGAGATTCGAGGACAAGCCACGAGCGTCCAACCGGGTCAACTGTCCCCGAGGCGCTTTCACTGAACGGATAAAAGCGTCTGAGGAGGTCTCTAGTATTTTGTTCGATTCGTGAGGTACATGACACTGGGCTGCTTGATGATGAGAAAAACAATACATTCTTTAGCTCATTATATCAAACAGTTTCATCTACATTGTCAAAATTAACCTGAAGAGAATGTATTGACCAAAAATATTTCATTTCTTTTGAGACATTTTTAGCGTCTTTGTTCCAGGTTTGGCCGAACGAGCCACGTGAAATCCTCAATTATTTATGTTTTTGGGTTTTTTTTAAATAAAGAGGTCCAGAGTCTAGGGCTGTAGTCGTTTAGTCGATTAATCGGTCGATGGCGTTTTAGTCGACCAAAATTTTTATCAGTCGACCAATTATTTTATTTCAATTCAAAGTATTTATATGACAAAAAGAGCAAAAAGGTGAAGCTATGGAGTGGGTTCGCTACAGATCTTGGAGTGAATCTTGAGTTTAATCTAATTTATATACATATAAATAAAAAATGTTTCTTATTCATTCAATGACAGGTGTTATTAGTCACTATGAAATTACACTTTCAGATGGCCCCAGCGCTATATACAAACTAGTGAAGTTAGCGCTGAAAAGACGTCATTGTGTGGATTTACTGCTGCAGTTATCGTTTATCGTTTAGAGGCAGAAATGATCAGAACAAGTTTAGTGATGATTTAAGGACTAAAAGTAGCGGAAGATTCTCTGATAAATGACATGTGAAGTCTGAAAATACGTCCAAAAATCCCAGAACATCAGCAGGAAGTGTGTTTGATGCTCGGAGGGAGAGGATTTTCAAATAAGCATTCCTCAAAACATGGTGAATGCGACTGAATGCAACTCCACATATGTTTTTGATGACGGAATATTGTTAGAACAGGGTTTAAAGCTAAAAAAGTCACCGTAGCAGAATATGTGTGCTTTAATATTCGTTGCTGAGAAGGAGGATCAAGGACAGGGGGCGCTCTGGGACAGTTATTCATTTGCTAAATTGTCTTAAACATTGTTTATTTAATCTGCTTTGTGGTCCATTGAGGCAGCTACTGTTGTGATTTTCAGTGCTACAAAAATAAAATGAATTTAATATGTTTTCTGGGGAAGGACCCCCAAACCCCCTGTTTAAAGCGGTTTAGAACATGTAGCTGTAGCACATATGAACTAGAATTTTCCAGTAGTTTTTTATGAACCTGTACGGCAACCACACATTAAAAAGCAAAACAAAAGCAAGCTTCCTTTTAGGAACAATTAAGTAAACAGAAAAATTATGGAAAAATCACACTTGCTGATGAGTGGCCTGTACTTCATTTTACCTCAGGCCCCCAGATTCCTAGGTCCGTCAGTGATAAAACTATAGTGTTTGGAGCAGAGGCCAGACTATAGAGGCACAGATGAAAAGTCTGTTCATGAAAGTAACTAAAATCCATTAAAAGTCATTATTATTAATTTGTTTTTGAAAAGACCAAATAAAATTGAAAAACTCGAGATCGATCAATATAAAGAAAAGAATTGTGATCATTTTTTGTCCTTATTGCCCAGCCCTGGAGCAAATATCATTCTGAAAGAAGATAATCAAGTGTCTGTTTGTAATTGAAAATAAAGAAATAAAAAGCATATTTGGACAATGAGTAAACAGCTACATGACGTCACAGTCTGAATCGCTGAGCTTGCATTTGAGACACCGCCACGACGGCTCTTTTATTATTTTTATCGGCTCATAAAACCACAATCAAAGTCACAAGCGAAGTCCGTGTTCCCAGAGCCATAACTCGCTTTAACCAAAACCAGAAGTCAAAGGTCAAACTCAAATTTACCGCTCAATATCGAGTTCCAGACGCTGAAATAATAGTTTAATCTCAGGCCGAGTCTTTCCGTCTTTTCGATGTCGCACGCGTCGTTAAAATGTCTCGGGGCTCAGAGCGTCTCTTTTATGTTTCATATTTTGGTCAGATTTTCTTCTTTGGGTCTGTGTCTGAAGCAGATCTTTGCTCAAACATAGACACGCCCATCCTCTCCTCCTATTGGTCAGTCTGAGGCTCTGAGTGACAGCTGGACTGAACCAATCACAGTGAGCTCTCAGAAGCAGACTGTTATATTTACACACATCCTGTTTTTAACCCTGTACATTAGACATGTACAAGTGTCTGAAATAACAGCATTCTGAAATACAAAGGATTCTTTTATCAGTTTTAGTTGGTTAGTTTTTAATGTTTGCCATATTCTATCTTTTTATGTGCTTCTCATAGTAATGAACAGTTCTCAGACCTACAAAGTTCATCATGTCTTCTTTAATTATATCCAAAATGTTCTTCTTAAAGACACATAAGTAGGAGATGCATTCACCCAACATGTTTCGGCTGCTTTATTGCGAGCCTTCCTCAGAGGATTTGTCTCCAGCGTTGGTGATGCGTCAGATCTGGTCCAAATCTTCCTTTAATTAGTTCAACCAAGTTCATCATGTCTTCTTTAGGTCATCCACACGCACACCACCAACGCTGGAGACAAAAACCTCTGAAGAAGGCTCGCAGTAAAGCAGCCGAAACATGTCGGGTGAACACATCTCCTGCTTATGTGTCTTTAAGAACAACATTTAGTGGGCGGGGCTCTCAATACTCAGAGTACAATATAAGCCAGAGTTCCCAGACTAGCTCTCTGATTGACAATGGCTTCCAGATAGAAGTCGAAACGTCTCGATCTTTCAAACAGCGTCCGGATGACAACCCCTGTAACCTTTTCTAGAACATTTAGTGGAGTTCTCAGACCTGTTTCAGTTTTTGTTTTGGTTCATTCTCCTAGACAGATTCTTTGAACAGAATCCCATTATTAAAACATCACACATTGAATCCTAATCTCAAAACTGGTCAGAAAAACACAATTCTATATCTTTTTCCACATTGTGCTCCGCGCCAACGGTACGCACTGATGTACGGGTGAGTCTGAAGAGTTTAGTCGTTTAATCAGGCGATGGTGTCTTAGTCAGTGGGTCCCAAACTTTTTTGTCTCGAGTACTTTTAAGGTTTGTTTCACACTCAGAGTACCCTTTAACTTGACTGACAAATAAATGGGTTTACTTGTCGAAAATAGTCAATTATTACTATTATATTTATTGTTTTAATTATATTTATGGACCAAAATACTCCAAAAAGATAATACAATTACAACTAATGACACTTTTTTTTTAAATTCCAAAGTAAATTTCATCTTCTTTTAAAACCTAAAACCATTCCAAATACCCCCTGGTAATTCCTCCCGTACCCCTGGTTGGGAAACACTGTCTTAGTCGACCAACATTTTTATAGGTCGACTAATTATTTTATTTAGATTTATTTAGGATTTATGTGGATATGGAATGAGTTTGCTGAAGAGTTTGGATTACATCATATAAATACACAGTTTCCTAGCACTTATCTGTATAAACTGTTGTATTTGCATGAACTCCAGTGCAGTTGTGGTCTTTCGAGTGCACTTTGGGTCAAATACATGGAGATACTTAATAGGTTTGACATGTTTTGGCCCCTTTTAGTCGATTAATCCCTTGATTTTCAATCAGTGCGCCGGGGAACACTAGTGTGCCTTGAAAAAAATGTCATATTCATGGATTTAAATGAATAATTGACAATTTTGTGTTTGAGCAACTTCTTCACAAAAAAAAATGAAAGTTAAACAGCCACCATTGCCAAATTTAAAGAACCAGACACAATGAAATACTGTGTACGGTATTTGCAACGTAAATAACACAATGTTTTAGCTGGTGCTGTGCCGCAGAATATTGTTCCATGTTCCAAAAAGGTTGAAAAACATTGGACTAATTGACCTTTTTGCAGTGTCCTGAGAAAATACTGCACCAGGACAGAAACACAGACATTATTTGCCTCTTTATATACCTTATTTTTAATTTTTATTTTAATTTTTATTTTTTTTACAAAATTATGATTTTGGTAATTTTTCAGTAGTAAATGGTGTGCCGTAGGTCTGGGCGATA